>OY720148.1:6012798-6728065 GCA_963082955.1 Cheilosia grossa | reverse complement strand
GGTGTGCAGTTGCACAATTTGAAGACTTCTAGCAAATTATGCTGAATAAGTTGAGTTAAAGCTGTCAGCGGGTTGAGGCGTCACGGAACATGAGCGTTGCTTTTGAAACTCTTTATGTTGCAACCGCATGTGATATGGATGGGCGCGAAAGTATAATATAAAGGGAAAATGGTTGAGCATAATTTTCTTAGGAGAGTGACAGAGCAGTTGTTGGTTCGATATTTATGTTTTTATAATACACTCAAGCAAAAGCTGTTGGAAATGGTAAACGCGTTCATGTCAACGGTGCGTTAAAGGGTGCTAACTTTTTGCATACCTACTTCAATGAAACTATTATCAAAGGTTGGGATGTTTAGCATGCGCCCAAAGTTAGACTCATTTTGACGGTCCGCTTTAGCATTTTATCCTAGTAAAGAAAGGAAATAGGCTGGGATAGGGGTTAATTCGAAGGTATGTTGGCAGTTTTACAGCACGAAATCACAAAAATTAGAGCCAAGTTATCTGAAGAAGGGGTCGGGTTGCAATTTGATCGGCTATTTCTAAGCCGATCCGAATTGCTTATTGCTAATCCTGAGGTACGATGTGCTACGAAGAAGAGGTTTTAAAACAATCGAAATCGAAATCGAAACCGTCGAAAATTGGGTTCAGCGTCTGGACTTCTGCAAGCGTGCCCGTGGTGGCGATGCAAAAGAAATCGAGTTCCATACAAAATGCCATCGAACATACTTTCACAGGAATAAAGAATTTCATTGATATTCAAAACCGTTTTTGCTTTATTTAAAAAAACTTTTGTAGCGCTCTTATTGAAAAACCCTTTATAATGAACTAGCAGACCCGGCGAACGTCGTCCCGCCCAAATTCGTTAATGTAGTAAAAATAATAATTCCGAGCATGCACAATGCACATGCTGCCTTATGAGATTCCGTGAATTCAAATTCTGTATTGAAAACTCATAGTCATACAATAGAAATAACTGAAGTACATATAGCACTGTCGATTGTGTTTCACTCAAACCGCTTGACATGTCGGCCAACCTTCCGCTTTTTCACTAAAGTGCTCTATGGTACACGACATACAGAGCGGAAAGTTTGCGCACATATACGTGAGTACGTCACATACAATCGACCATGCGAGCAACATGGGAATTCAAGATTGATGCAACAAATTTCCAGCGATTTTCTTTGCGACTTATTAATTGTCATAGCGAAAGCGAGACGCACGGAAAAATTTAACACGCTTAAAAACGAATGGCAAATCGTTCTGAATTAGTGGAATCAAACCATCCGTTCCAGAGTTTTGAGTGCACACTGCACATATGGACGTAGTCTCTTTTATATATAGCTGTACCCACCCGGTACGGTGAGTCCGGTCCTCATTCCGCAAACTGCAACTTTAGAAATAGCGTTTGAATTTGTTTGTTTTTTTATGGGAGGTCCCACTACCTGGTTTTCTATATCTCTAATCTTTTGTAAAGTGCAACCAAAATGGGTGCAAAATCATCCAACCTTTCGAGCTGGAAGCAACCATACCCATCAACAAAAATTCATTGAAATCGGTTGAGTTGTTTCGGAGCAGTATCGGGTCCAAAAGTATCATAGCTTTTAAATCTCGCTAAACAGTAAACCTCCATCGTGGACTAACAGTCCGCTGTCCAGCTGTCCTTATCTGAAGCACAAACACTGTTCATTACCTCTTTTGGTAAAGGTAGGTACTATCCATAGGACCTGGAATAGGTATCTCAACGTAGAAACTATTTTTGGAAGTCCTAAATAAACCTTCTGTCGTCTCGATAACTCACTATAGGTACCAACCTGAGGCCTACATTCAAATCATGAAACTGTGGATGCCAGTTTTAATTACGTATAGCACAAGTACCCAGGGCTATCAAGCTATCAAGGGTTCTCAGCAGCTCTCGAACGAAGGGCAAACCAACAGTGCTGGACGCAACTATTTATGTTCTTATGTGTACTGAAAACTATCAGCTGCTTTCTATTCAAAAAGAACAAGAAAAACACTCCTATCAGGATACTGTAAATATAAATATCGCACAACCCCTGGCACTAGGCACTTATCCTTTCATATCCGTCCTTCGGAAGGGTTGCGCTTACTATAAATAAACACACACTTCTTGCACTTCCATGTTACATTCGGCTATACACCTTCTTCACCAACAAAATCACCAACGTTTTCCATTTTCCCAATTGGAAAGTTAAAAATACCAAACCCTCCCCTATTTCGTGGTCCATCGTACATGCATGAGGCATGAGCAGAGCATGAGCATGATCCATTCCATCAAGAGAACGGAATGTCACTCTCTTTACCATACAGAGACAGACTTTCTCATTTTCTCATGGAAGTGGAAGGATGGAAGAGAGAATCCTCATTGGAATTTCACCCCTTTCTCCAGTCCACAGCCAGACAGACTTACCGCTACCACTTCCCACTTTCTCTATTCTTTCTAATGCCGAATCAGAACAAATTGCCTGGGAAATGATGACATTGTCCAAGGAAACTCTCCAAAAAACTTCGGCCCCAAAGAGAGACACACCACCCCCATTCGAAAATAAAACAAGCACGCATTTCCAGCCTATGGATGGATGCTCTTCCGAAATGTTATACCCAACGAGAACGACGTAGACGTACTGTTATGCTACAGCTGGAGTATACCTATAGGGCACGCCATTTATGTTACCACACTACGGCTGATGGAAAATATTCAGTCTCCCGGAGACGTTCCGTACGTAAAGACGTTGGTGTTTTGTGTTCTGCACAGCAGTACGTGTCGTCGCGAGTTGGTTTATTTTTGTTTTCGTCTTTGAAGGCGTTCGAAGCCAGTTCAATTACACGGAAAAAAAGGATAATGCGTGTTTGTGTATCCGGAGCAAGTTGCGTTGAGTAAGCAACCTTACGAGTCCTATCAGGCTTTAGCAAAGGAATGATATCTCACTGTGAGTAGGGCAGGACTGACTTGCATGAGAAAATATCTCGCACATTATTACTTACATAATGTCCTGCTGAGTGTCCCTGCGGCAGCGTTTCTTGCCACATCGTCTTAAATACATGTACATCGGCGCAAAAACGCATATACTCACACTCACACCTATATGAGTGCCTATGCGGGTGGAGGACAAGTTTATGGTGTTATCTTTCGTCGCAATGTAGAATACTCCTTTGCCACCCAACCGCCCCCAGTTGTAACCCCCAGTTTCGAGTGAAAGGATAATTATTGTCCTAATTGAGTGTAAGGAAATAGAAATACGTGCGTTCTTATCCTTGAGATAACCTGTATTTGTGAGCGTGTAAAAATAAATCAAAAGGATAATGGTGTAGTGAAAGTAATTAAAAGGAAATAAAATTAATTAATTTTTCTACAAAAGTCATTGGAGAATATTGCTGTGGAAGAAAAATAAAATACTTTCCAAAGAAAGGATACTAATTGCCGGAAGGATTTCACAGTTTCTTTTTATTCGATTTTCGTTTCGTTTTCCGTTCTTGTTTTTTTTTTCGCATCGTCAAAAAAGGATTAACCTAGAGAGAGGCGGACACTCATCTAGAGACGAAAATTTCGAGGATTACATTCGCCATACGGTTTCGAGGGATAAAAAGGTTCGTACTACCAGCCACCATCAGCTATGTAAATTATCTCCTTTGGATATTACTTGATTTTTTTTTTATATTTTCTTGCGTACCTATTTCATTTTTTTTTAATTCGGATCTTTCGTGTAACAGAACAACGACAGTGATTCATCGGAAAATAAACAAATTAAATTTACCATTGAGAAAAGTATCCTTTCTTTTTGTTTGGATTGCGTGTTTAACGAAGGACGTTTCACAAGGCTTTTCTGGGGCAAGTTTTAAACCCTTTTCAGGGACTTTGATGTCGAGTCTAATATTAAATGTCATCCTTGGAGCTATTAATCGCACCTGACCACAATGGTTGCGGTCTCTTTTTTGTTTTTCCTTTTTGGGTCCGTGGAAATATTGTGTTCACGGAACACATGACCGGGCTATCATTTCTTATAATCGAATTGTTTTACTACCCGTAGTCAGGGATTTTGATTTTCTGGATCTTTTGATGAGGCAGCTTTTGGGTTCGGATGCCGACGTGTTGACCTTTGTAATTTGGAAATTTAATGGGTCTTTGTAGAGACTTTCATTATCTTTGGGATTTTGTTTGCCAGTTTTGATGGGAGGTACAATAATTTTGTAGCTGAGCATCGCATTACTTGAGATGGGGTCGAAAGATGGTCTACATTTTATGTAGCCAATTGAAATTGCTTTTTGGCTACGTTTGCGTTTTTCATTTGGAGTTGTTGGAAGAAAGTCTACTATTTCGAAAATATCAATCATGTCCTTCGAATTCTTCTGAGAATTTTAACATATTTTTTTTTTGCAAAGTACTAAAACTAGAGGGCGAAATGGAGGTTCAGCCAGGACAATTATGAATGTAAGGCAAGTCTGAACTCTCAGTACCTCTCTTATAATTTAGAGCTATCCAAATCTGGTGGTTTTGTGTTACATCTTTATACATTTTCGGTTAAAATGCAGTTGTATATACTATACACGTATATGCTGTAAAATTGTACTATATTCACGGGTCCCAACTTAAGTTAGTGTGCGGGGATAACTCGGTCAGACATCGGGCCTTACCAAGAAACATTTTTAGCTTCGACTTCAACAATTCACAGAGGCAATATTTTCCGTACAAATTTCGCAATTGTGGACTTCCGTAAATTGAAAGTCGGTACTTAAATTTTTTCTTAGTACTGCGCACTGCGCATTTGCGTTTTTTTATAATACTTTTAATGTATCCGAAGGTATAGTGAGGAAATTGAATTTGGCCCTCTAACTAAGTGGTGCGTTTTGTTAATTATATTTGAAGGCTTACATCCATTACATACTGCAAGAAATATTCACGAATTGAACTACTAAACTGATTGAATTGGGGGCTCAACCGGTAGCCATAGAAAGTTGAAGTTTGAGAGGCTCTGACAGAAAGGGACGTTTTATTTAAGCAGTACTATGTTAAAGGGATCGGTAGGTATATCTACTACCAAACTAGATGAATAAAACTCGGGGTTCTACCGGAAGCCCCATTGCTTTATCTTTTCATTCCAAAGCTCTATACATTTACGGCTGCAAAATGACAATTTTCTTTAATTATGTTGTCTTCTTAAAGCCACTTGTCCCTTTAAGCTTGATCTACCCATTCTTGGGTTCCATAATATTTTCTTCAAAAAATTTGACACCTTTGTATAGAAATGTCAAAGAATGTTCGAGACTTTTTGGCTTAGGACAAAATTGTTTCACTTTACCTGACGTGGAAATTTAAGTTATTATATCGAATGTCACTGTGGTCCTTAAGATCTAAATATTTTCTATGGCAAAACCAAAGACTGCCGCTTAAATATTACATATAATACAAAATGGCCACTTCACAAGCAAATGCTGTAATTTTAGCTCTAAGGGGTCGAAGTTTCACGAACAAAAAACTGAGGATAGAACCTTGCCTCTACATTAATCAAGTTGGGTGAAATAAATTTCATTTTTGCTCTTACCATTTAATGTTTAATCAAAAAGCAACACTGGCATGGAGAAAGCCCCTTAAACCCACATAAGGAAGTTTTACAAAGGTACCGTACACAGGCCGCAGGGGTTCGTGCATGAAAAGATAGCTTGAAAACGTGTTATTGGGTTATCTGATTATTTAGAATGAGTAGCCTTATTTACTTGCCAACTATTTGGAGGATTTGGACAAAAATCGATGAAGAGGGTAATGCTGGTATTCGAAATACGATAGCGTAGTCATTACTTTCTCTTAACTGCACGTAAACCTTAGTTTCAAAAATTGCCTTGCATATGAAACAGCTTTGCCCAGTTCAATGAAAATCCATACCACAGGTAATATGGGTCTTGTCCTTGTGATGGCTCGCTCAGTTTTTGGTAAAATTATCGACTAAAAGTAATTTTCGTGAAACATATTTCATCGCCATTGACATCTAAGTAAAATTCACCAAAAGAAATATTCCTCGTTGCAAGTTGTTCTTTCTTCCTAAGTTTAAGTAGATTTAATAATACATTTTTTGAAAAAGGTTTAAGGAATATCGATTTTTTAAAGTTCCACTCTTCGCATTTTAAGCAAAAAAAAAAAATCAAAACTGGGTACGCTGCTACGTTGGAGATGTTCATTTGAACTCGAGTACTTAATTTTGTGCAAATCAAGAGAGCCGCTTAAAAGAATCATATTTATTTTGCCGGCTTCTAGAAAAGACTCATACTTACGGACTTACTTACAAAAATTAGTGAAGCGTGCAATAATTTCGTTGGGCTTATAATTTTGTAACCAAGACAACCTTTCGAAGACTTTCGGGTTCCACCCCACAATGAATTTCCTAAATGAGACTGATAAATGATGAAACATGAAATACGCCTGCTTTGATAGGCGTTCGAAAACAGAATTTCGTTAACTGAAAAATGCTGTATTTTAAAAATAAAAGCAGAATAAATTCCTAAATCGGTGCAACAGTTCGTAAGTTTTTTTTCGAACATACAATTTTTGGATTCAGTTTTATATAGAGTGAATATTTTCAGGTAGGTATTGTTTGTAAATTTTGCTCCAAAGCTACACTGGGAATTCATGGAATTCTTTTTTTTTAACCAAGCTTTAGCGAGATTATAATTCTATGTACCCATTTTAAACTCCGTCGGCTCTTCGCAGAAAAAAAAGGTGGCTATCCACTGAAAGCAAAAGTCAGTGAAGTTTTGACGGCTATTTGTTGGACCCTTCATTATCTAAAATAGATTCCAAAACTACTCGACTCATTTTCCTGAAAATACCTAAAACAGTTTGTTCTTTTAAGTGCCGCCTGCGGTTAGTAAGACTGAAGTTTTAATGAAACCAGATAGCGCTGTTTTTTATTGGAAGTTTTTTTTTAACATAGCAGGGATTGGAATTTTCGAAAGTTCGTCTTCTGAGTAATTTAAAAGTGGCCCAGTGGTTAGTGTGGTGGACTACTCAAGCGGTCTCAGGTACGATCCCTGGATAAACAGGGATTATTTCCCATATTTTTTTTTTTTTTTTTTCACTGTGGCGAGAGTTCGAATAACCGATCGGACTCGACTTACAATTTTAGATCCCTTCCAAAAGAGTCTAAACTCTCACAGCGGAATACTTATGTGAAGGTAATCCTAGGGTCCTCTTCGGAGCTGGTGCGCCGACTATTTGTTTATTTTAGTCTTTGGCGGCGCAATATTCGCGAAACCAAAATTATTTAAGCAGAGTCAGCCCGACTCTAAAAAAAAAAAACTTATTCACTGGGCGCAGATTTTGCGAACGTCCAAAAAAAAGCCTGGTATTTTTTTTTAGTGTTTTTTTTAACACACATTTTGCTCTGGGTACACAATGAGTTATCTTTTATACCATGGGAAGCCATTCAAAATTTTCTTTCCAATGGCCAAAACAAAGGTTCGTATAAATTACACGCAGAAAAATCACTTATTTAAAATCAACCAATGTTCAGTAAAAACTCCAAGTAATACTGCTAATACTGCTCCTACAGAGCTAGTGGATTAAAAATAAATCAACCGAGTCTACTTGTTTAAGGAAACTCGGTTAAAAGAAGTTAAAGTCAATTTCCTGGGTTGTAACAAACTAACTCTGTAGAATTTAACCAACTGGTTGATATTAATCTAGAAACTTGGTTAATAACAACAACTGATAAAATGTGTTTTTTTTTAGCAGTATCTCGTTAGTTTTTAACGACGAATACTCGTTATTTTATCAACAGGGACATGCTTTAACCCATTTTTTTAACCTAGCAGGAATCCCACACGGTTGGAGCCAATTTTTGAGGGTGTACACCCCAACTGCTGATAACGAAATGTGCCTGAAAGGACACAGAAGCCCAATAGTTTCTTTGCTGTGCTTTCCTTGCTGTGCTAAAAGGAAATCGTGCCGTGTAGAAGTAATAATTTGTCACATTTTTCCATGCGAGCAGGAAATCGTGAATAAATCAAAAGTCGGAGGTTTGATTGTGCCGTGAATTAGTTGAAATTTGGAAATATTGATTTTCATACAGTACGACAGTTAAATTTTTTGACTGCGCAGGATTAATTCAAAAACACACTTTGTAGGCGGTTTCTTCCAAAAATAATTGCAGCATTATATCTCTCTTCTACTAGTGACAAACGCCAACCGCTCATCACCTTCTTTAAGGTGCCGCTCAATATTTCGGGATGAACAAAGACCAAAGACCTCAATCCATTTATATTTCCGGCAAATCAAGGGAAACCATGTCTGCAGATACAGTTGACAAACAGTCAAAAAGCATTTGTCTTAAATGAAAAACGAATTTGGCCATCGTAAATGTGACAATTTCACCGAAGACACAAAAGACACTTGCCTCCCTGACAGTAATGATGGATGAGGTACTGCTGAAATTCGACTTGTCCTCTATCTACCCCCAAAGGTTATAGCCTCCTTATTCAGACCTTCAAGTTACCGCATAATGTACTATTCTTTTCCTTGACTTGATGTTTCCAAATATCTGTCACATAACCCTACGTCTTCTCCCACCCACTTATAAACAGTTGGCAGGCAGCAAAATTACCATCGATATAAGTATGTATAGGTACTACATACTCTTTCAGCAAAACTTGACTCAACTCTGCTAATAGTGCCTGGCAAGCTCATTGAAGTATGTCGATTGCCTTCTTGATGATGATGATGGGCCAGGCTTTACGAGCCTAATAACCTACGACTGGGCCGTTTTTGTGTTTGCCTTGTCTGTATGTGTGGTGCGTATTCACCATTCGCCTTCCATAAAAGAAATGACTAAGGATATTTCTTAGATGGGCGGACAACTGATGGAACGTGAAATAGAGGACTACACCGAGCTTTTGTTTTTCCACCCCACTTTGTCACTCATACCTTCGTGGGTTTGCCATTGTCAAGAGCCAGTGTGCGACGACAATCAAGACGGTGGCCGTCGATAGGGTGAAAGGTCTTGGAAAACATGGAATTAGTTATGGAATGAAGTGGAACAGAGGAAGCTCTTTTTTTACATTTGTTAAACACCGGTTAACATACAGGCCAATGGTTTAGGTCAAATAGGGATCGAAGCAGTTTGTGTAATTATTTTGAAGGGTTTCGGTTGTACTTCAGATGGGGCGACGGAGATGAGTACTTATTGGCTATATCTGTGAGACGGAGAATTTGATTTTTCCTTATGTGTTGTGTGCGTGACTATCTATTTGTATAATAGGCCTAACGTTGGCTCTGTTAAAGGGGGCTGTGCATGGTATAGAGCTTCCTGATTAATGATATTGTTATGGAGTAGGTTAACGGTGGTTGCTAGATACATGGAGGGAGTTTCCCTGCGAAATATTTATACCTTTTACCTTTTAGGGTAAATGCCTACCCATTATATGAATGAAGGGTTGTGCAATCCATGAACCTAGCATTTACGAGTGGACATAGATTGTGTGTTTAGGGAATTTGTTCGCCAACATGTTTAATATGTTACAATTTTCCATCCCCGCGTAAATAAGGAAAGCCGCTGAATGAAAGATCCTGCAGACAATTTCTTTCTATAAATTTCACTGCAAGTATTTATGCCTTGTGAAAAATGCGTTCGTTGCGGGTGAGGCTAAGTTTGCCCTCGTCTAAAAGTATAAATTTAAACTCAAAACTGTTTGCAACCTTTAGTGGGGCTTTGCTGAAGGGTTATGAAGTGTTTTTCAATTGGGACGGGTCGATGTTGGCAGCCTATGGTGGCTTTCGGTGGCGTCTGTCTAAAGACAAGTCACCATGGCAAATGTTAAAACTTTACTATGCAAATGTGTTTTCGTCACTCCAAATATTTCCATCTGCAAGGTTGACTTTCCAACGTTTTGTGGCCAAATTTATGATAGTCAGTTTTGTAAGTAATCAGCCTATATACCCGTACGTTAAAGGAACACCAGATCGGCCGAGAACATCGTCGCCAAAAGTATACAGGAGAACCCAAGGCAGTCGATTCCTCGTCATGCCCAAGAAGTTGGCCTTTCGCAGACTTCAGGTTGACGTATTTTACGTCGAAACTTGGATCCAACTCGCCCTTTCGCAGACTTCAACTTGGAGAATTTCGCGTCGGGTATTGCGCCTACACTCGTACAAGATCTAGCTGGCCCAGGAGCTCACACGGGAATGGCAAGAACTTTAAATGATCTCCAGATATATGATCGCAACATCTGTGGAGTAGGAAAAAATAAAACAACCGACTGCAGTTCAATATAAAACCTTCCATTTCTCGAGCAATTTAACAATCAACTACAAGTACTCCTCATTGATATTTTATTCACTTTGAAGCACCGTACCATCTCGGCCGCGTAAGAGTGACCAAAATTGAAGCAAATTACCAGCCTTCGTCAACTTGTACGTATTACATGATACAGCAAACAACATCACCTTTATTACACGTATAGCATAAAAGTCTCATAAACCGCATATACACAAACTCGTAGCTGCCAGTTTCACATACACATTCAGTGCCACCCTTCATTTTAATATGCCATCTTTATTTCTTTTATCTCCCCCGCACAACATGTCAGCTTCGTTTTTACCCGAGTGGTTCTTTTTTCTTTTTTCTCGTGCGGTTCGACTTGCACTTAAATGCGTAAAGTCCCAATACCGATACACGGTATATACACACTCTCGTAACACATTTATGTCAATCTCATCATTTTACGACGCGACATACTCTTGTCCGGAACGGTGGCAATACACAGATATCTCCACCACCGGTATTGAAAATCAGTCATAAAGTTGTGCCTTAAATAAATCACATCCCAGCAAAGGACGAGTCCACGGAAAAAGCTGTGAAACACCGTAAAAAAAAAGAAGATTCTTTAATATTTGTTTGCATTTTTATTAGAAGGACAGAAATTTGCTTATGTCTCACTTCCCCCTTGTCAAATCTCGAGCCACATTTGGCCGGGGGCAAACGTGTTTTTTTTTATTGTGCCAAATATCTCCATTTATCCGTGTACACCCCCACAGCCATACGCGATATAAAAATAAAAAAACTCCACCATCAAGACAATCTAAAGTCATCCATTTTCGTACGCATATAATTTTCATAAATTTCCCCCCTTCCACCACCTGTCGGCGTGACATCGACATCGAACTTAAAAAAAAAAGAACGGAAGGAAACTCAGATTCGTCCTTGAAAATAGAGTTTGGCTGAAATGAGCCCCAAGATTGTGTGTGTGCGGCTTACTCGCAAACGACACAAATTCCGGGCACATACAGGTTACGTGGAGATTACGGGTAGAACGTAAAATATCGACATGAAGTAGTAGGAAAATAAACTTCCACCAGTACGAGTTACTCTCGTAGCCTAGTCATAGTCGTAGCCACATCCACCCTCGTACCTGGGGTATGTCCTTGTCGACGGTCGCTCGAGTCGTCATGAAGCATGAAAGCAAATATTAAATTTATACTCTACGATTTGTGTGTGTATGTTGCCCGTTCCCGTGCTGTATACTGTGTAGTGCGGATCCTTGTTAAAAATGTTCATACTGGGAGCACCGGAGCCACGTATATTATACAGTGACACCGAGTTCGGAGGCGGCGTGCGGTGGTTCTCGCAGCCTCGTTCTAAGTACTGCCTTGGGTTAAACTGAAATAGGTTGTATGCTGTGATGGTGCTGTCTTTCGAGGAACACCATCAAATTCAGTGACTTTAATTAATTTAAGACATTCTGGGGGCGGATATTGTTAGGAACAGAACAGTGAACAGATTTTTACAAAGGACCGAAAGCGATATTAATTCGATGTGATTTGTGTTTAAGAAAAATATTGTGCCTTCGGGTAGTTCCATTTCCATTTCCTTTTGAGCTATACTTCTGAAGTTTATACCTACGACTTGTTGGGATGTATTTCATGACAATTGGCAATTGAGCAGGTTTTTTTGGGCTTTTTGTTGAAATTTGATACTCGTTTCCTTTCTTGGCATGGAAATTATAGGATTCGATTTTTGTTTTACTTATTTTTGCTTTGGGGTACTCCTTGAGTTTCAGTATTCAATGCGAAAGCACTTAGTAGGATTGTAAATCATTGCAGGTATGGATAGATGGATACTTGTGAACTTTGAAGCCGATGGCAAATTTATTTAAATTTGTAAATAGATACCCACTCTTGTGCTGTCGGAACGTCTTGAAGCAATTCGGTACATTCCGTGTTGGCAGGGCTTAATAAGAGTGGGATATCTACTCCTGATTTTTTTGTACCTCCCATCAGTTGGAGTGGTACACTTTACTTTTGTGACGTTTGTAGAAATTTCTGAATATCAATTTTTTAGCTTCCCAATGTACGCAAATAAGTCTGCTACTTCCTCTGTTAGGTTAGCAAAGGATCTAAGTTATCTAAGGTAGAGGGGACCATCAATATTGCCCAAAGTTTGTTGCTTCAATAATTAAGCTAAGCCTCTCGCTTACTTGGTGAGTCTAACTTTATTCTATTGGCATCCCACCGGCTGGTTAAGCAGTAGCTTACAACGCTGAATGAATTTTTGAAGCATTTGGAAGTTGGAACCCTGTTTAACAAGAACCTAGATCAATATTCTGCTAAAATCGGACTATCGGCATATCTCATACGGCAAAAAACCTCAATTGGCGTAATTTTGCAGGTCCGTGTAAGCCACGTGTTGTCACCGAAACGGGTGATTGGCTTCAGACAACAACCTTTCTGTGTTTCTGCTACGTTTGTGGAGCGCGAATAAGATGTCGGTGTATATGAGTATTTACGAGTGGTTGGTCATGGCTTTCAGTGAGTTTTAAATTTGTTGGGACGATTTGAAGGGGCTTACCCTTTTATCTGTAGCGTAGAATTGAGATTGAGAAGTTGTCTCATGACAGTTATAGCCTCAGCTATTACAGAGTGGTCACGCAATTGTGTGCACAGAGTGCGGTTATTGCTAGGGTACAAAAAGGGGCTAAAATTAATTAATCCTCTGTGGAAAAAAACAGAACTCGTTGGAGGAAATCAATAAATCGGTTACTTTAAACCGAATTTTCTAAAACAAGTTGACTCGGATATTTTTAATCCACTAACCTTGCAGGAGCTGAAGGATCTTTCATTTGCGACTTGCAAACTTCAAACTTTCAATGTGAACACGCTCTAACAGGGTGCGATTTTTGCTCGGTTAAAAAAATGGGCTTAAATTAACCAAGTCTATGTTGAAAAACACCGAGTGTTAAATACAACCGACATAAATAGGTAAAATGCGTTCTGTTAAAAATAACACACTTTATCAGTTGTTAAGAACCAAGTTTCTAGATAAATATCGACCAGTTGGTTAAATTCAGCAGAGTTAGTTTCTTATTTACAACCGAGAAAAATTGGAATAAAATGATCAAAGGTTATTTTTTACCGAGTTTCGTTAAATAAGTTGACTCGGTTATTTTTAATCCACTTACTTTGCAGGAGCTGAAGGATCTTTCGTTTGCGACTTGAAAACTTTAAACTTTCAGTGTGAACATGCTCAAAAATTGCCTTAAACAGAGTGCGATTTTTGCTCGGTTAAAAAAATGGGAATAATTGGAAAAAAATGATAAAAGGTTATTTTTAACCGAGTTTCGTTAAATAAGTTGACTCGGTTATTTTTAATCCAATAACTCTGTAGGAGATCATTAACAGTATCACTTGGTAGTTTTTAACCGAAAGTTGGTTGATTTTAAATAAGCGATTTTTCTACGCATTAAATCGATTATTACCGAACTGTCAATGTCAAAATATTCAGTAAAATTAACATTTTCATCGTGGTGAATACACAAACAAACAACGTTTACAAATAATTAAAATTAACTACCGAAATTCCGCATTTTTGAGGGCGTTAACGGAAATTTTCAGCGATGAAGCGCATTTTTGGTCAAAATATGCATTACTGGACAGGTGAGAACCCTCATGTGCTTCATGAAATAGCACTTCATCCGCAAAAAGTCACTGTTTGGTGCGGATTTAACGCCCGTAGACTTTTTAATGGGGCTACATTAAATCTCTGGCCTATGCCAACAAGCCAGCGACGTAAGAGGAGCTCAGAGCCAATATTGAACGAGAACTGGCGGCCGTATCGGTCGAAATGTGCGGCTGAGCCATCGAAAATTATGTTCACCTTACCGACCGCTGCATACGTTCCCGTTGTGGACAAATGAACGAAGTCGTCTTCCATTCATAAATGTTTTGATAGTTATTCAAGCCAATAATTTTATTTTTGAGATATCCCAAGTAAAGGGTGATTTTTTAAGAGGTTTAGAACTTTTTTTAAAAAAAAAACACAAAAAATTCGAAAAAATGAATGAAATATTTATTTGAATCGATAGTTTGAACCTTGCAATTTAATGTTTAAAGATAATTTCATGCAAATGTTGACCGCGGCTGCGTCTCAGGTAGCCCATCCGCTGAGTCCAAATTTGGCATACTCTTTCACACATATCGGCCGGTATCTCACGAATGAATGCATGGATGTTGGCTTCCAGTGCGTCAATCGAAGCGGGCTTGTCCCTATACACATTAGCCTTGGCATACCCCCACAAAAAATAATCTAATGGTGTCAAATCGCACGATCTAGGCGGCCAATTGACCGGCCCGAAACGTGAAATTAACTGTTCACCAAACTCGCCTCGCAATTGCGCCATTGTTTCGCGTGCTGTGTGGCATGTGGCACCGTCTTGTTGAAACCACATATCATGCAAGTCAAGAACTTCCATTTCGGGCAAAAAAAAGTTTGTTATCATCGCTCGGTAGCGTTCACCATTGACAGTAACGCTGCGATTCGCATCATCTTTGAAGAAATGTGGCCCAATAATGCCGCCGGCCCATAAACCGCACCAAACAGTGGCTTTTTCGGGATGCATTGGTAGCTGTTGCAATGCTTCTGGCTGATCTTCACTCCAAATGCGGCAATTTTGCTTATTTACGTACCCATTCAACCAAAAATGAGCCTCATCGCTGAACACAATTTTTCGATAAAAAAGCAGCGATGAACATTTCGAACCGAGCACGAATTTTGATAGTAAAATTCAATAATTTGCAAGCGTTGCTCATTTGTAAGACGATCCATGGTTAAATTGCAAACCAAACTGAAGCTGTTTGACAGTGACACAAGGTACTAAACACACGTCAGCTGTCAAAACCAGTGTTGCCAAAACCAAACCAGCTAAAAAATCACCCTTTATTTAAATTTTATTTAAAAAAGAAGCTGTCAAGTCCTTAATGAAAGACCCTTTATACTAAGAGTATCATTTGGTAGTTTTTAGTTTACCCGAAAGTTGGTTGATCTTAAATAAGTGATTCTTCTGAGTGCACAAGGAAATATTATTTCTACACACGATGGCAAACTTCTAAAAAACAAATAAATAGCTGGCTCAACAGGACCTTGTTTCTCACAACGTCTTCTGTGAGTTTTTTTTGAGACAAATGGAAAAAAATGATCTACAATTGTGTGACGAGTGCAAAAGGCTAATTGATAAGCATTTTCATGACATTTTTTCTCGGATATTTGTTAGACGTTCGCGCGAGGTGGCGCAGTTTAAAAAAATCTTTATTTGGAATTTGTGTTTTTTTTTTCAGGGATCAAACCTGAGACCCATCGCTCAGTAGTACATCACACTAACCACTAAGGCACTGCGTCAA
Organism: Cheilosia grossa; assembly: GCA_963082955.1. Lineage (NCBI taxonomy): Eukaryota > Metazoa > Arthropoda > Insecta > Diptera > Syrphidae > Cheilosia > Cheilosia grossa. The sequence goes on along the minus strand of OY720148.1, from coordinate 6,712,392 downwards.
AACTTCAATCCAAGTGTTTGATTTGCTTGACTTGAAAAAACTTTGGACGAGAATGATTTATTGTCAGTTTTTACCTATCGTTTTGGCATGAGTAAATTTTAAAAATTCAACTTGCTACAGTCTTTTCTAACACTTGGTCAGATGAACATCACAGTCATTACTCAAAAATCGAGACCCCGTCAAATGCCCCAATTATGGCAAGATCGAAGTCTTCCAAAACCTCCCTGTCTGTCATTTAACGTAAATGCTTGCAACCGATTGTAAACAGCCTGATTGACATCTATTAGTGCGGTTTTGAGACCAGAAATGTCGGTCTTCAAGATCCAAAAACAACCCCAAGAAGTGCAATTTCAAAGGCGTCTATGATTAGCATCTACAGAGGCGAACTTTTGTACAGCTTCATGTCTGCTTATGGCATTCTGAACATTGTCAAGACCCAGACCCAAAATTCGCCAAGTCCAACTCAGCGAAAGACAGATTTCTTGTGCACGACGAGGAATAGACTGGTTCTCCTGTACACTTTCACTAGGGGTGCCAGATCTGAAAAATTAGCCGGCGGGACATTTCTGCATTTGAAGCGAAAAAAAAAAAACGTTTTTATTGTAGATTACATTTTATTTGTTGTTATAAGTAATATGTGGTCTTTTGTCTTTTGACTCATATTTGTACATTTAATGTAACTTTTTCAAATCAAATTTGTACAACGTATTTTGTTTTCGGATTTTTCCGATAAGGAACTCATCGAAAAATTTAGCTTTACAAAAAGCTCTGCTTCCAATACTTCCATAGAAAGTTGATTCCGCTCATCTCTCCATGAATTCTTCATGAAATTGAATATCCTTTCAGAGCTTGCATGAGAAATAGGCAACGAAAATACAAAATATTGCAAAGATTTTCCAAATTTGGTGCCTCAACCTTTTTGAAAAAAACTAACCCAATTTTTCACAACTTGTTTTTCATCCAAATTTCTTAGCTCACATTCAGAAAAACTCTTTAATGCAATAAATTCTTCAAAAAGTACATCTTTATTAATTTTTTGAATTGATGTAATTTTCAAAATTTGGATTAGTTCCTAAATTCATGCTTGGTAAGTACTAAAGTTTGGAGTTAAAGTCGGAACATGGTTCTAAATAATTAAGAGCACTCTCATAGAATGAAGCTACTTCCCTATAAAATTGATTTTCAATTGCCATTTATTACAAACACAAAGTAAAATGTCAAACAGTCGGTTTGCGGCTAACTTTTTGAGTTCAGAGACCTCAGACCACTGAACTATCATCATTCGATTAAGGCGCACTTCACACTTTGTTAAGTTAATTTTATAGCTGAGCTAACTAAGGCTAGCGCTATAATTTCTATGTCTTATTAATTGCAGTTTAATTTATTTAATAATGAAGAAAGAGCGACAAGTCACAAGGCGCGACATTACGGGACCAATTTTTCAGTGCGGAACATTCTGCGGGACACTTGCGGGACAACAAAAGCCTTATATCGGGACAGTCCCGCACTGTGGTATCCCTAACATTCACGGACTTTCTTTTAACGTCCTAAACTGGTGTTGGCTGATTGATTAAATAATCTTTTGTCGACTTTCAAAAGCCACCCCATCTGACATAAAATTCTTCATTTCCAAATTCATAATTTTATATTTAAAACTCTGCTCACCTTCAATTGTTTCAAAACTCTTTTTTTTTTACTATTTACAGAACAGCTGTTTGTCAGATCAAAAGAACACAATTGGTATGTTGGATATTTATCTCTCTATATGACAATTTTAGTGTTTTCTCTGTTGCAAAGTCTACCACTCCTGCGATGCTCAACAAACACAATCCACCCGCGATGTTTGAATATTCCTTGCAGAGAAACTTTCAATGAAATACCATTTCCAGTGGCACAAGCGACTGTTAGAAATATGCGAAAATGTGTAGTAGAAAACATTTTGCAATAAAAATACCAAACCCATCCTTGTGACAGGATGATTTTAATAACTGTCACTTGAGTTGGAACGCGTCGCATTCGAAAGTGCAACGGACAAAATATAAATAAGCATCACTGCCATTGTCCCTTCCCTTGTCCCTGGTGGAGGTGTGCAACGGTGACACAGAAATAAGTATCCATTATTCAGGACAAAGTAAAACTCATTCGATCAGTCAAAACGAGAAAATAAAGAGAACTCGCCTTCATAACATATTCAGCTACCATGTATATGGTCATTTTGCTGGTAAATTCCCCTTTTCCCATTATGTGTAGGTGTGCATTTTGCGGCGGGCAGAGGAGGCGAAAAAGAGGATTCACCCCAACAAAATCATTTGCATACTTAATCCTTACCTTGGAACAAAAAACAAATAAAACAAAATAGAACCGACTTTTGTTTACGAACAACTAACAGGATACCGCATTCGAAAAACCAAACGAGAACAGAATAGGGTAAAATGAAAAATAAAAAATAGAAGAGCAACTCGGAACTAAAAACAAAAAGCTTGGGGTTGGAGCTTGTAGCAGGCTTCCTAGCGAGGTGCGAACAACAACAAATGAAAAAGAAGAAGAAGTTCCGAATAGAATAGACACGAACACAATATCCTTGCGCACCAGAGGAGGAAGATCCTTGTTAAAGCGGTATAGCCTAGCCATACAAAAGTCCACCGTATAGAGGGACGAGGAAAGATACTGGCTCGATAAGAGTACGAGTACAGTTGTTTTTATTTTCCACTCCTTAAATATCCCAGCGCCTCGCTGTTTGTTGCTATTTGATATCCTTTTGATAGACAGACAATGCATAGAATGAAAGGACATTTGTCGTCTTCCTTTTCCATTTTTTTTTTTTTTTTTTTTTTTTTTTTTCGTTTTGTCGTTCGTCTTTCGTTTCCTAGCTGGGGGTTATTTTTTTTTTTTATGAATAATGTATAAATGAAATTTTGCACAGTGACAGTTGGGCGCAGTGGGTGGTATGGAGTAGATGTGGCGTAGCTTTGGCCCACATCGTAGGGAAATTGTTTATTTTGGTTGATTCCCGGTTGGTTGGTGACATACCAACTATATAAGACACATGGCAATGTCACAGGAATAATAAAATTAATTTCGAGCTCCTTGAGCATGAGACGTGGTCTTGACATGGGGGTTGGGTTGCGTTTTGCGAATGAAAATGTTAGTGGGTGCATACTATTGGGTCCCTACACGCGTATGTGATTTTGGTTCTGTATTTTTTGGGATTACGAATTTTTATAGTGTTGTCAATATAACAAATACCAAAGGGGATGCAGGTCGTATGGAATTTTAAGACAAACCCTCTGAGAATTGTTTAGAGAGGGTTCTCGTATAGTTTTGTGTTCGAAATTAGTGTGGGTATGGGTCTGTTTCATGGGACAATTGTGTCGCAAGGGGTTAGATTGCTAAAGAGAATTGCTCCTTGTTAGCAACATTTTAACAAAGTTTTCTTACGATAGACGCCACTTGGCCAGGACAATTGCACAAATTTGACAGAAAGATGGACAAAATTGACGATAGAGAGTGATGGATGACGCGTGTTCGTAAAAGAGTTGAAAAGAACTCGGAAAAGCTCTGAAAAAATCGGGTCCGGGTACCTCAAGGTAGGCATCTTGGGCCTGTTCTTTTTTTATCTGAAGCTAATCAATATTTTTGACTCCTCTTCGACACCTGTAGTAAGTAGGTGGCGGCCCATAGTTCTGTATAAGAGTAGGCTACATGATGGAACTGATCATCCGCCTCCTGCCGAAAAATTTGCGTTCGGCACCACCAAAATTCCAAATTCCAACTGAGGGTTTTTTCCACTGCGCCACCTCTCGCGAACGTCTGACAAACATCGAACATCCGAGAGTAGAACTGTCTTGAAAGAGCTTCTCAATTAGCCGTTTGGAATCGGCATAAAATTGTAGATCCCTTCCATTCGTTCCAAAAATGAAACTCACACAAAACGAATGATTGTCGGAAGCTAGGCCTTGGGTCCCTCGGACCTGTTGCGCCAACTAATAATTATTATTATTACCGCCAAAAAAACAACCAGCCCTCCCGAACAAAACGTTGGATAACAAATTACGTAAGTTGTACCAGAGTTATAAGACAGAAGGTCGAAACGTTTTATAAAATGTAAAGACGACGGTGAAGCGATGAGTGGACCTCTTCGTCTATCTGCGATACAATTAGACTCTGCTGACCTTAAATTTCCTCTCAAATCTCATCACAGTGAGGTCAACTTTTTCATTCAATTATTTGATTTTTCTGCATCATTTCTGTTTTGAATCTTTTTTTAATGCCCTTGCCAGGACCCCACACTTTCTTGTTTTGTACATTATTAATGGTGGCACTGACACCGCACACTATGGCTTATCAAGAGGATTCCCATAAACCCGGATACAGAAGAGTTACTCTTTCTATTACTTTTTGTTTTTTTGCTTGTGTATTCTGAGAAATATTTCCCAGATTTTTTTGATTTATTTTTTTTTGGTCTTGTTCTGTATAAAGGCAAAAAACAACGAAACACGCTTCGAAGTTGGAATGCTTGAAAAAAATGTATCTTGTGATTTATTACCTCTCTGGATAATAAACCGCATCAAAGAAAAAAAAAAAAAACAAGTCAGGGAAAAAGTTTTCAATACCATCAAAGGTCAGTAGATCGGTTGGTGGGTAGTTAAAATGAGAAATTTTGTATCCCTTTTATGAGTGGAAAGTTGTGAAAGATTCTAGATGTAGATAGGGCATTTTAATACCTTCGCTTTTTATTTCCAAGCGTTTTTTAAGTGTGAACGTTTTTTTGTTCAAACTTTTAGAGGTTATCACTAGAGAGGTTTATACTTGATGCGTTGGCAACTAGGTGTGAGATTGATTTGGGTAATGGCCAGTATATAAGGATCTTATTGTGTGAATCCACTGAGAACTGCTCACACCGCAATTTTATAGGCTGTTCTTAGCACTCTGCCCCTGGACAGTCAGTATAAATTCACTAGAAATGCAGAAATAAACTGGGGAAAAACCTAAAGAACGACAACATTTCGAAGCGTGTAGGAAGGTACCGACTCGAAGGGGTCCTGTAGGGAAGGTAAACCTGGAAACGTTTTCCGAATGACAACTTTTCGAAGCATGTAGGAGGCTATCGACTCGACAGCCTCCGGCACTGAATGATATGCCAAACAGAGCTCTAGAAATCAATAAATAAAAAGGGTCTTGTCGTACCGATTACGGCGTTATTCCGAACCCCAATTTAACGAAATGGCTACCCAATGAAAGGCGAAGTTTTGTAGAAAGGACGAATGTATGTCACGCCAAAAAATCATCCGATTATTTGCCTCACGCGAGAATAAATCTTCAGCTAGGTAGGTAGGTACATGACGAAATTTTACCATCTCCGCTTCTTCTTATTCCCATTATCATTATCCCATCAACCTACCATCTCATGGACATACAACGCCAGTAAAAAAATTCAAGCAAAAACAAAAAAAAACTCTGAGTGTCTGAATTTCGATAAACAAAACCACAACCGATAAGAATATCGATTTGTTTCTATTTTTTAACCTTCATCCAGTTTCTGCGTTTTATTTCAAAAACGTTTGTAACTTATTACTGTCAAAGACGATGGCGGAGGGATCCTTAATTTTAGTGTTAAAACAGAAGGAGGAAAAATTTAAAAAAAAAAAAAATTCAACTTGAGGATAATTGCTTCTATCGTTGCGTGTTATTTGAATTTCATTGATGTTCGTTCGGGTGAAGTATATTCTTTTTAAGTTCGAAGGCGTGGCGTGTTAATTACAGTGGTAATAATTATTGAGCATGCGAATGTTCTCTTGTGCTGCAGGATGTTTTTAGGATGGTGGGCTTAAAATTGGGGAACAAAATAACAGAGGGAGTCTGGAAAGTGTACATAATTGATTTAAGAGGAACACACATTTGAATATAAGCTCCATGGAAGTGTGGTATAACGCTCTTTCAAAACTCGTATCTTGCAATGATACTCTATTTTCGACGTTCTTAATGCTGCTGTTCAAAAGCAAAGTTCCTCGAACTGTGAAAGGGATTCTAGACTATGTTTAACAAGCTGCATTGCTTGTTAAATGTTTGTGGACACAAAGAAGTAAATAAACGGAGTTCCAACTTTAACCTTCTCACAATTCCGTTCGTTTTTTTTTTTTTCTTTATTCTCAATGAATTTCGTCTCGTTTTTTAAACCATGAGATGTCAAAACTCCTCGAAACACATTCAAAGCATAAAATAAATCGAAATCGATTAAGAATGATAATAACCCCATAACAGCTTTCAACGTAATGAAATGAAAAGGACCATTATCCATTAGCATAACAATAAAAAGATAAACGGATTTTTTCGAATTGCTCTGATATTAGTATTCATGACCTCTCGTACCGTACCCTATAGCCACCTAAATAAATTCGGGTTTTTCAGCCCCAAAGGAAACTCGACGTTTTCTTTAATTTAAAAGGCCAATGGCATTGGAAATAAATATGAAGTCGAAGGACGAAGAGAAAAACCGATTAGAAAATTGGTATTCCCTTGAATGGCGCAAAAACATATTGTGTAATGTGGGCGGCGGAACCGCCCCTTAAATATTCATACCATAATTTAAGGCGAGTATAGCCAGTTTTATGTTGAACACTTTCGACCGGGAATACAAATGGGAAATTATCCCATCATGTCTGTGTTGATTCTGAAGGCAATCGATTAACTATAACGATGTCTTTGCACTTTAATCCGCTATCCGCATTTCATTGTGAAGTGAAATCATCCACCCAAACTGCACTCGTAATTGATTTCTTCTTTCTTTATTTTATTTTCGATATTTTTTTTTTTTTTTTTTGAAACAATTCCAATTCCGATTGAAGGAGGCAACGACAGACTTCTTTGTTGCAATTTACAAGGAACAACAATTGAATGCAAACTTTAATGACTAAGTCTTCGTTCCTCGTTCTGGGGAAGGTTGGTAATATGCTTTTCCCGGCGCTCATGTAATACTGGCACGTACAACGTCTATGGCTAGGTTCTGTTTAAATTGCAACGAGCATTTCCACCGCGCACCTGATTTCGGTGGCTTTGGGGTGGCTGTTGAGCAAACGAAAAAATGCATGCAGAGAAAAGTTCACCCAATGTGTGCCGGAGAGGGAAACTTTTAATTTTTCGCAATTTTCATTAAATTTTCCACCTCGACGTGGGAGAAAGTTGCAACCGGTGTAACTCGTTGGTGCGATTTCATATGATTTCAATTAAGTCAAGCACGTTGATGGAATGTTTTTTTTTTTTTCTTGCCATCCTCTTATCACAGGATTCGCCCCATAAGAGATGTGCTAGCATAAAACCCGCTGATTTCGAGTTAAAATAATGGCGCAGAATGAAGTCGGTTTTTATTTTAATTATACTTAAGTAAAGGGGATTGTGGATGGCTTACGTCGGTTAATATGTATGCCAAAGGATGCTTTTGCATAGCAAGGTATTGTGAGCAGATACTCAGAACCTTTCGAGGATCTGCTTGGACCCTTTGGGTATCTGCTCACAATACGTGCACTAAAGTTATACCTGATATCGGTCGTTTGGAACTGATCTAAGGCGGTGCCACAATGATAGTCTTCTAATGAATTTACACGGTTTTCTGACCTGTATGCTGTCTGGCCAGACTCAATTAAAAGGAAAAAAACCAACTCAACTATACCAGGCAGACACCCTTGAGGCCAATCGGGCACATAATAAATGTTATCCGTCGCACAACGAACTTTTAGTGTGAAGGTTTTTCGATTGGAAAGAAGGTGACATGTGCGCTCGTTCACATTGAAAGTTATGTGTGTTCCTTTTTTTTTTTTTTTGCTACAGAATGATGCCAACCGCAGTGTAACTATGGTACACGTGTGGTATACGTATCTCGAGGCGTCCCATAACTTATGGTACCACCTGTCGTTTTGCAAAACTATCAGGTTCTCCATAGAGTCTGCCGCCGCAGTTGTCTATTTTGACAGCGACTAGCTGACTTTGTATATACGCATCTGGCTTATGTGTATGCCGTCTGAATAAATTTAAAGGTATATTCAGTTGTCCTTGAGGGATTTTACTTTCTACCGTACATTTGCCTGCAGTCGCTATGAAACAGGAGTTATTAACTTTGGGTTTCTCAAAACTTTGGTATCTGCTCCAGTTTACGGATGAACCAGTCTTCACGCAAAAAAAGCATTACACAACGTCTCACCATGAAGACTATGATGGTGTTTATATTCAAGGGGGGCCCAAGTCAAATATTTGTAATACCCTATCCGCCTTCCTTATCCGTGAGCTGTTTTTTGTTTTTTTCTTAATTCAAAAGACTACCGTTCCGCTCAAATGTGTAATTTCCGCTGACTTTCAAGGGCAGCCATCGAAAGGAAGTATAGATTAATTTTAGTAAGTGGTACATTCCTCCTTCCAGATATAGGAGCACAAATATTTAGTAGAAAGGGGGTAATAAAATCGGTCCACGAAGGGGATGTGTAGAAATCAATGAGAGTCTTGCATGATAAATTAATTTTAAGTAAACTGTGACACGAAACTGAATTTGGACAGCAAAACCAAGTAAAAAATGCCCTCGTTGTGTGCAATCCTCGGCTTTGAACTATAGGTATATTAAATCGGTACTGAGACCCTTAACTTTTAGTTTAGTTGCAGAATTTTTCTCTCTTCGTGTTCATTAAAACCTTGTCTCTGTCTAACTTCTAACACCACTTCCACTAAAACTAAAATCGATTTTCAAGCGAAAAACAAACACAACTTTCACTCCTGCCCTTTGAGGAAACACCCGTCCTTACTGCGGTATTCGAATGTCCTTCATGTTCCAATTCCAATCTAATCACGCTCCAGACCCAAAACTCAAATTCAAACTCGACTACTCGTATTTTAATGCATTCATTCCTTTGTCACACAAACAATGACTAGATTCTTCATTAGTATTCTCTCCCTATCGCATAAAGGAAGAACAGAAGGTAACGAATGAAATAAGAGCAAAAATACACAAAACATTCGCCAGCTAAATAACTTGCATTTTCACCTGACAAAATATAAATTAAAAGGGAAAACTCTCATCGATTGGTTAGCCACGCGCAAAACGGATAACTCAATTTGCTACTGGCGACCGACTGAGCGTGCAAAGATAATAACAAAGCACAACAACTCTGCCACAATGAATGTGTATTGCAAAGTAGGAAGTATCCAGGTGTAGGTAGATGTCTCCTCGAATTAGGAATAGGGTGGAATAAAAAAATTGAATTTTTCGATTCAATTTTACGCAGAGCAGGAATTGTGTAGGACTGTGTTTATTTAAAGGTGCTTTTGGTCGACAACGATTCCATCAGGCCAATAAGCATTCTAAACGAGTTCACGTCAATGAGTGGCTTTTATTTAAATATTTGTATTTTTAGCAACATTTTAATGGGCAATTCCATTGTCTGCCACTCTTCGGTGTTATGACAATTTTAGCTTGAAATTGGTAGCGCTGTGCGTAATATTTTCTTCCTGCTACAGTTCTCTGATTTAAGGACTTGTACATATTGTTTATTGATTATTCCAACTCGTTTTTTTATCTTATATTTTGAAAGTAAAAAAAATACTAAAAATCTGAAATTGGTTTGGACATTCAAATAGTTTTCCTCAGTCATAGAATCCGACAAAAATCTACGTATTTTTGACAGTAGAAAAATCTGGACTTGGATTGGACATTAAAATATTTTTCCTCTGTCATAAAAATCATGATAACTTTTTGACGGTAGAAAAATCTGGATTTGAATTGGACATTAAAATATTTTTCCTCAGTCATAAAAATCATGACAAAAATATGCGTATTTTTGACACTAGAAAAATCTTAAGAACGTGGTTTTGGTTTGGATATTAAAATATTTTTCCTCTGTCGTAAAAATCATGGTAAAAATATACTTTTTTGACGGTAGAAAAATCTGGACTTGGATTGGGCATTTTAATATTTTGACTCTGTCATAGAAATCATGACAAAAATATACTTTTTTGACGGTAGAAAAATTTGGACTTGAATTGGACATTTTAATATTTTTCCTCGGTCATAAAAATCATAACAAAAATGTACGTATTGTTGACAGTAGAATAATCCTCAAAATCTGGACTTGAATTGGACATTAAAATATTTTTCCTCAGTCATAAAAATCATGATAAAAATAAAAATTTTTTTTGACGGTAGAAAAATCCTCAAAATCTGGACATTTTAATATTTTTCCTCAGTCATAAAAATCATGACAAAAATATACTTTTTTGACGGTAGAAAAATCTGGACTTGGATTGGGCATTTTAATATTTTGACTCTGTCATAGAAATCATGACAAAAATATACTTTTTTGACGGTAGAAAAATCTGGACTTGAATTGGACATTAAAATATTTTTCCTCAGTCATAAAACTCATGATAAAAATATACTTTTTTTTTGACGGTAGAAAAATCTGGACTTGAATTGGACATTTTAATATTTTGACTCTGTCGTAGAAATAGTGACAAAAATATACTTTTTTTGACGGTAGAAAAATCGGTACTTGAATTGGACATTTCAATATTTTTCCTCAGTCATACAAATCATGACAAAAATAAACTTTTTTTTTGACGCTAGAAAAATCTGGACTTGAATTGGATATTTTAATATTTTTACTCTGTCATAAAACTCATGATAAAAATATACTTTTTTTTTGACGGTAGAAAAATCTGGACTTGAATTGGACATTAAAATATTTATCCTCAGTCATACAAAACTCATGATAAAAATATATTTTTTTTTTTGTTGACGGTAGAAAAATCTGGACTTCAATTGGACATTTTAATATTTTTCCTCTGTCATAAGAATCATGACAAAAATATACCCATTTTTGACAGTAGAAAAATCCTCAAGATCTGGACTTGAATTGGACATTTTAATATTTTTCCTCAGTCATAAGAATCATGACAAAAATATACCCATTTTTGACAGTAGAAAAATCCTCAAGATCTGGACTGGAATTGGACATTTTAATATTTTTCCTCAGTCATACAAATCATGACAAAAATATACATTTTTTTTGACGGTAGAAAAATCTGGACTTGAATTGGACATTCAAATATTTTTCCTCAGTCATAAAACTCATGATAAAAATATACTTTTTTTTTGACGGTAGAAAAATCTGGACTTGAATTGGACATTTTAATATTTTGACTCTGTCGTAGAAATAGTGACAAAAATATACTTTTTTTGACGGTAGAAAAATCGGTACTTGAATTGGACATTTCAATATTTTTCCTCAGTCATACAAATCATGACAAAAATAAACTTTTTTTTTGACGCTAGAAAAATCTGGACTTGAATTGGATATTTTAATATTTTTACTCTGTCATAAAACTCATGATAAAAATATACTTTTTTTTGACGGTAGAAAAATCTGGACTTGAATTGGACATTAAAATATTTATCCTCAGTCATACAAAACTCATGATAAAAATATATTTTTTTTTTTGTTGACGGTAGAAAAATCTGGACTTCAATTGGACATTTTAATATTTTGACTCTGTCATAAAAATCATTACAAAAATGTACGTATTTTTGACTGTAGAAAAATCCTAAAAATGTGGAATTGAATTGGACATTTTAATATTTTTCCTCAGTCATAAAAATCATTACAAAAATATACGTATTTTTGTCGTACCGATTGCAGGGCAATTTCAAAAACCAATCTCTTCTAATTCGACACTCTATCCCAAATGTAGTATGTAGTTTTTTACCCAATACACACCCTAGACTACCACCCAATCCGGCCAAGGGGGTTGAATAAAACTCCGCATCAGACAAAGCGCTCATTCGTGTCAGTGGATTAGTTGTCCATTGTCAACTATTGTCGCAATTAATTACTGCTTACAGGAAAAACAGAAACAGAAATGTGTAAAACTGCAAATTAAGAGGGTGGGCGGGAGAGAGCAAAGTGTAACACGTGTCGATGTTGAAATGTCATTCTCTTAGGTAAGCTAAATCGATGTGGTAAGGACTCAGTAACTGGCTTATGTAGGTAGGCACTCTCTAGTAGGTAACGCTCAACTCACGTCGACATTTTGAGCACGCATTTTAATCATCGGTGCTTTCACCGTCTCCGGCAGGGAAATCGATAGCTAAATCGAATTGTGTATAACCAGGCATCGTCTGTCGCGTAAATTAACAATGAATCAATTACCTATGGAATAATTTTTTAACAAAAGACCTACTCCAACTGCAGGCAATTTATGGGAAGGTTAGGTTAAGCACCAGCAAATCCAATAAAAAATTGAAATCGAAATATGTACAAGTATGGGTACACAACATGCAAGCTCACTCCAGGTACAAATGTTTAAACTTTAGGAATGGTGAAAGCAGAGGTACCTCCGTTCATTGCAGAATAGTAATGGGTGAAGTTTGTTGCCGCTTGCAACAAGTTTCAAAATAAGTTCCAACACAGGGAGATGATCAAAAAATACCTGTTTGCTTTCTTTTTTAAACTTTAGCTGACCTAATTGTGGGTTTAAAAATGCGTAGTCACCTTAGAGTGGGGAAAATGGGGGAATAGATTCTGTAAGGCGAATGTGCGCACGAATGTTTTTTTCTTAGTTGAGTAAATCTTTCGTTTACACGAAAACGTTTCGTCTCACTGACCCTGATTTCAACCCATTTTTTGTCATACTTAAACAGCGAATGCTCAGCGAAGCACAAAAAGTAATTCCCTCCTGTACCGCCAGTCCACTCACGTGCTCACCTCGACACCGACGAGAGCGCCTTCACCTCTTTTGAAAATGACTTGGTTTATTGATTATGCACGCAAATTAAAAAAAAAAAAACTTTTTTAGTTCTAATTAAATCATATGAGTAGGTATATATCGTTGCTGGTTCTTTCAACACAATGTCAGCGAAATATATTATTAAAATACAATTTTCTCCAATTGTCGCTCTCCTTATCCTTCATAGTACCCGCAGTTTCGCCAAAATCTGTGTCATTTTTTTGTATGTAAGTATCACGTATCAAACAAAAACAAATTAATTGCATGGGGGAATTAAGTCAAAACGGTTCACAAAAAAAATAAAAAATATTAATGAACCGTCAGGCTAGGTGGTAATTTATTATTCAAGCAGCTTTTTTTCCAAAGAGCGCTTCATAATCACACACCTCCTTCTAAGCCCGCCATAACAATAACAGCGAACAAAAAAGAAAATCCTTTTTAGTTTTCTAGGTCATGGAACGGTGAAAACCCCCGCAACACACAATAAATCCTCGCGATTTTCTCATCCATCCATATGCAGAGGATGGAAAATTGAGCTCCATTGTTATTTTTCCATTCAAATTGGAACGGGAGAGGGCGCATAAAATGTCGACAATTTATTTCACAGTTCTTTTCGGTGAAAAGTCTCCTTCCCCGAAGACCAACAAACGAAGAAGACAAAAACAAAATAACCAATTTTAACACGCTCCCAATAGATACATTTCGAGGACAGATTCGAACGAAATGGGTAGCTAGTAGTTAAGCCAGCGGATCTGATTCCTATATATCATTGTTGGATTTTGTTTATCTTCTTGAAGTCGCTACTATGAGTGTATAAGTGCCTTTTATGCGGCATCAATTATTTAGGAACTAACGATTTTTTTTTAAATAAAAAAAGAGAATTGAACCCGCACTTTATACGGTTTGTCTTCATTTTTCAGAAATCTAAGCTACTACGTAAGTGTGAGAAGCACGGCAGACTTGAGGGGGCCAAATTTGAGCAAGGAAATACGTTTAATAGTAGGATAATGACAGAAATGAGGAATTTTACAGGCTGTGCGACAAAAAGGTCACGGAAAATATTGGTCTGGCTAGTGACTATCCAAAGTTTGGCATTAGTCTGAACGTAAGAAGAATAAATGTAGTTGCAAGAGAAATTTTTTAATTTATTTGTTTACATTGTAATAAAACTATGAAAGCAGGCCAAAATCTTGCATAACCAAATTCATTTTTAACACCAAGTCGAAAGTCATTCGAATCTATATATTTAAAAGAGACTGACTTCCGTGTGTGCACTCATAACTCGAGAACGGATCGTTCGATTTCCACGATTTTGGGCTCGATGGATTCGAAGGATTCAAGGAAGGACATGACCTATTTTAGTCGCGAAAATAAAACTTTAAAAGGGGCTTCAAATTGATTTTTGTGAATTATTTAGATAAATAAATAAATAAATACAAATTTAAGGGGATGAAATGGAGACAGCTCTTTGAAAAAAATTGACTAAAGACAAAAACGGGGAATACAACAATACAACAAAAATTATTTCCAATTTATTTAAAATTTATTATTTATCGAATTTGGGTGGACAAAAAGTGCACCGATTCAGCTAGTTGATAATAAAATGTAATCATCGACAGCACTGTGCTTTGTTTTCTCTGTTCGAGTGGACCCCAAAATAAGTATGCGACATAGTTTTGTTTTACAATTTTGACCCAGTTTCGCTAAACATTCTCTGTTAATATATTAACTTGCCGAAGCACATTTACTAAATAAATATTTAAGTACAGTGTAATTGGAATATTAACACTAGCATCTGCATTTTCTATTCGCAAACAGTACCCCAACTTGCTTGCACCACCTGTGCGTACTAAAACACTGCGTATATTGTGCAAGTTGTAACTTGTTCGAATAAACCACAGAGAAACATGATTAAATATTAAAAGAGATGTCGTATTTTCTTTGCTGTTTTGATGGAGCCATGTTACGAGTGTAATGACATTTTTCGGTGAACAAATTCTGTCAGTTTATCTTCTTTTCTTTTTGTTCTGCTGATGCTCAGAAGGAGAGAGAAGGGGGAAAAATCTGAAGAAAAAGGCGCAGTAAATTATTTAATTTGTTAGCTAGTCATTCTGTGGCAACAGCCAGCTTCAGTTGTGGTATGGATGTGAAGTGTTTTAGTGCTGCTTGACCTTGCGTATACAATTTGAGTGCTGAGAGGGCTGTTTAAATAATGCGGTGTACACTTTAGTTGAAGTCGCAAATGATGTTTTGTTTTGGCCTTATGAAATGGTTTGTGCTTAAATATGTATACCATGGGAGTGTGTGGTTCTAATGGGTATAGCTGTATTGTAGAAAGGTTCTTGGGATGGTGGACTACTGAGGATAGGCGAGCGTTTTTAAGTCAGGGTCTAAGTACAGAATGTGCTGTCGTTGAGTGTCAATTATGTCTACTGAGGAGTTCCTCGATATTTACTAGTGATTGGTTTATGAGGATTCACCTCAGTCAGCTTCCTTTGATGCGTTTTGGCACCTGGTGCTAATATTACTTTATAAAAAGCCAGCTGCAACCATCTTGACAGACATTACTGAGTCTTCTTCACTCAAACAATGTTGTTTTGACATGCGAAATCCAATTCACCATCGAATCGTTGTCATAATTGACTGTCAGGATCAATGAAAGCAAACCACCTAGTGCACTCACAAAATCACAGATCTAACAACATTTGGGAGTCCATCCATATTAGTCACCTGAGCACATTCATGTCACAAGGGACTTCAATCAAAAATACAAATCCTAACACGTCCATATGCACCACGTGAATAATTAAAAGCAACAGCCACCTCATCATTAAAATTTAATTTAAATCTCTACCCGGTCGTAAAGTGTATAGATATCTTTTCTGTATAAAACCGCATGTATCCATCCGGTTTGTGGCTGCTCATCGGTCCCATAGCAACATCGGGGAAGTGCCGTTTATACGTCGCTTGACGCATGTAGAGTAGAGACCTTTAAGATGAGCGTGTCGGCAGACCATATACACTCGTAGTCTCTGAGTCGATATTCTCCCCCTCACCAGCGACATTAACTGTTTTAAGGATACCATTCCCGGGAGATTATAATCGTTATGATATAGACTCGTAGTAGGGATCAGAAGGTGAGATTAGAGGTACGTTTGGATTCCGTGTTGGAAATCAGTGTATGGTGTGTTTGCGGGTTGTGACTAACCGTCCTCGATGTGTTGGTTATTGGTGATGAAAATTAATTTATAGGCAAAGTGGAGGTATTTTGAAAGAATTTTTACCGTAAACTTGGCCTATTTGTTCGGAAGTGAACAAATTTCAAAAAGATACCTCTGAGTCCTGTCAGTGTCAGACTTTAAAAAAATTCTACAAGTTGTTGGTTGCTTTATCGGCATCCTGGCAGACAAAAAAACACTACTCACTGGGGTTTGGCACATTTGAAGTTGACAGAGCTGAGCTCGTCTTAATTCCGCTTTGACTGCAGCAAGTATCCCTACCATTGGAATGACGCCAGCGCTGTCCACCTCCACAACCTGAAGTTATTGGCAAATAATTGTAAAGACTAGAAATTCCCTTATAGCTCGTCTGTGCAAATATCCTTTTCGAGTTCAATTTCAAATCCGCCACGGGTTTAGCTGTCGAAAGAGAAAAACCACCCGAACAAATCGAATTCGGCCCCAAACTCCATTTGGATGTCATCCACTTACAGAGCAGCCCCACCAATAAATAATAAAAAAAAAAAAAAAAACATCCGAAAAGTCAAACGACAGTGAAGAAAAACTACCTACCTACGTATGTCCCACTAATCTTGTAATCGGATCATTAATTTGATCCTCCATATCAATTTCAACAAACACAAACAATCATCCGGCAACCCGTCATTGCAATCCCAACGACAAATCAAAAACTATCTCGATATATACCTCTTCCTGTCGCTGCGCACTTTTTGCTCGCTCCTTCAACAACATCCGCACATACTCGCCTTCGAATCCATCTACGACCAAGTCCTCTTTACGTCACCAGCACGAGGGTGGATAAAGATTTGCATGCAAATCCACATCCATGTAAATGTCAGCACTCTGCGTGCCTGCAGTCATCAATCAAATTAAAAGTACGCACACACAGGACCTGCGGAAGAGAACGTTCATATGCAGGGCAAAAAAAGCAAACCGAGATGCGAAATAAAAATGCAGCACAGCTGGAAGCGCCACCATCGAAAAGGAATACCAAAACCAATGGTAACCATCCCCAGGTTTGAATGCTACAGCTTTGATGGCTCACAGAACTGGAACACGGTCGGATGCGGAGCGGCAAAAAAAAAAGGATTTAACTTTCGCCAAATGGCCATCGAATTTTATAGTAACTGCAGCGGAGTTCCACTGGACGGAGAAGGCAAAGAAAAAAAGAAATGAGCGCACTGGGCCACCACACCGATAGTGGGACTGAGTCCAATTATTTCGCTCCTCACTACACAACGGCCGGGACCGGGAGTGCCCATTCGAAAGGATTTTTCGTCTGTGATTGTGTGTGCGATTGGCAAACATCAGGAAGATCACGCTTTCCCATAAGGATTGCAAGCTCTTTTGGAATATCTGTTTTTTTTTTTTCTGTGTTATACGTGGATAGAAAAAAACTGGCCACCAGGAGTGGATGCTGGAGTTGTTGGGCCATTATCGTCATCGCAGGCGTCTAGCATCATCATCGTTAGATGACGTTTCGTGCTTAATCATTCTCGTTATCCACTGTGAAATGCAAACACACACACACGAATCCAGAAGTGCGGCATAAAACGAACGAGTGTAACAGTTATTTTTAACGTCTACACCCGCGCATCCCTGCACAAGGACGTGACGGTGGCTGGGATATTTGCGCAATTATACAAATAAAATGTGCACCAGTGGAAAGCGAAAGAAAAAAAAATATCCTGTCTCTCCTCTGTATGTGTGTCTCTTTAAATACCTACCTCCAGTGATGGAGCTGTGCCACATCTAGAGCCATTTATACAGCATTTGAGCTTTTCGCTGTTTGCATGTTACATCCCCCTTGAGGGAATGATGGTGTGTGCAGATTTCTCTGACGTAGTACGCCAGTGGGGAATCAAGCCGACCCACATGCATCCATATATATTTAAATGAGAACAAGTGTGAAGCAGAAATCACAAGTGGGATTAATTTTAAGTGAATAATTACGTAGATGGAGAGATAGGACGGGAAGGACACAGAAAAAAAAAAAAAAACTGTCCCAGCGACGCAGAGAGCTAGATAAAAATACACTCAAAGCGGAAGCAGCGCTCGTCGGGGAAATATCACGCATCCTTGGAACTCGATATGGGACTTAATGGATTCGCAACGCTTCACTGCCAATGCAGGGTAATCACAGAAAATGTTTTGATTGCTTGGTTGATTTTCAAGCCGCCCCAGCAACTGAAATCTCTATCAAAACAGATACAGTCTTTACCTGGAAAACATCCCCCTTTACACTGATTACAGCATAATCGCATCCCTTCCGGCTCAACTAGGTATAAATCATGACATCCTTCAGTTCAACCCTTTTCACTACCTTCTGACCTAGTTTACTTATTTACGCATCGCCCGTAATACCGCATATATATTCAACTTTAAATCCTCTCCAGAGTGACCCCTTTTACCATATAACCTCTCTATAGAATATTTGCCCAAGTCAAATATTTTTAAGCAAATTGAAGAAAATAAACAAATTACAGGCACAAGGCACTCCGAGGTGAAGGTCACCATCGGCACCAACGACAAAAGATACCGTAATGGATTATACGAAATCTCCTAAGGTCATCGAAAAGGCTTCGCCTGTAAAATGTAACAATGTCTAAGTAGAAGCACAAAAAGAAACAGTACCCTGATGGTGGAAAATAGGTCAAACAGCACTGGGCACACTACCAACCTTCTTCTATGTCCTTGCTGAGGAGAATATTTCAATCTACCGAAATAGGTTCAACAGAAAGAGAGAAACAACAAAAAGGACCATGGTTTGGTGGCGAAATGGTTAAGGCGTAGGTACCTGTTTCGGAGAAGAAAATATTTGTTTTTCCTTTTGTGGTCACCTCGATGTAAAAGCATATCTGTGTCTATGAAATTTATATACTTTTGCAAGAGATTATCCTTGGGCTCGTTATCTAAATGATGAGTGAGGGATATTTCTTTTATTTGTATAGACTTTGGCAGTGACAGAGTGTCCCGGAAGGGAGGGAAATTTTCTATCGTTTTGAGTCAAAAGCTTCTTTGTGCCGGAATTTGGCGAAAAGTCCTAAAGTCTGTCCATAAATAATTGGATTTTCAACTTTACAAACAACTAAGAGTTTTGGGTTTTTCTTTTTCAAATTCTTAACCGCATTTATGAAAAGCTGTTATAGTTGAAGAAGTTTACGGCTTATAAGGATATCTTCGCTCACATTAGATAATATGCAAGGTGTGGACTTTTTTCTGGTCAAAGCGATTGAAAATTGCATGGAAAACTTGACTTTGACAGAAAACAAGATTCGGAGGAATTGTAGGTTTTTTTTTTTTGCATATAAAATTGATCCTTGTGAGAACTCTTTTGTAAATAGAATAGAATAAACAAAAACATCTAAAATCTGATGGCAACTTGGGAAAACCGTTGAAATGCTGGGCTTCAGAGTAGCGCCTTTCTTTTCAATCGATCCCAATGCTTATTTGAAAGCAGGGACTAAAAAGGGTTATTTGCATATACTTCTTTTTAGTTCAATAAAGAATAAAATCTTACTTAAACTGAAAGAAACCGGCCAAGTGCGAGTGTCACTCGCGCACCGAAGGTTCCGCACTTCTTTAGAGTTGGAAATTGCGAACAAACAACAAAAAACAATATGTGTGGATGAGAATGAGTATCCGTTGGAAAAGTTCCGATAAGAATGAGTAGAGTTGAGTTTTCATTGAAAATTCCAATTGGAATCGATTGAGATAACACACAAATAAATAACAAATGAAAAATGGTTAAAAGGAACGTACTTTCGACAGTGTTTTGTAAATATCTTTTAAAATATTAACTTTTCCACAAAACAGTCTTTGGCACATATATAGCTACGAGCATGCTCTAAAAAAAAGGTATTCATGCATTTTTCTGTAAATCAAAAAATAAGAGCCTTAATGTGCGAATGAAAATATTTTTTTTCACCAAATCGCTAATTTCTAAAAAACAATTAGTTTCTGAGATAGACCTAGGTAAAAAATTGGTCTAGGTACAAAATTGGTGGTCGGACAGACGGACAAAAGCGAAACTAATAAGGTTCCGTTTTTTCCCTCTGGGTACGGAACCTTAAAAATGGACCATTTTCGTAATTTTTCAAAAAGTGGTTGCCAAAAGTCCTGAGGCTCAAAAAGGGGCATTTCAACGTTTTTTGAAAGCATCTTTCAGTTCTTTTGAGAAAGCGCTAAAATCTGTACCTAAACGTCAGTTTCCCATGCACAAGACAGACCTTTTATTGTTCGTTTTATGTCAACAGAGAAAATGACTCGACAAACAGTAGGTTGGCTCCTATACTTCTGTAGTAAGAATGGAAAAGGCTGTCAAAATGGCATAGATTCTCTCTCAAAGAAAGACACGTACGAAAAATGTTAGGGAACACTTTTGTAGTAATTTGTGAAAAATAACAGGCACATTGTTCAAAAATTATAAAAGAAATTGGTACAAAAAGAATTTGCTAATTTAGTAAAAAATTAGTTGATTCATCTACCTAGAAAAAAAAGATCAAAGTGATTTGGAATTAATCGAACTTCTTTTGGATGAGTCCGAGTATGTGGGAGAGTTTGTACTGATTGAACTGCAATTATTCGAGAAGGGGAAAAAGCGACGCTGCATTCAAAATTAATTGGAGAAGTTTGCCTCTTATTACAGCGAAGAAAAGTTTCGTCGCCACTTTTGAAAAGAATCTCTGTTGATACAATTTTAATACGCAGGAAATGAAAACTCATGCACGCGTATGTCAAATAGGACAGCAAATTTCCAATCATCTGTCAATAGTCGGGTGTCTGTCAGCTTTTCAAATTCTAACAACACGAAAAAATTCGTTCAGTAAAAAACTCGTAAGATTCTCAGTGGAGGGGTAAGCTCTCTCGTTGACGCTCTCTTCTACGAATTATTCGAGTTAAGGACCGGCATTGAGTAACAATTCGTAAGAATTCGTAAAAACTCGTATGAATTTAAAATTCCAAATATTTAAAAGAAAAGGCACAGACCTAGTATTTGTACAGCCAACTTTTATGTCGTTATGTAAACATTGAATAACTTGGACATTGATTGACTTGAGTAGAGATCTTTTTGAAACGTCAATTCTGTTTTAACCATGACTCGCTTCACACCGAGACAGCGCGCCGAAATCGTAACGCTACACAAAAGCAGAAGGAAATAGGAAAATAGTTCAATTATGCGAACATATCAACAAAAATATCATGGCCAATAAGCACCGTCTGACAGAACTATTCGTCGTCGACATCGGTAGACGTTTACTCATAATGTCTGCCCACAAACGTGTGAAAAAGGTCTGGACGGTTACTGGCTTCAGCGCGCAATGTCACACTACAAAATAGAAGCGGCCACTTGATAGAGACGTTCTTTTCAAAAACTATATTCCAAATAAATTGTAAAGGATAGAATGAAAAAAATAATAAATAAGGTATAGGGAAATCGGTTTTTTTTTTTTTAAAGCTCTTCATTATTGACGTACGACATAAGAGATGGAGCACCCGCAATAGCTACGATCGATTAGTTGAAGTAAAAAACAAGTTTGCACACATTTCGTCAAATGTTTAAGAGGCGTTCCATTCTTAAAATCTTTTTATTGTTAAGTAACCTCATTTTCTTTTTGTAGAAAGACTTTTAACTGAGAAAAATTTACTGTGCCTCCCTCATGATAGTTAAATCGTGGAATGTACCTTTACCAAGTGCACGGATAGCTCCAAATGTCACCAATTTCGAATTTACCGAAAAACAGAACTTTTAGGTACCCCCTTCCCTTCTTCCTCTTCGTCAATTCGAAAAGACCCTTGTTATTTTTAAACTAGCAGGCATTTGGTTAAAGAAAAAATTATTTCACAAGCCCTTAATCCCTGATGTTGTTCATCTGCTGTTCCGCTTCGGAACCACTCCCCCTCTCTCTTTGTCCAATTTGTCTTTCAAATTTGTCACCCAAATCAAAATCTAATTTCATTCACTTGCCTGCGGGTTTGTTGATACACGTTTCGTCGGATCAAAAATTAAGTACCCATAAACAATTCACTTCGCCACTCGCACCAATTCCATTCGCGCAGACACATCTCGAGGAATTCTCCCTCATTAACCAAACAAACATCTGTCATTTTGTTAGACTATGCAACCGAACCAAACATAACTTTCTTGGGATATCGTTCCCCATCGCTCTCAAAATCAATCTGTCAATTGTCAAAACGAGTGTCATAAATTCTTCGGAAAGTCATCCATAAAAGAGCCGCTCTCTGTTTAAAAAAAAAAAAAACAACAAAAAACAAAAGAAACAAACAATCGTCCCACCATAACGACAGAGGGGGAAACAGCTTATTTGATAGTTCGCCGCGCGTTGCGTCTTTTGACGGGCAAAGTGCCGACACCATCTTCGGCTCTATATAACACTGCCGACAAGTAACCAGGGAAACACACATTTTTCGCCTGTCGTCAATGATGTCACATCGTTTGGACCGTTTATTTTCAAATTTATTTTGACATTCCCCTTGGCTAAGTATTTTTATTTCTTCCTTTTCACTTAATTCCCATTTAATTGGCTGTCATTCGATTCGAACGAGAGCATCCTGAAACGCGAACGAATCCAGTCGCCAGTCGCGAGGGGGAACTTTACCGAAATTAAGGATCGCCCATTTATTTAACCGTGCAACTTTTCTACTTAACTTTATTTGTCTTGTTTTTTACGATTATTATCCCGCAGCTGACTGTGAAGATAAATCGAACGAGCGACGATGGCGGCGGACTTAAGCGAAGCATACAGGAAATGAAATTCCAATGCTTCGCGAGAGCTTTACAGTATTGGAATGGAATTACGAGATGCGAAAATATTGTATCAGCTTATCTGTGTGACATTATTTTGGGGCGCGAGGTTCACGTTTTATATTTACGTGAAAGTTTTGATCCTTGCCGACTCCGGCAAATGCCCCAATTCAGCCATATTTGGATGGTATTTTAATGAAATGGGGAAATCGCTTTTAAACAAGAGCTGCCGTCGGTGTCCCGGACATAACTTCTCTTTTCGAGGGGGCGTGAATGGAGATTATTTCCGTACAGCGATGAGGTCATGCGGAATTGTACGACTGAGCCTACCCCACGTACTTACTAACTTGTGATGGGGTGAGTTTAATGAGTCACAAACCCCACCTCT
Source organism: Cheilosia grossa (assembly GCA_963082955.1). NCBI lineage: Eukaryota > Metazoa > Arthropoda > Insecta > Diptera > Syrphidae > Cheilosia > Cheilosia grossa. The sequence goes on along the minus strand of OY720148.1, from coordinate 6,689,237 downwards.
GTAGGTGAATGTAAACACTTAAGATAGAGAAGTAGGCGCCATAAGTCATCGACGAGGTGCTCTGGCAGCAAAGGGTCACGCAATTGACAAAATTGAAGTACCCATCGGAGTGATAGTAAAATACTCTTTCTGCTTGGAATAATGGCGAACAAAATGGGCATAATTTATATGTTGAGTTTGTGATAGCATCTGGAAATTTATTGTTTTCTTTTCTTTTTTTTCAAATATCAATTATTCCAAGTGCGAGGACTTTCGAATAAGAACGCCGTCAATCATAATCATGGCAATCCGGTTTATAGCACTACAACACTTACTACGACACTTAATTGAAAATGAGTTGGAGGACTTCCTTCAAGTTCGGAGCCGCTTCAATATATTTATTTTGAGGACTTTGCAAATAGAAATTCTCACAAAAGTACCGAGCTGACGAATTCCACTTTTAATCGCCTAGTAAAACACTTCAGCAAAAGATACCTACATCTTTTGAATGCCCCGCCTAGGTTAGGTTACTAAGCGAATCAGATAAAGCTACCCTATGCACTAATAGTATGGAAATAGAGTTATCCCTCTATCGTGTCGTGGTCACTCCTGTTGACACACGAAAAATAAATTACCGTCCCGTAAAAGTTAATGTTTGTCCCACTGTGTGGCAAAATCCCTCCAAGTAAGAACTTCATGAAATTTTGCCACTGAAATTTAGCTATTGGCCCACGGTACCTATATTCGTATGTCAACAAGATCACGGGTTTCGCGCCAACCACCACCCAAGTGCAACCGAGAAAAAGAAAACCAAAAGACAACAACAACCACACACACTACCAGTGCAAGGCGATTGCGTCGAAATTCGCACAGCTGCACAAGCAGCACAGGCAGTCACGTAGGCCACAGGAGTGGAATTTTCCATTCGTTCGTGGGTGAGGGGGCCAAGTGTCATTTCGGCCAATGCAATTCCGCTGGAGGAGTGCGGGGTGGGTATTGCAATGATTGTTGATGTAGGTAGTTAAGTGGGTTTCGCATGCGAGATATGCATGGAGATTTTTTTTCTTTGCAATGGTTTTTTTTTGTCTGTGGATGGCGTGAGTTATGGTTTTGTTCTGGTTGGCTAGTTGGAAGGTGGTGTGATCATTCGGTTTGCTTGGGGTAAAGGCAAGCAGCCGTAAATTATTTTTTTTGGTCTTGCGGGACATATTGTCAGGCGACAGCAAGTTATCTTGTGTGGCAGTTTTTTTTTTGTTGCGAGGTAGTTTTGGCGGTGGCATGGTTTGATTGCAGAGAGTAGCATAGGACAGAAGGCAGTTGGTATTCAGAGATCAAGGAAGTCAGATCGTCTCGTAGGAGTTGTGCGAGACAGGCGGTTAGTTCGGTTGGGTTGGTCGTGTGCGCGGTGGTACTTTCGTATAAGTGAGGGGAAAGTTTCTCGTGGTCGATTCGTGGTTTTAGCATGGCCGTGCAATGGGCATGATTAATAAGTAATCCCGGACAGTAAATTCTGGCGTGCGAATTTAAAGTATTCCAGTGTCGAATAATCCGCGATAAGAAAGTAAAATTCAATCGCGGCAGCTGTTTTCAAAAACCACCCCCCGGTCATTTTTTCTCCCTCACCCATTACCACGCGCCAACCCCAACCCACGCATCGAGTAGCAGTTAGCCCCGTCATTTTACACGTGGGACGTGAAGTTTTGTTTTGTCCTGTACGATTTGGGGAGTCATCTGGACATCCTCGCCACGCGGTGGATCCCATGCAGAAGCAATTAACTATCTCCCATCGTTTCAACACCCGCTAGAGGAGCCCCGGCGAAGGAGCTAAGAGCGGCGGTCAGCAGTTAGTGGCGTAGGCAGTGCAGAGCCCTGGGAAGGCGTTACACCAACGCTACGCAGGAGTCAACCTCCCCTGGCAGACTTGGATATAGTTTTTTTTGGTTTTTTTTTAATGCGTTAGAGTGGCTCTAAGACATTGAGCAGTGGCCTGATAGTGTTGAATTTTATTCTCGTTGACGTGATAAAGGGATAAATTAAGCCCGCCTTTCGGTTTTATTCTTTGGTGTTCCCCTTTAGTCGGTTTTAATTATCCATCCCATATTAAATGTAACGTAGATTGGATAGGGAATTTTGAATACTGTGTAAAGTGAAGGAAGTGTGCCGAGGTGGTAAAGTGTCGCGTAAAAATAGAAAAAAAAAGAGGAAAAGACAAGTAATCGAAGGCAGCCAAAAGGGCTATCTAACAGGAAAGGGGGTGCAAATCAGGTTTTCAAGATATTATTGAGGGGGATATGGTACCCCATATATTTCTTTTGTGTGGCCATCTTTTGGTATCTTTTGGTTCCCAGCTTTCCAGGCGGCGCGGTGCACCTCGTCCCGGAGCAGTAGTGGTGAGTACATTCATTTACTTTACATAATATATTGAATAACTGATTTTGAGTTTGGGGTAAGGGGTTGCGTAACCCTTCGATACGCAGAGAACAAAATTGTATTTGGGCTAGATGTATTGGGGACATTCGCGCGGTACAAAGCTTTACCTCGTCGGCGTGTTTCGCTCATTTCGAGACTCATTTCTTTTGGATGGTTAGCGTTAAGCCTCGTGTGAGGATTTAGTTTTCGACTTGGGGTGATCTCCTTCCGAGAACCCATGATTGATTTTCGATTTGGCCCTTCTGGCAACCGACTGGGAAGTTAGTTTTAATTAGAGATCGTAAGTAAGAAGTAAACTTAGGTTGTAAGAAATTTTCTTTTTTTTATGAAATAAATTAGGCCCCAATGAATGGCATCTTGACAGTAAGCTTGTGGTTATGGTTTTTTTTTGCTTCCAAAGGAAGATTTCAGCGGGGAAGGAAGAAAATAAGCACCGGGACGGCCGGTGAGGTTCGTTGAGGTAAGGTTGTAGAGATGTCACGCTGTAGAGCGATGGAGCACTAGGTTAAGATTCGTTGGGAACGGGGTGAACAAGGGAGCGATAGAGAGAATGGCAGAATAGACTAGGAAGTGAGAGGAACGGCAGGGAATCTGCATCAAGGGGTCATGTCCACAAACATTGTGCAACCGGAGGTGACCATGGAACGGTCAGCTGTTTTAGCAGCAGACGTAGGGAGGGTATAGTGCTTCAGTGTGAACTAACAGCTAGCACTGAGTATGACAAGCAGATAGAGGACAGGATTCGGGTCCACACAGCAGCAAGTAGTAGTTTGTTCTCAGGATGAGTAGGGAATAGTTTGTTCGAGATAGGCCTGAAACAACGTGACGGCGGTCTGAGATGGGTTAGCAAGATCCCCCCCCAAAGCCGACGAGCTAGCGTACGTGCAACCACCAGCAGGCCTACGCTTCCCCATGCTCAGACACCCTTCGCCTGCCACTGCCCGGACTGACGGAAGGTCCTGTAGCCCGACCGTCATATGGGTGGGCCAATGGTAGGGAAGGTCGGTGGTGGTCCGAGTGACGGTGCCGGTGACGAGCGGAGATTATTTCTGCGGATGTTCGGTTCGGAGTCGCTCGGGGCTCACTCATCGTCCGGGTGCACTACACAAATAAATTTTCGTGAACATGCCAGCGATCACAGCACCCGCATTTCGTTACAGGTGGCGCCCAACGTGGGGCCCGAATTCATCCTCTATTTCATATTGTCAGCAGTTCCATTCTGCTTCCTTCCTTCTAGTTTTTGTTGTCAGAACACGTAGTGTATCTGTTAGGTAATAGTGTCCGGATCGTCATCTAAAGGACCTATCAAGTTGTTGGGTTTAGTATAGTTCAAGTAGTCGTTTAATTCTAGGTTGAGGATAGGGTAACTAGGTTTTACGCTATTCGTCAGAGGTGTCGGTAACGCACCTATGTCCGGTTAGTCGGTAGTTCTATACTGACTTTCGTCTGTAGCATAGGGCGCGATCAAAGAGGTCAGGGATCTTTCCTGGGCCTGAGTGAGAGCAAGTGAGAAGTTTAGTAATGTTGTCCCGAGTGGGAAAGTTTGAAGACTACCCCTCGGTTGCAATAGTATAGTTTGGTAGTAAGGAGATGTTTGTAGGATTGTTTTGAGTTTTAGTTTGGAGAGAAGTTCATGGTTTAGTTAGAGGAAGTATGTCCAGGTAAGCGGTTGAGTTATTCCTGCTTACGTCTGTTGCATCTTCCCAGGCTTTATCGGAGACCGGAAATGGGTCAATTAACTAATAATAGATGAGGTTATATACTTAGGTGATAATGATTCACAAAGAGCTAGGGCAGTTCAGCCTAATCCATTCCGCAGGAATGTAGGAGAATTGGCGGGACATCCCGCCCAGGTAATTTCGGAAGAGGTAGCCGCTCTAGAGCGAAACCGAGATAGTCGTCAGTACCAATGTTGGAACTGCCAAGTAGTAGGTCACTCGTTTTTTGAATGCCCCAGCCCGCAAAGAACCTTGTTCTGCTTTAAGTGTGGCTTGGCAAACACTACCACTCCGAGATGCCGTAGGTGTTCGGGAAACGGGCGGAGGAGCAATGTAACATCCGGGGAGGATTGCTCTCCGAGACAGTCCCCGGACGAACAGTAGAAGTCTCTACGCAGACTTCACCCAGCCAGTTCAATTCCACCCAGGCAGTAACAATTTTAAAGCGTGAGATTCGCTCCAGCGAAAAGAAGCACCGTCCATCGGGGGAGGTTAAACGTAAACCCCTCCATGAACGACAACTCGCGTATAACAAAGTCAGAGAGAGGATATTTAGACAAGATCAAGCTAGAGTTTCATCAAAGCTAAAGCGTCTAAGAGAAAAGTTCAGAAGGAAAAAACAAATATACCAGTCGATCGCAGCCACAACCCTTCGCTGCCCTCGGGAACTCGATCCGAGACCGTATGGCCAAGTCACGATATTTGGGACTCGAATGGAAGGGCTGCTAGATAGTGGAGCAGCCGTCAGTTGTTTAGGGGAGGCAGGTTGCCAAATTTTGCGTAAGCAAGGCATTCCCTATAGACCTTTCATTTCCGCCGTGAACACCGCAGATGGAGTGCGGCAACCGATTATCGGTGAAGTGACCGCCCAGGTAGATTATAAAGGGCTCAGTGCTCAAATAACGTTTTATTTAGTACCTACCTTAAAGCAGGCCCTATATTTGGGAGTGAACTTCTGGCGGGCGTTTCGTCTGGCTCCAGACATCATCGCCGACATTTTTGTAGATCCTCATTCCGAGGAGGAGAAGACCTCCGATGGCATTCGCAAACCATGGGAATTGACTGAAGAAGAAACGAGAGAGTTAAGGACCGTCTTAGATACATTTCCGTCGTACGCTAAGCTCGGCCTAGGCAAGACCAGTTTGGAAGAACATGTGATAGACACGGGAGACGCGGAGCCGATCAAGCAACGTCATTACCCCGTATCTCCAGCGGTGCAGCGACTCGTATATGAGCAGCTGGATCGCATGCTGGATCTTGGAATGATTGAGGAAAGTGCAAGCGCGTGGAGTTCTCCGGTAGTGCTTGTAAGGCGGCCCGGGAAAAATCGCCTGTGCTTGGACTTTCGGAAGGTCAACCAAGTATCCAAAAAGGATGCGTATCCGCTTCCTCATATGGAGGGTCTGCTAGGGCGCCTTACGGATACACACTATATATCTAGTGTGGATCTGAAGGACGCCTTTTGGCAGATACCGCTGGAGGAAAGTTCGAGGGAGAAGACGGCGTTTACGGTTCCGGGTCGACCATTGTACCAGTTTCGTGTGATGCCCTTTGGCCTATGTAACGCGCCTCAGCGTATGACTCGCCTCATGGACAAAGTGGTGCCACACGAACTGAAGGCTAATGTATTCGTATACATCGATGACCTTCTGATAAGATCCTCCACCTTCGAGGAGCATGTCCGAATTCTGGGAATGGTGGCTTCGAAGCTAAAAGACGCGGGTTTAACAATCAATATGGAGAAATCAAAGTTTTGCTACCATGAGCTTAAATATCTAGGCTTCATCGTAGGCGACGGGTGTTTGAAGGTAGACCCCAGCAAGGTATCGGATATTCGGGAGTTTCCAGTTCCAACCACTCCTAGGCAGGTGCGGCGATTCATGGGAATGGCGGGCTGGTACCGTCGATTTGTGAGTAACTTTTCGTCGTTAGCGGCACCCATTACCGATTCATTGAGAAAGGGAGTTAGGTTTCAGTTCGGCGAGGACGCCGTTAAAGCGTTCAACAAGCTGAAGTCGTTGCTGACCACTGCCCCAATCCTGATCAACCCGAACTTCGATAAAGAATTCTTTATTTTGTGCGATGCCTCGAACTCAGGCGTAGGGTGCGTATTGAGTCAGAAGGATGAGAGTGGGTCGGAACGCCCCATATATTTTTACTCCCATAAATTGAATCCAGCGCAGAAGAATTATAGTGTGACGGAGAGAGAATGTTTGGCGGCTGTGCTCGGGATCAGGAAGTTCAGAGCATACGTAGAGGGATCCAAATTCACCGTGGTCACCGATCATGCAAGCCTGAAGTGGTTAATGGGTCAAAAGGACCTAGGTGGTCGACTGGCACGGTGGAGCTTGGAGTTGCAAGGTTTTGTTTTTGACATAGTCCATCGTAAGGGAGCACAGCATATCGTACCGGATGCATTATCTAGGATGTACGAGGTAGAAGCCTTAACGGCGAGACAGGCAGTACCGGAAGGGCTATCCGAGACGTTTCACGTAGATCTATCTGACCCCAACTTCCAAGGGGAGGAATACTTACAGTTGATAGAATCGATAACCAAGGGCAGGGAACAATTACCGGACCTGAGGGTAGTCGACGGCATTGCGTATAAGAAAAGCCTCAACGGCTTGCCGGATGATTTATCCGAGACGGTTGGGTGGAAGTTATGGGTTCCATCCCCACTGACGTCTCGTCTAATTGAATTGGCCCATCGGCCACCACAAGCCTCGCACGGCGGCATAGCGAAAACGCTCGACCGTTTGCGCCATTTGTTCTATTGGCCCAACATGGCAGCCCAGGTGAGAGAGTATATTGGGAAGTGTGACATCTGCAAGATGTGCAAGGCTCCGAACAAAATTCTGAGAGCCCCAATGGGAAAAGCCATGGAGGTGCAGCGACCCTTTCAGCATGTGTTTGTGGACTTTCTTGGTCCATACCCTAGATCAAAGGCGGGAAATATAGTCATCATTATCTTATTAGATCAACTAACCAAGTACGTTATTTTCAAGCCTTTACGGAAGGCAACGACCGATACCACCATCTCGTTTTTGAGGAATGAGGTGTTCCTAACTTATGGAGTGCCAGAGACTCTGTTGTCGGATAATGGCAAGCAATTCACCAGTAAATCGTTTGGGAAATTTCTAGAAGATTTTGGGGTCAGGCATCGGCGGACGGCGTATTACGCGCCGCAGGCGAATGCGAGCGAGCGAGTAAACCGGTCGATACTGGCAGCCATTAGATCCTACGTAGATGCGGATCAACGCAATTGGGATGAGCATCTTCCCTTAATAGGATGTGCGCTTAGGTCGGCTAAACACTCAGCCATAGGCATTTCGCCATATCAAGCGTTATTCGGTCAGCGAATGGTGGAGCATGGCTCCGTTTACAAGATTCTCAAGAAACTGAACGCGCTAAATAATGCAGACATAGAGGTACTGCCAAAGGCCGACCATATGAATTTGTTGCACGCGCAACTAAAAGAATCCCTAGCAACCTCCCATGAGGCATACGAAAGACGCTACAATCTACGTAGTCGGGAAGTAAAGTATAGAGTGGGTGAGGAAATTTTTAAACGGAATTTCACCCAGAGTGATGCGGCGAAGAGAATAAACGCTAAATTCTGCCCTAAATTCATTAAGGCCAGGGTAAGGAACGTAATCGGGAAGAATTTGTATGAGCTGGAAGACCTGACAGGCGTAAGATTAGGAGTATTTCATACAAAGGATTTGAGCCACTAGGTTTAGGCAGGGATTCGAGTATAGCCCGAGTTTATCACCAAGGATCTAAGCGAAAACGGAGGCCCGGCTTCTCTGCGTGAGCATGAGACTGTCGTGGTCACTCCTGTTGACACACGAAAAATAAATTACCGTCCCGTAAAAGTTAATGTTTGTCCCACTGTGTGGCAAAATCCCTCCAAGTAAGAACTTCATGAAATTTTGCCACTGAAATTTAGCTATTGGCCCACGGTACCTATATTCGTATGTCAACAAGATCACGGGTTTCGCGCCAACCACCACCCAAGTGCAACCGAGAAAAAGAAAACCAAAAGACAACAACAACCACACACACTACCAGTGCAAGGCGATTGCGTCGAAATTCGCACAGCTGCACAAGCAGCACAGGCAGTCACGTAGGCCACAGGAGTGGAATTTTCCATTCGTTCGTGGGTGAGGGGGCCAAGTGTCATTTCGGCCAATGCAATTCCGCTGGAGGAGTGCGGGGTGGGTATTGCAATGATTGTTGATGTAGGTAGTTAAGTGGGTTTCGCATGCGAGATATGCATGGAGATTTTTTTTCTTTGCAATGGTTTTTTTTTGTCTGTGGATGGCGTGAGTTATGGTTTTGTTCTGGTTGGCTAGTTGGAAGGTGGTGTGATCATTCGGTTTGCTTGGGGTAAAGGCAAGCAGCCGTAAATTATTTTTTTTGGTCTTGCGGGACATATTGTCAGGCGACAGCAAGTTATCTTGTGTGGCAGTTTTTTTTTTGTTGCGAGGTAGTTTTGGCGGTGGCATGGTTTGATTGCAGAGAGTAGCATAGGACAGAAGGCAGTTGGTATTCAGAGATCAAGGAAGTCAGATCGTCTCGTAGGAGTTGTGCGAGACAGGCGGTTAGTTCGGTTGGGTTGGTCGTGTGCGCGGTGGTACTTTCGTATAAGTGAGGGGAAAGTTTCTCGTGGTCGATTCGTGGTTTTAGCATGGCCGTGCAATGGGCATGATTAATAAGTAATCCCGGACAGTAAATTCTGGCGTGCGAATTTAAAGTATTCCAGTGTCGAATAATCCGCGATAAGAAAGTAAAATTCAATCGCGGCAGCTGTTTTCAAAAACCACCCCCCGGTCATTTTTTCTCCCTCACCCATTACCACGCGCCAACCCCAACCCACGCATCGAGTAGCAGTTAGCCCCGTCATTTTACACGTGGGACGTGAAGTTTTGTTTTGTCCTGTACGATTTGGGGAGTCATCTGGACATCCTCGCCACGCGGTGGATCCCATGCAGAAGCAATTAACTATCTCCCATCGTTTCAACACCCGCTAGAGGAGCCCCGGCGAAGGAGCTAAGAGCGGCGGTCAGCAGTTAGTGGCGTAGGCAGTGCAGAGCCCTGGGAAGGCGTTACACCAACGCTACGCAGGAGTCAACCTCCCCTGGCAGACTTGGATATAGTTTTTTTTGGTTTTTTTTTAATGCGTTAGAGTGGCTCTAAGACATTGAGCAGTGGCCTGATAGTGTTGAATTTTATTCTCGTTGACGTGATAAAGGGATAAATTAAGCCCGCCTTTCGGTTTTATTCTTTGGTGTTCCCCTTTAGTCGGTTTTAATTATCCATCCCATATTAAATGTAACGTAGATTGGATAGGGAATTTTGAATACTGTGTAAAGTGAAGGAAGTGTGCCGAGGTGGTAAAGTGTCGCGTAAAAATAGAAAAAAAAAGAGGAAAAGACAAGTAATCGAAGGCAGCCAAAAGGGCTATCTAACAGGAAAGGGGGTGCAAATCAGGTTTTCAAGATATTATTGAGGGGGATATGGTACCCCATATATTTCTTTTGTGTGGCCATCTTTTGGTATCTTTTGGTTCCCAGCTTTCCAGGCGGCGCGGTGCACCTCGTCCCGGAGCAGTAGTGGTGAGTACATTCATTTACTTTACATAATATATTGAATAACTGATTTTGAGTTTGGGGTAAGGGGTTGCGTAACCCTTCGATACGCAGAGAACAAAATTGTATTTGGGCTAGATGTATTGGGGACATTCGCGCGGTACAAAGCTTTACCTCGTCGGCGTGTTTCGCTCATTTCGAGACTCATTTCTTTTGGATGGTTAGCGTTAAGCCTCGTGTGAGGATTTAGTTTTCGACTTGGGGTGATCTCCTTCCGAGAACCCATGATTGATTTTCGATTTGGCCCTTCTGGCAACCGACTGGGAAGTTAGTTTTAATTAGAGATCGTAAGTAAGAAGTAAACTTAGGTTGTAAGAAATTTTCTTTTTTTTATGAAATAAATTAGGCCCCAATGAATGGCATCTTGACAGTAAGCTTGTGGTTATGGTTTTTTTTTGCTTCCAAAGGAAGATTTCAGCGGGGAAGGAAGAAAATAAGCACCGGGACGGCCGGTGAGGTTCGTTGAGGTAAGGTTGTAGAGATGTCACGCTGTAGAGCGATGGAGCACTAGGTTAAGATTCGTTGGGAACGGGGTGAACAAGGGAGCGATAGAGAGAATGGCAGAATAGACTAGGAAGTGAGAGGAACGGCAGGGAATCTGCATCAAGGGGTCATGTCCACAAACATTGTGCAACCGGAGGTGACCATGGAACGGTCAGCTGTTTTAGCAGCAGACGTAGGGAGGGTATAGTGCTTCAGTGTGAACTAACAGCTAGCACTGAGTATGACAAGCAGATAGAGGACAGGATTCGGGTCCACACAGCAGCAAGTAGTAGTTTGTTCTCAGGATGAGTAGGGAATAGTTTGTTCGAGATAGGCCTGAAACAACGTGACGGCGGTCTGAGATGGGTTAGCAAGATCCCCCCCCAAAGCCGACGAGCTAGCGTACGTGCAACCACCAGCAGGCCTACGCTTCCCCATGCTCAGACACCCTTCGCCTGCCACTGCCCGGACTGACGGAAGGTCCTGTAGCCCGACCGTCATATGGGTGGGCCAATGGTAGGGAAGGTCGGTGGTGGTCCGAGTGACGGTGCCGGTGACGAGCGGAGATTATTTCTGCGGATGTTCGGTTCGGAGTCGCTCGGGGCTCACTCATCGTCCGGGTGCACTACACAAATAAATTTTCGTGAACATGCCAGCGATCACAGCACCCGCATTTCGTTACAATCGCTTAATTTCCTATATCCTCTATTCAATTCAGAACACCATAAGAGTTCGCATCATGAATGTATGTATGGGTTTGCTTCGATTTTGAGTTGAACCAAATAACATCAAACAGCGGCGGATGTTATCTACTGTTGCAAACATTTTCTGCAAAACATTTCTTATATAAATATATTCCTCGTGATGCCCTGGATACTGGATAGTCCTGGATGAAAAGCTGAATTTATATATTTTCGAAAGAGGCTGAAATTTCATTAGAGGCACTGAAATATTTAATTACACGAGTACCACCAATATACGTGGTCGAAAAAAACAAGCAAAAGCAAACGAAAATTATTTGCTTTATTTACATTCATACTGCCCTGTACTATAGGCATGGAAAGAGGCTTTTGACTGGTTAAAATGGCCAGAACTGAAACTCAACTGATGACTAAAGCTGGCGATGTGTTTCTCAAAAGTTGACTTAATCAGTCAATAATGCCAGGGCAGTTTATTTAGATAAGTCGTCGCAGAAAGGTTGAGGTAAAGGGTTTTCCAATAATGGGTGTTATTGTGAATGACCCGCTATTTCGGTAGCTGTCACTTTTGAAGATTTTATTCTTCGACATTTGACAAGTAGAAACTACGCCATTACTAAAAATGGAACGATACACGCTTCAACAACGTTGTGTCTTTGCTGATTGGGTCCTTGAAATGCATGAAAATGATCGGGAATACCATCGAAAAATCATCTTGACTGATGAGGCCCATTTCCACCTCGGTGGCTACGTCAACAAGCAAAATTGTCGCGTCGCATCTGGGGCTCAGAAAACCCAAGAGTTATTGTTGAGAAGCCTCTCCATCCTCAACGTGTGACTGTTTGGTACGGTTTATGGTCCGGCGGGGTCATTGGACCTTACTTTTTCGAAAATGAGGTTGGATCAACAGTTACGGTGAATGGATTGCGCTATCGAGAGATGATTAATGATTTTTTATGGTCGGAGTTGGATGGTTTTGATCTGGGCAACGTTTACTTTCAACAAGACGGCGCTACGTGCCACACAAGCAACGAAAGCATTGATCTTTTACGGGAAAAGTTTGCGGACCGTGTTGTCTCTCGAAGAGGTGATCACAATTGGCCACCGAGATCTTGTGATTTAACACCTTGCGACATATTCCTTTGGGGCCACGTGAAAGACAAGGTATACGCCAACAGCCCAGCATCGATTCAGGCCCTCAAAGATAAAATTCATGCGGCTATCGAGGACATAGGGCAGCCACCTTGCGATTTGGTTATGGAAAATTGCATGAAAATGATATGGTCATGTATGCGTGCTCGTGGGGGCCATTTGGATGATGTTCTTTTCATTATTAACGGCATACATTCCTCTTTATTATGAAATAAACATCCGATCATTTATCTCAACAAATGACATTTTTCTTTGAATTCCAAAATAACACCTCTTATTGGAGAACCCTCTATGTAGGAAGTGAATTAGCGATTGCTTATTTGGCACTACAGTCCGGGGCGGTTATGGTCTTCAACCCATACGCCTCTTCAGATCTTCAAATCTTTGACTTCCTGCCTCCAGTTGCGCACTACAAACTGGTTGGGGACTTCCCCTTGGGCGCACCAAGTCGAGGCGAGGTCTTTCTCTACTGCGTTGTCTTGACGGGTTGGAATATATGACTTTCCGGAGCGTGGGTGTCCTTTCGCTCGACATGTCCCCGCCATCTTAGACGTTTAATGCGTACTTTTCTGACCAAATCGATGTAGCTGTAACCGTTCTTACAGTTCCTCCTTCAGAACCAACCAACGCAAACGGGACAGAGTGATTCATCTCCTGATAAACTGGTAAATTAATATAACCTCCCCATTGTTAGCGGATGATTTGCTTTCTGGCGGGGTTGCCAGTGTATCGATTGCTATAAGCTTTCTGCCTCAATGCAGGTTTTACGTAAATTCAAACAAAAGTGGCCGCAGATGATGCAACTTTGAGATATGCACCTTTGAGTACTTACCTTTTACCTTGTTTATGTTGTCAATTAAATTTGTAAGACTTTTTTTCAAGCTTGAAATACCCTTTTAAATGCTGGCCAAAAGTTTTATTTTGTGAACGCCTTTGAGTATGAAGCGATACATCTCTATAGGTTGCTGTGCCAAGCTTACGTTAATCCCATGCCCAGTCTCTTAGTGTCCTAAGCTTGACTTGATAAAGTGCCCAAATATGGCGATTTAATTGGCAACGTCGTACTGATCCGTCGCAATCGTAGCGCGGCACTCCTCCGGAACAAACCGCATTAAATCGAAAAGATGACGTTGTCAAAAACACATTAAAAGAATCCTGTAAGCACTATTTGCGTTGACTCCTCATACCTCTACAAAACGTTTCTTTCCTGATGCTGATGTGCTTGGCTTACAAAAATCCAATCTTATCTCTCTCCGTCTCTATCTCGTTTCAGAATGTACCTGTCGAACTTGTGAAATTTCTGTGGAAATCCTTTGTGTAGAGAGCAACTAGAAGGTAATTAATCCTATTTCATATATAAGCGGGATAAGCTGGCTACCAAACCAATCGCATCCCTTACTCATCCGCTTCGACTTGACTCCCTTTCAATGTATTCGACAAATTCTATAAGATTCACAGTCGCAACTATTTTTTTTCCCCCCTCAGTAACAAAGGATATCGTTCTTTGTGGCCACTTCACATCCCAAGCTGCTCTCCTCGGCTGCAATGTGCCTTTTCGCAAATAAAAAATGAATGAAGGGAGATAAAAATAGTTTTAGGAACACCTTCGCCATTATTCGTGTTTGTGGGGAGGGACACAAGCAAAAAATAAAATAAATAAAGGAAAGATAAAAACTAAGCGGGAAAATATTCGTGTCAAAGAGCGGCAGAAGCTTTTTCACTTCTATGCAATATATGTTCAGCCCTACACCAAAGGGAAGACACAAAAGGATGTTTTTTGGGATAACGACGACAGCTATAGGTGAATACCCTGTGGAGAACATACTCCTCGTACACATGAGGAGATACTGCTATGAAGCAGTTGAATTTTTCTGAAGGATATGTGTGCAGAGTGGGATGTATGTTTTGTGCTGATTTTAAACTAAGGCTTGAAAAAAAAAACAAGACACATCTTTAGCACAAGCGTGAAATATGAAGGGCTACCATTAAATGGGGTTCTTGCTTGAGGTAGGTAAGAGGTTATTACTTCAGGGTTGTGCTGCTTTTTAGCAACGATGGGATGGTTCACCTGAAAAGGCGGTTTTCGGTTATAAGTTAGGAGTGTCGGGGCACGTTTTTGGTACGAAGGCTTTTTTATATTTCAATGCTTAAGAGAATGAAGGTTCAGACTTCAGAGGGTTGTCTAGGGTAAATGGCTGAATGACAAAATTGGCACAGCCGGCATTTTTCGACGGTATTTTCTTAAGCAGTGATGGTGTGCAATTTGGGACGGATGAACTGTTTTGATAGAGCGATAACTACGAAACTTGGTTTTAAAGAGTCTGCCAATTAATTTCAAATTTTTGGCAAGAAAATTCCTTCTGATTGTTCTGTAGTACACTCCATAACCATTTGTCTTGCACACTTCAAAACTGTTACCACTAGAAGCTTGTCCTTTGTACCTACTGATGAACCAATAGAAGGCTAACTTCACGTCCCTACTGTAATGAGTGGTGAAATCCCAGCCAATCATGTTTGAACTACGTATTATTTAGGACTAGAATAGGTCCTGCACAAGCTCGACTGGGTGAAGTTGGTGGATAGAGTAGATATATTTATTCGCAAAGTGTGTGGGTAGCCTCCCAACTCTAATTTCATTCAATCAAATATCAAGCCTTCCCTTTTTCTTTGTTTCACAGAGCAAAATTCCTTCCTCATTGCGCGGGGCTTAACGAAACCCTCCCATATTGACACAAGTTAATTCCAAAGCGCATTACCATTTTCAATAAAATCACAAAAAAAATAATATCCTGAGCCACCACCGGCAGTGAGTATTATCTACTCAGCATAAATTTGCTAAAAGACAGCGCACACAAAGTTTACACACAAATTAGGAATAAAGCACATTCCAGACAAAAGAACGCCCCTAAATGAGCAAAGCACCACCGACTGTATAGGTGCCAGTAACGACAGGAAAGGGCACAAACGCTAAACAGCCAACCCGCCCGTTTCCTTTCAATGTCATTTCATTAGGGAAATGTGCAAACTTTAAGCCAGCACACGTTTGTATTTAATATTTCCACGAAAGCATCTTCCCCCCCCCCCCGTTAAATACGAGTATGTGTAGGTGTACTACCGCTCATAGGAAATTCAGAAAATTCTTATGCAAGGCCACACGCATGAACGCATGCAGAGAATTGTTTTTTTTTTTTTTTGTTTTTGTCGATCAGTATACGGTCCAAGGAAATAGTATTTGGTGTGTGTGTGTGTGTGTGTATCCTTTTAACGAAATGAGAAATAATATAAATTCATGGCGCATAATTCATAAAGAATTTCTTTTTGTCTCGAAATGGCTAAGGAACGGAATATAGCAAGTTGGGGAAATAAAATGGAAATCGCTGATGAAAATGAGCAGGGAAATGGAAATGATATCCTGGCGGTGTCACACGTACACATTATATACATAGAAGAACAGGAGAAGAGTGGAACATTGAAACGAAATTTATATCATTATTCTTTGCAACATCTTTCTAGAGGGTATACCTCGGCGCAGGAGTATGCGAGGTGAACTGATTTACGGGTAAAGTTCGCCAAGTGGAGCGGGACAAGGCTGACAGATGACAAATAGCCCACAGTCAGTTCTGTCGTATATGTGGTCATTTGGATAAGCACGGAACATGAGTTCCCCTTAAATGAGTTCGGAGTTGATTTCGTATTTGTTCATCCCCAACATTAGGCCATACTAGTTCTGGGTGGTAAGTTTGATGATTTATTTGACAAACCCACGAACCAGGGAGCATTAAATGAAGGTGCAAGTACTTTCGGATTTTTGTACTGAAGGTTTTGAATTCACAGTCACTTGCTCCAGAACAAAGTCGGAAGGAGCAGTATTGTTATTTGGGGGAAGCTTTTCTAAAAACTATCGGGAACTTTTGAACTTGAACTTTTGAAAAATTTTCAGAAATGAAAATCACTATTCAAAATATATAACAAAATCAATATGACTCTTACGAACTTAAAGCTGTTGGGAACATAAAGAAAAGTCCACGCACTCCAGTTGCCAGGCCGAAGAATATTCCACAGCAAAAGCCACAGCGATCGAAACTGTGTTTGAAGCTAAAGTCGGTAAAGACAACTTATTTCACCCCAGACTCTGTATACTCCCTCGAGGCACTTAAAACTGCAAGCTCACAAATCTATCTCAAGCACATTTGGCTCCATTTCATCCTTAATGGGCAAATATTTGAATCCTTTCCATAATTTTACACAGCCTCTGGGACATCTGCAATTCCCGCACAACTCCATAGTTTAATAAAACTTGGATCAGAAAATCATGTTCCACCCCCCCCCCCCCCCCCCCAACTTCGATGAAGTGTTACAAATTGAAAAGAGGAAACGGTAGCCACCTGCTCTAATAAATCACAGAATCATTTCGTTCTTTCGACGATTTTCGCATCCGTTTTCTATTTGCAAGCATCTATAGCACTGCTTCATCCCAGGATGGCTGTTGTTGTACATCCATCAAATCAAAAGACGGGAACTTTCTTGTACGCTTCATCCTCTTTCCGCGCACAGCAGCCATTTACACGAATCCACATGATTCCATTCTATGAATAATAAGGAAACGGGAGAAAATAAAACGAAGACAAATCAAGTGATAAATGAAAAATCTGTTTTCATATTTGCTCCATCTGCACGGAGGACACGATGGGGTGGGTGTGGGTGTGTGTGTCCGTGTTTGAGACTAGCTATTTTGATGAGCATCCAAAGGAAGAGTTAATTTTCATTACTACCGGCTCCCGAGGGAAGCCAGCAAGTTTATGAAACATTAATTTTGATATGTTGGATTAATTTGTACCTCGATACGGATGAACGCATGCATCATGTGTGTGTTTTTTTTGCGCAGAATTGCATTCCCATACCCATCCAAATGTGAGTGCATGTGGATTTTAGATTGCAAAATCGTAGTCCTAATCGAGGAGACACTGCTGCTGGCTCTTTTGTGCAGAATTTCCAAAGGAAGTGCGCTGGTGCTTCAGAGTGTCACCAGTTTATCTGTGCTACAGATTCAAAGGAATTCGAAGTGCATCGATGCCGGCGGATATGCATAAGGGAATCACGGTCCATTTGCTGTTGGAGTTTAGCTCTGGCAAAAAATACAATCGACGATTTTAATCTTTGTATGGTTGAAGTCCCTCTGCTATTGGTAATTGGAAACGACCCAATTTAAGCGAGTGAAATGAAATCGGGTTAACCAGGTCAGGTAATGAAGCTGTGGGGTGGATATTGTGGTGTTAGCTCTGTTGCTGTTTGAGCAGGGTTTGTATACAATCTGAAGGATGACTTTTCGAATCAGTGTAAAAAGTTGTTCGGCTCAAAGGAAGGGGGAGATGAAAAAGTTTTCAGAGCCGCAAGCCAGAGGTGAGGATGCAGAGTTCAGAATTGTTGCTACAGAAACAGAGCATTATTTTATTTTTCCATCACACTGGGTGCGACTAAAAGTTGCAGCTGTACAGTTCGCAAAATTGGTTTTGGCGAGGAGAGCCAATTTTATAGTGGTGACTTGGTTAGTGGTCCAAATTTTGGAGTTTTGGACAAGAAAATCCATTTTGAGAGACAAGTATGTTCACAAGGAGAACGATTTTTACTTTCGAGGAGTTTTTCTTCCAAAAAATGAGGCGAAAGACCGTCACTGAATTTGTGTCCACACCATCATTCTTTTTCATCAACCATCTGCGAATTTCTTCAACAAAATTTGCATTCTTATCACATGCGTTTCGCTCGACCAGAGAAAACAAAAATAAAGTGCTTTCGATGTGCGCCCACTACCGCAAAGCAGCGTTGCCGTTTGATCCCTTTAAGGAAATAGCTACTTAAGCAATCGAAATGGACCCTTTTTCAGTTTATTTCATTTTTTATTGTATGAAAATTAATACTAAAAAAAGGAGAAAAATTGATTTCTAATAAATGCATTGTTTTTTTTATTTTATTATTAATAAATGTTTTTGCTGGTGTTTATTTTTTTCACGGGGTCGCCGCTTTTTGTAAGTCGGATAAACTTCTTAAGACGCTTTTTGGAAGTTTTCGGAAGCAACATTGCCTCACAGTAGAACTACGATTTAAATTAAAGAATTATTATTAAAGATTATTAAAAAAAAAAAATAAGAATATAAAACGAGAATTTGAAATTTTTTTAAAATAATTGCAAGCTAAAAGTTCTTGCTCTAACTTTTATTTTTTCAAGAATTAATATTCAGCACATAAATAATATATGTACTCCCCAAAAATATATTCTGCCATCATTGAAAATAATTTAATTTTTGAATAAAATTTTTTCACATTTAGCTCTATTTTAACGAAGAAACATTTTTGGCGTTACAATTTTTTCTGAGTTTTTTCTGAGGGTGCTGATATTTTTCTATGTATTGAAAAAAGTACTCCACGCTTTGTGTGTGACTCAGCTTCTTAATGACGCAGACAGTTCACTTACAGGTTACAGCTTAAAATATTAAGCGAAGTCCTTGCTCCCATAAGAAGTCTCTTATTTTTTTCTCTCATCATTACGAATGGAACTAAAGATATTTAAGTTAGGTACAACAAGTTAAAGGCAATAAAGTCAGTAAAAAGAGCCCTTTGCATAAAAACGCCCCCCAAAAGTAGGCGTGCCAATAGCCCCCTTCTCCAAATCTCAAGAAACATTTCACAAAAACGTTGAACAGAATCTGTCCAGTGGTTTTCAAGCCAACGGGTAACAGACACAAACCTCCCATCAGTGCTCACTCTATGTATACGTCTGTGCATGACATGCAAACGATATGACTGTTAATTTCATGCCTGATTACAGCCTTCGGATGACACAAGTCATCTTTCATATTTAAACGCCACTAACGAGTAATAATACGAGCAGCGAAAATAATGTGCTCGCATTTATTTATATTTTTATGCAGCGAACCACCACGCGTAGTGTTTTGCGGTCAGCTCAAAGTCAATTATTCATATTGATTTCAATGGTAATTAATCACTTTATGCAAAGGCCGAATAAATGCTCAAAGAATGTAGCTTTCTAACAAATGAACTGGAAAATTACCCGCTTTTGTTCGAACAAATCAAAAGAGCTCGCATCGAACAATGAACACATCGGCGGACTGTGAGAAATGTTGAGTGGCATTGAAATGAGGTTTTGAGGTTATGTGGCATTTAGCCAAACAACCCACTATATCACAAAACACAGCCACCCCCCCCGACTTGCCATTCGGTGCGGAGAGGACAGAGGACAGCCACTTTTTGTGTACGCGTTTCATATGGTTTAGTTGGTATACCAACCCCCGACATAAAAAAAAACGAAGCAACAACGACCATTCTGTTCTAGTGGAGGGAAAAAACACACAGTCTGGTTAGTTAGTTCGTCTATTTGAGTGGCCACCTCACTGGTGTTGTTGGCTAATCATGCAGTGGCCTGGCCTCATTGTCTGCCACTAAGAAGTTTCACTTTATGAGGCTTTTGTGAGTTGTTTGCGTGCATGTCGGGTGTAAACTCAATTTTGTAATCGCATTATTATAAAGTCTGCCGAAAGATGGTGGTGCAGAGAATATCCGATGAAGCGATATGAATTTAGTGCGCGATATTAAGGTTTCAGTTTACAGATACGTTACAGTCAGGGGGGGAGCGAATTTGTAAAGTGTATGCCGTCGTCGGGAAATTTATACGTAAATATTAATAGCTACTCACAAGCTTTCGTTTGTGTGAGATATTTTTTTTTGAGATGAGGATCGCCCTTACTTGGGGGTAGCAGAAATAAAGGGTTTTCCAATAAGAGGTGTTATTTTTTTTGAGATAAATTATCGGATGTTTGTTTCATAATAAAGAGGAAGGTATGCCGTGGCCACCACGAGCACGCATACAGGACCATATCCTTTTCATGAAATTTTCCATAACCAACTCGCAAAGTGGCTGCCCTATGTCCTTGATAGCCTCACGAATTTTATCTTTGAGGTCTTGAATCGACGCTGGGCTGTTGGCGTAGACCTTGCCTTTCACGTGGCCCCAAAGGAAGAAGTCGCAAGGTATTAAATCGAAAGATCTCGGTGGCCAATTGTGATCACCTCTTCGAGAGATAACGCGGTCCGGAAACTTTTCCCGTAAAATATCAATGCTGACGTTGCTTGTGTGGCACGTAGCGCCGTCTTGTTGAAAGTAAACGTTGTCCAGATCAATACCATCCAACTTCGACCATAAAAAATCATTAATCATCTCTCGATAGCGCAATCCATTCACCGTAACTGTTGATCCAACCTCATTTTCAAAAAAGTAAGGCCCAATGACCCCGCCGGACCATAAACCGCACCAAACAGTCACACGTTGAGGATGGAGAGGCTTCTGAACAATAACTGTTGGGTTTTCCGAGCCCCAGATGCGACAATTTTGTTGTTGACGTAGCCGCCGAGGTGGAAATGGACCTCATCAGTCAAGATGATTTTTCGATGGAATTCCGGATCAATTTCATGCATTTCAAGGACCCAATCAGCAAAGACACAAGACACGACGTTGTTGAAGCGTGTATCGTTCCATTTTTAGTAATGGCGCAGTTTCTAATTGTCAAATGTCAAAGAATAAAAGCTTCAAAAGTGACAGCTACCGAAATAGCGGGTCATTCACAATAACACCCTATGTTCGCGCTTATTCTGCAGTGAATACAAGGTGACGCAAAAGTCATCCCCCTATCGGAAGGTGCTAGCATTTTTGCAAATGGCGGCATATTGCAACTCTACTTTGACACTTGTGAAGTAAACAGATACGAAATACACGCCAGCGAAGAGATGAATCGGATATATACTTCTAAAGAAAGCGGAATAATTGTTTAGATAATTTGGCGGAATAATTCGTCAGTGGTGTTCGCGCAGCGTGAATTTCAACGCAGGTTTCCCGGTCGTCCTCCATACCAACGGGGCAAATAGTACGCCATTCAGACGCTTGCCTATGTAAGAGTATGGGACAAAATGAAATGCTGTTAGGTCTGGAGCAGCTGAGAATATCGTCGCAGAGTACCCCGGAGTATCGATCTTACGTCGAAAAAAAAAAAACCCAAGCAGACACGTTTCGAAAAACTACAAAAACAAAGCCCCGAACAAGTTACCGAAAAACGAAAGCTTCACCAAAAACTTTCAAAAACAACTTAACGAAATTTTCCTTCCTAAATTGGAATTTGGTTCCAACATCCGGATGAGCCACCGCCGAAATTCTGAGGGCTGCATTTCCGGATCGCCTAATCTCTCGTTTTGCCGATTTGCACTGGCCGACAAGATCGCCTGATTTCATAGTTTCAGACTTCTTTTTGTTTTTTTTCAAGCCACGAGCTTATATCAACAATACTCAGACTCCTCATAATCTGTCAAGAATGCCAGGACCTATCGCCGGAAGTTCTGGCAGAAGGGTGCTAGAAACTGCCATAAATTGGACCATAATGGCCAAAAATGGAACAAGGTTTAAGATATCAAATAATTATTATCCAAACCTGACTATAGGACTATGGTTTTTTTTTTTTGAGTTCAACCCATGGCACTCATCATGTTACCCAGAAGCAGTCACGAACCAGTCGCGAACCTAAAGCTATAGCTTTAATATTTGTATTTTACCCTACGCGTTTTTTTTTTATGTACCGATTGAAAAACGATTATTATATAATACGGTCCAAATGAAGGGTGAATCGCCGTAGGTTAATCTCCCATTTATTTTTGTAAAAGAGCTTCACGCTAAAAAATATTTTCAATAGGATAAAATAATTCGCAGATTTCTTCGAAATGTAGGAGTAGGTGACAGGCGCTTTAGCCTACCAATTTACAGAAGTCCTTGACTGATACTGATCCATCTCTTGTCCCAATTGCCCTTTCGAAAGTATACTTGACTGACATTTACCTAGTACCAGATTTTGAAGTCAATTTTTACCACAACAAACGGCTCCACTCAACAGCTTTTGGCTTAAAAAAGCGACAAGCCAGTTTCTCGCCAATAAATGTATTCGAATTTAAAGTTATCCAGTGGCTTTTAAAGGAGTCCTACAAATTCAGCCGTAAGCGTTTAAATAAATGTAACTACATCCTTAAGTTGAACCCTCGCAAATTCGTGCCACATTTTTCACAAACTTCACTGAAAAATGGACACATCTGCCCACAACAGAGGGATCCACTCCACAAATCAGTTTCTTGGAAATCCTTTAAACACGTTCATATCTCTAAACATAATCACGTTTCCGAAATGAAGCTAACCCAAAAGCGATTCGTAGACTCGTTGCCAATTCATCATGTACAAAAATTATATCTGATTTGTCGAAAATTCCATTTCCAACCGCGCACAGATCCTCGAATACACCATCCCAGAGTAACCCTTTCTTTTAGCGTCAATCACAAGCTCCACATCACATGCTCGCACTGAAAATTATGAGTCAAGAGCAACATTTGTGCGCGCATCGTTTCCCCAACAAATTGATATATAATTTTTAAAATTTGCTCACTTTTTTGGATTTCTTGTGCAAGGACACACATTCGCAGCAGCATTTTCAATTTCAACGTCGTTTTCATCTTAAGACGTTGGATAGTATTTCTGACATGTACACGCGATGATGAACAACGCAACATCTCGCTCGCTGTCAGAGCTGCCAGGGCCAAAGATGAAAAATTAGACACTACTTGAATGGGAACAAATCAACACTGACAGCGCGGCAGCCGGCACTACAAGCAGACAGCAGACACACCATCGGACATCGAATTGAAACCAGATTCCATTTTTAGTTTCTTTTCCTTTTTTTTTTTTTTTGGTGAATGATTTGCTGACAGGTTGAGTTGGGCGAATATCAAAGGCGAATTGGAAGGGAATCTTTATAAATTAGACGATAAAATTGAGAACATGTGCATGGGGAATGGATTCAGAGTGGAGGACGGTTTCATTTGACGGACAATCAATTGCGCATCGTTGGAGCAAGTTGAATAGATGTTGGGGGTTTTTAATTTTTTCCTTTTTTGTTTTTCGAAAGTCTATTTATAAAAGAAAGTGCATCGAGTGACTTGAGATGCATTTATTGGAAGACACTGACAGGGGGATTTATCTTCGACAAAAAATGTCCGTCAATAAAATAAGATATATAGTTCTTCGCTGTGTCAGTTATTATTCAGCAGAGAATTTGAAGCGATTTTCATTTGGACTTTTATCAGTCCAGTCGTGCTCTAGGCTCCGATAAATGGTCAAAGCCGGGTGACTATGTGTCATATCAAAATTTATACTTTTACCGCTGAAAACCACGCTTTAATATGAGCTGCATGAGTAGCAAGGAGCAGGGATGTTAAATCTGCTACCAGCAAAAGAGTGGTTAGCAAAATTGTAGGTCACTTTCACAATGATAGTGAAAGCGGGACTTAAACTTTGCCGCATTTTGTTTTTCTTTTAATGATCTCGACAGGGATCATAACTTTCTCTTTACTTTACTGCTTCGCATTATAAATCTGGCTGAGTGGTTGGTACCGATTGACCCAGGAAAACGTCGACACGCCTTCCGATTTTGTTGTCTGAGGACTTGATCGCAGTGCGTCATTGAACATTGTATGATATTGTCATTTGAAAAGGCTTTTCTGGGTCTTTCCTTTGGACATTTCGAGGGTAAACCTTCTTCTCTCTTTTAATTCGATCAAGCTTTGTCACTTGTTCTGTCATCTTTATTCAAACTGTTGTTCACGTTTCTCTCATTATTTAAGTGCATTGTCCAGCACTGTGAACCATATTTAAGCCGCGGATGACTTGCTGCTGTATGGGGGCAGGTTGGAAGACATTTTTCGTCTTTTTGAGGCTGCATTAGGTATAGGAAATCTCATTTTAGACAATATTTTAATTGCAAATCTGAGCAGCCGCCCACTGTGTTTTTTTTTAAAGGTATAGAACTTTGAAATGGAACAAAACAAAGATGATTTTTTAAATTGACATGAAATTTACTTTATTGGAAAGATAATCTTCTGGCATTATAATTTAAATATGATTTCTGGCATATAACCGCCACGGCTGGCTCGGACGTAGTCTAATCTGGAGGTCCAATTTTCGATGACTTTTTCCAACATTTATGGCCGTATATCGGCAATTACGCGGCGATTGTTGTCCTCCAAGTGGTCAATCGTTTCGGGCTTGTCGGCGTAGACTAGAGACTTCACATATCCCCACGAAAAATAGTCAAGCGGCGTTGAATCACACGATCTTGAAGGCCAATTCACGGGTCCGCAACGTGAAACTATGCGGTTTACCAAAGTTTCTTTCAATAAATCAATTGTGGCACGAGCTGTGTGACATAATGCGCCGCCTTGTTGAAACCACAGCTCCTGCACATCATGGTTGTTCAATTGATGAACGAAAAAGTCAGTATTCATGGCTCTATAGCGGTCACCATGGACTGTAACGTTCTGACCAGCATCTTTTTTAAGGAATTATTACCAACCCATAGGCAGTTTTTGTGGATGTAACGATGTCTCAACATACACTTGAGGACTATCATCACTCCAAAAACGGCAGTTTTGTTTATTGACGTATCCATTCACACAAAAGTGAGCTTCATCGTTAAACAAAATGCGCTTATGAAATGGAAGTAGTGCGCGATACGTATTTCGAACAGAACCATGATTTTCAAAATAAATTTGCACAATTAGGAAGCGTTGCTCAGGCGTCAGTCTATTCATATTCAAATGCCAAACCAAACTAAATATAAATCACTTGACAGCTGCCAAAATGGCCGCCAGTTAAAAAAGTGTTGCCAACTTAAAGTTCTATACCCATAAAAAAAGGACCATTTAGTTCTTATCTATCTTTGAAATTTTTTTAAATCATCAATTCTTCAACCTTATAACGCCAGCCCGCCCATCATGGTTACGCAACCACTTTCATCCCCGGAACATCCCATTATAACCAAACCATACAGTGGAAATTCTTTTTATTTCCTTTTTTTTTTTTTTTTTCGTTTGAAGGTATAATTCCTCAAATGGATCGGCAACAACAGAAAACGGGTGCAAAAAAGTGCGACCGCGAAAATAAATCACTAAATCCCGTCTAAGGAATTACGTCCGACAGCACACTCATTGGAAAACGCGAACCTTCCGGATCACGTTCGCCCTTGATACAGAAATATCCCTTTGTCGGAAAAAGGAAAACATCTTCCTTCCCTTTGAATTTTGAATACATAAGAACATTTCCAGTTGTTGTGGGTTGTAAAATGCTTATTTCCATGAAAAGGATCTATTTTATGATGATTTTATATTTTATTCCTCAAACAGCAAACAAAAGCGGAAGCATTTTCTTTCGCCCACTTAATGAAACTCATTACTAGAAATGTGATTGCTCCTTAAAGTGTGCATAACATTTGTCTCTATTGGCAACGACAACTTTGGAATTATATTTAAGCGAAGCCAAATTGTCAATGGAATTCCCGTGGTGCGTGCCAAGTTGGTAAAAATACATTTTTATTGTGGCCAAGTCTACAATGATATTCTTTAAAAGCTTTTCGCGTGTAATTAAGAAAAGAGGGATGAATGGAAAAAACCTATTGGGCAACATGAATTGAGTTTGAATTGCCTTGTCTATTGTGGTCTGTATTCGCAGTTTTCTGCCTTTTTATTTTGGAACATTCGTCTTGATGCCATTTTCGGAAAGGTCTTTTATTAGAACGACTCCTACCCAGCTTCCTATTTTTTTTATTTTTTTTTATTGCTTCCAAGAAGTGTTTATTTCTGGCTTTAACTAAATTAAAGCCCCAAACCTATGCAGGAAATTTCAACAGCAGTCTAAATGAAAGAAGTTCTCGACAACTTTCCCAGTTTAGTGCAGCCAAAATGCTTCGGAGTATAGAGTCTTTCTATATTTATCAGGCAATACCAAATCTGCGAATACAAAATCGGAGAGAGGTCGAATTATCTTTAAAAGTCGCTGGCGGATCGGCTCCAGTTTGGTTTGAAGGTTCTATCAGTTACCGTATGTACAAACTTCAGTCCAAGTTAAACACTTAAATTTACCAAAACTATGCAGAACCACGGGATTTTCATCTTTACTTCTTTAACATATATATATATATTAATATATTGTGTTTAAATTTATATGAAATTTACATAAAACTAATGCAATATGCAGGTAAAATGTTTCTGGCAAGTCACATTTTTGAATCACACCCCCTACAAGAGAAAACAAGTCTCTTTTCGGAACAGGGAAACCAACATAACACACAAAATTCTATGAATATTCCCAACTGACCAGCACAACAAACTCCGACTCCGACACGTCCTTCACATACCAATGAACTCGGCGAAATTTCAATACAAGTCCAAATGAGAAATTGAGGTGACCCCGATCCGGAATTATTTGGCTCTCGTCAATTATAAAACCCACCCCAGCTAAAGCTATGCAGTTATGACCCATAAAAAGTCTATCACTTTGAAATTGATTAATCACACCCATCCGCGGAAATATTTCAGCTCATAATGAACTCCGTACGTGCAAAGCCTCGCCACGGGTATCCACGAATGTATACGGGTATGTTGCCTCGTTTTAAATAAAGTGAAAAGTTTGCCTTTTGTTTCGATAGGTATAGGGTGGGGGTTTGGTTTGAGTAGTACCATTCGAATGGGGTTTTGAGGTTTTGGAATTTGACGAAGCACCACTCTCTGTGGCTTTTTGTTCGCCGATTCTATGCAATAGGTCAGTCGTATTGTGAGTATCCTGAATGGGGGTTCTGCATTTTGAGTTAAGTGAGGTTTGCTCGAAATTAGAGAATTTCTGATGAAATGTTTGGGGTGGCGCAGCGGTGACTTCGGATTTATATATACTGGCATATAATTTGAAAAGAAATTCTGCCTAACCACTTTTATTATCCATGGTGCCGCATTATTACAAGACCTGATATGACGACGTTGCCATTAGACATTGGAAAACCTTCTCGGCAGCTGCAGGCGCTTCAATCATTTCAAAACTCCATTATATTCACCCACTAGGCCACAAGTCCTTGATTAACTGCTCATATTAACAACCGCCCGGCATCACTCATTGCGCCATTCCCTTTCTCATTCGAAAACGAATTAAAACCCCCTAAACCGTTCGTATTACCATCCTTAACCCATTAACTACCGCACCAGCAGCCATTTCCGGAACAAAAACAGCATCGCCCTCGAGCGGTAGAAAAGGGTTGAAATCTATGCGCAACCGCTTGATTTAGTGGTTCTCCCCCGAAATGGGGCTATGGTCGTAAAATTTGCTACAAAGTACCAAAAATTCGTATCATGCACGTGGCTCAGTTTGAAGCAGAGAAACCTCATTACCTACCCCACACGCAGACATCCTTCAGGCGAAAATTTATGTATCCTCAACCTGGAATTGACAAATCGGTTTTGTGACGAGCTGTGTTCTCGAAAGGAGGTGCCCACATAGCACTTGAACGGCCTTGAAAATTAGATTGAATATATTTTGCCTTCACAAACACACTGATGGAATATCAATAGAACATGTTACCGATGCCGATGCGGTGTATCTTCCCGCTCCCAAGAGTGTACGGCCGGTAGGTCGTAAAATATTTCAAAAAAAGAAAAAAAAAAAAAAAACGACACCCATAAAGGATAATGGCTTTCGTAATGAAACAAAAAGTGTTGGCCATAAAAACTGAAGGAAATCAGAGTGAGCTTCATAAAAATTTCGATTTTCGGTTGGATGAGTGTGGGGTGGGAGTGCCGGCTTTTATGGCGCTTGCTATCGCATTCTGGTCGCTTGAAATTGATAATCGATAGTTTTTGTTGAGACTTGTTGACAGTATTAATTGGCGGCAGTAAGTCTGCATCCTGAAGATGACAATGGGCAGGGATTTTTCACAAAAAAATCACTTTCATGAGACATCACTGAACGAATGAGTTGTTCCTCCCCTGAAAAACTAGAACCGGCTTCGGTATTCCCATTCAATTTGCATGTACTATCTAATAATGATCTAGACAATTTTTAGTCACACAAAAATGTTCTTATATGTATGTGTGTCAAGTAGAAAATTCTACAAAAGACTGGAAAAATATTCTTACATTTTGGAAATTCTAAATCTTGTGCTGGATAATACTTTAGTTTCGTCAACTCACCCAAAACGAATTTTTATGAGGAGCTAGGCTTATGATACCTACGGTCCTGTTGCGCCGACTATTTATTTATTTATTAATGCCTTGGGGGGCATTTTTCTAAATATGGTTTATAAAGGATCCTACCTGGCAACACCGGTTGACAGCTGCAAACGTTCCCCACTATCCAGCAAAACCATTGCGACAGTCGTCTTCCTCTGTCAGTAATGAATAAGTTTGTATTACAAACTTTCTTCTAATTCTTACAATAGATGGCGCAACTGTCTGTGCATGGTATATACCACGGCTTATTTTTATGGATGCGGGTGTCTGGAATACTGAAAGATCCCAGTAGTGCGAAGCGTCCTTTTAGGAGAACAAAATGGCTCCTTTTTGAGTCTTGAGAATCGTGGAGCCCACTTTTTTTTAACTTTCAAAATGGTCCCTTTCTCAGTTTAAGTACGATTTTCTTCTTTATTTATAGAAAAAGAAGGCAAAATAAATTAATCTCACTATTTTTTTGTAACAAATTTATTTTTTTTTGTGTTTTTCCTGGGGTTTATTTTTTTAATTTATAAGTATTTTATAGGAACGACTCTTTTTTTAACTCTGGCCCCTTTTAAGGTCCCTTTTTAAATTGTCCAGTGTCAACTCTGGTAGTCCGTACTACCTAGCAGGCCACAGCTTCACTCAGACCATCTATTGGGTCCATTCTAACCATTACCAGAGCCGTCCCTAGATACTTGAGGTAGACAAAATGAAACCCCTGATTTGAGGAGCACAGAAGTCCACATTTCCTGTTTGCTGACGAAAACTCCTTCTGGCATGGTTTATCGCATTTCTCCGTCATAGCACATATTTTACAGTAGAGGTCCAAGAACGAAAACTTGTGGTACTCCTGCCGCAATGTTTTAGTACCCAAAACCATCGATAGTCTAGTAACTCATGAACCAACCCTCTAGAACCCCTTCCAGAACCGGCAACGTTCTGTAAAAAATGTTTTAGCACACCTCAGACGAGGATGAACAGGCATCCTCGTGTAGAGATATGTGATAAGCTTACAACTTCAGCAGTAGCTCTGAAGTATATTGCAACGTAATGCACTCCTACAATTTATTAATAAGCAAAAATTCGCACCAATTGTATCAGAGAAAGAACTCCTGTGCCCTCAACTTCTTGCATGCGTGACCCCTGAAATTGGTCCTCCCACAGGTCCATTCCCCAGTGAGAAAATAAAACCCCTATCCCCCATCAAACCATCAAAGGCTTAATCTCTACGCTGTCTGGCAATGCAAGTTTAACTTAAATAACATGTCAAATCAAAGGAATTTTTTTTTTTTCAAACCACTACCTACATACAAAATACTACACATGCAAACACATAACACAATTTAAATATTTATGATTAAATTGGAAATTCTCTCTCTGGTATTTTTTGCAGACAAACGAATATTCCAACCATAAGGAGCTGAACCCAGTGGAGATCCCCGAACGCGGCAACCCGAGGAATACAGCATCACAGCATCACAGTATCACAGCATCACATAGCATAGCAGAGTTTCAATAAAAACCAAAGCATCTACATTAATTTCATCTGCATTGCGTCATCACGTGTACACACATCCTACACATTCAACACACACTGTCAGCCAGACCGGAATACACATACTTCACGCCTATTGTTCGTGTGGGTCGAAGCCTAAAAAGTATTAACTGACGTTGTTATGATTTCCCAATGCGCCGACAGCCGGAATACCCTATTAGACTCGTAAAATAGAAACACCAAGGGGAAGATACGAGAAAATCATGAAACTCAAGTGTAAACACGACATGACACTCGATAGACCCAGGATAAGGAATATTTCTGCAAATAATTTGGCAAAGAGAATGAAGAAGTCGCTCTGAGGAGACACAACCATTTCACCAGAGACTATGACAGGACATGGTGTCGACACACTTGCAGCATACACTGTAGTCATTTTAAATGCTTTTTCCTCCACTAAGTTTGCATTCAACTCCGCCCTGTTTGTTTAGTTGCTAATTGCGTTGCGCTTTTGATTTGGTTTTCTCGCCCAAAACCCCATTCGGCAACCAAAAGGACATCGCCACATTGTACAAGTGCCTGCGTTGCTCAGTATATATATATGATAGACATAGAGAGAGAGAGAGGGAGAATACAAAAAAATAAACCACTAAAACTAAAGCTCTTTTGAAACTGCAAAGCAAATGTACGACAAGTCAAAGGGAATAAAGGATATCGTGCAATTGAGTTCGGTACACACTTTCACAAAAGCTAAAAAAAAAGGAACAAAGTCAACAGCATCATCATCGATGCCCCATTCAGATAGGAATAGGGGAAGACCTACAAAAAACAATTCGATTCAGATACCGATACCGATAGCAGCAGAGCGCCACTGCCAGCGAAGTCGGAGAATCGCGATCAATATAATGGATTCAGTTGCGATACACTCGAAGTGTTTATGGAGCGTTCTACTGATTATTTCGTTTATGTGCAATGGAACGTTTTCAGGTGAGCTATTCGAATTAAGATACTCGTAGTATGCGGATTGTTGGGGTAGGTACGAGTGTATAGGTGTTTGTTGTATTAATAACCACGAATGGATGTAGGTCATGAGTGTGTGTTAATTTGTGTGGCGGGTCAACTGGGAGCAGGCGGATAGTAAATATTCGCAATTTGCACCTGGGCCTTAGGCTTTTAAAGTTGGAGAAGTGTCTATGAGGGGGGGTGATTGAATGGATGTGCCTAACGAGGGAACCACCTGGAAGCCATTACGGTAGTCTTTAGCTCTTTTTGTTTATTCTATTTATCTGAAGGATAGACTGAAAGTTGGTGTTTGTTTACCTCATCTTAAAGCCACTCATAAGAGAAACAAGCTGCAAACCAAATGACAGGAGGACTTCGTTTAAAAAAGTCACGTCGTCAAATAAGCAGAAGTGGAAGAAGAATCAGCTTAACAGCGCCTTATTTTTAATAAGTTCTCTTGTGGATGAAATGTCCATCAACAGTTATAATTCGGCCGAAAGTACTTATACGGACAACTGCAAATAAACTCAAGAAGCTTCAACTGTCATCGTGCAATGCACACCTGCCCAATAACACCACAAGAGGCCATTATTCGACTGTCACCCCTACAATTCATCATTATGAAGAGGGCTGCTAGATGCGCCTTAACTCCAGTTAGAATATGAGCTTAAATCAGTTGAAATAGAAAATACTCAACTTAATGCCAAGCGTGGACATGTTTTGCTCCATTCCTTGCACTTTGGTTAGGGAATACAGTTTTGGGAAACTATTCGCGGTAGAAATACTGGACCGTGCAAAATCCGACACTGAACCCGAAATTTAGTTGGATGGCTTTTTGGACCCAACACCAAAGTCGCGATTCATATATGGGAATGCGTCCCGAGATTTTTCAAGCTGAAATTCATGCCATTGCAATCTGTGCCGTTCGAAACTCCAAGAAGTGAATTAAATCAGACAAATTCACCCCGACATTCAAGCAGCTTTGAGGGCTTCAGCTTTCAATACAATGGGCACTAAAACGATGCCCTTCAAGCCCTTACGAAACACTCAAAAGTCAAACTTGGTTGGGCATCGAATTTGCGGACAAGTTGGCCGGGGCTGGTTCAGATTCAGGGCACCTCCAATCAGAACACTACTGCAGAGTCAATGTGGCTTCTGCTTTAAGGCTAATCAACAAATGGGAATAACAACTTTGTCTTAACCGAGGGGAAAATATCACTAGACTAAGGCTATCCCGAAAATTATAAACTTGCCTACCAGAAAATCCTAACGACTCAATAAGGAAAATATAAAGGAGCACGCGGGCCTTCTCACAGGTTTAAGGTACGACCTTAATAGGATGACTATGTATCCGAAGACCGACTATAGGTTCTGTCAGGAAGACCGGTATTTAAATGGCTAAGAAAGCGAGTCTTTAATACTGAGATACTTTCAACCGCCGATTAAATTAACTCTGCTACTAAACTACTGGCTTATTGCCCTTCGCTAGGGAGGTCACTCGTCTTTTAGATGTAGTAGATTTTTGAAGTCCCAACAGGTCATGTGGCAAATTAGATAAAATGGTGTAAGGTACGTTGGCTTAGCGGTTAGTGTGTTGGACTACTATGCGAGGAATCCCTCGTTCGAATCCCGAAAAAAAAAACCAAACACCAACTTAGGGTTTTTTTCCACTGCGGTTTTTTTCCACTCGCGAACATCTGGCAACCATCCGACAGTAAAACTGTCTTGAAAGAGCTTCTCAATTAGCCATTTGGAATCGGCATGAAATTGTGGATCCCTTCCATTAGTAACAAAAATTAAAAACTCACACAAAACGAATGGTTGTGTGAAGCTAGGGGTATGTATGGTCCCTATACGGACCTGTTGCGCCAACTATTTTTAAAAGGTGCTACATAAGTGGGTTGCCTCTCTCTCGAAAGAAGATCAGTTCTTTTGGACATGCCTTTTGTTAGTACTGTACTGTACTGTAAGGACTAAATATTGCAGTCAAACTAAGTGACAGTCCTTTTACATTTAACTGCCTCCACCGCATACCCCAAATGCCTCTTCGAACCGCTCACAATAGCAGCCGATTAACGAACCAATTTATTTATTTTGAATTACCATGCACTTCTATGAGGTCTCCATTTAAGACCCCATCTCAAACATCCACATCCCATCTACAATCTACATAGATCCATCGTTTAGTGCTTTTCTACGACTTCGTCGGTGCCTTCGAGGCATTCAATCAACGATTCTCGAATGGCACTATACCATAATGTGGTGTAACCCAACAAATAGGGAAAATATGTTCGCAATCTGCCTCATACCATACCAAATGAGGTTCGAAATGAAAGTTCTAAAACAGTTTGAGCAACACAAAATACCACACACGCGACACGCAGTCAAACAGTTAATCATTTCCCATGTCAACCGCCCCAGCTATTCGCTATAAGGGTTGAAATTGTGATGACTGTTTGGGTTATGCGAGTTTAATAGTTTTCCCATTGCTATTTGGTTAATTTGTTTCGTTTAATACGAGTACATATAGTTTTTCTTTTTTTGTTGTTCTTTTTTATTAGCGAACACAAAAAAGGACAAATTAACGTATGTCGTCGATGTGGTGTAGGGTCGGCTAAGCGTGAATTGGTCATGTCCTCCAGGAAATTGGATGGTTTTTTTTTTTTTTTGTTGTTGTTCACTCCGTGGAAATTGTTTGTCAAAGTTTCAGTATTGATTGGTTTGGAACGAGTTGGGCATGTGGTGTATTTTTCATTAAAAACTGCGTTGGGGTAGTTTAATTAAAAAGTTTTTCTTGTTGTGGAATTCAGTATAGAAAACCGTTGAGAGGAAGTTATACCTGTCAAACAATGTATACTTTTCCAATTAGAACCATGTGGTCCTGTTTTCAGCAGTCAGGATTTATTTCTACAACAGGTGGTCCAATGTGGACTGATTGATGTAAACGAACTTGTTTTAAAATTGTGTAGTTTTGTATAGTAAATCAGAATGCATAGTTTAGGAAACACTTGTAGTTCATGCGGTTTTTTTGTTTTGTTTCTTTTACACAACAAGGACTTGAATTAAATTAGAGTGCTTGCATTTTCTAGAAATGTATTTCTTTGATATTTTTTGTCGGGCTTGTATTTTTTTGGGGAATTCCACATTAAAATAAAAGAACTCCTTTTTTTTATTTCCGAAATATTTCTCTACGGAAAAACTACGATTGATGTGCACGTGCAAACAATGAGTGCCACTTGAATGTTTTTTTATTTATAATTCCTTTAAATATGTCTATTTTCTTGTCGGTTTATATGCCTGATAGTTGATATTTTTAAAGAAGGATAGGTCAACAAATTAAATGCAAGACAAAAAATAAAAACAAATAAATAGAAATAAAATTGATTTCGGTTTTATTTTGAAGCCACATTCATGCCATTATGTGTGGAAAAGCAGACCATTTAAATGGCCACCTCGGCTTCGCTGGCAGTGCCTAAAGCTGTCGGTCCAATTTTTGTTGACTCGATCCAATACGTACGGCGTTATTCGGGCAAAACTGTCTCGAATATTGGTCTCGAGCTTTCGGCCTAGTGTCCAAAAGACCACGAATTGCTCGCAAAACTAAACCAACCTCACGACGAAACTAAATTAAATTAAATTAAATTAAATTAATTTAATTAACAAATTCCAACTGAGTCGGAATTTGGTTAGTATTTATTTTAATAATTTCCGCACGTTTGGCAAGCGTGAAACGATGCATGATGAAGTGGCAAACATTTCTGAAAATCTTGACAGCTGCATGTCATTGTTAGCTTTGACAACTTCTGAGAAATAACAAATGGAAAAAAAGTGCCATTGCTTTCGGGTCACCCGTTTCAAGAAAAAGGACAAATTCCTACCAAAAATCGTAGCAGAAGAAAAATCTAGTCACAATAACTCCTACAATCAAAAAAATGGTAGACGAAGAGTTTTGAGAATTTCGAAAAATTAGAAGCTAAAAGTTCTGGCGTTAATTATTATTTTTGATAACAAGAATTAGTTTTCAAATTTTCAAAAATCAGCATAACAATAATATATTCTCCAAAAATATGTCAGCGCAGTGGCTTTGTTTTTACTGTTGGACAACTAAAGCGAGGGTCCCAGTTTCGAATCCCGTCGAAAAAGCCAAAATTCCGACTCAAGTTTTTTTTCCACCTCTCGCGAACGTCCGACAAACATCCTAGAGTAAAACTGTCGTGAAAGAGCTTTTTAATTAGATATTTGGATTATTTTTAACAAACGAATATTTTCGACATTACAATTTTTTATTCTGAGTGCAGGGACTGAATTTGTCGATCGAATCGGGCGAATCGTTTCGTGCTTGAGTGAAATAAATTTTGTATTTTGTCAGACCTTCTACCCTTTCCATTTTACAAGAGTAAAGAGCTAGTTATGTGAGTTGTCAGATGTCAACTAAAGTGTTGTAAACCGTACTACGTTTTTTTTCCTACATACATTTTTGACTCAAAACCCTTGCTTAACAGTTTCTGAAAACCCAAATTAAAGGCTTTATCACTCCCCTACTGACTGTTTTCAACTTTTTGTCCATTCGTTTCTGTTGTATGTATGCTTTCAGGATGACATTCAATTTATTTGCCACTTTTGCTGCTAATTGAAATTTAAATGCATCCCAGGCAAGGACGCATTTATTAAAAACTGTATTTTCCAAATGAATGTCTCTCTCGCATTGAGTGGATAATTATAATAATTACATTTTTACATTTCTTCACAGATATGGGAAAAATGTCCTCGGCGAGTATACAAAATCACTTCAGCACTTCAACACAATCACATTTTACAACAAAAAATAACACACGCGTCATAGCACAGAAGGGCGGCCTAGCAATACTACCATGTGTGGTCAAATTAAACTCACCAGCAACTGTAAGTATGCATGTATTTTGATTGAAGTGCACATGCATTAAGCTGACATAAAAGGAGCATGCCTTCGAGATATTTTTCATTTTAATTGTCCCTGCTTTCCTGTTGTGTTCGGTGTCCCGGCGCGGTATACATTTCGGTCACGTAAAGTCATCAAGGTGGCATCTGTTATACAGCAGTATAAAGAGGTCCACCAAAATAAAAGAGATGTGTCAATTATAATTTCCTTGGGCACATATGGTCCCAGCCAAAGGTAGAAACACGTGATAAAACCGAACAAATCCACTCCACCTTCAAATAATGCCTAAAAATATTTCAATCTGTTTGACATTTAAATTGGGGGGAAGGGATTCATTTGAAGTTTTCACTTTTTTTTTCAGGTATCCTGGATACGTCGAAAGGATTTTCAATTGCTCACGGTTGGCCTGTCGACCCACAGCAGTGATAAACGTTTTTTAGTTGAACACACACGCCATATGGGTCACTGGTCGTTACGCATCAAATCGGTCCGTGAGGAGGACCGAGGATTCTATGAGTGCCAATTATCTATATATCCAACACAATCGATATTCATCGAACTGAAAGTTGTGGGTAAGTATCGATGACAATTCGGTGGAGGATTCAATCTGCGTTCTCTGGCACTTGGTTTGGGTTTTTAGTTGTTGGGAGAGATTTCTACGAATGTGACTGTGTTTGGATGGGGTTGAGGAGGGTCATTCAAAGTAATGGATGTCGTTCTATGTATATGCAAGTTTTAAGCTAGAAGTTTTTTTTTTTTGCTTTTTAATTCACTGATTTTATTGAGAGTTTAATGGGCGGGAGGTAATTCACAATTGATATAGGGTTTTGAGTGTTAATAACTGATGTAGATGTGGATAGAAAATGGAATCGCCTGTCTAAAGTGGAGTTAGTCAACTAGCTGTACTATCATGTGGGTAGGTTTAGTTGGGGTTGCATGGGACATCTGGCAATAGCTTTTGACGACTTCTGTGGGAGATCGTGGCCCCTGAAAATACGATGCTATATTTTTAGCCGGTTAGGAAAAGAGTTTCGTTTGTAAGCAACGATTTGCTTGAATTTGTTTGGTTCTTTTTCTGTGATAAACTAGCATTAGTCCATACAAAGCACGAACTCAGAGTTAACCCAGATATTAAATGTGATTGACGACAATTCAGTAGAACAAAGCGAATTTTGCACAAATGACATATTTACCCAAACCGACAATCGCCCATTACACTAGTCTGTTCAACAATTGAATCCATCGATCAACTAGGTGTGTGGGGATATGCTTTCGACAATTTAATCTTTAATCAACTACATGAACGTGTTTGTTCAACAATTGATTGATCAACTAGTTGTACGTGTCTGTTCGGTAATTAAATTCGTTGATCAACTAGGTGTGCGAGTCTATGCAACATTTGAATGAGTTGATCAACTAGTTGTACGATTGGAATGCTTTTGATCAACTAGTTATACGAGTGTGTTTGACAAATGAACGCTTTAATCAACTACATGAACTTGTCTGTTCAACATTTGAATGATCAACTAGTTGTACGCGTCTGTTCGGTAATTAAATTCGTTGATCAACTAGGTGTGCGAGTCTATGCAACATTTGAATGGGTTTATCAACTATAGTTGTACGATTTGAATGCTTTTGATCAACTAGTTATACGAGTGTGTTTGACAATTGAACGCTTTAATCAACTACATGAACTTGTCTGTTCAACAATTGAATGAGTTGATCAACTAGTTGTCTGTCTGTTCAACAATTGAATGCGTTTATCAACCAAATCTACGAGCTCTTCAGCAAATCGTGGCATTAATAGCAAATGGATCTGCTACTGAAAAAAGTTGAACCAAATCATGTTTCCAACCAGGATAAGTATTTCATGACTCCTTTTGCGAGGATTTCCTTAAAGGGGAAAATACACCTACATTTTCCAGAGCACTGCCGGTAGAAAATCAATAGTTTCGCATACTACAGAAACAGCTACATGATGGGTTGTATATTTTTAGACCTGAATGACATTATATCATCGACGAACCACATGCGCTACACCTATGCAGGATACAGCCTTTCATCGTTCACTCAAAACAAAGTCACATTTTGCCTGGGAAAGTCTAAAAATAAAAATAAAAGCCCTTGCAACATCCACACACACTCACATGTCATCCAATCGAAATGGATTTTTCTCATCATCACAGCAACATAGAGTAGATGCGCGCTGTATTTAAATTTACCTTCAAGGCTTATAGTCGAAAGTTCAAGTACTTAATTTAAGGAACGCATGCAAAATAGACTGCTGTAAGGTGAATTTCGTTCGCCAGCATACTATCTTATTCACCTATACACAGAACAAAAATTTCAATCTAAAAATGGTCCTCCCGGAATTTCAGCTCATCCTCGCTACCTTTTTCGTAACACATTATTCGTAATTTAAATTGCTATATGTCCAGAGCCAGGCCAGGGAATGCAGAAAAAAACACATTTCTCATTTCCACCTCTGTCTTATACGCCTGGTTGTTTTTTGTTTTTATTATTATTTATATTTCGCTGTGCTATAAACAGAGGCCGTTGCTGAAATCACTGGAGCACCAGATCTTCACATAGACGAGGGTTCAGCATTACGTTTGGAATGTAAATTAAAACGTGCCACGGAAAACCCATCGTTTGTATTTTGGTACGAATTAGACCGGAGGCGATGTCCTTTTTCTTCGCTGTTTCATGTTTGTGTTCCATTGCAGGTACCATGACAATAAAATGGTCAACTACGACTCACAGGATGGTTTCTCGGTGACTTCAACAACTGTAAATATGCCAGCTTCGGAGGGTCATCGAGATCGAAGTCACACGAGTACAAGCAGTAGCAGCGGCAGCGGCAGTAGCAGTAGTAGTAGCAGTACGAGTAGTAATAGTAATTTAAGCAGTAACAGCAGTCATGGTCATGGGAATAGTGGACACATGTCAGCGCTAGCGTCACAACAACAATCTTCCTTCATATTAACACCGTCAACTAGCGTGCTAACAATACAGGAGGTGCATTTCCACCATGCGGGCAACTATACCTGTGCACCATCGAATGCACGACCCGCAAGTATAACAGTTCATGTGCTCAGAGGTAAGTGTTTATTGAGAAAGTTTTTATTCGTTTATGAGTGCATCGACAATATTTTGCGCTACCCCAAACTATTCGTTTAAATTATATAAAAATAAAAAAAAAGATACGTATACGCCACCGCGTCTAATAAACTTGAGGGGAAGTCCTCACCAAACTCGCGAAAACCTTTTCGTCAGAATAACTCGACTTGAAACCGTTGTCCTCATAAATGCAAAGTTGCATAAACCAATCAAAAAAGGAAAAACTTATAGATCGGGGCATATTGGCAATCGTGAACGAGAAGAGCGACATACTTTTAGAGAAATAAATTCGTTTTTGAGATGGTGGTATTCGAAGTATTTCGCAACGGACATTTGCGTCTTCCCTGTTTCTTGACATGGGAAAATCCATTTTGAAACTGACAGGCAAGTGCACTTCGTTTGCAACACCTCTGCCAGTCCAGCTTTCCTAAATGGCACATGAACATCTAGATCTACGCCCTCTACTAGTTTGTTATAATGGCAAATGTGTTCTTCGTAAATGCTTAGGGATCAACTGATATTTCCAGGACCACCCACCTACTAAATAACTAAATAACACTTCGGCCCACCCTAACCAAAGGCACTCCCTCTTAATTGCATTTCCAGAACAAAATCAAATCACATGAAATTCCTCCCGTAAAATGCTAACCTACATCAACCGGAAGACGATTGTGATAAAGCCTCCATACAGCCTCACACGTTGGCGTAGTCTTCTATTCAATTTTACGCCATCCACAATTCTATTCTACCCCAATAACTATTTTCCTTTTTTATCATTATTTAATCAGCAGGCATCCATATGTGTTAACCTTACACAAAATATATCGTATTGGATTGCCAAGAGAAAAAGGACGAATTTTTAAACACTCACTATCTGTTCGGATCAACGAAGAAGATTCAGTACGTTTGCCGTTTCTCTGATTTTTCCGATATCTCGGAGTAGCCTTAGGACTTTGAAATTTATATCTGGATGACCAGCTTCTTCCACTCGAACGGAAAGTGTCGAAATATATTTTCTGATTGTCGAAAGATCAATAGTTGGCTTCCCTTTTTTCTGGGACTCGGCCTTTATGTAACGTTGACCTGATTTCGTATTTTCCAAACGGAGAAGTGTGCAAAGAATGGAATTTGTGTTGTGCCTGTTTTATAAATCTAAAGACACTGTATAGTATATTGTGGGGGCTAAATCAACAAACAAAATGGCTGCCTAGTCAGGTATTTATAATTTATTTATTTCCGGTGAAGTGGCTGGCAAGGATTTTCACATTTCAATGATTTCATCGTCAGTTTGTAGGCCTCGGCATGGTTTATGATTTCCATGAAATATAGGTTGAGTTGAAATTCGACAAAAATTGAAGGCACTGTAGTAATTGCATTTTTTTTTTTTGTTCTTTGGCTGAGAGATTTATCTGTCAACCATCCAAATGAATTTTGCGAAGGCTATCTGAGTGTATAGGTCACAGAGAGAAATTGGTTTGTATGGTATTTAGGGAGGTTCTCAATCGGTAGAGAAGGATATGGTTTACTCCAATTTGTGAGAGTTATTTGCTTTGAAATGGTTTTTAGAAATGCAACTTCCTAATGCAGTTTTAATGTTTCATAGAAATTTGTTTGGACTTTTGAATAATTGGTGGAACTTGGAAAGTGTACTGAAAGGAACACTGGCACTTAAATTTGGAAGGTGCTTTTTAAAGGAAGCTTTTTGAACTATGGCAGCTCTTCGGTGTTCAAAAAAATTACAGTTGTAAAGTATCATATCCTTCGGCATCCCTTCTCAAAGGTCAGTTGTATATATTTTAAAAAATAGTGCGACGTTTGGTTGAAAAGTACTCGGCTATAGAAAACAAGTTTTGATTTTCAAAAAAAAAAAAAACAAGTAGAGTTGTAGCAAGTTTGGAAAATTTATCCTTTTCACCCGAAACTGTTAGGTTCTTCACGTCTGATAGAACTTTCCCAGTTGGCATCTTGCTTCCCTTAACTAGTTATCTTTTATTTTAAAAACAGTCAGAAATATCTAAGCTCCTTACCATTTTAGGCAGGTATCTTAAGAAGAGATCAATGTCTGGTAACATGCTTCGAACATGTTCAAAACTAGGTTCTCTACACTTCTCCTATTTCAATAGCAAGGCTTAATTTTTATCTCAGAGTTTTCGCGATTTAAATTTCAATTGCAACAGACAACCTATTAGACGTTTTTTTTTTGTTGTCTTCTTTTTGTCAGAACTTGGCAACGCACATTCCATTGTTGTTTCCGACCTCTCCTCCAACTGTATTCAACTCCATTCAAGCCTTTCATTTACCGCACACAATTCATCCGCGACAAGTGCTGCATTGTGTTTTGCTAACAAAAAGGTCTTCCCTAATTATTCTAAAAAAAATTTCCTGCACTAAAAAAACATCTATTGTTTAAGGACTTCTATTATTTGAAACAACGATTCCTTATTTTCATTTCACATCTCCTTCTCGTCACTCATCGATTTATTTGCATTTAACTTAAAATTGTGTGCCTCTCCTTCTGTATCCTTTCAGGCGAAAAACCCGCTGCAATGCAACACGCCAACCGTAGTATGGTCGATGGTGAGGCCACCAGTAACAGCGGTGTGAGTAGCAGCAGTAGCAGCATAAGCATCGCCCCCGGAGCAAGTACCAGCAAAGCCAATAGTCATCCTCTGCTCAATCGTATTTTCCGATTGAGTGCAATGGTTGAGTTCTTATGCCATCGAAAGGGATCACTGGCGTGGCTTCTAACGACGACGATGCTAAACTTAATGGGTGCCCTGCACAGCATCGATAGATGAAATTTTTCGAATGCCCGCAGATTGTTATATGAAATAAGGATTTGAGCAAAGAACATAAAAAAAAAACATGATGATAATAATGATAACAATTGAATAAGGAAGGGTTTTTGTTTTTGTAATTTAAATTTTTCCTATTATTTTCTCAAAAAAGATATATATACACATTTAAGACTTGAAAACAAATTGTAGCATTTAAGAGCGCTTTGGGAATTAGGGTAGGTTGTTGGAAATCTGGAGATCGATTTTGGTTGGATTCAGTGAATATTTTTTTTCCTTAAACTAAGTTTGAAAACTGACAACTTGTTTGATGGGGAAATGATTGTGACAGCAGTCGAAATTTTTAACGTTTTCTCAGGTGAGTGTCCTTCGTTTAATTTGGTTGGAGCGGAAGGATTGCTGCTCAATTTTAGCGAAACGGGTGGTGCCAATTTGAGGTCAGAGTATGCCATACCGGAATTGAATGAAGGAATCTAAAAAGAGGTCGGAATTTCGCTGCATTTTGGACCCGCCCGAGTTTGTTGTAAGAAGATCCTCTTACATGAATTACAAAGGTAATATAAATCTACTAAAGTATAGAAACAAAGTATTTACCATCACATTCAAAAAGATGTTTCCCCCACCGCGTTCATTAGAAACGTTACGGTGTTTTAGCTCCTTACTGATAACAAATTTAAGTCTCGACTTTAAATATACGGAAGCCCACAATTGCGAAATTTGCATGGAAAAAATATTCACTGTGAACTACCTAAACTTCAAGTCGAAATTCAAAATGTTTGTTGGTAAGGCCATAGTATATAGTTCCAGAAATGTTGTAATGAAGTTCACGTAAGCTGACTTAAACCGACCCAAGTCAGCAGCGGAAAATCACAAATTCGAGCTGAAGGCTCTGCACACTACTGGGCTGAAGTTGAAGGCTAAAGATCTGATAGCAAACTTCTTGTTTGTCTTTATCGCACTGATTTCGATTTTGCAAAACCACCACCACTTCCCATTTATTTTTAAACATTTCAAGACCACCCCATGTAACCTTCTTTTTAACTTTCTAACCAATGTATACTAAATTTAAAAAGGAAAAAAATATTTAATCGTAAGATAGAGAATTTAAAAAAAAGAAGAAAAAAAAATATATTTATTTTTATATCGACTTTTGTTACTAAAATAATAATTAACGTTTTACTCCTTTTTTAACATTCATACATAGATTTGAATATTTTAAAAATCCACAAGTATATTTATAATCTTCTCGATTTCAATGACAACAAATAACAAGACTTGTAAAATAGAAGGGTAAACAAATCGAAACCCAATTGATTTTGTAAATAATTCTAAAGTAACTTAAAATAGTTTGAGCAGAATATGAATCTTTATTCTATGATGAGGGGGATTTCGGGACTGACGGCTGCTGGAGATAGAGAGCTTTTTACAACTGGTGCATTCAGAGAAAAATATAGTATGAATGACATTTTCACATTAAAATTTCGTATCTGATTGAAATTCGTACCTATCTTGGTTTTAAATATGTGATACTGATTTATTTGAACTAAGCTAGCTATTTTTGTCAATATTTTTCTTGTAAGCGAAAACAAATCCATTAAAAGATGTTACAAAATATACGACGATCCCCCAGTGCAACCCCAAAAACATCTCAATCGGACCGCTCCGAACCCCCCCTCATGGAATTATGTTACACTTTAAGTACCTACCTATAAAAAGTAAAACAAACTAAAAATTAGAGAAACCATTTTACATGATAACATTACGTAATTATACCAAAGAAAAATTTATTAAAAAAAATAATAAAACCATAACAATTTGTTAAACTAATGTTATCAGACAAAAACCAAAAAAATATTAGAAACAGATATTTAATTTATTTTCACATAACCGGAACAGATTAAGTTTAGGAAAAGAAAACCAAAATTAAATAAAATATATTATGTATTTGTAAAAAAGGAACTAATGTATTATTCGTTAAAGAAATTCAATTTTAATGGTAATTAAAAGAATTTAAATATAAATAAAATATATATATACATTTAATTATACATAAATAGGTTCTTTTTCTATTTTACCCCTTAAACGTGTAAGAATAGAATTATACAATAAAGAAACAGAAGAAAACAAAAAACCATAAATAATAGTTCAATTAAAGATCTAAGAGAATAACAGTGTAAAATAAATTAAAGTTGAAAAAAAAA
This sequence comes from Cheilosia grossa, assembly GCA_963082955.1. Lineage (NCBI taxonomy): Eukaryota > Metazoa > Arthropoda > Insecta > Diptera > Syrphidae > Cheilosia > Cheilosia grossa. Next base: position 6,645,464 of record OY720148.1, on the reverse strand, counting down.
AGAAAGAAAACACTACCTAAGCCACAGATAGAAATAAATTTATTGTACGAAGCGCCCTGAACTGGACTTAAATGCGCAAAAAAAAAAAAATAACAAACGTTAAAAAATAAATGTAAATATTTTATTTAATAAAAAAGTCATACGCATTTTTATTCAATCTTATTTAGGATTCTATTGCAGAGCAGCGCGATTTCTATATACTCTTTCCCCCATTCAGTTTTTGGTACTGATGATAGTTTTAAACCACAAAGAGATCATGAATTGTACGAACGAATAGGAATTATCTATTCAATCCTTAGCGTGGTAGCTAAGGCTCAGGTTTGAAAAAAATTCCAATGATATCCATGCTTATTATAAGAAATAGAATGATGCGTAATAAAGGTAAGAAGATTAGATTAAAACTACCCTCGTTTTTGTCTTGCTTAAAACACACGAAGCATAACGAAAAATGAAACACTATAGCTTCTCTACAACTTGATGGGAAGCAAGGTAGTAACTTATTCTGAAGAACGGTGGACTCACCCCAATGTTGCGTCGCTGACTTAAGATTGTAGCTTTTAGGTGCGTTTCACTTTTTGTTACGGCCTGACGGAACCCGTGTGTCTCTAAAGATTGTAGTCTTTAAGTGAGTTTCACACTTACGTTACAATTTCCTACTTATCGCTCAACTCACGCGGAGTGAAGATTTTACAATTTTAGTGCGTTTCACTTTTCGTTCCGTTCTCCCTATTCATCGGTCGTAAGAGCTGCTTGCAAATATTTTTCTTCAGCCTTGCATTGTTAAACAAATTTCGCATTTCAAATCTTGGGTTTAAGTAATTAATCCTCCACTAATGTATTTTTTTTCTGTCGCTTTCCCTGCTTGTGGAGCAACTCTCATTGTGTGTGTCTTTGCATTATGAAAGCCAGTAAAAAAATTAACCAAATGACAGTGTTGAAATGAACACAGAATCACATTGAACCGCACGACATCGTACTCAGTTCGAATCGATCAAGGGGGAGTTAAAATTGGAAATTCTAATTTAAGCCGTCAGTCTCTTTCATTATTCCAGCCACCCCCTTTTACAAGTACATTACGTTAATAAAAATGCAAAACTCGGTCCGTGTTTACACATCTCTTCGCAGGGACACATGTTCGGATTTCGAAATAAGCTTCATTGTTCTGTCACGCCCTTTCAAATTACTTTTTTTTTTTTAATAAATTAAGCTCGGTAATACTTAAAAATTAAACCGAACGTATGACAGCCGGTTTTATTATACCCGCAAAATCATATTCAAGGGTTCTTTAAAGGGATAGGCGAAAAACTTTCTTGTTTCATGTTAAGTGCAAATAAAATTCTACATTACACTTTTGTGTGAGTACGGGCACAATGAATCAACCCCCAACGGAACAAAATATTTGCTTTCATATTTTGTTGTCACAAATTGAAAGGATCTTCAGTTTAATATGCTGTTAAGCGAAATATATTTCATCATTTGAAGGCTTTGCGTCGTTGTACGCTGAAAGAAAATGTCTTTGCTGGATTGTAAAGGACTTTCGTTTATTTGATCGGCTTTGTGTGTTTGTGCTAACCAATTCTACAAATGTATCCGCAAATTAAATGAGTTGCGTAGCAAAACTCCATTCAATTACACCGCAACGCACGTAGCGAATCCGATGGCTTTCAAAGTTGATTTAATTTAGCTGTCTCACTGGTATCGATATTTGTGATAAATATTTTTTTTTTAAATGAGATAGTAATACGTTCAGAGAAAAGTGCTGATAAAGTTGTAAGCTTTGACCTAGATTGTGGGCAAGAATTTTGTGCGGAAGATTTAAGCCGCATTTTGACCATTCTAAGAATGTTAAAGACCGTGATGTCAGTCCCACTGTCAATCAGAAAAGTCTCCTTTTGGTAAGTTAGTTTTTCCATAGATCAGATATCACATTCTCTCCGAATGAACGGCTCCAAGTACACTGCGTGGAGAAATGCTACCGGAAAACGCCATTTCTGTCGTTTTATTTTTTTTTTCCTTGCCAAATCCTCCATTCACTTGTACCAATCTTAAAGGCAGTTCCCCGAATCACTCGCCGCGCACCATCACAATAATGTTTCTGTAAAAGTTGTTTTCCGAAAGATAATTTCCACCACAATGAGCGCACCGGTAAATTATGCATCATTGTGGTTCTTTATTAACGTCGTCGGCCATAAGAACCTCAAAGCCATTTCCGTAGTCCAGACGGATACCTTGGCGCATGAAATTGTGTATCCCTTATGACTTTAAAAGGTTAGGGGACATAATTTTTACGACAAAATTATGCAAAGATATCTCAGAGGAGTAGAAAAAAACTTCCACAAGGACGAAAGCGAACCAGAAAATGGAATATTCCAACCTTTATGTCGTTCTTATTAATGGTTATGTGATGAGAATAAGCAGAAAGGAAGGACTTTTCGTATTTTCATATCACAAAAACGAATGAAAAAAATCAAAATCTTACATAGGTATACTGCCTGAAATATTATGAGTAGGCAATTTCCGGTCTCTTATAGTTGTAATGCCCCTTTTCTTTGCTTTTAGACAGAGACTTTGGGGCGAGTACATGAGGCGGCCGGATTGTAATTTCCCAGCAATGATATTCCCGTTTGGACAGGGTTGCTTCCACGTTAGTCACAAATATAATACGGCTTAGATGTAGATAAACGTGACTAGCATCTGTAATCTGATTAAATTGCAAATCATCAGAAACGGGCCGTCAGGTAATGGACATAATTCTAAATAAAGAAGTCGTTTGTGCGATTTACCAAAGCAGTTACAATGAATCGATGGAGCTCCTCGACACTGTTTGCTAGTTCAATGGTCAGGAACACAAGCAAAGTCGTCTCATTAATCTTGATAAAAGAGAAGTAGTACATATATCCACTTGAATCAACCCCAATTAATCGCTTTCGGTGACCGTAATTAAGTGTCGGCAAAGCTGTTGCATCTACCACCATTCCCAGAGGTAGCAGTTTCATTTTGATTTTCATTTAATGCTCCTCTCGGAAGTACCTTTCATTTGCTGTTTTTGCTAAGAGCTCTAGTGTACTCTAATGTCTATGAAAAAGATGCAAAAACTACTGTAACTACTACAGTGAGGGGGGTTTATGGTAAGGGTTACCCACAAACTCAAAGCTGTGCTGTTTATTGTGTGTGTGCAGCGAGTAGCAATAGCAACTACCAAAAAACGAACTTCATGGTCGTGGGTACTTGTGTTGATTTGTAAATTGTATAATTTGGTACAAGTTCGAAATTAACGAGTTCCAAAACAATGCAACCAAACAAAGTGTAGGTACTGTACTGACAGCAGTTGCACTAAAGTTTTAGGTGGTAATTTGTGAGCCAATTAATTTCGAAAGTAGCATTTTGTGGGGTTCTGAGCTCAATGCTGGGTATGGAGGGGCTGGCAGCTTAAGCGGGAGGAGCATTTTATTTATAATTTAGAAAGATCATGCATCCGCAAATGCGAACGATTTTACTCGAGTCTTTGGAAGTTAAAACAGTCAATACTTTGTGGGGAAGTATTTTAGGATAGTAGTTGTTGTACAAAAATTGAACGGAACCTCAGAATTATGTGACAATCATTACACATCTCAACAAACAGATTCAAAAATGCAACGAAAAGTTACGAAAGCTTGCAACATCGCCCTTAAAAACCCGCCGAAAAAAGACTCATAAAAACGCCCTGAAAAACAGCTCCAAAAATGCCTGTAAAACGCAATAAAAATCACGTAAAAGCGCATTGCAAACCGTTCGATATAACGCCGAATAAACATCCAGAATATCGGTTCGAGAGACGCCTCTACAACGACTCAACGAACGCGTTATAAAACACAAAAATCGAATCATAAAACATTTCAAAACAAATTCTGAAACTGCTCGAAGGAACTCCCCGAAAAACCTGTAAAAAAGCCACAGAAATCGCCTCATAAAATGATTCTAAAACCGCACCGAAGAAGGTATAAGGAAGCAGCAAAAATCGCCTCAGAAAACATTTCTGAAACTGCTCCAAAAAACTCCCCGAAGAACCTGTAAAAAAGCCACAAAAATCGCATCATAAAGCGTCTCAAATACGATTCTAAAACCGCCCCGAAGAAGGTATAAGAAAGCAGCAAAAATCGATTCAGAAAACATTTCAAAAACATTTCTGAAACTGCTCCAAAAAACTCCCCGAAGAAGCTGTAAAATAGCCACAAAAATCGCCTCATAAAGCGTCTCAAAAATGATTCTAAAACCGCCCCATGAAGGTGTAAGAAAGCAGCAAAAATCGATTCAGAAAACATTTCAAAAACATTTCTGAAACTGCTCCAAAAAACTCCCCGAAGAACCTGTAAAAAAGCCACAAAAACCACCTCATAAAGTCTCAAAAACGATTCTAAAACCGCCCCGAAGAAGGTATAAGAAATCTGAGAAAATCGCCTCAGAAAACATTTTTGAAACTGCTCCAAGAGACTCTCCGAAGAACCTGAAAAAAAGCCACAAAAATCGCCTCATAAAACGTCTCAAAAATGATCCTAAAACCGCCCGAAGAAGGTATAAGAAAGCAGCAAAAATCGCTTCAGAAAACATTTCAAAAACACGTCTGAAACTGTTCCGAAGAAAATACTTTTCTAAAATGAAAATCCGAGAAAATCGCCTCATAAACCGTCTCAAAAACAATTCCTATATCACCCCAAGAAACGCCCGGAAGAACACGTAAAAAAGCTACTAAAGTCTCTTCATAAAACGTTTCAAAAACACTTCTGAAATCCCCTCAAAAAAGTCCAAAAAAAAACTCTTTAAAATACACAAAGGAAATACTCCAAAAACAGTTCGAAAAACGTCGCAAACTGAATAAAACCTCAAAGAAGACAAAAAAAATTAGTCACGAAAAAAAAACGCCCAAAATGTCCCGCCTCAAAATACAACCGGGAAGTCCTGTTCTTAATGTTTTCGCTTCATTTGGACAGATGGATGCTTCCCTTATAACAGTTTATTGGGCAGCTCTCTATATAAAGAAAAAGCGCTTTACCTCCGCACATTGTCCTGTCAGCTGTCACCCATTAATTTTCTTAAGCTCTACAGGTAGATTTTAAATTTTGTTAGTCACTGGGAACTTGCGTACATCTAGGCCTGTTCGAACACATCAGTCAAATTTGGTCAAACTTCGTTCCCGTCTACCCAACTTTTGAACGAAGTTTGACTAAAGTGTTCCATCCATTATCGTTAGGGAACGAACACCTATTGTCTTTTGAACTTTAGACGAGTAAACAAAATTGATCCACTAAAATTAAGCACTCCTCGGCTTACTTCAAGAGTGCAAGACATCTATCAACCAGTCCCAAATTGGGCCACATCACCACTCGTCTCTATAAACATCGCGCAACACGTTCCATCTCCAAGTCCTTGGCATTGACTTTTCAATTACGTACTTGAAACATTTCAGACTCTCTTCTGCTTAACCTAGAATCCGCCAACCGACAACTGTATCCCAAGGAAGAATATTTTTCCATTAGTCCTATTGAAACCATTTCCTCATCTATCATCTGCCATGATCGATGATTACAATCTATAATCCGTCCTGTCATGTCATGTGTGGGCTTTTTTGTGGATAATCAAAAATCAATTTTTCAAGGCTCTTCGCAGATGATAAAATATTTAAAATTGTATTCTATTTTTTGTTTTAACCTACTCAAAACCAACCCACAGTTTATGCAAGGCAGTGCTTTTTCATGCATTATTTCAATATGCAATATGCGATGACAGGCAGGACTAGTGGGGGCTGTAAACAAAATATAACGAATTGGAAAATTGTCAAACTGCGGGTTGTTACTTTGATTACATGGTTAATGCATGCAAATTGATTTTCCCTGTTCAAGGGGTTGAAATTGAATTTGTCCTGCCAATGAAGCTGGTGTGCTGCACAGGGTATCTCATTGTGCTGACTGTATAGGTACCTCTTTGTTATTATAAAACGTTTTCTTAAGGGAAAGGTATGATTATGTGAAAATATTGATTGGTTGGGCAAAAATGTGTGCCGATCTGGGGTTAGGTGTTCATATCGTTGGTAAGTGGAGGACATTTTAAACTCGGAGGTTACCTTGTTGGACAGGAAGGTAATGGGTTCTTTGTATGAGTCTATGGTCTCAAGTTTGAAAGCTATTGATTCTACTTTGAGGTTAATCGCAGGGCGTTCCGCCCGGCAGTATGCGTTCCCATTAGCTCTTGCTAAGCATGAGTATTCAACAAATTAATTAAAGTAATCGAGAAGATATGTAGTTTGACTGCGCCATACGCAACTGGCATCGACTGCCGTATGTTATAAAGCACTTATGGCTATTCAAATAAGATCTTAAAATGTTGTTAAGAAACCAAGGGGAAGTTGAACTTAAAAAAGAAACTACAGCAAATTGAACAACCTCGCCAATATGCTGAAAGTGTCCATGGAATACAAAGCATGCGTTCATCAATGTGCCATCTTTAGGGCTCTTCAAGAAACGGCGTCTAGCGTGGCTGGGAATTTCTGTAGCTATGCGAACCTGTCCCAAGGCTTCTGAAGAAGTCCGGTGACCCCCTCCACATCTGTATTAAAAAAAGCGCCAACAAGCTGCTTAGAGAATTTGATACAAAAGAGATAGATAGATAGGGCCTGAGGACCCTTCTTTCGGCTACCTAACAGGGCACCACGGTTCGCGGTATCCCCTAAATACAATATACATAGTATAGACCCCTCGGAGTGCCGCCTATGCCTTGAAGAAGACGGAGCATATGAAATCTGAACGCGCCAGCTCCTCGCCTGAATGTATCATCAGTTGGAAAGTAGAAACTCCAACGGGAACCTTCCGGTACAATAAATCTACTCAGGTTTACGTGCCTCTTATCGCAACTACCTACTAATTTATATAAAAAAAAAATTTATTTTGTGCCCTAGATCCTAATCCAATCTAATTCATGATATAATCATGAAAAAATCAATCAGGCTGCTCTCGAATGAAAAATTTCCCCAAGCTAAATAAATTAACGTTCCGCAGCGTATACGCTAAATTTGCAATAACAGTAATAACAAGAATTTATGACCAAGGTATACCTAAAAAAATAAATTGTGTCTGCCTACCCCCGACTTTCTCCTATCTCGTACAGAATTCCAGCAAAAGCCGTGAACTCTTGCCCCCTCCGCACAGAGACAAATCCATTCGGTATATACATATTTTCATCCCATAAACACATGAACATTTGTGACCGCCATAATACTTTCCAGCGATAACGAAAAACGGATGTGAAAAGGGGTGCCAAAAAAAAAGCATACCCCCGCAGAGCAAACAACAAAACACTCACTTGTGTGTGTCCTTTTTGTGTTGTTGTGAGCCAAACGAATAACCTTCGCTGGATGGGGCTTTTCTCACAAAACTGTTTGTTATTTTTAAAGATGCTGAAGCAAATTTATATTTAACAAAAAATACCCTCACCGACCCCCACCATATACGTTCAGCGGTCCTGTCTCCGGTGACTTTGAGCTTACTTCTCCCCTAATTTGCTCACCTAATTGCGGTCGCTTGTAATTACCTCTAACTTCACATTCACACACAGGTACACAGTACACACAGAATGTAAAAAAGGATATCCTTGAGCTTCGGCATGCATAAAGAATCTAATGTCGTTTGTTCATGCAAAAGTAAATTCATTGTCGTCCGGATTTTTTTCTTTCATTTTTGCGTAAAGAAGCAGGCAACGGATTTTTGAATGAATGACTTTTTTAACAAGCACTGTTAAAGTAAGACGTCAGAAGGACAAATACGAGTTTCTAAATGGAAGTTTGAAGGCCGATAGACTTAGGAGGTTTTAAAACTGGTTGGTGGAGGCGAAATGAATCATGATGGAGTCACGAGGTATTGATATTTAGATTCAGTGATTTTTTTCATCAGGATTACAATAAATGTAATTTTTTATAAGACTGTGACTTACGAGGTTTTGAATGAAAGCCGACGATATATAGAACGATGTCAACCCAAAAGAATGAGTGGGAAATTTCCGTCATTGGTGTGGGAAATGTGTAGCACAAAGCCTGTCACGACAAGTGAGCAAAACGAAGAAATAACAAGAAAAGTGAAAGATTATTATAAAACAAAAAAAAAAACGAAAAAACAACCCCTCCAAAGGAAAATGCTATTAACTGAGCGTACAGTGGCAGCAATCACTTTTGGTTATAAATCGTCGATGTTCCCGGTATCTTAACGCATCTCTCTGTGAAAGTGATTTACGGAATAAACACAAAAGTATATTATATACAGCACAAGCGAGGTGACTATACAAATATGTCCTTGCGGGTCAACGGGTTTAAGAAATTTCCAGGGTTCTGGTCTCTAAGGACAGCAGGAAGTAAGTGTGCCATTTCCAACTATGTTCCTACCAAGGGGGTCAGATTTAGACGTGGATTGCGTGCGTTCGATCATACTCGCATGTTAGTCAAAGCAGTGTGAAATCCCTGATAATTTTACCACGGTCAATTATGTTTGCGGCCAATTTATGATGTGTGCACAGTGGACGCGGAAAATCGGTTTTATTCGACTTTTTGGCAAAGGGTGGCAGACTCTGGCCCGGGGGTGGATGAGTGTTTTTGTCGTGAAGACGGTGCTATCTTCGTTATTTATGCGGTTAACATTCGATTTGGACTTCTCCAGGGGTGCGGGATGAGATTTGAGATGGTGGCCGTGTCTTTAATCAGATTACAATGCCAAAGGGGAAAAGTTTCCGAAAAGAGGTCTCCTGGGACATATTCGATTTGAATTTAACGCCTTAAGTGGACTTAAAGTTGCGCCGAGAAATATGAGGGAAATTCCTAATGAACCATAAGGTGGTCGTGGTTCGTACATTAAATCAAATCGCGTTGCTGTTTGCTATATAGGTATATAGGTAATCGAATAAGAGAGAAAAGCAGATATTTTGTTATTTTGTGGGCGAAGAGAAAACGAAATAGAGAAAAGATTGGCTGAGATCAAACTATTATCTTCCAGGTGATGAATTAGTGGTTCGTTTCAAATAAATTTAACAAATTGCGCTTAGCATAAACTAAAAGTAAACACTCACCACAAATAATTATTCAACAGCAACATTCAAAATTTCAAATTCACTTAACGAAATCAACGAAACTCAACGGCTTTCTCTTTTTCTCTCTTTCAACGAACGATCACTCGCGATAAGGAAAAATAAAAAAAAAAAAACACTCTGCTTTTTGCAATTGCAACGCAATTTACGAATTTCGCAATGGAAACAAACGGAAACACATACTAAATTAAACTTTACACCTTATTAAACAAATAAACTTCCGATTTAATGCGAAAAACACGAAAATTTGATTTTAATCGATTATTTACCGGCGACGATAACCGGACCAAAGTTGCACACTCGCGAGCTGAAGACGATAACTGAACTGCAATGACAGGTAGTGTTGCCATCCACGATTTCAGTGATGAAGCCAATGAACTCTAAATGTGAATTTCTTAAAAGAGTTCTAGGTTCGTTCGGGTACTTTTTTGCAAACGTAAAATTATTAAAAATTTGTTAGGAAATTGTGCGAGTGTGACCACCTACTGAAATGAGAGAGAGACCCATGTCCCCTCTTTTCATTTTTTCGTAATTTTCTACTCGCCGAATTTGGACTTACTGAAAAATTGAAACAGCTTAGTGACAGCTCAAAAGTTTCACAGTTAAAACTCTATTTATTTTCGTCTCCAACGATGTCGGGGGAAAAAGTTGTATTTGAATGTTCTCCTAGAACATATTAGCTCATTCAAAATGGTAAGTTTAATAGGTATTTGGCTTGTAAGAAATTCAATTGCAACTTTTTTTGTGGATATTGCATTTAAAGAGAACCTTGTCAAATGTCAAAATGACATTTCTTAACATTTTTGTAAGAAAACCGGTCAGGTACTTCTCTTGAAATTGAGAGATTTCTCTCTCGATGTTTGAGATTTGACATTTTTCATTTTTCTATGCTGAAACTACACGAACGAACCTGTTATATCTTCAGCGAGATTCAAGTTTAAGTTACTGCACTTTGATTTTGAGTATAACAAAACTGTGGACATACGAAGTCTTATAAGTCAAGTGCTCTGTTCGTGTGTTAGCGCATCACCTGAGAACTGAAGCTGCATCGAATTTACACCTTTCCTTTTTTAAATGTTCGTTTCTACTAGCTAATTCAAAATAGGAAGGGAAGAACAATCCGAAAATTGGAAAATTCGGGAAATACAGAGTTTCTATGGTATTTTTGAATGAACTGGTTACTTTAACTCACGATTCGCACGATGAATTTGTGTAATTAGGTTCATTCGCGTACGCGATTTAAATCGAACGCAATCGATATAAATCGATCGCAATCGCACAAAATCTATAGGTACACGTTCTCATCCAAAATGACAGAAAAAGAGAAAATTAGCTAAATTTATTTGTGACATGGACTAGATGTCAATTTGTTTAGTTTGCAAGATTTTTAATGTTTAGCTCGGGAAAATATACGAATAGACCTATTGACTAACTCTTTCTTTTTTTCTTGTGTTGTTCGATTTTCTGCGGGAAAGTTTTTAGATAAAATAAATCCAAAGGAAAGTACCTACCCATAATATTGAATATTATTTCCATTTTCGTAGAACTTGTAGGCGGTGCTGCACAACGGGGCGTGGCTTCTCAAATGCAAGAAAATCTTTTAAGACAATGGCAACCAAATTTGGATCATGAAATTACATTAAATATCTGTCACATTACAAAAAGAAGGCGGAACCATAATACGCGCGGCATATTTTAAACAACAAAACTATTAAAACGAAAAAGTGACATTACCATTGACTATCATATAATAGGTTCGTTCGTGTACATTCAGCAAAGAAAAATGAAAAATGTCAAATCTCAAAAATCTAGAGAGAAATCTCTCAATTTCAAGACCGGTTTTCTTACAAAAAGTTAAAGAAATGTCATTTTGACATTTGACAAGGTTCTCTTTAAATGCAGCATAAGTTAAATTGAATTTCTTATAAGCTAAATACCTATTTAACCTACCATTTTGAATGAGCTTATATGTTCAAGGACAACATTAAATTAGAACTTCTTCCTCCGGCATCGTTGAAGACGAAAATAAATAGAGTTTTAACTGTCAAACTTTGGAGCTGTCACAAAGCTGTCAGTTTTCATTTTCCATTTTTCAGTAAGTCGAAATTTGGCGAGTAGAAAATTACGAAAAAATGAAAAGAGGGGCATGGATTTCTCTCTAATTTTTTCCAATTTTCTCAGTACGTGGTTGCATTCGAACAGTTTCTTGGCAAATTATTGATAACTTTACGTTTGCAAAAAAGTACCCCAACGAACCAAATAATATCATCTTTGATATTATGGTAAAGTCGACTCGCTTGCAGAGGTCTGAAACAGAGGAAGGCAAGAAATTGAATAATTAATAGTTGGTGCAAAAAGTCCGTTGGGACTGACAACCAATCGTTTTGTATAAGTTTTTCATTGTAAGGGGCCACATTTTTACCCCATTCTAGAGAAAAGTAAAACAGTTTATGCATTTGGCATTATTGGAGGCAAAGTTATAAAAGTTACTTGAAGTTATTTCAGATCGTGGGTATTTGTACGGCACATTGCTGTCGTCGTCGTTAATTCATTGTCGTCCGAATGTTTTTTTCATTTTTGCGCAAATTTTGCCCTTAATGACATTTGTACTCGATAAATATTAATTAACTAGACACACGTGACAGCGCAACGAAATAACGCTGTATTTGCAATTAGTTTCGATTAGTGTGACACGATGGCTCTGAAAAAATCGTCCACCTATATCTATCTATTTGCATGTTCTTCGAAGTGACGTCTGTCAGTGGGAGTGTTTTTGGGTGGCTGCCACGGAACGGGGTACATGTTTTCCGGTTTGCATTCATTGTTTTTGCAAAATTGTGGTTTGTGCAATATGTATAGATGTTTACAGCCAAGGCCTTTTGTTATCCACCCTACTCTGTATAGCCACGTCTGACGCAATTAAATGAAACACCGCAGAGGCGTTACCCTGAGCCGAAAGTAGCACAGTGAAGACGTGTCGTTACTTGCACGTTCACGTACACGTACACGTACACGTACTGATGAAGGGTGTTGATAATGGTTGCTATTTCCTGTTTGATTTGATTCACTGACCCCAAATTATATTTGTGGCGAACGACACCTCTCGCGCGCAGTAAACATAACGCTATAGAGAACTGGTCGGTCTATGAAGCCGGTTGAGTTCGATATGACCGACTTAATGTGAAAGCTGACAGCCGAGTGTGAGATATGCGAATTGATGGCTTCTTGATTTTCCAAGGCTTCGTTACGTGGCTATTATGTTATCTATGGCCGCTGCCTGGATGGTTGTAATTCATCGTTGATTTTGCTATGTCATTAGGTTGATTGCATGGCGGATAGCGATTACTCAATGGGGAGCGGAACACAATGTGGAAGACCTAAAAGGAGGCGATGACTAACGTTCGGTTGAGCTCGTTAACATATGTTCGAGGTATTCCTACTACCCACCCACTCATTATTTTGCGTAGAATTTATTGGCCTTGTGTCCTAGAGTGAGGCACGATTTTTTTTTTCTGACTTTCAATACCTATGTAAAGATGTTCAGCAAATAATTTTTCAGTGTAATTTAGCTTAAGCCAACGTGCGACCACAGGTTTGGTACAGTTTAAAAGAGTTTCAGTGGATTTTGCTACATGAAACTAGCGTACGCTTATGTTATCGCAAAGTCAGCCACTTTTTCTTGAATTGATTGAACGCGTGGAACAAGTTGACGCTTCTTGGCATAGAGCTTGAAAACCAGCCCTCACTATGGCAGCACAATATATCTTTTTATTTCTTTTTTCACATAAAACCAACAATCCCACTCATCAGAGCACATAAACAGCTGAGAACCTCAGGCCCTTGACGAGATAATTAACTAAGCTCTGAGCTCTGGAGAAATCTAATCGCATCACAATAGCCTCATTCAGGGACTCGTATCGCTCACTGCTCAAGTCGGCCATAAGAGACAGACATAATCCCCCTCTCCCCGTCTTAAGGGATTCAGTTAAACCAATTATTCCGCCATTCGTCCAACAATTGAGGCAAAATAAAAACTGCATCATTACTCATTCTTTGAAACGGAAGAAAAACATCCTTCCCGCCATCGTTGCTCTATATATTTACAAATGTGAATCAACTTGTATAGTAAATTGCATCCCAATACCCAGATGTTAGTGATTCTGCAACAAAAAGCAACGTCTTCTAAGCCCCCACATACATACAGCAGAATGAATGTTGTGTTCATTTGCTGTAGGATTATCGCAGCAATAGATCTTTGATGAATGAAGGATACACAATCGATGGGTGGATGCTTTCTGCTAGTTCTTGCGTTACGAGTATTCTTGTTATTTCTATACAAATTGTGCAGTTACAGCGAACTTGGTTATCCGACGCGAATGGGGGAAACCTTATCCAGCTTTCATGTAATAGCAAATGAATTACGGATTAAAGGGTGTAACCTTTACAGCCCGTCTATTAATTAGATTCATCCTAATGGATGTGCTTTCAAAGGACTTTGCCTTTACTTACAAATGGCTTAGGGTTTGTACTTGCAGTCCACGGACTAATTACCGTCGACATTTATTTATTTAAACTCTTAGCAATATGTACATACCGAGGGTATAGCTTTGTCACGCGTCCATACACATTTTAGACGCATTTGCGTGTCCCAAAAGATGCACCGCCGATTCGCTTCCAAAGAACACACAAAAAAAAAAAAAAAAAACAGAAAAAGACACTCGATGCGGTCCCATAGAACCAACCATGCACGGATGTGAAATTGCTGGATAAATTACCAACAGTTTTCCGCCTTCGCACAGAGGCAACATTTTGCTTTAACTTATACAACACCCCGCAGAGCATGTGTGTGTGCAACAACAGTCTGGTTTTCCTTGTCCTTGGTCATTGGGAAATACATAACTCACATACGCTCTGGCGTAGCGTAAAATTATGTTTTTCCTGTTTAGCGGAAAGACTTTGGCCATAAATCTGTTGCGGGGGTGTGTGAGTGTTTGCTCCAGTCACATGTTTTGTTTGTGCTTAGTCGACTAGAAGTTACGAAATAATGGTCGGGTAATGGTTGGTCTCTCTAGAAATACATCATTTGAACGGAAAGTGCACCGGAAGGACATATAGGTGGTATATTTTGTTTGCAACGTTTACTTAAGGAGGATTGTAAGCCAATTTGTGGCACCGCATGAAAGTAATTTTGATAATGATGACTGCGGGGTGGACGCGGAATGTATGTGTGTGGGAATTAGTAAAGGATTACCTTCAAGAAAATAAGAGGGCTTCACGTCCGATAGATTGAAATGCACCAAAAATGCATAATCAGTGGTTAGGCCGAATCCTCATGTTTCTCTGTTTTTTTATAGAACAGCAACTTTGTTTCCAAACACTTGGGTTGCAATTATATTTTTTTGAGATATACCAAATACATCACTTATTCATCACCAGATTTTAGTTGATACATTTTAAAAGAGATATCGGTGGTTAGGCAGAACAATCATACTTTTCTTTTTTTAAAGATCTGCAACTTTGTTTCCAAACACTTGGGTTGCAATTATATTTTTTTGACGTATTTTTTTAATCTTCTGTGGGTACCAAATACATCACTAATTCATCACCAGACTTCAGTTGATACATTTAAAAAGAGATGACATTGGTTATGCCGAACAATCATTCTTTTCTTTTTTATAGACCTGCAACTTTGTTTCCAAACACTTGGGTTGCAATTATATTTTTTTGAGATATACCAAATACATCACTAATTCATCACCAGACTTCAGTTAATACCTTTTAAAAGAGATGACGGTGGTTATGCAGAATAATCATGCTTATCTTTTTTTATGGAACAGCAACTTTGTTTCCAAACACTTGGGTTGCAATTATATTTTTTGACGTATTTTTTTAATCTTCTGCGGGTACCAAATATATATATTTTTTTGACGTATTTGTTTAATCTTCTGCGGGTACCAAATACATCACTAATTCATCATCAGACTTCAGTTGATACATTTTAAAAGAGATGACGGTGGTTATGCAGAATAATCATGCTTTTCTTTTTTTAAGGATCAGCAACTTTGTTTCCAAACACTTGGATTGCAATTATATTTTTTTGACGTATTTGTTTAATTTTCTGCGGGTAACAAATACATCACTAATTCATCACCAGACTTCAGTTGATACATTTTAAAAGAGATGACAGTGGTTATGCCGAACAATCATTCTTTTCTTTTTTATAGACCTGCAAATTTGTTTCCAAACACTTGGGTTGCAATTATATTTTTTGGAGATATACCAAATACAGCACTAATTCATCACCAGACTTCAGTTGATACATTTTAAAAGAGATGACGGTGGTTATGCAGAATAATCATGCTTTTCTTTTTTTAAAGAACAGCAACTTTGTTTCCAAACACTTGGGTTGCAATTATATTTTTTTGAGATATACCAAATACATCACTTATTCATCACCAGATTTTAGTTGATACATTTTAAAAGAGATATCGGTGGTTAGGCAGAACAATCATACTTTTCTTTTTTTAAAGATCTGCAACTTTGTTTCCAAACACTTGGGTTGCAATTATATTTTTTTGACGTATTTTTTTAATCTTCTGTGGGTACCAAATACATCACTAATTCATCACCAGACTTCAGTTGATACATTTAAAAAGAGATGACATTGGTTATGCCGAACAATCATTCTTTTCTTTTTTATAGACCTGCAACTTTGTTTCCAAACACTTGGGTTGCAATTATATTTTTTTGAGATATACCAAATACATCACTAATTCATCACCAGACTTCAGTTAATACCTTTTAAAAGAGATGACGGTGGTTATGCAGAATAATCATGCTTATCTTTTTTTATGGAACAGCAACTTTGTTTCCAAACACTTGGGTTGCAATTATATTTTTTTGAGATATACCAAACACATCACTAATTCATCACCAGACTTCAGTTAATACATTTTAAAAGAGATGACGGTGGTTATGCAGAATAATCATGCATTTCTTTTTTTATAGACCAGCAACTTTGTTTCCAAGCACATGGGTTGCAATTATATTTTTTTGACGTATTTTTTTAATCTTCTGCGGGAACCAAATACATCACTAATTCATCACCAGACTTCAGTTGATACATTTTAAAAGAGATGACAGTGGTTATGCCGAACAATCATTCTTTTCTTTTTTATAGACCTGCAACTTGGTTTCCAAACATTTGGGTTGCAATTATATCTACTTCGAACTGGACAAAAAATTCCACAAAATTCGTGAAGTAGAATTTGCAAAAGGATAGTAAATCTATTCATAATGTTTCAATCACTTCACATGCATTAAGCTCTTTCATGAAACAACATTCCCTTCCCACCTCCATAGTGACATTCCGCAGGTCCACTGCCCGTGCTCGACCTGTATTATACAACAGCGAAATGACTATGCAAACTTGAAAATCATCCGTTTCAAGGATACACCACACTCAATATAGGGATATTCGATGGAAAATTAACTCAAAAGCAGCACTTGCCGGCCTCCATAGCTCTATTATAGTTCCATAGTTCATGTATATACATTCGATTTCGGGCAGTCTTCTAAGCAGTATTGGATCGAAATTTAATTATTTTTGAATATCGTTCCGGAAAATACCAATTTCAGTGTGAATAACGGTATCCACAGTCGATAGTCCATACACCGTAGCATGCCCGGCGAGCACTTACCCGTGATTCCATTCTCTGTACTTTCAAACTCATTTCGAATTCAAATTTTCGGAAAATGCTTAATTTCTCGTTTAATTTTAGATAGAGGAAGACTTGCGCGGTCCGGACTGTTTGTGGTTGGGTGTATACCCTTTAAAAATCAGCATTCCTAAAGGATAACTATTTTGCGGGCTGATCGACAAATGATTAAGGCAGTTGTGGGTATAGTTTGAATAGGGGCCTAGACGATTTTAGGGACTTCTGAATATTTAAATCACCGTGGATTGGACAATGTTTCAAGATGTATTGGATTGGTATATTAACCAAAGCACATACAAATCTATTGGCCACAAGGTCGATATGTGGGTCTAAGGGATGAAAATGAACGGCTGTGAATTGACATCGTCATTGGGACTACGACTATTTAACAACAACATCAACTATATTTGGAACACATGGAAGATACTACTTCCATGACACACATGAACATTCAGATGTCTCTTTATCTAATCTTTACAGGGTCATAAACACATCAGGATGGCTGGACAAGGTCGACTAACCGAGAGGGAATAAACATCGCCAACAACATCGGTTAACCCCCAACAAGGGCGTCACAGTGGGTCCACATGGACCTAAGTGGGGTGCGACAGGACTCACTCCGCCGTATATCCACCCATAAACCTAACCCAATCCAACCATTTGGAAGCAAACACTTTGGTTGGGATTATAGGTGTATTTCGGACCGAAAAACTTTTCCATATTTTCGTAGACAAATTGCCCTTGGACATTATTTTTAGTTGTTTCAGTGTGGACATCAACATTTAAGTAAGTGGGACAGCTACTTGAACCATTTAATAAACTTCCAGACACGCGAAATCCGAACAACGAACTCTTCTGCATGACGACAAAATAAAAAAACAAACAGCTTAAGTGTAAATGTCTGGATGACAGGACACATTACATAAAAAAAAAATACATGAAAACAAACGATTTGCCAAGTGAAATATTAGCACTTACCCACTCAAATTACCATTTGCATTAAGTACAAATGCAATTAGCCAGCAATTATATGACTAGCGGAAGTCATCATTTTGAATACCGCCCCAACATTATACTCGTCGTTATAGCCAGCGCGAATAGTATCACTCCAACTGGATGGAGTACTCTGGTGTAGTACTATATCCATTTGGAGCAATTTCAAAACTGCTCTTGGCAGATTTAAATTGGATAAGGGAATTCATGATTGCTAATATGCCTAATTGAGAAGGATTACCATAAAATTGTATTTCTGTTCTGTAGCCATTTCCAGAATGAGAGAAAGCTGAAAGCTGCCAGCAGCCACCAGCCTGAGTATCGCGATGATAATAAAAATTATGATGATGATCAGCCAACGAGTGCAGACAACAAAAAAAAAATATATTTATAAATGAATGCCTCGCAGTGAGTCCGTGATAATAAAATCATAATCCTTTTGAAATTTGTGTACGTACAGTGGGGCTAACAGGAAATGGTTGTAGCACAACAAAGTTGAAAAAAAGCCAAAAAATTCTAGGACACAAATTGATTTAAGGTTAGTAAGTTGTCGAGAGCGATAGACAATGTATGTACAGCGTCATTGAGGTGTAGACTTTGTCAATGAATTGCTTTTGAAGGAACAACATTGAAACACGAAGACTTTGGTTGGAACTGTAGCTTTTCTTAAACATTACTATTAATCCAGTCTTCTTTAACTCGAAACAGTTTAAATTACATGCAGATACCGTAGTAAAGGGTTTTCCAATGAGAGGTGTTATTGTGAATGACCCGCTATTTCGGTAGCTGTCACTTTTGAAGCTTTTATTCTTTGACATTTGACCAGTAGAAACTACGCCATTACTAAAAATGGAACGATACACGCTTCAACAACGTCGTGTCTTTGCTGATTGGGTCCTTGAAATGCATGAAAATGATCCGGAATTCCATCGAAAAATCATCTTGACTGATGAGGTCCATTTCCACCTCGGAGGCTACGTCAACAAGCAAAATTGTCGCATCTGGGGCTCGGAAAACCCAACAGTTATTGTTCAGAAGCCTCTCCATCCTCAACGTGTGACTGTTTGGTTCAGTTTATGGTCCGGGGGGGTCATTGGACCTTACTTTTTCGAAAATGAGGTTGGATCAACAGTTATGGTGAATGGATTGCGCTATCGAGAGATGGTTAATGATTTTTTATGGTCGGAGTTGGATGGTATTGATCTGGACAACGTTTACTTTCAACAAGACGGCGCTACGTGCCACACAAGCAACGAAAGCATTGATTCGAAAAGTTTCCGGACCGTGTTATCTCTCGAAGAGGTGATCACAATTGGCCACCGAGATCTTTCGATTTAACACCTTGCGACTTCTTCCTTTGGGGCCACGTGAAAGATAAGCTCTACGCCAACAGCCCAGCGTCGATTCAAGACCTCAATGATAAAATTCGTGAGGCTATCGAGGACATAGGGCAGCCACTTTGCGATTTGGTTATGGAAAATTTCATGAAAAGGATATGGTCCTTTATGCGTGCTCATGGTGGCCATTTTTCTGATGTTATTTGTCATTATTAACGGCTTCCTCTTTATTATGAAATAAACATCCGATCATTTATCTCAAAAAATCGCATTTTTCTTTGAATACCAAAATAACACCTCTTATTGGAAGACCCTTTAAAATCTAAAAACGAGGTAATATTTTTCAACATTTCAACCATAAATAGATCCTGGAAGTGCCTTGCCGCACACCCTGTACTGCGCTGCAATTATTGCTGGAATGTGATGATCACGTACCCGATACTCCGTATATAAAGGTATATAGGCGATGGTTAACATCGATGATTTCATCTGCGTAAATACTGGTATAACCTCTGGCAAATGGTCAATAACAATTGTGGCGTC
Source organism: Cheilosia grossa (assembly GCA_963082955.1). Lineage (NCBI taxonomy): Eukaryota > Metazoa > Arthropoda > Insecta > Diptera > Syrphidae > Cheilosia > Cheilosia grossa. Next base: position 6,625,774 of record OY720148.1, on the reverse strand, counting down.
ACCAGCGAACGGGCGCTATTAAATCAGTCCGTCATGCTCCATTTGTTTATAAATTATTACGGAAACCATATAATTTTGATGAACCCATAACAACAACAACAAACTACCCCTAACGAGCAGAGGAGCATTTGATGCGCCTAATTGACGGCGACAAGTACCATCAGCCAACCCATCGTTGCCATTGGCAATTGTTGGACCTGGCTTCGAAATACATTCAACTAATTGTCCTAAACGCGATTTTGCACTCAGCGTCGGGTATAATATTCCCGAAATGCAATAACGTTTGCAATTGCATCCACAATTAAATTCCGAGGTAAATGATGTCCAGGGACAGGAAATGACTGAATCCTAAAAAACAAAGAAAATCCCCCAAACCCCATTTATCATAAGTTCGATCCGACAAATTCCGTTTCGATGTCCGTTTCAAAAAAACCTCCTGCAGACTTTCATTATAGGTACACGAAACGGCACATTTATTATACGCTTTGGTGAGGTGAAAAGATGCCTACCTACTGTCCTTGCGCTCAATTCTCGTCCGCATACGTAAATTGGAAAAGTACATACTTATGACCCGTGTGCGAAACAAGCGAGCTCATTTAAATGAACCTGGCTATTGTGTCGACACCTTTGTGCATTTTGTTCTTACGCAGATTGCTTCTCACGTTTGTACAGAGTTTCTAGAGCATAAACTTAACCTCAAAAAGGACATTAGTCTGTGCCTGTTGTTCGAGGGCAAGAGCACATATGCCTATAGAGTAGCCAATGAAGCTTCGCGTACTATGTTCTGTTCATAAGGAGAGGTTGTGTTTTCAATTCAAAATGTATTTTCCACAAGGAAACTGCAAAATTGCCCAAATTGGCCGAAAAGTCACAGACTACGGGTGTTGGTGTCATCTGAGTGAAACAAATGAGCGGTGATGGAGATATGTATGGGGTGGCTTTTGTGGATATGCTGTTCTCTGGGTGTGCTGCACTACAAGGATTGTCAATGCAAATAGATGTAGGGCTTTGGAGCATTTTATCTCCTTGGTAATGGGGAGTATAATGTTATGAACCGAGAGACTGGGCCTTGCTATATATAATTTGCATCCTCCACACTAAATATTTTGTGGGTCACAATGGGGAGTTTTACATGGAAAATGTCTCCATTGTGAGCTCCGTCAAATTCAAATCTAGCCAGGACAATAAAAATGAGTATTAGTACCTATCGCGTCTCGACACAGTAAACACATTTCTAAAGAGAAGAAAGTTTTGTTACAGGGAGATTTTCAGGGGAAGTGCTTTCGAAAAAAAGTGCCCAAAAACGTATCAAACAGCGTTGCCATACGGTCAAAATATTCCCCCCGGTAACTCTGAAGAACCCAACCCCAAGTAGATTTGGTTAAATTTTGCATTGAAAATCCCCAACTTTTTGTTTTCAATAATTTTTTTAATATTTTTAGTTATTTCTATAAATATAATTAATATATTTATCTTTTTTTTATTGTTTTTTTTTTTTCTACAGGATTAACAGTATGTCATTCTTTACGATTAGTTTATTATTCAATAACTAGAGATTTAAATGTTTTAAATGATGAAAGTTGAGTAATATTAAAAAGAATATTAATTTTAATAATTAAAAGAATTATTGGGGGAAGAATGTTAAGTTGATTAATTTTTTGAACTCCTTTTACTATTGTTTTACCTTTTTACTTAAAATTTTTAACTTTATTTATATGTATTATTGGTGGTTATATAATTTCTAATGTTTAATTTTTTGTTTTAGAAATTTTTAAATAGATATTTTATCATTTTATTTATTGGTTCAATATGATTTTCTATATATTTCTATATACGGTGTTATAAATTATTCATTAAAACTTGGTAGGTATAAATGTGTTAAAAAATTGTGATATAACATACAACATAAAAACATACTGTAATTGACTGAATATTTAAATGCATTTTAAAACAACACACACATTTTAATGTTTCCAAAAAGGATATTATAACGAAATCCAAATAAAATAGAATTTAGAAAAAAAAAAACAGACTTCCCCCCATCGAAAACACTTAAATCCGGGGGAAAAGCCCCCAAACTGGCAACACTGTGTCAAAAGGCTGCCCGGAATCTCCTCGATAAACGTTTCAAAAAAAATGCGTACAAAACCTGCCCCAAAATGCCAAGAAAGACGTGTCAAAAAACGAGCGAAAATTTTCTCAAACAAAGCGTCGATCCTTAATTCAAAGTCACAACAAACATGACCATTACTCTGTTTCATCCTGATCACTTATGTACACGTAATGGTTACCGGTTTCGTTAGGCGCATAAATATTCCACATAACCATCGCAACACTGGGACTCCTTAGTCCTTAGTCTTAATTCAAAGGAGAGTCCTCCTGCATTCTGAGGTTTATACGTGTAGGCATGTTGCCGTTCCTTGTACTGCGGCCCACTGTCTCAATGTCGCAATGTCGCGCCATAAGTAGCAATAAAGAACATTTTCCTTTAGCCTCACTTAAGTGGTGGGTTTTTATGTTTCCTTATTTATACGCACGTGTTTCGTTTGGTTGTCTCTCGAGTTTCCCGAAAATATTTATGTTTGACGATACATCCACGGATCTAGCCGACACCGAAGATTTATGCTCATTAAAATAAATTGCTCTTCATGTTCTTTTATCTGCTGGCTTTTGTTTAGGGCTACATGTGAAAGACTGTGTTCTTTTGTTCTCTTGTTTTATCGAATTATTTTTGTTTGTTTTCAAAATAAAAGTTGGCAGTTGCTGTGGCTGCTCATAATTTACGGGGCTATTGTTACCTGGCAGTTGCATGAATTTAATTTTAACTTGTAGACAGCAGGAGACATTCAGGTAAATCGATTTAAAAGGCGACGGCGACGACGTGGTGATTGGAATTAATTGAATGGATTTTCGTCCTTCAAAGCGACATCGGGGGTTATTATTAAATATAGGTATATGAAAGCTCACGCCATTTCAATATAAAAAAAAACCTTGGGTGCGGGGAGTATATTTTAACATTGTAGGACGACAACTGTCAAATTGGTCGAAAAGAATCGCCAATCATACCTCCAAAAATAGCTGTGATAAATTTCTAATTCAATTCTCGGTCGTCTCCACTTTTAGAATATTAATTTCACTAAAAATAAAAGCTTTTTCCTCCAGCCCTCAACAGATGGCGCTGACACACTATCACCCCACTCTGTCTTAAATATTATCCTCCCATTAATATCTCAAGTTGCAACAAAATTTCGACACATCCCCTTGTGATTGGATTCCACTTTGTCTATCCATATCCTGGTAACAGTCATCAATCAAACTTCGCCCAGATAGAACTAAAATTATTAATCTCACTTTGTGTCGTTTGGCATCGCATCCTCAAGTTAATTATAACCCTAACTACAGATGGCGATAAAAAAAAAACGTCTCCCCCGCGAGTGGCGTTATTTTTTCTTCTTCTTATTGTGACCTTAATTTTGTGCCAAATTAACAACTGTTTCCATTTAAGTTATCCTTTCTAAGCGCTCGCGTCAGTTCAGCGTTTTCTTGGTATTTTCTTTTTGTCTCCGCGAATTGTCCTCATTTTCTTCTGTCGCGGCCGCCATTCAGACAGATTTTTTTTTTTACTTAAGTGAAGGATATGGAAAACAAATGCAAAGAAAGAAATTAAAAAGGGACACTTGGAGAAAATAAATGAGACACTAGCAAGAAATGAGAATTTAATTGAATTTAGTTGTCTTTCTGTCATGGATTGAGTTGCTCTTCCTTTTCGTAACTGTGAGGATTTTTTTATTTTTTTTTAGATTGTACGGGTATATGTTTTGTATGCAAAGAAGTTCGGTCAGGCAGCAGGGATTTTGTTGATTCTATTCTTTCTGGTTGTGCGGAGCTGGAAAGGCTGTGGGGCAAGTTTCGGAAGAATCTCTGTTTAGAATATCGCCCGTCGAGTATGGATTCCTGATAATTTAAAAATGAGTCCTTCAAGTCGCAGTTTGACCTGTTTCCAGTCGCTTCAACGGGCTTGGGAAACGCAGTTGTAATCAAGTCCTAGAGCATTCTATTTAATTCATTGCCTGAGAAGTTAATTAGCCGTTTGCACTCGGCATACAATTGTAGATCCCTTAAATTCATCCCTAAAATGAAAAACTCACACAAAACGAATAGTTGTGAGTAGCTAGGCCTAAGGAGAACTCGTTAAATATATTCATATTTTTTTTAAGCAGTTCTATGGTATCTCAATGACGTCCATACTCGATATTGGTTTTAGAAAGAACAAGATCTGAAATTTTAACTTCCAAACCTTAAGAGAACCTAACCACCTTTTTCCAACTTCTGTGATACACCGACATACCCACAGCCACACGTATCGACTTGACCATATTTCGACTCCCTCATTCTTAAATACCACAACGAAGTCTCTTGGAAATACGAAAACTTTCCCACATGACCTCGCAACATTTATACTCCAATGAAGCATGTTATCCGTTTCTAGTTCTCTCAAACAAAGAAAAAAAATACAGTCTTATTTACCCAATGCATGGTTGGATTTATTTTCTCCCCGGCTCATATAAATATATCATATCAACCCCTAAAACCCAATTATTTGCTGACTTGCTATATGTTCTGGTTCCCCGAAAGTTCTTAACCCAAACTGCAATCCTTCCAACGTTCATTCGTCACCGTCGTCGTCGTTGTCGTTGTCTCCGCCGTTTCTTTGCAGCAGTTGTTATCATCTTCGGCTCTTGCAATGTCCCATCTTCCTCAGGCCGGGCAGATGGAAACAATTTTCCATTGCATACCGAGGGGGGGTGGTATGCTTCTGCTCTTGGCGGATAGATGAGATAGAAATGATCTCATGAATTATTTATGAAAAATTAAAATAAAGTTTTGAAAGTTTTTGATTTGCCACCATTAAACCCCTGCACCCGTCGTGGCATGCCACCTTATAGGTTGGCTAGTATCCGTCTTTGCTATAACTCTCTATCCCCATCAACGACAACGACAACGACAACGACAACGAGAGCGCACGACGACGTCGAAGAAGAAGACTACAGAGTATTTGTCATTTTTGGAAGGATTCGACCAAGTTTCAGATTCATTTATGCATTTTTATGCCCTTAGACATTTCGAGATGACGATGGATTCAGTGTTTCGCCAGAGAAGATGATGAAACGAGGTCAGAGAACGAAGCTGCGCGCTATACAACTGCACGCTGAGTTAATGTCCCGGATTAGGAGGGATTAAGAATTTAAACTTTCAATTTTTGATAAACCAGAGACTAGAGGAGAATTTCGCTACACAACTGGTTCGTGTCCGTATTAAGAGCAAATGGAATGCTCGAAAGGATTTGTTCTGGGTGCATCTTGAATACTATGCGGTTATCCCTTTGGGATAGGAGTCGCATGAGTGACATGCAATTTTGTCATATCTTCTCGCAAAGTGTGACCGCAAGACAGGATGTAGTACAGGAACACGTGCAATTTCATTATGAACTTCTTCAGTAAAACACTTGAGCTAAATTGCAAAGGGGAGACCGCCAAAGTTGTGCGGGGGATTTTGCGACGACTTTGCTGGGAGAGTTGAATAAGGATCACGCTTGTAATCCCATTGGTTCTCGTCGTTACAGGGGATAGGACTTTAATAGTTGCAAAGCAAATTTCAATGCAATTGAGAATTTATGGAATTTTAAATTTATGCCGAAGTAATCTGCTTTTTGGTAGGGAGACTATTTGTTTAATAACCCATCGCAAAACAAACTCAACTGCTTCGAGTTACAGCCGTTCTTCGAATGCGATTGAGGCTGTGGACGAGTCCCCAATGCAGACATTTTGGAACCCACAAATTGGGGAATTTTTATGCAATTTATCTCTATCGCTGACATTTAATGCCGTGGAAATCAGGGTCGGCATTCTGTAAGGCGAAACGTTTTCTTGTGTGACATAAGGCCAATCATTCGTGCTCAAGAAAACGTTTGATCGTTTCGCCTTACAGAGTCTGGGCATAGTTTTCTCAACACGTTATAATAGACTAGATACCCTCTTAAATGAAAGAGAGTCAACTTTGACCAAGGATGCGGTGGTAGTCCAACCAACAATTTAACCCCTACTACAATGTGCATGTGTCTCCTATTGGTCTCCTACAGTTTCAGTACACACTTTATTCCTTCTCAGTTTATACATAAAACAAAATGTACTATTCGCCCCTTCTTTATCGACATACTCATACCCAACTCATATCCAACAACTAACGCAAAACGCTTCCCATTGTATTTGATTGCTTTTCCCAATTAAAGCGTTTTACCAATGACAACTCGAGCCATCATAACAACAGAAGAAAGAAAATACACTACTTGCCGACAACAAAATATATTACCACCAAAACCTAGGACATAAAATCACAATGCCAACAATGACTTCACCCCCATTGCTGTGCTCACAAACACAGCACGTTGCCTCTAATCAATTCGATCTATAATAACAGCCAACGAATAATACCGCTGAATTGATGTTTTGCACAATGGCGAGGTCGATGACAGTATCCACATAGTTTTTACGATAACAAAACGAAAAACATACGCCAAGGACTTGTGCGAGTAATGGATAATCGGGTGGAAGTTATGAGCTTCATAGGATTTAACCTAATGCCCTGTGCAGATATTTTCACAAGAAAACTGTACACAGCACAAACAAAGGCGTATGAAACAGAACTATGGTTGTGTTTTGATCGAGGTTTTGATTGTCTGTCGTCAATTGATGGAATATTAATGGGAAAATAAAATTAATAGTAATCGAGCGAATTTCGTGGGTAATAATAGTACTTGGCTAAGCAAATATTGGCGGTTACTAACATAAGCCAATTAGACCTGAAGAGGGAGACGAGTTTTCGCTTGAGTTAGCAAAATATTATCGACATGGAATTCCATGACAAATTGTGATGACATTTGCTGGCATAGACGTAATTAACTCAAAATGTTTTCCAATTAACTGGGGTTATTTAAAGTAGCTGTATTGCAAACGAAAGTTCGTCCTTTGTCTTTGTGAATATTAATGGCCTCAATAGCATTAAGGAGTGATTTATACACACACCCACTGGCTTGGGATTGACGGGAAAGCAGAGGAACTTTATATAATTCACACTCGCTGTTTGTTTGCCAATTTATAATGCGCCGTACTAATAACAAATTTTGGTCTGGAAAATATAGCCACTGTGAACTACTGAAGTTAAATGTCGAAACTAAAAATGGTATTTGGAAAGGCCCAATGAAAAAGGCTGAAAACGAGGGACAGCCTTAAAAATATAAATATAAATGCTAACCGAAAGACCTGGACGCTAGCGCTGTATGTTTCTTTCGTATTAACTTTTAATTCATTATTCGTTAATATTTTAAATAATAAGAATAAATACAAAAAAAAATTAAAAATCGCTGTGAGACTAAATTGTTTCAAAGTTAGAACTAGGTTTAGTTACAGACAAATTTTAAAGTTCATTCGCAGTAAAATGTTCATAATTTACATGAAAAAGAACTTCATATCGAACTTCTTCACACATTTATTGAAACATTATAAGCATTACCCTTAAATTTATCAAAAAAAGAAATTGTATGATGTTTAAGTATTATGTTATATATTTTTTTCTAAGCTTGTTAATAAAAACTAGTTTCAAAGTTTTGAGGGAAAAAAATAAAGGGTTTTTCAATAAGAGCGCTACAAAAGTTTTTTTAAATAACGTTGAGGCCACTGACTCCGAATTTCGGTAGTAAATTTTAATAATTTCGACTCTTTGTTGGCTAGTATATATTTCTATCATGAAATGGCAAACCTTACTGAAGAGAAATGTCAAAAGAGCGGCAAGAAATTCGGCGTCGTTTGCTGTCCCTGTCGCTCTACTTGTCTAGCGTCCCTGATGAAACATAAAAAGTATGGGCCTTACCAATTTTAGTTTCGACACTTAATTTAGTAGTTCACAGTGGCTATATTTTCCATACAAAGTTCGCTATTGTGAGCTTTCGTAAATTTAAATTCGAGACTAAAGATTGTTATTTTTACGGCGCTAGATGTTTGTTAAAAGTTTTATTTGTAGTTTCATTAAGCGATTCCGTATAAGACAATCAACCTTAAAAATAGTGTAAAATAGAATGTGAGCGCAGGGGTCTCAGGTTCGATCCCCGGAAAAACACCATTTGCATTGAAGGTTCTTTTTTGGACTGCGTCTTCTCTCGGGAGCGTGTGATAAACGTCCGAGAGTAAAACTGTCATGAAAGGGCTCCACAGTTTAGCTTTAGCAATTTTAGGCATAAAATTGTAGGTCCCTTCCAATCGTCATGACAAAAACCAATGATTGTGAGAAGCTCATCTAGAGAACTACTGCGCCTACTTTTACCTAATTAAACCTGCAAGCTGGCATCTGAAGCGGCGAAAACGTGTAGCACAAGCACAGTCCTAATTCAAAGCAGATCACCATTATCACGAGAAGGAAAATCCCCTGCAGCTCGTCACCAATCTCGGTTCGCCCATAATAAAACCATCCAAAAGGTATGAATAAAATAATAAACAAATTACGCCTCTCCCCTTCGCGCTGTGGTTCTTTACAAAGTAATACTCTTAACAAGCCAATTTTGAATGATTTTCCCTCCTTCGTAAGAAAGACTCGAAATAACTCTCAAAAGTATTTTAGCCGGATGCTTAGTTCGAAACTTTAGCCAGTAAAAAGTTGCTAGAATAAATACCCGTCCAAGGTAAAGCATTCTCTTGGCACACACACACAGGCATATACATCCACTGCCAACCAGCAGAGCGCGTCTCGGTAGGTACTCATTCGCATTCAAAAGAAGAAGAAAAACCTGCGAATAATATTTGGAGTTTCCTCGTGGAAATTTCTTACGAATTTTCGTTTCCTTTTGTTAGGTTAGGCACTCCTTGGTCCTTGAGTTTGAGTTTCCGCCGCCCCTATAAGCAAGTATGCATTGGTTCAAGAGTGTCCTTGGACGGAATACGAGTACCTAGTTTCGTTTCCTAATGAAGATAGTTTTCCTTGGCAACGATGACGATATATAGTTACTTGGAAGTATCTTTTCTACCATTCACAGAGCTGATGCTGAGATGACAAATACATGAATTTGGTTTTTCGTTAACCATTTTGGTGGAATGTCGTCTTGTTTTGTTGGGCGGTGGCGTTCGGCCGGCGCGGCGTGTAAAGGACTAGTTTGTCCTTTTTGACACTCGTTAGGGGTTTTCAAGGGTTCGGCTTCGGACCGTTTTCAAAGTTAATGATTCTTTTGACTTGCAAACGATGTGGTAGGGCCAGAATATTGTGCAATCAAGAACCCTTTGCATGGAAACGAATGAAGGATGTGGTCGAGAACGTCAAGAACGAAACGATTGCTTTTAAGAATTTGCTTTCATTCAGCAATGTCGCCTTTGATGGTAAAATATCTAATGCTGTTCAGTAATTAAGTAATTTGACAAACAAGAAGTGACGAGTTAGGAATTTTCCTTCGGTACAACTGTGTGGGTTACTTTCGAAGTTTGGGATAAGGAAACGAGGGGATTTGACTGTGAGATCACTCGAGCAATACGATAGGAAAATTGTCAAGCGGTACGAACTTCAGTCTTCAATTTAATTTAATGGTCGTACTGTATTACCGACAACGTTCACTCAACGAACGCATGCTTCTTAATACCAGCAAGAAAAATTCTAAATCCGTGCTAATCTCATTCTGGATCAAGTTCTGACAGTTACCTACCTATGTATAAAATTTTTTGTTTGTTCAGATTGTATTACCAACAGTCCAGCAATGAACAAATGCAATGTTCTGTTAACGCACTCATTGTAATGACATTCTCTTACGGGTTGCGGCTCAAGCACAATCTGTTTACCGCCTACAAAATGGGAACCTTCGGATACCTAGCCCATAAAAAACGTCAGCTAGATTTGTATACAAACGCGTTGACTAATCATTTTAAATGTCGTTTGTATTCTTGAGGCTAATTTTGAATTTTGACACTTCAAAACTTGAAATCTATTCACGTGACCAATTTGGGCCAATAAAAACTGAAATTAGCAACAAGTCAGACTTACTTAACTCGAAATCCGAAAATCCCCAATATCAGAATACACGTTCTGTATCGTTTTCGCGAATAGTAGATATACATAAAAATGGCTGTTGCTATTCGTCGATCAAGTCACGTCATCGTGACGAAATGTCAAAGTTAAGTTGCTCGCTTCGCTCCCAAAAACCAATACTTTCAGTATTTAATTTTCGGGCAGCCTACCGTACGTTTGAAGGACCGACTTATTTCTATTTTTAATAAAAATATTATTAAGTTTCGTAGATAACGGAGCCGTGTCCCGTAGCCAGACAAACGTCAGTCAGTAATTATTTGTGTTAGGTACTTCGGTTGACATTTAACTACTGTTCTGTTTTGAACTATGTTTGAATATTAATTCAGGTTAATATCGTTTTCCCCGTTGCTAATGGTCATTTCTTTTTCGCTTTTGAATTTTTCCGCTAGAGGGTCGATATCATTTGGGCAACGTCCAAAGGCTTTCCTTTTATTGTGGTGTGACCCGTGGCTATTTGCTTGTTTTTTTGTTGATAAAACAAGAATAGCAAGAGAGAATAAGTGAGATAAGTAAAAAGTGGAAATTTATACAAGGCACTTCACAAAATGTGGGCGGTATTTGACAAAGGGAGCGTGATGCCTCACATACAAGAAGAAAAAGTCCAAAAGCAAGTTTTTCGGTACAAATGGACGAAGCTAAAGTCACACAATTTGCAATACTGACTGAGCACTTTATAAACTGTGGGCAGTATTGAATTAGGGCCGTGGCATTTCTCTGAGAGCATAAACGAATATTTGAAAACAGCTCGACCAATTGCCTAGGAAATCTGTCAGGATTAAGGAGAAAAAACTGTTAATTAAGTCGTGAAACCTTGCTCCTTGCTGTCTGCAGAATTATTAAGAGCTCTGGCTATAGATTAGAGTGTAGCGTGCTGCTATACCTAACAAAGGGAATTTTCATTTTTATTTTTGATCATAGTGCGAACTCAGCCCAAGACTTAACGAAGCGAGCAGATTCAGCAGCTTTGCTCGCTTGCTCGAGGATCGGGGCGTAGCGGCCCCGTGCGTAGTAAAATACATTCGCTAGAAACACCTCCAGTAAATACTAAAATAATTAAAAAAAAAAAACGCATGTAAAGACATATAATAGCCGTTTAGAGTGAGGGATTTAGCGAATCAGACCAGCGGGGATTTATAGCGCTTGGCTTCCTGCGAGTGAGCAGAAAAAATTTCGCGGCTAAAGGTAAATCCTTCAGGTATTAATTTCACTAAGTTTTCAGATAAACCGCCAGGTTTCCGTCCTATAAGGCGAGCTAAGATAGACGTGGTAAATTGCCAGAGAAGACGGAGCGCTGTTGGACCGCACAGCACTCTATAAAGTACTTTTTTTTTTATTGGTACTAGCAAAGAAGCCATAAATTACATCATCACGAAAAGAACCGGAACAGCGATAACCCTACAAACGACGTTGGTTGACTCTCACCGTTGTCGAGAAGGATAGCGGACAGCGGTTCCCAATTCCCATAACCCAGTCAACGAACAAAAAATTACCATCCCAGCGTGTATAGGAACGTTGCGAGAGTAAAACACCGAAAGCAGAATCTGCTGCCAGTTCTCTCGTTGTGCGCGACCGGTACACAGCTCAAAACGTGAAAAATAAAAAAAATAAAGCAGTGACAAAAATTGTGAAAATCGCATTTAAACCCAGTCAGTCCACTGTGCTTGTTTGTTTAAAGAAAAAAGAAAAAAAATCGTTTGATCCATGTATTTTGCTCTGCCCTTCCCCCCTTTCAAGTTCATAAGTAGTGTTAAATATTAAATAAGAGACCTTGTAAAAGGTGAAATTTCTCTCTCCGTGCGATCGGTTGGTTTGATCAAAATCGTAAAGTCGCGGAATTAGTGCACGTTCCTTTCGGTGTCTTTTTACATACATTTCACATACATATGTGTACATATAAATAATTTAAAAAAAAATTGTGAATTGTAACTCACGAAGTGTTTTTGTGGCCACAACAGCAGCTCGGAGAGGAAGAAAAAAGTGAGTACCAACGTTTTTTTTTACTGTATTTATTTCTATATACTCCTTTATGCTTTACTGTCCGAATGTAAACAAATTCAAGTTTTCATGGTCCGATAATTTTGAATCGGAGTCAATGAATTTGGTGAGAGGGGTTCAACGAATAAGATTTTTTTTTAATCTTTTAATTATTTTTCCTATAAACTGTAATTGTGTTTCCGAAACGCTAGTTTGACTGGTTAGCAGCTTTGAAGTACCTCAAGCTGAGCCCTATTGCCTCTGAGGAATAAGTTGTCAGATGTTATTAAAATTTTTTCTAAATCTCAAAGCTAGCTTCGTCGAGAGTACACTTTCGCTCTTCACTTTGGTTCGTCTGGTTTTGTATATTTTAGGTTATGTACAATGACAAGCGACGGAATGCTTTTAGAGCGTTTAAAGTAGGATCTTCGATAACTCGGAACCCTTTAATTTCTGGCGACAGTAGCCTTCTAAGTGGGAGTGGCATAGGCAAGTCTCAGACGAGTTTTTGAATATTTGGAGGGAAAACATTTTATTTCCACAAATTAATTTTGTGAAGGCTTTCTCTGATGTGTATTGTTCCCACGTTGGAAATAAGGAGTCAAATGTCCGGATACCATCAATATGCGATTCTGTTCGATTCCATAAGCCACCTTGCAACAATATTGTTTCCACAACTCTTTTCATGCCCCAAAACCTTTAATCCGATGATGACATTTCCATCGTGTCGGGTCCGAAATTTCCAACACCATTAGCGGTCGCATCCACCCGACCAGGTAATTAAATTATTACCATTTCGTTGGCATTTTTTTTGATATCGAAATTGTAATCAACGGGGAGGATAAACGTGCGGCCGCACGTGACAACATAACTCGCTGTGAAAAGGGTATATAGAGTCGCTCTTTGAGATTTGAATTTTTTTCCCAACTCGCTGTTGATTGAATGAGGTGGGGTGTTAAAAATTATTACACTCTGTTGAATTTTAAGCATGGTAAAAATTTGCATCAACATAAACCGGTGTTGGCAGAAAACATTAAGGATCCACCTTCTAAAGCAGAGCTCTTCACCTAAATCACGTTTAAAATCAAGCCAGCTGTCATTTCCAGCATTTTGTGTCTGTGTTTGTGATGAAACTTCACAATCATCATACAAAAGATCTAACCAGTGGTGCCAGATTTTTTTGGCCAAAATTCCCCATTTTAGGGACATTTTTTGTAAGTTTTTCCCATTCCGTATCCGTTTTTTCCCCATTTCGATTCATTGAAAAAAGGTACCTTAAGATGAATTTTTAATATAGTAAAAATTTGTTTTCTTTTATTAGGAGACATCTTTTTTTTTTTTAAGAAGGTAATAAAAAATTCATGTGAATTTAAAACACAAATAATCATTTCACTATACGTTGGCTTTAAAGTATTTACTCATTTTGGATAAGCAAGTAAAACAAAAACAAGTCTTTACTCTTTATTAACAAGCGATAAAAATAGTAAATGAATTGAGAAATACAGACTTAATTATTAATATCTAATATTACTGGCACATTTATTCAAAATATATTAGAAAAACAATGCAGGTAATCCATAAAACCCAGCGTCATAATTATATGGCTGAACTTCACAGCTGATATTGAATTTGAAAAAAGGTTGCAGTTAGTCGTATTCGATTGGGCGCCCTCAAAACATTTTTTGTTGCTCTCAGAATAATTTTCATGTTCGTTTGGTACAAAAAAGCAATATTTTTCAGATTTCAGAGCACTTTTTCTCAGTTTTGCTTCAGATTTACCAATACAAGTGCATTTGAGTTTGACAGCTGGTGAAGTTTGTTTACATTTTCGGTGATGTTCTTACGTTCGGGATTTATTTGAATGTTAATAACGTGAGTTTTATTTTTAAAATATGCAAAATTGATAAACATGCTTGCATTTCGTTTTTTTCCCCATTTCAAGAGCACTTTTCCCCATTTTCCCCATCAAGTGAAAAATTGCCCAAAATGGGGAAAAATCCCCGCATCTGGCATCGCTGGATCTAACACTTGTTAATTGTCGTTCCACTCACAATATGACCATGTAAGTGGTTTGGCTCTTATGTTTATAGTTAACTATCAACAATTGTGCACATTTAGACCTACATGCTTATCTTGCACTATTCATCGTATGAATTGAAGAACTGTTTTTGACAGGGTTACACAGCAATGCATAAGTTGACGTAATGCAATCAGTGTCAAACTTCTCAAATGCAATTTGGGTCTATCGTGCTAGGCATTAGGCAAACTCGTTCTCATGATAAGAGTATTCGCTGTCATTTTCAAATCTGGGTGTGCCTTTGTTTTTGTGGAAATTTTACTACAACACTCGCAGGAATTACTAAAATTATTATTATTGTCTTCGGTTGAAAAATCACTTCTTATAGACAACTCCCACATGCCTTTTAGGGGTGAAATAAACGTACTTTACTTATTTGCACGTTGCTGTTAAAAAAAGCTCAATTATTTCACAGTGTGAAATATTTCACACTTAGCCAGGGGGGAAAATAAATTTGTTTGCAAAACAATTGGAGTGCGTTTCATTCAATCTTGACAATGAAATTCCTCTGTTCAGTTGCACACCCAAAGTTTTGTTTTATGGTAAAATTCCACTCACCGTGTAACAGTGACATTTTTTCACCTTTAAGTAAGTGGAAAATGGCTGATCGACATTCCGGGAAAGCACATAATCTAAGCAAGCTATCAGTCGGAGGTTAGACAATTTTTAAGCGCAAAACCACATTCCTTTTAATGGCCCACCAGGTGTGAAATATTTCACGTTTGATGAGGAAAAGCTGGCAATCCAACATCTGTATTCTGCAAAAAAATTTTTGAAAGTGAAAGTGTACACCGCAAGCTGTTATATTTCACACGCATTTATAGGAACTCACACAGATTGTCAATACGTGACATTTTTCACATATAAGTAGAGGGAATGTTGCTTTGAAAAAACACACATAAAATATGTGCGTATCAATTTCATAAGTGGCAAAGACAAGTTGGACTAAGATTGATTTTAATTCGAAAAATATTTCCGTTTACTCTACTGAATTATTTAATTGTTGCGCACGTTATTAAGACCAGTTTGTTGATACGACTTATAGAGATTTAACTGCCACTTCAAATCTTATGCGACAGTTTATGACATAGAAAAAGTAGCGCCTAAGGTAGATCTTAAATCGCTATGAGTAGTAAGCAAACAGTCCTCAGAATCAAAAATTTTATACTTAGATAGCAATTTCCTATCGGTATCCTCTCAGTTGAAAGTGACACATCAACGCAGAGGAAAATAAGCAACACGGTGCACAATATAAAGACGTTCATGTATTTAGTTTAGTAAGTCTGGCAGCTGACTTGATGTGCCTCATTTTTGATCGGCTTGGATCCGGCACATGAACAGCCTTTTCAGTTGACGTCTATGGATTGAAAGCCGACGAATCCAGCCACAAATTTCGTGACTTAGTTGACAGTTTAAATGTGTGACCGAAGTGGGAAAAGTGACATTACCGAACAATCTATAGTTTTTGGTACATCTAGTCCAGAGGCGCAGTGGCTTAGTGGTTAGTGTGTTGGACTACTAAGCGAGGGGTCCAGGGTTCGAATCCCGCAAAATCCCAAATTCCAACTTAGGGTTTTTTGCACTGCGCCACCTCTTGCGAACGTCTGACAAACATCCGAGAGTATTACTGTCTGGAAAGAGCTTCTCAATTAGCCGTTTGGAACCGGCATACAATTGTAGATCCCTTCCATTCGTTCCAAAAATGAAACTCACACAAACGAATGGTTGTGAGAAGGTAGGCCGTGGGTCCCTCGGACCTGTTGCGCTAATTATTAATTATTAATTATAAATTATTAGTCCAGACCAATCTAGTCGACTTTTGATAACAATTTTGTTGAATGTGCCCATTTCTACCAGTGAAAGAGATTAAAATATCAAGAATGGAGTGCATAGAAGCCAAGAGCAGTTTTTGAAAAGCCTGAATAAACAAGGAGTCCTCAGTTTGAGTCTGAACAAATGACATCGCCTTGGAAACTTCTACCCAAATGCTTCCAAGACAACATGGCAAATATAGTCGAAAGCATTATTTATGCGAGCTTTTCAAGGCAGCGGATGATAACCACCTCAAAACACCTCTTGATTCCAAACCCAGACTTTTCCCCACAATTTACAGCCAGATTGACTCAGATCTGTGTTCCACCAAAACATTTGCTAATCCCCCCAAATAGAAACCAATATTATCTCCTACACCATTTCTACACGCAACTTATCGAATTCCTTGTTTTTTTCCCCCCGCCATCCTAATCGGCATAATAAAATGCAAGGATTTCACTTCCACTGCGAATTGTTGTCACTTCCTTTTTAGCTTTTACGATGAGTACCTTTGTAATCTGTATTGCACGGGTGTGTGTGTGAGCACCTACCCTTTGCGGCCGGGTGGTTTATCGCCGCGGAACACCTTTGAATCCGATTAAAAAGCACTTTAATGTTCTGATTGTGAGCATGGTATATAATATATACTCGTATGTATCGCATCGAAGGATGTTTGTACTTTGTACATCGTTGAGGAGGGCGCGACATTCCCGAACCTTTCGTACACCCAATTTTGTTTTCAAATCAACGCGCATCGGAATACACAAACGTGACTTTCGTTGTCGGATGGAATTTTGTATAGGCGCAGGACTAATGTGATACGAGGATATGTGCGATGTGCCGTGTGCCGCGTTAAAAATGTGAAATAAATTTTTGCTGGCGTTGGGGACTCGTTAGTTGAATTATAGCACTTGCCGGATTGATGGCAGGACCTGTTTATAAAGGTGTGTAATCTTACCGAGTTGTGTATACGTGGGGAATTCACTTTAAGATGTCTTTAATAGATTTGCGGTTGAGTTGAAAGTGCTGAGATGTATTTTATGGAGAAATTTGCCGGCACTTGATGTGCGCTTTGATGTGTGGGGAATACGTTTGAAACAATTTTCGCTGGGCTTTCTGCTGGACGCATTATCTGGCAGAAATTAACTTTAGTCCCTACAGGTTGATATGGTGATTTCAAACAACTCATATATTGATAGAATTTTGACAACCGACTGCGGCCACATTTGAAAGTATTATTTTCCGAGAGCGGTACCCAGTCTTTTTGGCCAAAAATGTTTCGTTTAGATATTGACGACATGTGATTTCAATGGGACCGTTCAATGTGCCAAATTTCGATTTTGAATGCAAAATTTCCGGTGGGGCTATCGCACGAAGTTCGGACCTCAATTGGGCAAGCTGAACGACCATTTACAAGACAACTGAACAGCAGAACATCAAGCCGGACTTGGGAGGACATCATTTACGTTAAAAAAGGAGTTCAAAAAGAGGAAAAAATTAAAACAAAATCTAGGAACTCAAACAATTTAGAGGGTTAACACATGAGAGTCCGAATAAGACCTGCTTCATGCTGTGTTTTCTTTCAGATTTGTAGTAAAACGTTGGAGGACGTTCTGCACCCGTGTTAAAAGGAGAACATGTCTTCCAAAAAGAGGACGAATGGCAGTATATTTCCTTTGGAACATTTACGGGTTAGGAGGGCAGATAGAAGTGGTGGTTCAAGTAGCTCTATGATGTGCCTTTTGTGACCTAGTTTGTGATTGATTTTTAAATGTGAATCTAGTCCATCCAACCTGTAAACTTGCGGAAACGAACAATGCTTGATATCTCTTTTCTGTCGCTGAGATCGTAAAGGAATAGTTAGGAGAGTCCTTCACATCATAAAGCATTTGAAGTCGCATCGAACCCTCCAAAATATGTATTTCCAACTAAATTCAGCTTATATCCCTTTTTCCGCGCACATTTCCATGCGATCCCGAACACGCGCTTCTGTACATCTTCGCCACAATATTACCGACAATTGAGTACGAAGTTGAGAACCGAACTCAACTGTCGGCCTCGGCAGTTATTTTCGAAATGAAGCAAATGAAAACTTCACGCACAATCAACAGGAAATTTGAGAAAAACAATATCCGATTCCAAGCGGGAAGGAGATGAAGTTCAAGATTAGTATCCCGATGAGTAATGTGTTGGCGCAGGCATTGTGGATGCGGCGTCAGTGGTGTAATAGTCTTTGTGTCATCTTTCCAAAGGAATTGACATATGAAGGCAACGCAAATAATTAATTCTCGGATGGAAAGAATGCAGAAATAGAAAAATTCACGGGACACATTGTTCCCCAGAGACCATGGGAGTGGTAGCGTGTGTAAAGGCCTCCTGAAATAGATTGAGGAATTGTCACAACGACTTTGATGGTTTCTCTCAAGGCATACTTATTTATTTAAATGACTTTACATGGATGACGCCCACAAAATAGCTACCCCCATCTACACCAAGTCGTCTGACGACGCTCTACAATTGTGCCCACTCTTATGGTAGATTTTTTTCCTTTGGTTTCCTTGGACTCAGAACGCACTTTAATGTCACCATTTGGGACTTTAAGATTTATAACATCCCTAGTCCCAGCAAAATGTTTACTACACAAGTCTTGAAATTCGACAATGAAATCAGAGCCGAGATCAGACAATTCACCAGACTGTCAAGCAGAGTCACCGATTTGACCACTTGGCGAAAATTCCTAACATTTACAGCCAGTTTTTGTTCTTGGTCCGCCAAAAAAAAAGTGTACAATTTCTCTTCGACAGTATACAAATGGAATTTCTTTTCGATTTGCTGTCCCACCAAACACTGAAACTTCTCCGTCGACTTGTTTTCTTCTGTTCAAGTGTTTATTCCATAACTTTGCCATGGCAGTGGCCATGACATTGAGCGAAAGCGTTACGTTTCTTCATCATCATGGAATTCCATCCGTCCAACAAAACCTGCAACCCAAACGTTCATCTTCCTCCCATGAGATTAGTAGACGAAGAGCTCCGATTTTGCCACAGAGATAATGATAACAATTTGTTAGACAAACGATGCGAACAATGCTGCTCATGGATCATAATTCTCCCGACTGCTACCCAGCTGCTTTTAGGGGTTGGGGGGTAAGACGACTGATTTGCTCTGTGATTGACAGCGATTGTTGGAAACATATTGCATTATAATTTCCTGAGGGACTCTTCTTTTTGTTTGTCTCTTCGGGTGAAATTTGTCTGCGAAAACTAGAATTTTGCTGAAGATACAGCTTTTTGTATTTCTATTTCTATTTCTATCCACCTACACGCACATGTGGCCTGATTGATAAATGATAATCCAGATACAGGAGAAGAGACTCATTCAGAGAGTCATTCCATTTGATGCGGGTTTAAGTGACGAGCGATAAAACTGAAGTGAAATCAAACTCAGTCGTCTCGGATAACAGAAACGAAAAAAACTCAACAACGATTGTGGGAGTGGAACTTGAGCGAAACTGCTCCAACCCCTCGGCTGGCGACACGTTTCGCTAAAGTAATTCCGGCCGACAGACACATACTTTTAAGACCCATAAAAATGAGGAAGCAATTATCTAAAGTGGCCTTTTTGTGCCCATTATACGAATCCCCATCTATGTAGCTTTAAGGAACTCTATACCGTCGCCGACCAAAGGACTCTCTCATTACAACATACCGTTTTGTTTCTATTTTGTCATCACCTTTTTCTTGGGGTTGGGGGGGGGGGCATAATTAAGTTCTCGATTTCATTACGGTACAGGTGGAGCAGAGACCCTTCCCCCTTCGTACACACAATGACTTTCGACAGAGCTTATGCTTCTGTCTGTTGACATGGTTTGCTGCGGCTCGTGGTGGTAGTGAGAGAGACAGTTTATCTTAGTCGCAGTTAAAGGAAACAAAATCAAATAAAAGAAGAATAAAAGCCAAAATTACGCACACAAACAGTTGGATATATTATGTTGTATCCTTAAAACTTATGCTTCAATACCAGGGGGATAGCAATTAGGAAACATGTCAGGCTGTTTTCCTTTTTGTATCCTTTTCCATGCGGGAATTGCAAAGAAGAGAAAGTCTACATGAAAATACACTTTCGATTGTTGGCGGCTTGTGTTTTGTGCCAGCTCGTACTATTTGTTAGAAATTGAATAGATGAGTGGTAACTTCGCGTTAGTCGCAAGCACGTCCCCGAGGCTATGTGCTGTTTCTATAGTTACTTGTAGAATTGCTGAAAGGGTGTAGCGGGCTGAATTGGATTCGCATTTTCAGGGGTAGTTGGGAGGTTGATATCGCTGGCAAGGCCCACGAAGTAGAAGACTGTTATGTATCTATTAAAATAGGAACTACTCTCAAAAAGCGGCAAACAAGGATAGTTCCTTAAAAGTGTATCAAGTGCGCAGTTGCTCAGTGGTTTGTGTGCTTAGGGGTTAGTGGGCTGAACTACTACCAAATTGGTGTCGCTTTCTTTGTCTCCTGTCTAAGATTAAGTACAGATTTTGTTCTCTCTCCGAAACGATGGGCGCCTTCTGGCATCTGCAAGCTGCAAAAGTGGAAGTTCTTGAAAGCAAATTTCTAAAAAAAAAATTACAGTATGAAATGTTTTTTTTTTAAACTTTGTTCCCATTTTTAAGGTTTTTCTCTTTTAGTCTATTAAAATCGTAAGAACTTGGGTAACAGTCCAACAAACCAGCAGCCGTATTCAGGGTGTCATGTCGCACTGTCAAAACGGAAATAGACAAAAGACAACACAAGTGTCAATGACAAGCAATATTCTCCAACTTCTGATTTGTAGAGTTCTCGATTTTGACAGCGCGACGTTCAGATTCAGATTTTTATTGATGAATTCATAATTTGCACAATATTTACAATTTTTAATGTAAATTATATTGTGAATCACAGAGCAAATTAATCCATTTTCGACAGCGCTGCCACTTTGCTGCAAATGCAGTAGTATTTTTTCAAAATTTAAATCTTCGGCCAAAAAAATGAAATCCACTACATTTTTGTAGCGCAAAATATAAAAAAAAATATTTTCTAAAAAAAAATATGACGAAATATGTGTATTTTTTTTTTGATTTGTTTTTTATTGTAAGTTAATTTTTCTGTTTCGTTTAAATATTCGTTCTTATTACATAATTCAGTATTGCTTATGCCATTTTTTATTATTTATATGTACGTACCTTGGTTTTGTTTGAAAAAATCCAATTTTATGGATTTTTTAGAGAATCTACTGCGAAAAAATAATCCTAAAGTGGCAACGCTGGTTGTTGATAATTTTTTTAAGGCCTGTGCTGTGATAGTCAAAGAGGTTCGTGGGCATGATGGTCTCAAGGTCTCTTTTTGTCAATTTCCATGGCTGGTTTTGCTTGTTTCTCTTTTAGGGTATTTGTGGACCTAACAAAAACAAACTTAAATCGACACAAAATCGGCACAAAAACTAGAAGCAGTATAGCTGAGTTTTTCAGCCACGAACGAACGTTTTTGAGGGACTGTCGTAAGGCGATTTGAAATCTGTCGGAAGAAAAGAAAGAACGAAATTCCAACCTTCATAAAAAATAATACGTCCACAAATTTATAGACACCCAAATCCATCCCTAGCCTGCAATAAAACGCAATTGACTGGCACCCCAAATAATCCGTAGCAGCAAAGAGGTACATCGGAAAAATGTAAAACCTATTTAGATCCATTAAAAATGCACACCCATCTACACCAAAAGACAACCCTTTATTTTTTCTCCACCCAAATCACACACTTCAGTTGAGCGGAGGACACCCTTGCAGGCATAAAATTAAAAGCCGTTTCAGTCGATTTTCACTTCTCGTTTCGCACTATAAAAAACAAGAAAGAAGAAGAACTACACAACAAGGCCTCCAATCAAAATAGTCTTCATCAATGAAATTAAACACTCGTAACAACCACACCCTGCTCCTTTTGGTATAGGGCTTTCCAAAATTTTGTGATGAAAGGATTCGTTGGGAATACCCTTTGTATTTGAAATTTAGTGGTTTCTTGAGGAATCGTAAAATCCTTCCGGCAAAGTCTTGAAAATGATTTCATGCTTCGCATGACGCTCTGCCTTGTAATGTAATAAAATCTGTCAATGGGCACATAGAAAAGAAGAGATAAAAAAACTGATTTAATATCAACCTCTGATGTCGTCAATCAAAATTTGATAAATTGGTTTCGGGTCAGTTTGTGGAGAAAATTACCGCATAAACATGGACATGGCTTGAGTGTTCCAAATTTCAACCCAGCATTCTGTCATCGATAACGTGTTGCTGGATAGAGTTGCCTGTGACAAAATCCTCTCTGAATAGCGGGTAATAAAGTCGAAATTGGAATTAAGAGTCCTGAAGAGGGAAGTAATCTAATAGAAAAGGGCCTTTGCCAGAGGCAGTAAGCACAACACAATGAAGATCTAATGAAGCCCTATTTAGAGATGGTACACAGAGGACGGTGTAGAAGAAGCCTTAACCATTTTTGGGAGGCCAGCAAAGTGTAAATTGGCAGTTGAATTGTTCTTCTTCTGATGTGATCAGGGTGTAAAATCGTAGGTATATTTCACAAGTCACAAGTATTTTTTTTTTTAATAAATCTCAATAAGAAGAAATTCCAAGGAAATTCTTGTCCATTCGGTCAATAAGACCGAGCCAATGTAGTCGACTTATTTTAGCTTTTTGGACTTCATCCACATCCTACTACAGCTCATAGAGTTGGCGGTTGTATCTTCCTCGAGCGCCAAAAATCGGCTGCAGAATTTTTCTTTTGAAGGAGCTCTCCCTTCCTGCTTATCGTCCAGCACTGGGCGAAACATAAAAGTGCACGTTACCGTGAGTGTCCGAAAGTTTTGTTTATTTGTTGCAAAAGTTCCATAGCGACCTTCTTATATATATTTGCTTCCATGAGTTTCTATTTTGGGAACGAATTTGGATCAATATGTCTTCGGCCATATAAGAAAGTATTTCCACAGATTTAGGTGCAAGCTAATCCTTCTACTCTCTCTATTGATCACATTCTAAGGATATTCCTATAACATCTTGAGTGCAGTAGGAAGTTTTTTAGAAATCAAACCGTGCAGGAATAGATTTGCCCACAAGACATTCTGAGATTCCTTTCAAATGCCGACAAGATGTACAACCACTAATGCTATTCCATTTGCAGTTTTGTGATCTATTTACAGCTCTGTTTGGATAAAAATTAATTTAGGTAATGGACTTCCACTCTGGCCAAAAAGTTTATATGTTAGGTATACCAAAAGGGGCAGAGGACGAGCGCAACTCTTTCTATTCTAATTTTATTATATCATCAGTTGAATGTTGTTGTTTGTTTTTTTTTTTTGTATGTTGGCAAATTCTGCCAAGTTCTAATGCACATTTCGGAGCCGTTTGAATAGACAACACTGTCTAGTCGAAGTGTCTACTGTCTAGACACATAAAGTGAATTATGGCACTCGCAGAGAAATTATAATTCGCCAACCGTTTACGAGAATAAATGAATTGCACGTAATGGACGAAAGTCATTAGGAGATTAAGGGTCCACTGGCAGGGCGAGTTATTATCAGGATGATTCATTTGTATTAATATGTCCTAGAAGCATGCACCAACGATGGATCTGTGGTCAAATTAAATAACGTTACCGGCTAAGAGGTTTTCTTTTTGTAATGTTTTTTTTTGGCCGATGGCATAGATTGATGAATGAATCTGTGTGTGTCTCTCTCTCTCTCTCACTCTCGGAATACAGAAAATCCACCGACCCATATGGCATGCAGTCAACAAAAACAAACCCCCTCAACATGCCTATATGATTTACTTGTGTTATTTTTTAATTTGATTGCGTGCATAGGACTTTCGAAAATTGCCCTGCCAATTAAATTGCCTCGCACAGAGGGGTGTTTTATGAATTTGTTCTCGCCATTTAAGTCTGTGGTAAAACACAGTAAAAATAAATACAAGTACACCGCATGCACTTGTTAATTGACCACAGTTCTGAATTGTCAAAGTGAAAAAATGGGGTGGCGGTGTTATGTCAGAATTGAAATTAAATCACACTCCGCGCCACAATAAAACCAGCTGTCGCATTTCACTTCAGATTTTTCCAATCTTAATGATTGTCGTGTTCGCTTTGACATTTCGAATAAAAAAAGGATGACAAACAAGAAATGCAATTAAAGGGGTTTTGCGCTTCGCCATCCCACCCCGTGGCAGGCGTTATTGGCAACACTCTTGTTTACACTTGTAAATCTGTGCGTAATCCATTAAAATGTAAATAAAAATACTACCCGTGGCAGTGTATGAAGAGCGCACCCTTAAACCGTGCTCGCACTTGGAGCTGCATGCCCTGCATACACAATTACGGAGCGGCTGTCAGTTTTTTATTTTGTTGACGGTGGCGTTTTAAAAATATAATTTAAATTTGAATAAGGGGTGATGAACAAAAGTGCGAGTGGAAACTGGAAAAGCATATTCAATTGGGGTTGCAATATTGGCTTGTGCTGCCATGTGTCAGGAATCACATTGGGAAAGAGACATGACTTTCAAAATGAACCAATGATCCGAAACAAGGGCTGTCTTGTGGAAACTCCAATAAGGAGGCCTGTCATTGCCAGTAGCAATCTAACAAAGTTCCTGTAGCGTTTAGGTAACCAACTTACTGGCGAACGAAGCTAGTTTTAACTGAGCTGTAGACACTAGTTTTCTTTGTGAGAAAAAAGTAAAGCGACTCCGAGAAGACCTTCCAAAGAACTAATAATGTTTTTTCTATAATGCATATGGCATATCTCTGACTAAATAAATCGACACGAAAACAGCGCATGGTTAACATGGACGCTTGTGACGCTTCTTCAAAAACTTACACGCGATACCATCGAGGTATACATTCGGAAAAAATTCGGAACGAGCATCACTATTTCGAAAGTCCCCTTTGAATTAACACAAAATGAATCCTTTAAGCGATAGTCAAGTACCGAAAATCTCTGAAAATATCGAGCAAACAGTAGCGGTAGTCTTCTACTGATGAAAGATCATCAAACATCATCACATCGGGATGAAACCGCCACTAAATGCCCAAACTTTTGATGAGTATCACTAAACTCTAGCTACTAATTTCGGCTATAGTCAAACAGTACATCTCAAAATGCCCTGGTTTTCGACACAAGGTTATTTTTACTTTCATTGGTTGATGGCTTGTCTACAAATAGCTCTTGCTGAGTGCTTGTCATTGTTTTCTTACTGAATCTACGCCTACTCTTTTCATCATTTCAACTACTTCATTTATATTACCTATGATTAAATTGTAATAGATCTTGTTTACTAACTGATACGCCCTCTGCAGACTCTTTTTTATAACCTAAGTTAAGGAAATTATGTGCTGGCAATACTGAAAAAAACTAACGAATATTATGGTTTCCGGTGGGAATGGAGACGTTAAAGTATCTAGATTAGTAAGTCTGACAGTTGTCTGAAGCGATGTTTCTTTGTTTTGATTGGCTGAAATCGCTCATTTGAGCAGCTGCTTTAGTTGACGTTTAGCCGACGAATCTGGTCAAGAAATTCGTGACAGAGTACTAAGTTGACAGTTCGACTATGTGGCTGACGTTGAAAACGTGACGTTGCCGACCAATCTAGTTTTTGCGTTCAGGTTACATCTTATCCAGATCAATCAAGTCGACTTAAGATAACTAGATTCTTGACTGTGCCCTGGATTCATTCGCACATGGAAGGACAAACGCAAAAGATTGTCAATTGAGTCAAATTTCCGCGCTAGCATAAATTATAATTTATTTTACTTGTACTTTCACTTTTTCTAAATGATCTTGAAGTAGGGCCAACTTTAAGGTCATACTTTCCAACTTTGCGCTGTAAAATTCATTTGTGGTAAAATGTCATATGCGGGAATTCAGACAGTTTCTGTGGTCCATATTTCCAAAAAAAAAAAACCGTTTTTAAGCAATCGGTTGGACAAAAAAATATGCAGCCATTAATATATTTATGTCCATTATTTGAAAAAATAAATCAGCTTCAATTGGATGTTAAAGAATTTCGGAAAAAACTTGCCATTCAGCTGTCAAAAATTCTTTACTTTAATGTGACACACATTTTCGCGAGAGTTTTTTGGAAAAGTGAATGGAAATTGAAAGGTTTGGTTAGGTAAAACCGGCTGCCAAATAAGAGGCCAGCACACTTGGAACAGTAATAGGATCTACAAGATAAAAAATCTCATATATCATCACTTCATCAGTGACCAATTTAAGCTTCTTATGTAGCTTAAAAGATGAAAATGGATACCTTCTGTTTTGAATGTCGTTAACCTTTGGACAAAGGTAACATTATATTGAAGCCATCGTTCCTAAAGATCAAAACCACAAATCCATTCGTCTGCAAAAATAAGAAGTCATTGTTCAGTAATAACTGCAACTACGTCATCTGGAAAGTCATTCAAAAATGTTGGAACTGTGTTTATCGCCCCCACGGAAATGTTATTCCTCCTTTAAATTGTCTGACATTTGAAGTGAACAAGCTGTGAGTTAATTCAACATTCAACAAATATTCATTTACATACATTCATTTATGAACACAGACTACAGCTGCCTGAATGCGGCCATCTTGTATTGGCAAAAATTGACTACATAACTGCATGTATATATAAAAATGTGCGGCCTATTATATAATGACTTTGATGACGTTTCCATAGGTTTATAGAAAAAAATCAGCATCAATTGTCTGTTTCAGACAGCTGTCAAAAATATCTGGTTTAATCTGGCTCACATACATTTGACAGAGGATGTGTCGGCAAAGTGAATCTGAATGGATAAACTTAAATCATAAATGACAGATAAAAAATCAAAAGAAATTTGTCAATTTTTAATTGACGGACGTTTAATATTATTTCCGATTCCATTTCAAGGCGAAATTATATAAGGATTTTTCCGTCATTTTCGGACCGGTATTTTTGGTCTTGTTCATTTTTTTAAAAACAAAGCTTACGCAAAAAATGATATAATTTGCAAAATTTTTACTTATATTTTAGCTCCTTTTATTTTTCCGCGGCACGGCAATAAAACTGAAACACATGCACTTTTGGCAGCATTCTGACTGTAAACTTTCTTTTACGAACGCAAATGCTGCCAAACTTCTGCAATGATAATGCAGTTCTTTTAAAAAGACAAACGCGAAATATGCAGAATTGCTGCATTTTTACATTTATGAAGTCGACCCAGGTTCATAGGAAACCCTTGGACCGATCATATGATGGACCAAACCGTTTACAGGTTTATATTGGAAGGGGACTCATGTTTACAATAGGTATTTTCGCTTACTTTCCCGGGTTAGGCAATAAAAATCTGTCAAACTTCAAAAATTGAGCGAAACTCTCCCCAGAGAGCGAATTTTAGATTTGACTCTTGTGAACTTTATTCATTTGACATATTTATCAGTACTTGTCTGTTGAAATTGAAATTATCTGAGCCGTTTCGAGCTGTTATTTTGATAATTTTCTCTTTTTCTGTAAGTCTTGATGAGAATGTATTCGTGTCTTGTGTGATTTAAAGCGCGTACACGAATGAACCAAAGTATTTATATGTCAAACAACAACTTGACAGGTGTAGATGTCATTCGAACTTGTCTCGCTAAAGCCCTCTTTTTTATTCCGTAACCCGTACCTCAAAACGGGTATGAAATTTGTGTGGAGCAAAAATAAAAATACTTATAAGGACAATGTGAAAGTGTCGAATTTCCAAAAATTAAAATTTAAATTTCTGCCCGTCCGTTCCCTTGTTATACTGAAAATCCAACTGCGGTTTTTTTTCTCACTCTTACTAAATGGACACATTGACCCAATTTCTGAAAAAGAATCCTTTAAAATACAACATGTACCCTGCCCAACTGCCTGTGCTCGACGACATCTTCTTGCGGTGGAATATTATGAAACAAATAAAAGTCGACAAGGAAAACATAAAAAGAGGACATCGCTCAATTGATTTCGATAATCAATAAAGAAGTTCACCGAACCAACGCAATAAAAACCTCATCGATGTGCCGTACAGATAGATGCAGGACATGGATACTGCAACGAAAGTCGATAAGTACATATCAGTGGAAGTGGAAGGTGGTATCCAGCTTGTGATACCGTCAAAATGTTTACAGAACGAAGATATACAGTGCAATATTGACAGGTAAGCTTTTTGCTCCTTAACTCAATCTTCCGGGTAGCACAAGTGCTTGCTCATGTCCTGAGTAAACAGTTGCGGGAATCTTTTATGGATAATTTCCTTTTGTACGTATAAGTTATATCATCCTAAAGCTGTAGCTTCCTTTCTTTCGATGATCCGGATAGGAAGATGGGACGTGTTACGGTTTGAGTTTTTATTTTTTCGATTTTATTTAATTTTTTTTTTTTTTTGTGGTCTGCGGAGCTAACGAATCGAGCTTTTATTTTGTACATTTGCTGACTGCGGAGGTTTCTCTTTGATGTTTCGTGGATTGTCAGGGTGTGTGGCGAAGTGAAGAAAATGTGGGCCACGTGCGCACATCGATGTAATTGAATATCAGCATAATGGATTTTTATCTGATTATGATTGTGGTGAGCGCTGAGATCGAAGTAAGAAATGCTCCGCTCTGCAGTTTGACAAAAAGTTGCCTTGGCTTGGATCGACCTCTATCCGTCAATCCGGGTGCGATCAAGTGAAATTATGTGGATACCATTGGCAAAGATTGGCGGAAATGTTGATGGCCATCGAGTTGAACTGAGGTTGGCCTTGCTATTTGTCAACATTTGCGTCGTGTCATAAAATTGTTCATTAAAAATATCTTTAGTGGTTACAGGCCATTGGTAAAGGGAGAACTTACTTACCTACTCATTGAGGTGCCGATAAGTTTTTGAAACGGAGCCTCTGTCTTGTCTACAACCTGGGGGGCTGGGCTTTCACAGTTCAAGTTGGAAACCACTCGCATTGTTAGTAAATAAATGAATGATGAACTAGGATGCATCTTTTTAGTGAATTTTTCGTGTCATTCAGCAGCTCGAACATGTTTGTTTACCCACCGTTCGTCTTCCACAACGAGGTATACAGCGGAAATAAAAAAATCTATTTCAACTTGAAAATACAGACGAAATGACAGAAATGGAATAGACGTCCTTGCATACTTTATAGTTCCGCATTTCGCTTAATCTTTTTGCCCAAAAGCTGTGTATTTGTGTTTAATTTTTCTTTTTTTTGATGTCGAAAAATAGCAAAAACGCTTGCTCCATCACGGAAAATGCAGTCGTTGCCATTACACATTGCGAACCCATTGTTCGTTGGTGGGTCTATTGTCAAGAGAAATGAAAAGGGATCACAATTCAACTCGTCCTACGAGGATGTGCGACTAAAAGTATAACTGCAGTAATGCAGTCAAACGGATATAGTGACGCAACAAAATTGTTGTCTCCCTCACACTGCCGCCAGTAGCTTTGCTTTAAGTGAATGTTTCTTCCTTTCTTTTTTTTTTTTTGTTACTAGCCAAAAAAATACGTATACACACTAAAAGGATAAACGAAGAATACTGTCGCCAGCTATACGTTACTTTGGTAGCCGTTTCAAAATTCAGATTCATGGTGGAGGCATTAAAATGAGCCGCCATGATTCTCGTCAGTGGAATCAGTTGCTGCGAAGGATGTCAGTGTGAGGTATTTTAAGCCACCGCTGCAACAGCATTGT
The DNA here is from genome assembly GCA_963082955.1 of Cheilosia grossa. Taxonomy (NCBI): domain Eukaryota; kingdom Metazoa; phylum Arthropoda; class Insecta; order Diptera; family Syrphidae; genus Cheilosia; species Cheilosia grossa. Next base: position 6,596,069 of record OY720148.1, on the reverse strand, counting down.
AATGAGCAATAATACGCCACGGGTGTACGTCTGTACGTACTGCTCGATTTAATCTTGATGAAGTCCTTTCGAGTGTAGGAAGTCTTTTCAGTGATATTTAATTTATTTCAGCAGAGGAGGGGCTGCTTTTTTGTTTGGATTTGTCAATTATTTACACTTGTAAAAAGTCCTTATGCAGTTGTTTAAAAATTGATGAAGGCTCTTAAGACATATGTGGGATTTATTTTAGTGGAATACTTTTTTTTATTTTGTCCGGGGAAGTGCTTTAAACGGACTTAATCGAATAAGGGACCTTTCTGAAAGAAGGTGAAGACATTTTTGGTCGTTTCGACAGGTTTTGGGCGAGACTTTAATAAATTGAAATGAGTACGATGGAAGTGGCTAACGATATGTAATGGAAATAGGCATCAATGGCAAGAGTTCGATCTAAACTGAGAGATCCAACCCATTAGAGGAAAGCTTTCGCCCTAACTGGCGCCCAAAAATATAAATAAATTGCAAAGTGAACTTGAACCGGGACACTAGACTTCGTTTCGAACTAGGTTAGGTTAGGTTAGGCGGCTGTCTAGAAAGACACACTTAGACCAAATTGGTTTAGGTCCTTTTTGATACCACATGAGTTGATGGAGGGGGGAGGGAAGGAGAGGGCCAAGTACTCGTTTCAAACTATGGCAATTATTGGCTTAATGAACGTATTTATGTCTTCTTCTTTTTTTCTGAGCCACTGGTCAACCATAAGCCTTGCTACTTTCACATGGGAACCTACACGAGGCAGACAATATCTGCCTACGTTCAGTAAACTTTATTCCGGACAGGACCCACCAATTTGTGGTCTGACCTTCTGCCGGTGCTACTTTCTGTGGTGGTTCTGCGGCCACACTGTAGAAGCCAAGTCTGGTTAAGCTTTGCCACCAATTTCCGACATTATACTCACCTACGCGGTTTATCTAATAACAATAGATCATGCTGTCGGTAATAATTCCCAGGCTTAATTCACATCCACTCCCTGATCGTTACGTCCCTCTTAAGTGGTTCAACTCCTTCTGATTCCCTCCAACACAGCACAACGGTGTCGTCAAACGACACCCATATGGCGCAAACTTCACCTTAAGCTCCGCTAAAACTATTATTAAACGTTATCATGTCGAACTTTAGCAACTTCTGCAAAAGTCACCAAACGATTTTCGTTTTATGGGCAACAATCAAATGAATGGTCCCAAACAGCAACGACCACTAATTGAACGTACTCCCTACCCACCCGGATAAACTTGCCGTCAACATCTCCGTGAACTTTCCCAGCGACAGCAAACAATCCACTCTAGGAGAGTTCGCTGGCAATACAGTGACTGTGTCGTACCGCACCAGCCGTCATTGTCGCCGGTACTTTACCGAAAACAATACACAAGTACGTTGGAGAATTTTCGAAACGTTCTTGCCACCCTTTATGCCAGAGTCATACCCTAGACCAAACAAGCATCTGGGACACAATGAGATGAGATGTCCACCCGTGCCATTTGCAAGGATGTACCTAAGTCATCTCCATTTCCACACGAGCTACAGGAATGCTGAGCGTCGTCGTTGCGCTCTGACGTCTCTAAAGTTTTGGCTACAATGTGTGTGAACGGCTTGAATGCTATCGAATATAATGGGGCCTCGTATAAAAAGCTTTCAGCCTGAGGGTCTGTATTAAAATGGAGTTCCTTGGTATATCCTTTTCTTCACTATATAGGTGCTATGGAGGGAGAGAAATTCTCATATGTGCACAGAGCACAGACACTTGGCAATTTATTGAGGCAAATGCCGTTCCCATTGTCATCATTGTTGTTGTCGTCGGTAGCCCTTGAGAAATGTCAACCTATTTTCCGAACTTGAAAGCCATGAAGTATATATTATTTAATAAATCTACGGAAGTGAGTGGATTTTACTAAATTCACCCCAGAGAGTTCGAATCTGCTTGTGTGATAGTTGTTGCAGTGAATTAAAGTTTTCCTCTTGTCAATTGTGGGCATCAAAGTGTGGGATGGCTCTTCAGATAGTTATGCAGGTCATGTCGGTGTTCATGGTAAAAGGAGTGAAAGTGGCCTGATAGATTCAGGCTGAGTCCTCGATGAAAATGGGCTCCTCATATCCATAGACATGAGTGACTGCTATCTTGAAGGCTGTTGATTGGGATTTGGCTTAGGGCATTTACCTCTGTTTAGGTCTCTGCTTTTGCGCTGTTTTTTGGTGGCTTATTTTCTGAGGTTCAATCAGGCCTCACACTTTCAGTATAGACTTCGTCTTGGTTGAAGTAAAACCCCATCTAAGTCGAAGTTGACAGCAGAAGTGTTGGGGCTATCACTTTCTTAAATTAAGAGCTTCAAAAAAGACGGCTAGAAAGTCCAGTCTGGGAGAACCCATGTATGACCAACTCAACCTCAAGTCTTCCAATTCGAAACGTTCTTCAGTAAGGCTACGCTGCAGCATCCAGTCCATATAAAAGTCATAAAATGTAGAGAAACCCAATCCCCGAACGAAGTCCAAAGCTTACATTTGAAGCCACAGTAAAGACTCACTCCTTCTCATCAGAAGAAGAAGTGCACAGTCCTCGAATTCAACATCTGAATGATATTCCGCGAACTTTCTCTAAGATGACGAATAATCTGCCGGAACACGTTGCTTTTAGATCTGTGCTAGGGTTATAGCTTCACGCCGAACCGATTCGATGATGCCTCTTGGACTACTTCAACAGTTTATAACCTGAAACCCTATATCGGTTTTCAGGAAAAAACCTCAAAAGCGTTGGTCTTCACTCCGATGCTTTCTTGAACTCCTGGCAATTTGTTTTCTTTTGCTTTTCGACGTCTATAGGAGATTTTTACAGTCACCCACCTTTACTTTTATAAGAACTATAGACTTTATGAACTTTTGCTAAATAGAAATTCTTATTGACAAAATTCTCTCTTACCAGTTGCTCTTCACAAAGAGAGAGAACATCAGCGGAAAAGTTCCACAGTGGTTTGAAACGCACGGACAATAAACCGCTCGTTGTAGTCTAACTTTTCGTCCATCGATTGTCAGTTAGGTCCAATCCACATGTGTAGGCAGTGGCCAATCTCTAGGCGAAGTTCGAAAAAATCCCAAATAGAGTCCACCTTACAATGGAAGTCTTTCTGAATAGCAGGTATATAGGCAAATGTCAGATTTGTCGTCTCCAGACATCTCGAGAATTTGTCTTTTTCGTGCCATTTACCTCTCAGGCTTTACTTTTAAAGTCAACAGCTTCCCATTCCGCCATAGCTCTCCTACGATCTACCGGTTCTACGCCTGCTTACAATATTTCCTCCCATCTGCAATTTCTTCATGTTAAAAAACAATATCGTGAGGCCTTAAGGTCAGGTCGCATCTCACATAGCATTCGGATTTATTTTTTATAATAAATATATCCAGTTCAGCCTTTAGCTGACGGTTGCTAGGGACATGCTAGACAAGACGCATGTCTCTCCTGCGTATATTCCAATACAGTCCGAGAAATCCTGATTACGTCATACTCATTGATAAGCTCGTTCTAACCTAATACTAACTAAATTTGAATAAGAGTCCTCAATACAAATGAAACTTGATTTTGTCACTGGGAAATTAAGCAGGACGAACTGGCGCAGTCATCCTGACATGGTTACAGGGGAAAATTTGAATTATATATTAGCTGTTGAGTTTCTCACTAAACTGGAATTGAAATGTTGACGAGTCTGTTCTTCCTTTCTGGCAAAGTGCAAACGAAAGTATTTTTTACCCTCCTTTGAATACTGTGGATGGTGCCTCCTCCTTAGATATAATTGCAGTGCGGTCATATACGACTTCTTCCCATGTTTGCACACATAATATGATGGAAGGTTTAGTGGGGCACGTCCAAAGATCTAGACGAAAGGTGAATAGTTGTGTGGACGCAAACGCAATTCAATCAGGAACACCCCAAAGCAAACAGATCAGTCTACAGCAAAGAGTTTTGATTTGATTTCATGCCTCTCCTCAAGGCGCCGTTTGTGCTTAAGAATATGGTGAACCAGAAATAGTTTAGGCTCTTCTAACAGTCTCCTGGGTGTATGCGATAAACCAACAGTCCGGGTCTTTATAATTTGTGTAAACATGTTTATTCAACTGAGAAGAGTTTTTTCACATGCATTTTGTAAAGACAACGCATCCGCAAGATGGTACAAAGTCATTTGGGACATTTTTCCTTTTTCTGCAACGAAGGAGCAAATCATTTCATACCTTCCGAGCTTAAAAGTAAGTTCTGTTTGAACTTTCCGCTGTCGAAAGAAAACCAACTAAACATGTTGTGCGATTTTGTTTTATCCCCGTTTTCGTGGCCGGGAGAAATTAATTTCAAGCGCAAATCCTTAACGAAATAAATTCGCAAAATCTTGGATTACCACATCTTGGAAATTGGTGGGAAAAACAACAAAGAGAGCAAATCTTGATGGTTTGGATTGGGAAAAGCAAATTATAACGCCGTGGGCGGGCTGCGACATATTGTTGGTGTCAGGAGTTACATTTTTCATATTTGCGGGCGTAAGCCTAAACCACCATTATGCCGCCGAAAGGTCCGCCGTTATTTATGTGGGCGAATTGAAAAGAGGAAAAGATTGTAAGTTGTTGCTTCCTTGGCACGAACTTTGCCACTGCAAGGACAGTGGTAATGCACAGCTAAACCTCGCAGAATAGCTGTTGGTAAATCGTATCCACTGTCCTTTCTCCATTTTCTTGGTCACAATTAAATTTGATCTTCCAGTAGAAGCGAAGCAGCAGCAACAGTGATAGGGACTTTGTTGGGGTCGTCTTGGAAAACTGGTCCAAATTTTCAACTCACATATATGAGGACAGAGTTTAGTTTTGATACGAGGAGCAGTTGTTTTCACTTTGCAAACAATAGGTTCGGGTTTCGTGGAGCTACCGAGGCAATACACTGACCTTCCTGACCACAGTCAGGCATGGAAACTGCATTCACCTACTTATATTTGTCTTTCTGTTTGTTTTTCAATACAATCTCCCTTCTTTCAGCTGCATTTTTCAAATGCCAAAACGAAATATCCACATTTCCCTAAAAAATTTAACAATGTAAATATTTATTTTGTGTACAAATTAAATTTGTATCCCCCATGAATATTGAAAATTAATTGATTTTCAAATAAAAAATCAAAAACTAAGCTGCATCCTGACAAAGTGCCGCCCTGGGTAGCCATAAATTCAATATTCTTATGTACCCGTAGGAACTAGGAAGGACATTTCCCAATTTATTTAAAATATTTTTTTTTTTCAGCCACCCGCATGTGGAATAAAATAATTTCAAGTAAAAAGCTATTGCGTTGGGCATAATAAAATTTATTCACAAATTGTACCTAGTCCTTATTCGGTGGGGAGAGGTGAGGGTGAGTATCTTTTTAAATTTAAATATTCGCTGACGAGAATTTTGGGCGAGGTAGGAGAGAATCCCGCGCATATTGAGTAACGTAAATGATAAACTAAAGGAAAACTCGACACCATAGGTACAAAATGCATGAAATGTTTTTTTTTTTTTTTTTTTTTTATAAAATATGCAGATTTATGAGCTGCATTTAAAATGAGTTTACATTCGGCGCGTTTGCACTATCGGATGGGGGAGTGCATCGAAAAGTGCTTCTTATTGTTAAAAAAAAACTTCCGACTTTCGAACTGATGTAAAACCGAGGCAGCAAGTAGTCAGAATGAATCGTGTGCCTTTATGGGAGTTGTTGGTAGTTTTTAAATAATTTTGTGTTAACAACAAAATGGGGATTTAATTGAAATGTTGGTGTGAAAAGTGAGTTCTGCACAAAAAAGAACCGAAGAATCTGAAAAAAACCCCATTGAACATAAAGAAATACGTGAAGAACAAATTAAATATCCGCAGAAAAAAGCACTAAAGTTCAAAAGATCAAAGGAACAAAAGTTCAAAGTTTCAAAATTTCAAAGGTTCAAAAGCTCAAAATTTTAAAAGATCAAAAATTCAAAGGTTCAAAAGTTCACAGGTTCAAAATTTCAAGAGTTCAAAGGTTCAATATTTCAATAGTTCAAAATTTCAAAAGTTCCAAGGTTCAAAATTTCAAAAGTTCCAATGTTCAGAAGTTCAAAAGATCAAAAGTTCAAAAGTTCAAAGGTTCAAAGGATCAAAAGTTCAAAAGTTCAAGATTTCAAAAGTTCAAAGGTTCAAAAGTTCAAAAGTTCAAGAGTTCAAAAGTTCAAAAGTTCAAATGTTCAAAAATTCAAAAATTCAAAGGTTAAAAGGTTCATAGGCTCAAAATTTCAAAAAATCAGAAGTTAAAGAGTTCAAAAGTTCAAATGTTCAAAAGTTCAAGAGTTCAAAAATTCAAAGATTCAAAATTTCAAAAGTTCAAAATTTAAAAAAAATTTCATTATTAAATACCTCTAAAGTAAATTCACCTAAACGTAACAAAATCATGTCGAAAAGGTTATCGAAAAACTCTGCAAAAATCCCGTCTTAAATACGCCTTTAAACCCAATCCAAGACCGCACAAGAATTTCATGGAACAAAACGTTACAAAAATGGGTCAAAAATCTCGCCAGTAAATGCTGATAAAATTTTACCACGAACAAAAATCTAAGCAAAAAACACCTCCAAAGATGCGTCAAAAAAAAACGTACAAAATTCCCAAAAAATCTCATCAAGAAATGCCTCCAAAAACGCACCAAAAACATGTCGAAAAGGATATTGAAAAATTCACCAAAACCCCGTCTTAAAGAAACCAAAACACTCGTCGACAAACCCGCAAAAAACACGTTCAAAACCAATCGAAGACCGCACAAAAATCGCAGCAGAAAACACCTCAAACACGTGCTTCAATAAACGTCGAAAATGCCCAAAAAAAAATCTCATCAAGAAATGCCTTCAAAAAATTCACCAAAAATGGAAAAAAATCATGTCAAAAACGTGTCGAAAAGGCTATTTAAAAAATAAATATCGAAACACTCCTCGAATACGTTAAAATCCCTTCGAAGACCGCACAATATTCGCATCAAAAAACAAAAACTTAGCCCCTAAAATCTCGTCAAGAATGCCTTCAAAAAAATCATCAAAAACTGTTGAAAAATGGCAACGACAACAGGTCAAAGACCTATTACAGCCACAAATCCAGCAGCAATGCCTCGCTGCGTAGTAGCAATCTCTATTTGGGTCGTGCCCCGTTGACAGGTTATTTAAACCACTAAATCGAAGAGCGAATGAAACTTGATTATCGCCAGACTTGTTGGTGATAAACCTGATCCCATCACAGCGAATTCTGAATAGATTCTCATTAAATACTGCCCACATGACTGATAGTCCTTGCTGATTGATTGATAAATTTGAAGTAAAACTACAACCAAGCAACCTCTCCCCTCCATAATGAGGATTAAAAACAGGTCTCCTCCTTCTTGCTGATGTCATCAACACGCATTAACAACAAATATGTAGGTTAAGTGCAATGCTGACAAGAAGTAGGAACCCGCCAACATATTCCACCACACCCACTTGACAGCAATTTCTACCAGCCTTAAAGGAGAGAAGACAACCCTCATAGACCACCACCGGGCAATAAAGAACATCATCAACGTCTACTAAACGCTCTCCACTACGGCATAATCCGACCTAAATCCATGTTCGACATTCGACGCAAAACTGTCAACGGACCCTTTATACATTTTTCATTAACGTCAACTGATGGCACTTGGGTTAATTTGCACACACACACACTAATCCTTTTAATGCTCTCCAGGTTTTTCGTTTCCTCCAAACACAGTTTGTATACCTGCCAACTACCTATTCCCGGACGGATGGAGTGTTTTCCTGGAAAATAAACGTTGCCTTCTTGTGGTCTCTTCTGCTTTGAATGGGGGAAAAAATAGATTTTTCATATGCGAAGTTGATGGGTATTCAAATCGGGAAAGTGTGTGTGTGGAGTAGTAGGGGGTAGGTTCTTTAAACACAAAGATCAGATAAATAAGATAAATTCTAAGAATGAGACCTCTAATGAGTTTCAATTGAAAAAACACAATTTTCCGTCAGATATTGCCAACAAATCAACCTGACAAAGGGCTAAACAATTATTAAACATAATTAAGACAAAGGCATAGGTTGTGCGGTAGCTAATAATTCATTAAGGGCCAATTACGTTCCATTTGAAGTAATTAACCTCACCCATTAGGGCCTGTAATGTGGCACTCCAGTCGCCCCAACTACCTACTTATATGCATTCAATTTAGTATTCGACATAACCGGCGACACCATAAATCAATTTTGCGGCACAGTAATTGATATTTGGAATTCAAATGCAAATTGGCTAAAGCCCCCAGAGCGTCAATCATCCCTTGATATTGTCGACGTCTGGGGCGCTCTGGTTAATTACTTCAGTTTATTGCCAAGTTACAGTGCAAGCTTGGAATATCATCTTAAATTTTAAAGCCATTTTTCTGGGGATGAACTTTGGCTTATTTAAAAAAAAAATGCCATACCAAGGGCGTCTAGCGGAAAGGCATCTTAACTGTGCCAAATGCTGCTCCTCCAACTGGAGTCTTTTTATATGAGAAAGGTGGTAACAGTTTTGCCACCAATAGCTACATACTTTTATTGAACCTCCTTAGACTCTTCCCGCGGCATTCATTCTGTTGAGGAGGTTGCCATAGTTTCTTCCTCTTTGGGAGCACATAGTTTTTGTATTTGTTGTCAAATGCGTTCCTCTTTTGGGCTGCAGGGAGGGCATTCAAAACCTTTGCCAAATGTGGCAACATCTAAGTAACTCTAATGTCGCTTGTTCAACTCTCATGTGTCCAGCGTTCAACTCTATTCAATCAACGCGTGAGACATGTCTGGAGGTAATTGCTCTTTTCGCCTTTGTCCAACCAGGAGTTCGAAGGTCTATAAGCACGGTTGCCACTTTGGTAAAAAATTGTTTGTTTATTAATTTTTGGTAAATTGGTAATTTGTAACTGGTTTTGGTAACTTTTTGAACAAGAGCACCGGAAAAATAATTCCAATTTGGAAAACCACTGCGTTTGATCATTGTCAGGAAAAGGATTTTAGGAAATACTTGTACTTCAGTAAATTAAGTCCCATTTATTTTTTTTATATGTGAATGAACCTAATAGCTATCTGCACTTTCTTCCTGCAAATAATTGTTTGCGCCGAAATGTCAAAAATTTACAGCGACTTGCAAAAAAATCCAACTGAAATACCTTCGGAGAGACTTTAGTATTGCCACCTATAAATCAGTCCTTGAAGCAGCTGTTATTGACTCCAACTGCGTCCTGACTAGTAAAATTATGTAAGTGAAAAGTTCACTTTGACATTTAAGCGAAATATGCAGATGATCCAAAACGTAAAGCCCCGTACAATTCCCGACTCCCTTTTCGCACACGTTTATTGTCCGGGACATTATTAGTTTGCGAAAATTTGACATTTGTACTGCAGTGTTGCCACCTTTTATGAGAGGTATGGAGCCAAATTGGAAAATGTTGGCGCCAAAAATACCTAAGCTCAAACATGAAGACCATAAATGCACACAATTTTTTTTAAATTCACTGGCACATTTATTTTGATTAAATTGTTTTGAAAGACGTCAATTTTAATTTGAAACTAGGCTTTTGTAGCCAAAATTCCGTCAAACAAAATGTGCCCTACGAAAATAATTAAAACAAATCGACTGATAGGTTTCTAAATATGAGGAAAACAAATTCCTGGCCGATGGAACAGTTAAGAAATTAAATATTTCAGTGGAATGATTTGTTTTTTTTTTTTGTGGAATTAACTGAAAAGTTGATCGGACAAAGTTGTTCGTACGGACAAATTTAAAGAAAATTTGCTAATTTATTTTGATACGCAACATTTGAAGACCCGGCCTAAAAATCGCCAAAACTTAAAGTAAATAGTCTAAATAAGGATAATTCCCAAATGACAATTTAAAGCAGCCAGCGAAAAGTTCGAGTACCCAAATCGGAGACATGTAAATAGGCAGTGCTGGTAACACTGCTACCTGTGTAGCAGCTGATGGAACTCTCCAAAAATTATATTCCACTGTCTTTTAGCAGACGTTTCGCTGTCCATTTGCAGACCACTGGGACATTTCTTTTCGGATCATCGTTTTAGGCTTGAAAAATTTTGTACGAAAATTGGACTTCACGTGAAGAATATACTTGGTACAATTTTCAATTGCCATCAAACATTTTTTTTTTATATTAAGATCGTAGATCTGAAGCTGCGATTACACGTGCCACGTTTTATGTTAAATTTTGACATGCCGACGTCATTATGACGAAAACAATTGTCCTAATTTGTCATTTGGCCGTCGCAGTGCACTCTTGCGAAAAAGACAGACAGTCAAAATTTTGCCACCAAAAATGGCACGTGTAATCGTGGCTTGAGAAAAGTCAAAGAATAGTAAAAAGTCTAGGAATATGCTGAAGACGAAAGGAATACTTTTTTTTTAGTTTTATCAACTTTCCAAATTAATGGTAACTTTGAACTTGATTTGGTAATTTTTTTCTTAATTTTGGTAGCTATTTTTTATTTGCAAGTGGCAAACCATGCGTCTATAAGTACGACTCGTTTGAGAGTGTGGGCCACATTGACAGACGTAATTCATTTCTGTAGGCGGGCTATGAGTGCATGACAATGCCGTGACGAAATCATATACTTAAGAGTTGATTCTACTGCAAATACCTGTTTGAGCACGGTCTGCCTAGCTTGTCCACTTGCTTGTCCATCTAGGAAGCTTATGACAATCTTCAAATCCTACGAAAACAGTGAAACAGTCTCAATGTCACTCCAGTGAGCCACCCTCGTAGTTTGAATGCTACACTTGCAAAGGACACCTCTTCCCTCGCTCTCTCTCTCTCCCTCTTTCTCTCTCTCTCTCTCTCTCTCTCTCTCTCTCTCTCTAACCGACCTCCATTTGCAAACTTTCCGTCACGGAACTATTTCAAAACAATGTTTCAAATATCTAGTGCAGTTTTCTGACACCTCTAGTGAAACACCGAACCGAATCTACCACTCCAATCGCCCCAGAGGGATGATAATAATGCAGTAAATTTCTGCCTCCTTGTTCATTACGAACAAAAAAAAGAAAGAAAAAACAAAACAGCACTGCCGCTGCTCGTAAAATTGCATTTAATTACAGTCAACAGGAAGTTCCTGCATTACTCTCTCTATTTAGATTTAACGCTTTCAGAACTAATTTATACCAAACTAAACTGTGCAAGGATGCGCACAACCTGCTCCAACCAAACAATGGCGAAAAATTTCACTAACCAAACCAAGCCAGCAGCATTTGTCACCCAGTGTCTAATCACGAAACTATTTTAGTTGCACAGAGGCGTGCTCACAAGGAGTGACCTTGCTGACCATTGTAACCGCTTATTCGGAGCAGCAGAGAGAACGGCTTTAACTTAACCGCTTCTATAGAGGGTTCCGGGGGCTAAACTATAGTTTGCAAATGAATTTTCTCCTCAGCGATGTTTAACACTGCGTGTCAAGCCCGTTTGAAATGTCCAGTCACCCCCTGAGAGGGGAGCATTCTCATGTGCAGTGTAGTTTAACAAGGACCAATGTTTATTCTGAGAGGTAGGAATTTTTTGCCCCCTGAATAAAACAAGTAATCCTGGTATAGGTAGCGATGTCCTTCATTTGAGGAATGTATTCCGCATGGAATAAAAGTACAATCGGTTTGCACAGTTAAATTCAGTTTCCTCCACGTTGGTCCTTGTTGAAGCAGTAGTTCTGACTGGCAACGCTTGTGACAATTTCCCCACAAAACATGTCACCATTCAGTAGAATCTGTCACGAACAGAAGTAAATCGTTGACACCCCATCAGCCCCACCACCTTTGCGATATCTGTCCGGAGACGTTGGGAAACTTTCCAACGTAACTGTGTTAAGGATCGACTATGAGTACATGCTGGAGAGTACTTACACACAGCGGGAAGACGGTATTGCGATATCATTGCCGTTAGCGGGTGAAAATTCCAAAGAAAATCTAAGTCAGAAGAGAAAACATCCTTTGTCCATTTGTTTTGAAGGATTTTACACAGCGGAGCGATGCCGAAACTCAAGAGACTCATGAAGTGAGTGTTTGTAAGTCGTATCCTTCCAATTAAGGTTTCGCAGAAAAGATCCAAAAGCAAAGGCATGAGTAGATATCTGGAGACGGATTTATTTCGAAATACAGTCCACCTTGTGTACTTAAACTATACACGAGGTTGGATGAGGAATTCGACTGCAGTATACAGCTAAGAAGGGGCCCTATCTACCTGTGGACTGCATATTAAGAACAGAGCTGCTGAGAGTGTGGCCAGAAAACTCTACCTTTTACGGGCAAAGAAAAAAACTTTATACCTAAAACTGTAGGACCCCTTCATTGGCACCGAAGAATACAAAGTCACCCAAAACAATTGGTTCTGAGGAGCTAGTCCTATACGGACTGTTTCTCAAACTGTTTTGTTTTTTTTTCTAGGCTGCTAGCTGACTGAGCTTCATAGCAGGAGGGGATTGCTAAGGAGCATCCAAGGAGAATATATGATTTCGTTAAATGGATCAGTTTCTTTTTAAATCGTTTGTCGGTATGGATGCAGTCAGACGAGTAGATCACTTCCAGCGATCGGTTACTGAGAAATCTCCGAATCAGACCAAAAGTCGTGACAAGCACCAAAATCGTAAGATCCAATTTATATGCATACGTTCAGGCTGATTTGGAGCAAACCCTGAACTGTTTTATTGAACATTTGTCCACCTTCCTCCGCTCTGCTGCGATAGCAGACCAATAAAACAAAACCAATTAGTCAAAGGAGTCCTCCTTTGCCATCAAAATCCTCCTTTTAAATCATCTTTTTTTAATCACCCTATTAGCATGTCTAATGCGGGTGTGTTTCCGAAATAAAACGTATAAAACGACCGCACAATTTCGAATGTATTGCACCCAAATGACCTGCCAGGCAAATAACCGTACAATTATTGTTGCACTGAAATTGTAATGGGCTTTGAATTAATGAACCCAGTCGTTAAAACAAAACAAAAAAAAACGACCATTGCATGTGTGTGCACTCGCAAATAAAAACAAAACCCTGTCCTTCATCCAGTGACTGTTGGCCGCTTTATCTGTTGTTGGTTTAATGCTTTTTGGTATATAAAACCTCTATAGAGCAATTCAATGCAATGCCGCCGACTAATTGCGTATATAAATCCTGCCTCATTAAGTATTTTCCCATTATCAATTTTTGAAAATTAAAATTACTATACACAGCAAAAATCGTTTTTTTATTGCGACAAATTAAGTGCAATATTGGTGTGCCATTAAATGTATGTGCGCGATCAAATTGCGGACAAAGGATGCGATGCAATTAAAGTTATATTTGTCCATTAAAAACTTATGACGTAGGTGGATATATAGTCCAGCGTGCCAGAGAGTTGGGTCAAATGTGTGAGTGGCTGGCAAAATGTTGAGCCTTATCCATGTATTGTACAAAATCTTGTGTCAAGCGGAAGTATCCTTCCTTGTTTTTGCTCAAAATTGAGACACCTTTTCGGGGCCGAAATGCATGGGAACTTATATTGTGTAGTAGAAACTACTTTTTTTGTGATGTATCTGAACTGATTAAGAGCTAGTGGCGGGAAAGTCAGTACAAACAAACGTCACAGTTAAAAAAGGCAGTGAAATTAAAACCAAATGTTCCAATCCTCTATATCCTTCCTTCACGACACTGGAAGTACGATATTTCATTCGACTTCGATAGTGAGAAAATCACTCTTCTTCATAAGTTAAGGATGATGAACTTAACTCTTCCTTATAAATGTGACAAAGTTACTTCTTATCTTGTGACGTATCCGAATGGATTAAGAGATAAGAGCTAGTGGCGGGAAAGTCAGTACAAACAAACGTCACAGTTAAAAAAGGCAGTGAAATTAAAACCAAATATCGCAATCCTCTAAATCCTTCCTTCACGGCACTGGAACTGCGATATTTCCTTCGACTATGGAGTCAAAATATCAATCTTGAACTGAAGAATTAATAAAAAGTCTTCTTCAACTTTTCATGGCAATAATGCGCTCATACACAACTACAGGTCCTTTCAACTGAACTCAGCAACAGTAACAGAGGAAGACGGAGTAATTGCAGTTATTACCCGCTTATGTAAGTAATCATCGCTGTGTCGTGACTTAATTCAACCACCCACATTATTTATCCGACACCATTTGGATGTAACCAGCAGAAGCCTGCCATTAATAGATCATTTTCTTCTGCAATGACGGGGCTTCAATGGCCTTTCTCCTCATCATCTGATGCCTGTTCTTTTCGCTCTTCGTTCGTCTTGCGCTCGGTTGTACCTATGTTGTAGTCGTCCATTGTCACCACCACACTAACCCCCTTGTTTTTATATGAGACTATGCTGGATTTTCTTATCGTCGCACAAGCACAAAGAGGACACCATAGGGTTGTGGAGAGGGGGGGGGAGGGAGGTCTCTGTTAGGGTTAGCTACACAGCTGGGTATAGTGAACTTTTCCATTTATTCCAAGTGGATTGGCTTGACGAAACCGTACAAGTGGAAAATTTCCGAACAAGAAACATACGCGACGATGACGACAACAGTTTGGACGGCTCAACTAAAGTATGTGAAATGTATATAGTGCTGTGGAGGGCGGGTGGTAGATTTAGTTCTTTCAACATTTCTGAGCAATTCTGAGTTTTATTCCCCTCCTCTCTATATCTCTCGCCGGGTTAAATAAATTGTTTCTGTTCCATGCACATGTGGCAGCTGAAAGTAAAAGTATCTACAGTTTGACAGTGCGTTATTCGTATTCTTTTTCGTTTTCATTCGATTTCCTTCGAATCCAGCTTCCGGTTCAGTTAACTTTTTCAACTTTCCGGTTTGGGGGAGGGGAAGGCGTACAGTTGTGGTTCGCAGCCAATGAACCGTGAAGTTATAAGAAAAAGCTTCACTTTCAGCCCCAGATACCTACTGTTGTTGTTGGTCTTTTGTGTGCGACTTTTATGTACTCCAAGAATAGTTATAAACGAAGCGAAGGTTGTTGGTATAGTTGCTAGGAGAATTCGCATTACGGTTTTGCTATTTCATACCTCGCGTGTGCTTAAGATGTGTAACGAGTTAGTTTAGATTGGAGGCTGTTGTGGGTTTGGTTATCCATCGAATGTACAAACCCAATCGTTATTGCGTGCTAGTTGGGAGCACTCTCATGAGCCGGCTTAGAGTTTGATGGATTTAAATGGTTGGTTTTTGAAAAGCTTCTTGGCAACAGTGGGTTTCCCACGGAGAAGGAAGAAATTGTCCTCCGTGACAGTGGTTCTTAGCTATTTTCCTTTGCCTATTTATATATAAAAATAAGGAACTAATCTGCTTTCGGACACGTGTTGCAGGACGCGGTGGTTGCTCATGTGATTCGTACAACAATCAGTCCATGTCGTTGCTCGTAGAAGCTACAGCAGGAGACTTGCGAATGTCGTAAGGTTGTATTAAAACTGCGCCACTTCGCCTTTACAGTGCACTCTGCGTAATAATATGAAAAGTTCGTCCACCTGTCAGCGAAAATTTTGGAAACCAAAAAGGTGCAAATAGTTTACTACATAAATACAACCAAACCCAAACACTTTACCCGCCCACGGCGCAGAACTACAGCTTGTCAGACGCAAACAAACACCTACTCGTAATGTACGACAAAATCCAACAGAAAACCGTGTGGAGGAATATAAATAATGGTCCTTGACTCCTATGTAGCCCGTTCTCCACTTCCGTCGCAAATTTGATGAATTTGAATCTCATCACGACATTTTGTTCCAATTTACAGCGCCTAGTTGGTTCACGCGCACCACGACACAGAGATGAGTTGAGTGCGTTTAACTTCAAGGACTTTTTTTTCTTTGTAATTCCCTTATTATGCTCGAGGGGCTGTATTCAATCCAGATGAACATCAATCAAGGTGGAATTATTAGGAAACGTAATTCAGGATATTCTGTCATTTCATTTGGTTAAGAACTTTTTTCCGGGGGAAAAAAAAAATGTGGTGGCGTTCCTCCTTTTTATTTTCGGTCGGTGTGTATAATTTTATTTATTTCAATTTGAATTGCCTGGAAAGGTATTCACTCTCATTGATGAAATTTGTACATCAGCCCTCCCCGCCAATGGATCAAAGGACGTTTTTTAATTGGTTAGTGTTTTAGATCTCCTGACGCTGATCTTCTCCATTAAATTTGAATTACCAAAAGTAACCTGAATTTTGCCAACCAAGAGGGGGCCTGTTGTTTGCAAATGAGTATAAGTGAATTCTACGTCAGGAGTTGACGACATATCGAATCATATTTGTGTAACTTGCAAACGTAAACATTCCTGTTGGGGGTGGTGTCACAAAGCGTGTCCCATAATTACCCTGCTTCAGTTATAGATTCTTGATTATGCTTCATTTATGTTTCACTGTGTGTGGGAACCGCATCAAATTTCTATATGGATTTAATTGCGTGTATGAGATGCCATGTCGAAGCGGAGGCGTGTTACAGGTACCAACTCAGAGTGGTTTTCGATGGGATTTTCACTGTAGTTCTAAGTAGTTTTTATTGAGTCTTTCCTAAGACTGATGTGTACTAAGCACAGTAAACCTGTGTAACAGCTGCAGTATAGGTCATTGGAAGTCACAGCTTAAAGCAGGTTCGTTCAGTTAATCTAGAATTCCACCGAAACTCACAGTTCCTCATCCACGTTTCCGTAACTAAAACTCACACCTCACCCGTATCCGACGTTGAAAAATCGTTGTAATTATTATACTGGCATGCTCGGCTGTGGCGCATCAATTTTTAACGCGCCGCGTAGTTTACTGAGAAGGCGTTCTTCTTTGAAGACCTTTTTCTGCAACGGATAACAAATCCCCGAGGTACATCTTCAATTTCATTCATTTTATAAATTCCGCTCGCAGATTTTTTTTTTCCCCCTCTGAGTCCTTCCAAAATCCACTCGTACACCTCCTCAAACTCCACTTTTCCAAATCAACATTCTGGACGCCAACCACGATGGATAAACGCCACTTTTATGGCATAAATGAATTTCTAGTACCACCTGACTTTGTGACCTATTATCACCAATTTATCGCATCCGCCACCACACCTGTCGAAGGCGAACCCTGAATACCTTGCGCCTAGGTTTGATAAGGGTATTGCGAACTTTAAGCCCGCATGGTGGGAGGGAGAAAGACGCGCAGTTTAACATTCATTAGGATTCAAAGCAAAGTGGAGGTGTTAAGCTCAACAGGATGGTCCAAACAGATGTGCGAATGAGGTCATTGCGTGCTCTAAGGCGTTCGAGTTTAACGAACACGGAAGTTCGGCTTACTACAGACGGCGGATGAGTGTGAGTAAAAATGAATTTAATCATCTCGCCGCTGGATCAATGTTTAATGAGAGGGATAAGACGAGTTATCGACATTGTTGTGGCGGATAACAGTCTGTACCTGAATGGACCTTGAAGAAATTACAAATCCATGCGGTGTACTCATTTCAACTAAGTTGATTGTTCATCTGCATAATCATGTAGGGCGTTTCAAACTAATTGGCCTTACATACTCGTACCTCTCCATTCGCCTGATACGTTATTCCTAGCAACGCGGTTTTACACAAGAAAAATATATCAAAAAATTAATCCACGCTGGTGGGTCCTCTTTATTCTTGGAAATTAAAAGCCATCTGTGTAGTGAGAAGGATTCATTAAGTAGAAAATGCAATGCTGAACGTAGAATACATTTTCCCCGGATCTACGTTATCGCTCTCACAGCGAATGAGTGCTATCTGGGGCGGGTATCATTTTGTTGTTCTCCTTCGCTGACATACAACAGTGGGTACCAGATGTAAATGGATTAGCAGTAAGCACTTGGGGGGAGAACACCCACTCACTCGTAGTTCTGTGTTTCTCTGGATCAGCTCAGATTTTGTTTTTGTACATTTTTTATTCGAAAACTTGAGGTCCTCTTTTAATTCCACATGAGAAATAAAGGATTTCGCTTGATAATACATCAAGATTATATTAAAAAAAAGAGGGATTTTGAAAGTGGTTGAGCTAGTGTGAGCTCCTCAAAAATGAAATCATCAGGAAATGATTTTATTTGGGCAGTTTTTTAAGCAGCCACTTGAAACATATGAAGCAGTACACCTACGGTAGAATAATTCCTCCGAGTATATTTTCAACTCTGGGGTACCTATATAAGCTGCGAATGTTAAACTGGTTAAAATTTGCTCCTACTCTTTCGGGGTGAGCAAGACAGATTCGTTCGAGGGGCTTTATTCGGAGCTTAACTTGCAACCTTGAAAGCAGAATCTTTTCAATAGATTTTTGCAATTTTTTTTTGTTGCACCGACTGTGGCGGTATTTGGAAAGGAATTTCTATGAAATATGGATCATATGGAGGAGTAATTTCCGGGAATTCGCCGGCATGTATTGTTTATTTTACAATTTTTTCCTAGTACAGAAAATTGGAACCGCCGTTTTCTTCCGGTTCGTAAGAATATAATAAACCCCTAATATCAGCATCGAACATACGTTTTTCGTAATAATGCGGTCGGGCCCCAGGTGTTCTATAGATAGAGCTGTACGGGTGCTCCAAATCTTCCCATTTGAGTTACAATTTATTTTTGAATTGGTTAAGTTTTTGCGCCATCCTCAACCCTGTCGATCGTCGAAAAGAAGTCCTCCAGAAGAATTGGCTCATTTCTTTCGAAATCGGCATCGAACAGACGATATTCGTAATAATGCGGTCGGGCCCCAGGTGTTCTATAGATAGAGCTGTACGGGTGCTCCAAATCTTCCCATTTGAGCCATAATTTATTTTTGAATTGGTACAGTTTTTGTGCCATCTTCAACCCTGTCGATCGTCGAAAAGAAGTCCTCCAGAGAGTTGGCTCAGTTCTTTCGAAATCGGCATCGAACAGACGATATTCGTAATAATGCGGTCGGGCCCCAGGTGTTCTATAGATGAGCTGTACGGGTGCTCCAAATCTTCCCATTTGAGTTATAATTTATTTTTGAATTGGTTAAGTTTTTGCGCCATCCTCAATCCTGTCGATCGTCGAAAAGAAGTCCTCCAGAAGAATTGGCTCATTTCTTTCGAGATAATTGAAATAGCCATCTAGCGGTAGACGGATGTAGCTGAAAAAAATGTGTATCCGCTTCTGGAGTTGTGTATTAAAATTGCTTTACTAAACATCAAATTTATTTTCATTTGCTTAATTTATAGACGTCTTAGGACAACCCAACAACTGCCCTAAATGTGATCACCAACTTGAGATGTAATCATCATCGTTGCCACAATGTCGAATTTTTTAAATTTAACACAATTTACTCAGTAACAACTTCTCCAATGCCAGAGGTACTTCAACATCTATTCGCCATAGATCAGTGTATAAGGCAAGCCCTAAATAGGTCAACAGAAGATGTGGATACTTTAAAAAGCAATCCTCATTGGAAGAAATCCATCCTTCCCTCTCTCCTTCTGTGCTTAAAACCGAAGGCAAACGCCAAACATATCGTTTTAACTTTGCGAACATAAAACTGTGATACTTTGTTGTAGGACACAACCACCCAATGGGTATGGTTTAGAGATAATCATATCCTTTACCTGTTTTCTTGGGTCTCACTGATGGTTTTTTTTTACTGTTCGTCCTTTTTGTATACGTGTCCTGCCGAAGAGCATATCGTCGGTCGGTTCGTTTCCGTGTTCGATAGACGGCATAATAAATGAATTGTCTGTCCTCTTTTGCACAGGACAGCGCTTTTAGCCCCTTTTTCCCCCACATTTTTAAAAATGATCAAAATTACCCCTTTTTCACTTTAAGTAGGACATTATTTTTTATTGATCGGAAATGATTGCAAAAATATGAAAAAAGTGATTCGTAATGAATGCATTTGTTTTTTTGTTTTGCTCTGTTTTTTTTTTTTTTTGTTATAGGTACCTATATATTTTATGAGGAGGGCCCCTTTTTTGGTTCGGGACACGTTTTTATCCCCTTTTTGAAATTTTTTCAGCGGCGACCCTGGCTGGTAGTATCAGGATCGACCTTCAAATGCCCGGGAGACCATTATAAAGAGAGTTTTGAAAATTCCCTGATAACTTTTTAAAACCCTGTGAGGAAATGTAATAAATTAGTGTCTTCAAAAGCTTTCAAGTTGCGATTGTGCAAAATGCGATTATCAACTCCCAAATGTTGGACAATTTACTAACATTAGAAGCAATAGAATTAGAAAATCTCTTAATTACATTTGCGAGACTAACTTTTTCACAGGACTTTTGTAATAATTCAATTCGCAAACGCTTATGGTGTTGCACAGTGCGAGAGATAGAAAGGAGAGTGCATACCTGCGGGATATACCACCGCCACCCGGTTAGGGAACAAAAATCAAATTATTCCAACAAGCTGAAGCTGTATTTACTCAAGCCTGCAGTAATGTGGGGAAATGTTCCCACAGGTTTGCATTTAAATATTGCACCATCTGGGCGGCGACTGTGTCGGCACTCATTTGAAATACCTCCTTAGGCGTGCGAACTTATTCAAAATGAACGTGTTCGTTGTAGTCAATGTTAGGCACGACTCATGTGTGACGATAGTGTTTGGAATGAGCTTCTGGCTAGCGGTTTATCCGAGTGTTTTGGTTCAAATCTGTTAAATGCGATAGTGGGGGGAACGTCAATATGCGTCTCGTTCATTGCAAGTACAACTTAAGATTAGACCGACAGAATTGCGAGACTCACATTACGATTGTATTCTTTTTAAGAGGCGAACGTTACGACTGAATTTACCTAGGAATGCGACCTTTCGTGGACCAATAAATAGTTTTGTGTGGCTTATACAAGATAACAGCAGGAAGACAACTTCACGGTGAGATATTGAACAAATTCTTTGCATTCATTTTATCGCATCACATGAATTGACGAATATCCCCCAGTAAGCAGATTTCCTCATTTCAGAGTCAAGCTCTGTTGATCACATAAAGTCCTGTAAATTTTTACTTAGATCTTTGAAAAACTTTGGCTTTATCAGTCCTACACCAAATGTCACTGTTGACAACATTCACATTCGCCTAACATATTTCTCGTGCGACGACTTATAGTGTTTCAAATAAGAACCAAACCACGACCAAGAGCAACCGTTGGTAATATTTTTTTTTTTTTTTGAATTTCATTAAAAAAAATAAAATTCCATCATTCTAGATTTTGGTCTGAGAGCTTCAAACATTTTTGGAGATATTGGCTGCCTTTATTTATTTTTGTAGCGATTACGAATAATTTACATTCGTTCCCAAGGCAAAACCAAACCACGACCAAGAGCAACCGTTGGTAATATTTTTTTTTTTTTGAATTTCATTAAAAAAAATAAAATTCCATCATTCTAGATTTTGGTCTGAGAGCTTCAAAATTTTTTGGAGATATTGGTTGCCTTAGGTCTCTATTTATTTTTGTAGCGATTTCGAATTATTTTTTTAATTGACAAGTTAAAGTCGGCAAAAATGAATTTCAGTACAAAACGCCCCCAAAAAGTAGGCGTGTCAATGAACAACAAAGCCTAAAGCCCTCTCGGACTCTTATATATAGATTTCGAGAGAAAAAAAAAGGAAATTTGAAAAACCTGTTTATACCAAACCCCGGCAACATCTTAAACCATCGCCAGTAACAAAGGGTCTGACTAATAATCATTCTTACCTTCGAACTAAATATTTCTTAGGTCACAATGGGTAATTTTATATGGGCACGTGTTGTCAACAATGTTAAGCGAAGAGTATACAGACACCTCAATGTCACTCTCACTGTCAATGATGGACAAAAGTTCTTGGCAGAAACAGTCACCTGTTTACCATACGTGACAGTTTTCATCCCGAATTACTTAGAGAGCACTGACAATTTCCTACCACTTTTAGAAAATTCTGGGTTACATGCGAATACGTATAAACTTGTTAAATAAACAAAAAAAAAATAGAGGTTCGCCTTGGATGGGAAACCCTGCAAGGAATGACAATTTTCCACCTCGAATTTCAGCAAACTATGCAAGCTTACATTGCCAGCAAGAGTTTACAAGCCAAAATATACACACAGCCACCGTTAGTGTTGTAACGCTGCTTTCAGCATGACTTTCAAAGGCACAGTCAAAAGAAAAAATAATTCTCTTTGCAGTGCAACGAAAATCCGTCCTGGGGCGGGCTTCTGCAAAAGACAGAGAGACGGGACAGACAATTCCCACGAATTGTATAAATTGGCGAATGTCCAGGAAAAGATTTCTATATTTGTCCTTGTGATCCTGGGTAAGAGAGGAGATGAACTTTTAATATTATCTTTTTTGCCCTTACATTAAGTTTTTATGATTTGTGTGTGTGTGTGTGTTTTTTTTTTGTTTATGTAACGTTATGCAAGACTGTAGGTGAGTAGACAGGTGCCAGTCTTATTAAATGCTGTTTTAAAGATGCAATCTGCATTCCTTGTAACTCTTGATGAGCCGGAATGTCGCTTCATGTCATTGCCATGTACGAACTTCTGCGAATGACCATCGTTAGCTTGTTTTCCGCAACGTATGAAGATGCTATGAGCAAATGAAGGAAAGCACTACTTACCTAAAGCAATAAACGACACAGCAACTACTAAGGATAAGCTCCTTCGAATGCGATACCGAGAGCGGAATGTTTTGACAGACAAAGGACCGACAAGATGGACTTTTCATATAAAAGGGATACTCAGCGTGGAATGTTATATATCTAACATCGATCCGTCGCATTGTTCTCTCTCGATGGTGCTTTTTGATTATGATAATATATGTGACGGGGGGGGACTATCGTCAGAATGAAAACTGAAAGGGGGAATTATATGAAAGTAGATGTTTGCCGACAGCAAACACAGACGGAGCGCCATGTGAACATCTTTGGGAGTGCTTTCGTGTGTTACAGCTATGCAAATGCTGCAAGTGGAAGCAATCGAGTAGAGTATTCTCACACATATATTATAGTGAATGGTTTCCCTCATTTCAGTGGGACAGCCAAGGAGGGCGGCTGTGTCGGGGGCTTGTTATTCAGGGGAATGTACGAGGCAGCGATTGAGTGAAATGTGAGCTCAAACTGGGTATGAATACCCGTTGCGGCGCTGACCATCATAGGGAACATCTTTCATTGCTTTACGACGAGACGGAAATAGATTTGTAGGATCAATGGCTGTGTAAGGTTAAATTTAAAGCGGGATAGCACCAAAAGGGAATTTTTTCCAAAACCTGTGCAGCAACCTTCAAAAGCGGATCAACACTGACAGAGTATATCGACATTTATCTAGTCGTCTAAGATGGCAGGTGCACAAGCGTACTCAACTCCTAGAGCAAATTGATTCTAACTGTCATAATTAGCCAAAATACACTCAAACACTATGATACTTTGAATGCGTCCATTACAACAAACTTCTCAGTATGGCTGCTGCCATTTGATTTCGAAACCATTTTCTATATATGTGTACAAACCGATGAGAAGAAACGGCTTGTTTCGAGAAGTTGTGTCGCTTTTTCTCCTGTTTTCTGATCAAACCCACTCCTAAAACAATAAGCCCATCGAATTTCTTCTGCAATTCCTTGAAGCTCTTCTCAATTACTTGTCTATACCGCACTAACAAAAAGCAATCCTCCTCATCGCCCCGGGGGAAATTCTGTTCATCTGTCGAAACACTAATTCCAATCATATCCATCTACGACAAACAATGTGCGACCTGTGAGATATTAAATTGCGAATAACTCAACACCTCAGAGCCAATACCAACATCCATACCACGGCCACAGGAGAGAAATCGCAATGCGGGGCCTTCTCCACAAATCAACCGAAAAGCAATAAATATCGAATGATTATTTCTAGTCCCTCACAGAAACTCCACCGTCAGTATCTTACACATTCTGACAGCTAAGCTATTTCAATCAGCAGGCGGTACCGTGTTCAGACAGTTGCGAGCTAATCGATTCCGGATGCTGTATGGTTGGTGGTTTTTCCTAACCCTCCGATATCAATTCGCAGCCGTCCATTAGAATGCGAGAGAGCCATTGTTATTGTTCGACATTCGACGCTCATCACTTGGGATACCTGGACTGACAGTGGCTCTATCAACCATCACATTCGTCAGCGGTAGTCTATCGCCATTAAGTCTGATGGAGTCTCTCTCTCTCCCTGGATGCCATGAATTATTGCGCCACTTCGAGATGTGATATTTATCAAGAAAATGCTGGGGAGCTGGCTTGGCTTTGCGTACAGCAATGGGATATGTCTTTCTTGCAATCCAATTAGATATCGAAATTTAATTAACTTCCCGAAGGTATACTCGGCATTGTTGGATGAAGAAGTTTACATGGATTTCCAAGGGATAACAGGGCACACATCCAGCACCCGCACAGAAACACAAATGACAAACATGCCGCAGAGTAAACGTAGCAATTGAGTACATGACATGCTTTCTAATCCATCTATTAGCAATTTCAAACCGCCCCGATAAACGTAAGGACGAGCTTAGAGAATTAACCATGTGGTCAACAGGTATTTTCGTGTCCTTCCAAAGGATGATGAGGGTGCTTGTACCAGATACTGGCTTCGTGCAATCACATACTCCTGCAAATGACATCATTATCCATAGATGTCTGTTTAGCAGTGCTGCAGGGTCTAACGCTGCCGGTGTGTGGCTTATTCAAAGACTCATTACGAACGCAAATGTACTTAAACTATCTGGACTGCTCGGGCATAGACATGGCCGCTCGTGGTTCTGGGAGACTGGTTCACGAACTTGAATGGTATTAGTGCCATCTCGGGGAGGTAGTTACTCGAATATCTCCTCACAAAGGATGCAGAGAAATGCTGGTTAATTGCATACGTAACCCGATTTAATAGAGATTGCGTGATCTGTCAGTAGGTAGGCACTGGCAAAGCATTCTAAGTGGGGTCGATGTACGATTACAAGTCACATTTCGATAATTGTATTATGCTGCGGGAATCTAGGTTAACATCGGTCATATTGGGAGTGGTAAGACCACATAAATGACCTTTACAAGGTCGTCGAAAACATGTCAAGAAATGAGATGAAAAACTGGTGGAAAACATGCCAATACGAGTCAAAAACTCACCTAAAAACGCATGAAAAATTAGTTAAAAAAACGCGTCCAAAACCCATCGAAAAAAAGTCGTAAAACGCATTCAATACCTAATAAAAAATGAGTCAAAAAACGCGTCCGTAACTTACTGCAAAACATGTCCGAAACTAGTTGGTAAATGTATCAAATAAGTAAAAAAAAAACCCGTCCAAAACAAAAAAAAAAAACTTTCCAAAAATATCATCAAAAACGAGTTGCAAAACATGTGGAAAACTAGTCGAAAAATGCACCAAAAATCTGTCGAAAATGTGTTTGTTAGCTCTTGAAAAACATGTCAAAAACTGGTAGAAAAAAAACGAATAAGATCGCTTCATAAATGAGTCGAAAAACGCATCCGAAATCCCATGAGAAACATGTCAAAAATCAGTTGGAGAACGTATCAGAAATGAGTCGAAAATGCATCCATAAGCTCTTGAAAACATGTCAGAAACTAGTTGAAAAACGAGGATAAAAACAAATAAAAATGAGTACAAAAACTCACTAAAAGCATGTTAAAAACAAGTTGCAAAAGGTATCAAAAATGAGTCGAAAAAAAACGTCCGATAAATTCTTGAATATCGTGTCAGAAACTAATGGAAAAACGTGCCTCTGAATGTATCAAAAACGAGTCGGAAACCGCCCCCAAAAAAACTGATGAAAAACATGTCGGAAATTAGTCGAAAGACGCATTCAAAAACTAATAAAAAATAGACGAAAAACGCATTCAAAATGAGTCGAAAAACGCGTCCGTAACTTACGGAAAAACATGTACGAACGCGTCCAAAACAAAAAAAAAAACTTTCCAAAAACATCATCAAAAACGAGTCGAAAAACATGTGGAAAACTAGTCGAAAAATGCACCGAAAATTTTGCCGAAAATGTGTTCGTTAGCTCTTGAAAAACATGTAGAACTAGTAGAAAAAAACGATTGAAATTGCTTCATAAATGAGTCGAAAAACGCATCCGAAATCACATGAGAAACATGTCAAAAATCAGTTGGAGAACGTATCAAAAATGAGTCGAAAATGCATCTATAAGCTCTTGAAAACATGTCAGAAACTAGTTGAAAAACGAGGATAAAAGCAAATAAAAATGAGTAAAAAAACTCATTAAAAGCATTTCAAAAACAAGTCGCAAATGTATCAAAAACAAGTAGAAAATCTAGTTCAAAATCTGATTAAAACATGTCAAAAACGAGTCTCGTCAAAATGAGTCGAAAGTCACATTTTTGGTGTCCCTCACCTACAGCAAAAAATTCGCTTCATTACTTTACCATTATTCCCCGCCTTCCTCGAACACAAGTCAGGAAAAATGTCGCTCATTATCGTGCACAATAAATGTTACGTATTCGCCACAGTGGCGCGCAAAACCTTTATTTAGTTCCTCGGTCTCACCATCTCATATAAAAGGTCATTCTTCAATGTCTCTGTTTTGAGTTTGAGTTGCCAACAAAAATCTCTCTCTCCTGAAAGTCTTGAAATATTTCTAAGCGATAAATTTTGAATTTTATGAATGCAGCAGCAGTCCTAGTTGTAGTACTCTCTGCAGTGCTGTCCTGTCAGGTGGAACTCTTCTTTTTTTAGTAGCTCCTTTTAGAGGAATTCCATTTGAGAATTGCGCGCTGGGAATATGCGAAAAAAAAAATCCTTCAGACTTTCAGCGGCTCCTCATGTATCCTCTAAAGAAATCCTTTTCTCCTCTGCGCAAAAACATAAGCAAGGTTTTTCTGTTCATTTTTTTTAGCAGTAGCAGTAGGTAGTTGTCTTTCAGTTGGGCAATGTTCCATGGACGACTCATGGCAATGAATTTCCCCCAGCAAACGAACACAAAAAAAAGAAGAGGAAAACGAATAAACTAACAGCTCTCACCACGATGGAGACGAATTGTGAGTGTGTGTATTTTTGTTTTTATCGCTTACGACTGACTACCTACAAGTAAAACTTACAAGAGTCCCGTAGCATAAGGGTTCTTCCTTAAAAAGAACAAAGCCATCCACTAATATAGGGAGACGAAGGATACTGCGCCAGAATACACAATACACAACACCAACTGAAAATGTATCTAGGAGTTTTATTTTTACGACAAATGAAAAATTGTGTGGGTACCTATCGTGTTTTTCTTTTCCATTTCAACTGGTTGTTGTTGGTGGCTGTGAGGGTGGGGGAAATTAATGCAACAACAAGAATAGATAAATTGAAATAATAAAACTAAAGAACGGATAGCTGTGCACACATAAAGGGGAGGAAATAAAAGGAAGTCCCTAAGTAACTGAAAAAGAAAAAAAATTGGAAAATAAGGAAGAATATTGAATGTGAATTGAGTTATGATTGCTTTGGAGCGCACTGAACTCTTGGCTGCGAAAAAAAACGGGGGATACCGATGGATGTGTGTATTCACTTTACGGAAGATAAATTCTTTGCGGTGGTGTGGTTGAGTTTATTGAATGTGCGATCTGCTTCTTTAGGTTGGTGTGGGGGTATAATCAGTATATCTGAAAATTACGACCAAAATGTAAAGTCCATTCGACAAACTTAATGGTAGTGCCCGGTAATAGCAGAAAAAAGAAGGTAAATGTGACGACACGATCAGGTTGCTTGACGATCAATACCGATATCGTCTTTTTTTGGGGTACTTTCTGATCACCAAACGTTGCAAGCGCTGATAAGATCGACTTCTATTTTCTTGGGATGATTGTGTCAAAAGAACAGTCACATTCACAAATTATCAACGACTATGCGGATCATTTAATTGGTTAATTTTGACCTAGATTTGACGTCCAATTGTATTCCCAGCTCACAAGCGATCAGTTCTCAACGCAGTTTATCCATTAGCTTCACAAAGCGATCCACAGCGATCGACATGATTATTTTCGGTTGCCAACATAATGAAAACATGATCACAATCTGTAGATCATTTTGATTTAGCTACTCTAAAACGATTGCAATCGTCAGGTTTTCGTAAAAATATGTGCCTCTTATAGGAACTCTAGTTAACGTCCGCTTAAATCGATTTTAACTAGTTCCATTTAACACTGATCACATTGTAGACTATGATTGCTTTCTAAACCAATCGTTTAGAGTTACCCTCTTCTCAGTGAGCAATCCAAAAGTTATTTTTCTGTCGATTGATTGTTTGTGTATCCCTGGCATTTCCATCCAGCTGATCGTCTTCCTTATTAATCATCAGCTAAACTGATCGCATCGTCAACTTTAAATAGCTCATCGTTTTCCAACTGATCCTTTCCAGAACTGAAAGCTTTTCCAAGTGATTCCCCAGATCATTTAAGTAACCACTTTCTCATCTGATCGTTATTACAACTTATAATTTCCTTAACTGATCGTTTCCTCAACTTATCGCTTAACCAACTGATCCATTACCAAACTTATCCTTTCCAAGACTGATAGCTCTTCCAAGTGATTCCCCAGATCATTAAAATAGCCACTTTCTCATCTGATCGTTGTTACAACTTATAATTTTCTTAACTGATCATTTCCTCAACTTATCGATTAACCAAATGATCGGCTACCCAACTGATCCTTTTCGAAACTGATAGTTTTCCCACGGGATGGTTTGGATCACTTTCTTAAATGGTTCTTTTCTGATCTGATCAGTTTCTCTATTGATCGCTCCCTCAAGAGATCGCTCCTTCAACTGAAAGTTTCTTTAACTGATTGTTTTCTCAAGTATTAATTTCCTCAACTGATCGCCTAATTAACCGACGATTCTCACAATTTTCTTAACTAACCGCTTTCTCATTTGGTCGTTATTCTAACTTACAATTTTCTCAAATGATCGTTTCTTCAACTGATCGTTTCATCAATTGCCTCGATCATTTTGTCAACAGATCGTGTCCGAAGCTAATTACCTTCCTGACTCACATCTTGATTTTTTTGACTTCCGGGCTCTACTCCAGGGCGTTTCGTCAACCAGTATAAGTGTCATTATTGTAAGATCGTTGTTTACTAACAAAACATACGAAGCCTTCAAACGGGAAACAGAGGTAGTAAAATATTTTTTTCTGGCTCAAATATGCCAAACGCCAGTGTTGGCTGCCCATAATCCCTTCTCCGCCAACAGTCTTCTTTGTCTGCCTTTTTAAAGCGGAAAATCGTTTAAATTCACTGCGGACTATGTAGTTGACGGAAAATGTTGTCCAATGTTGCAACTCCGCACGGATGTAATATCAGTAGTCAGTTCCCTCTGCGCCGGATGCAATATTTGCATCGCAATCTGTATAGAAATAGTAAACATACCAGACAAAAATCAATTTCGTAAAGAAACTCCCCAAAGGATTCTCCATAGTTTATCCTTTGCTCTACTCTTCTTCTGCTCTTAAGAAAAAAAATAAAAAAATGTCTCTGAGGAGTCAACAAAAAATCAGTCTTCGAATTCAAAAGAGGATATGAGTATTTCACTAAAAACTCAATCGGTTTCCTATGGATCCCTCTGACGGATGGTATAGAACATGCTTGCGGACAGTGACGTTGATGAGGACATTTAATTGAAAAATTCATTTATCCGTTAAAAAGGGACATACCGAGGAAGCTATTCGAACTCATTCGACGATATGGCAACTTGGGTAGTTTAGTTAAATATTTCCAAGGGAGCAAAGTATTTATTTTGCATATTGACAGACGTTTGACAAACTGCTCAAAGTTATGGAGGAAAGTCAACTGGTTAACGTGATGGAATTTGAAAATAAAAGCATAGTTTATCCCTACGTACCTGCGTACGTATGCAGACCCCAGTGAGAGAGAGAGCCGAAGTGGCGCAATATTTCATGTGAAATGACGCCTTGTGTGGAATTCTGAATATTGAAGGCCCAGATTTTGGAAATGTGTATTTAATTATTTATTGTATTAATTCTCACTATAAATGTGACATAATATGGGCTTCGAATTTTCGGGGTTGGCTTATTTCCGGACTTGTGTTTTACACGATATCAGTATACCTACTAAAGGAACCCGAGTGCTCCAGGCTATGAAGTCCCCTTGAAAAAAAACCTACCATCCGGGCTAACTACCAACACTCATTACCTCGTTGTCTTAATCAGACCTCCTCAGAGAGTAATATCCATTTCCCGGTGCCTCAGCCCTCAGTAAGGAGCTTCTCTCCCCATCTTTACATTCGCGCGCTTATTTATCCCGACGGACAATTTATTTCTCATTAAAAGCATTCGGTTAATTGCCCAACTGAATAGGGATCATCAGATTTGTTTGTGTATTAATTAACTTCAAAGAAGTCCTTAAGAGCGCTCCCATTTGTGGAAGACGCAAACAGACCTCGGTATGAAATTCCTTCCCTTACGGTAACCGGCAAGCGATGACCAAAGTATGTTCAGACGATTAATAAATAATTAGAATGCCGCAGGAAGGATGGTTTAAGTGAGCACAGCTGTCCGTTTTTGCCGTGAATTAAGGTCACTCTGCTATTCTCTTAAGCCCAACGATGATGGAGAAATCGGAATCACTTCACTCCGGAAGCTATCCGTGGTGATGGCGATATAAGCTCGCAGTGCCTGAATGCACTTTGCTTCATCCCATCTGGAGGAACTAATTAACTGAAATTAGGATAAAGCAATTAGCTATGGTTTAGAGAAAAGCTTAAAATGGATTTATCCCGAGTTCGAGCGCACCGTGCTTAATTGATTTCGAATGAAGTGCGCTAAGGTGGTGGACGATGAACTTTGAAATGGAATATTGCGGAAAATTGCAAAAGTTGCAGTTAATCAGGGGGCGACGAGTTCTTCCGTTTTGTCTGTTGGCAGGTGTGAGGGTGTTGATTTTTGATTGAATCAAGAGTGGCGTTCAAGTGGACGAATAATTCAGGAAAGTGTAAAGTACGTTAGTCAGCTCTACACCATTTATGTTGTGGTCTGAAGTTTTTGCAGTACTACTTCACTAATTGTAGTTAGAAGCTCTGCCCAGCAAATATTTTGCCGGTACTACACCATTTGTGGTTATGAGTTCTTACAAATGCCACACATGTTGTAGGTTGAGGTTTGGCAAGCACTTGTGTTCAGGCGTACTACACTTCACTGACGTCGTGGTCTGACGTTTCGCCCTCACTACATCGATTGTTGCTTTGAAGTTTCGATTTTGTGGCAGTACTACAAATGTAGCTTTCCGATTCTATGTGAAGGACTACACCACTAGTGGTCTGAGGTTTGTCGAGCACTTACGGTTACGAGTTGTGTTGAGGTCTGACGTATATCCATCACCACTATACCAGTTGTGGTCTTGAGCAAAAACGGCTTCATTGTCGGGTGGTCTGAAGTTTTTCTGGCACTACAATAGCTGTGGTCTGAGGATTCACCTTCACTACATATTGTTATTTTGAAGTTTGGAGATTGTGGCAGCACTACAGATGTTTCTGTCCGATTCTATGTCCAGCACTACCCCAGTTGTTGTGGTCTCAGGTTTTTCTAGCACTTCTCTTTTTGTGGTCTAAGGTTTCACCATCACAACATCGATTGTTGTTTTGAAGTTTCGCTTTGTTGGCAGTACTACAGATGTTGCTTTCCAGTTTTGGGACCAAATAATTATCTCAATATCAGTATGCAAGTTGTGTGTACCGGCCGGCATTATCCCAATCAAAAATTTCGCATATGCCATGGCAATTTTCACCTTCGCAGCTACAAAGCTGGCTGCTGCTGATTTGAAGAACACTTTTGAGCGTCGCTCAGCTTCAGAACTACACAGAAGGGCGATTCGTGGCTGAAATGTAGCAAGAACAAATTAATTGTAAGCGTCTCTTTTTTAAATCCAGTGAACCATTAATGGGTTATGGATGAGGAGTGAACTTTTCATTGGCAGAAATTTTAGTCCCTTTCGCACAACTTAGACCTATAGTGCACAGCTCGTTCAGAGAAGTTTTGAAAACATTTAACCTTTCCCAGGGAAACACTGATCAAAAAAGTGGAAACACAATCTCGAGATAAGAGCGTAGATAGAGACTTGCGGCTTCTTAGAAATTTTGTCATACTATTGAAGGATATACGTGAAAAGTGGTCTTATTGTGAGCAATCAATCACCATCAACCTTGAGAAGACTTCTATCAACGAACAGTTGACTATCCCCCACCACACCTTAAGTCACAACTTCCGCGGAGAATATTAACCTCAAAATTATGAATCAGGACTTTCAAAAACCATCCTGCTCTTCCCTTTTACAACCTTATTTAGATTCTGCTCAAATCCAATTCCATTCAACAAGAAAATCCAGCAGAATGAAGATAAATCGCAAAAAGAGAATTCCCACATCCCAACTTTTACAAGTACCGATTATGCAACAACTTCGGATAGAGATTCCTTAGAAGAGTGTCTCAATCTTGGACGTCATGTAATTGGAGAAGCCATTCCTATTAAATGTATATATGTACATTGCTTCCATTTATTGTCGTCCTTCCTCACCGTAACTACATAACTTCTATTGAAAGTCGAAACTTTGTGGTGCCCGGATTTTTTGTTCCTGCCCATATTTTCTGGCTTTGTTGTAAAAAAGAATTGCCACGTGACAAAATTGTATGTTTGGCATTAGGAAACGTGACTTGAATAGGAATGACCATGCATACATTTGTATCACGAAATATAGGCGCTCTCATCAGAAATGGAGCCATTAGCCTACGGAAATGACTGAGAAGCGTGTCTAATTTTGTACGAATATAAAAAAAGGGTTTATGTGGAAGGGCATATAAATTAAATAAATGTTTCAAGAGGGTCGTCCGAAGGTTGTCCTTAAAAGAGGATTTTATTAAAACAAACGTTCATTGAACGCAATCCCAACGTGCGACACGAACCGTTTTGTGAGTAGTTTAAGGTTATAGACACGGTCCTTCTTTTTATGGTAACAAAACTTCATGGGGGTGTTTTAAGATAAATATAAAGTGGGAACAACATGTGGCTGTAGTTTTTGAAAACAAGTCACTTGTTTCGTTTTTGCATCATAATTGAGAACTTTCTCAGGACAGTTATGCCATCTGGATATGTGTCGGACTTTCGACCCAATAAACCAGTCTATTGACCTCTTAGCCCACGTCCCTTCCTCATCTCGTTTCAAAATTACTGACACAAATGGAAGTTGCTTTCTTCCAATGAAACAAATTTAACAAATTGCCGATATGAACACCAAAATAGCTGAGGGCATTCGAACACCAAACACGGACATCTGACTATAACCATCTCGGCCTTACATCCTTCTCTATATTTCATGCAGTCCCTGAGAGAAAAACTCAATAAAAATCGACGCCAGGTTTGATATCCAAACGGATTACTGACGACGCCAAACCACTCCATACCAAGCGGAAGAAAAAAAAAAAAACACACAACACGACTCAGAAACATTGGACTCCATTGCAGTCGTCTTTAAATGAGAAAAAGGATAAGAAACAATCTTTTGTACGTTATCCCTGGCGGGATTTTTAAGGGAAATGGGAAATTCCTCTGGCTTCACGCCAATTCGCCCCGTAATCACTGAAACTTTTCTACTCTCTTCCTTTATTTGTTTCTTTCTTTCTTTCTTTCTCCCTGGGGGTTTATCTTCCTCCTTAGCTGCAGCTGGAGAGTCAGGAAATCGTGTTGGCTTGCGGTGCAAGATTTTACCAATCAGTGCAACACAACTATTTCCACACATCTTCGTCTACGGCTTGGAATATTGTCAAAAGGTTGTTTGTTATATACTTGGGATGATATTGCTTGGCTGGGCAATTAGTTGATATTGATTTATTTTTACCAAGAAATTTAGCTAACGCAAGTATGGCGGAACAGCTATTTAAATGGCTACCGAAGAGGATTACAAAGGATTTTTGCGAGGGTGGTCTTTTTGTTTTAGCTGAGGTTGTGTCGAAAAGAATTGGAGAAGTCGTACGGAGTCGGCAATAATTTATCCATTCACCGGTGTAGATTGTGAAGTCGGATGTCGGGAGCGAGAGGGTGCTTGGTCTGGATTTTACGCAAATTGTCAGGCAAAATTCAAAGGACGTTTGCAGTGTCTCAGTACTTTCGAGGTACCTCTCGACGGATTGTGAAAAAATTCCAGAAAAGTTTTCCACAGCAGTCTCTAAGTACTGAGAAGACAGTATTGATTGTGCGGGAGAAGCAAAAAGTCTCAACATAACTAAGGGAGCTGTACCGCCCCTTGATAGATGAGTCTGCTAAGCCGAAAAATTATCGTTTGGGTAGATGATGACCGACGTCAGGTCAAACCATATGAACGACATCACCTCGAATAGAGATCCAGATCACACTGGGCCATTCATTTCGTGGATTCAAATCGGTGGTGCTGGCATTTGACACCTGTGAAACTCAGCTGTCATTTGAAGTGTCATAAGATTAGTTGAATGTTTGGCAATTAAGATGGCCTTACAATCGAACAACGCGTTAAAATTATTAAAACTTACTACAGAAGTGGTGATTCATGCGTAGCCACTTTTCGCGCATTACGAGATGATCGTAATCGGTCGACTACGCAAGAAATCGGTAGGATTTTGAAAAAAATTGAAGAGAGTGGAAGCGTTACTGATGTTGTAAGGCCTGTGCATCATCGTTATGCACGCTCAGTCGAAAATATTGCTGCTGCAGGCGCAAGTGTTGCTGTTGATCCGAATTTATCGATTTCCCAGCGTTCGCAGCAATTGAAGGAATGATAACCAATTTTTTTTTTTGGCCAGCGATTGAAGATCATGACTCGGACGATATGTGGTTCCAACAAAACGGGGTAACAAGCCACACAACACGCTAATTATGGCTTTATTGCGTGAGAAGTTTCCTGGAAAAATGAATGACCCTTTATATAAAGAGGTGTTATTGTGAATGGCCCGCTATTTCGGTAGCTGTCACTTTTGAAGCTTTTATTCTTTGACATTTGACAAGTAGAAACTACGCCATTACTAAAAACGGAACGATACACGCTTCAACAACGTCGTGTCTTTGCTAATTGGGCCCTTGAAGTGATCTGGAATTCTATCGAAAAATCATCTTGACTGATGAGGTCCATTTCCACCTCGGTGGCTACGTCAACAAGCAAAATTGTCGCATCTGGGGCTCGGAAAACCCAAGAGTTATTGCTGAGAAACCTCTCCATCCTTAACGTGTGACTGTTTGGTGCGGTTTATGGTCCGGCGGGGTCATTGGACCTTGCTTTTTCGAAAATGAGGTTGGATCAACAGTTACCGTGAATGGATTGCCTTATCGAGAGATGATTAATGATTTTTTATGGTCGGAGTTGGATGGTATTGACCTGGACAACGTTTACTTTCAACAAGACGGCGCTACGTACCACACAAGCAACGAAAGCATTGATCTTTTACGGGAAAAGTTTCCGGACCGTGTTATCTCTCGAAGAGGAGATCACAATTGGCCACCGAGATCTTTCGATTTAACACCTTGCGACTTCTTCCTTTGGGGCCACGTGAAAGATAAGGTCGACGCCAACAGCCCAGCGTCGATTCAAGACCTTAAAGATACAATTCGTGAGGCTATCGAGGACATAGGGCAGCCACTTTGCGATTTGGTTATGGAAAATTTCTTGAAAAGGATATGGTCCTGTATACGTGCTCGTGGTGGCCATTTGGCTGATGTTCTTTTTCATTACTAATAAACATCCGATCATTTATCTCAAAAAATGTTTCTTTGAATACCAAAATAACACCTCTTTTGGGAAAACCCTTTAGCTATCCCGCGCTTCAATGTAAATCCTATGTACGATTTAAATGTCCTTCCCACCTTTGGTTGCTCTGAATGGTTTTGACTTTTCTAAGGAGTTGCTAATATATTCTCAGACGTTTCGTCTCCCAAGTCACTATGCAGGACTCCCAATTCACTCGATTGGGGATATTACCGGGCTCTCTTCCTCATTTATGCCTCCTGGTAAGGACACCAAACGTACATCCCCAACTTCGCAGTTAAAGAGGCGCCCATCCAAATCGAATAAGATTCCCCCCAAAAAAACCCAAAGACTAAGCTGAACTTTAATCCAAAGTGCGGTCGCATCCATGCCTCCTATCACCCTCCTAAAGGAAACGAAAACATTTGCGGCACTGTGTCAAAAATGGAGATTACCACACATTAAAAATGTAAAACCCAAACTCACCATAAAGTCCGTATGTGTGTATGCATGCATGTACACATGTGATTATGTTACGCTATTACACCCTTTTATAGATTGCTTCAAGCGACATGCTATAGCAGAAGATTGTGCATGTTGTAGCTTCAACTGCGGCTTTGGTGTACCGTGTACAGTGCTCTCTCCCAGACGAAGGATAATCATTCGTAATATGCCATTGACATGCACACGGAACACGAGCTTGGCTTTTGCACATCCGGGATTTGATGTGCGAAATTTATGCATATGCACCGCCTTCGCTGTTATCGTTGGACAGTCTGGAGACAAAACGCCAAGCAATGGCATATACACTTGTACAGGTACCTATCCCCATGCGGGTGCGGTTTGTGATTCCTGTAAATTTAAGCTGTAAACTCATTTGTGCCCTTTGAAGGAATGCTATCCTCTGAATAATCCAAATGCATTTTGGATTTCGATTCGATTGGTTAGGCAGAAATTGATCGATTACAACAAACCGCAGTAAGACGTGGAGCTACGTTTACACGCTTCACTTGTTGTTCTAGTAAATTATTCAGTAGTACGTGGGTTATTTTTTGTAGATGGAACTATTTTAATAAGAAAGCTGTTGTTGATGGTACTGAGTTCATTCGCATTAAATGAAAAAAAAATGGCCCTGAATGGATGCCCGCTTTTATTTTTTATATAGTCCTATAAAGGGAGAGATGTTTGTAGATAGATGTTGCTTTAATGCTTCAACTGTCGCAAGTTGTAGTCGTCTACACATTTGTAAGAAGCAAGTTCCTTTTTGTGACATATATCATAAGTTGTTCGTCTACAACTCGAACAAATCGAAAGATCCTGGTCCTTTTATATAGCCTACCTCCAATAGACTTTGTAGGTAAGTAAGTTCGTTGTGCCTACCTTTCAAATCGCATTTTTCTTGCCTTACAATCTTCTGGCTGAAAAACGGCTGACCCGATTTAAATACAATTTACTTAGGTATTTCGTGTATGAATTGCTGAGAAGTTTGAGATCTCAATCATTCGCCTGGGCTGACTAGAACCGGAGTTGGTAGTGACCAAAATACAAGTTTTTTGTTAAAAGTCTAAACTGATTTAATATCAATTCCATCAACAGGGCACCGGAATATTTAGCTGGTACCATATTTCTCTGTTTGAAATTTGCCTATCTTGGTATTTTGACAGACAACTGCTGAGTGGAGTAGGGGGGCGCCACTTGCTGAGTGCTCTTTATACCATATTATGCGATTTTCGCAGCGCGGTTGTTTTTTTTATTTTTTTTTTTCTATTTTAAAATTCATTTTTATTCAATTCTTTTTTTAAGCTTACAAACTAGACCAAAACGATTAAATCTAATTTAAAACTAACATTTATCTTATTCTAGCTCACTGGCTCTTAGTGAGCGCTCTAAACTTAACAATACCCTTAAAATTATTGCCTTTCGGCCTTAAATCCATCAATCTGTAATTTGTTTTGTTTTTTTTTTTTTAATTTCCAAGAAACTTTAAAAAACTTAAATTCTTTATTATTTCTTTTATTTAAAAACTATTTAAAACTACTTAACCTAAATTACCTATAATCAGGGTGGTGAGCAATCTCATCGATTGGTTAGATCCAGATCGCGTCCATGGGCGCCTGACAGCCTCCAACAAGGGTTCATCCGTGCCGCCGAGCCTCGAGCGAGGTCATAAGCGTCCGCAGCGCGGGTGTTAGGGACATTGGAATGGAACAAAAAAGACGGCATATAACAATAAACAAAGGGTTTTAAAGCCTTAAAATAATGAGAAATAGTACAGATGTCTCTGTTTTACGCCCAAAAAAAAGGAGAAGCCTGAATGTAACCTTCAAGGCGTTTACGACATGAGTATTTTTTCAAGCAGCGGACTGCAACTGTCGAACTCGTTTGAGCTCGTAAATTGAACAGAAGAAGACACCGTCCGAGTGTGCTTTGTAGGAGACTCTTCGATTTGTATTTGAACTCTGCTCAAAAGGAACATGATTCTTGGAGGTTTTTCAATAGGACCGTACCATGTGAAGTCTCAGCTTAAGGGCAATCACTGAATAGTTCCTTCAACTCCTCGCAACTGACGTCTCCAGAAATTTCTAATTTACTCACTCCACGACTAGGAAAACCTCTCCCCATGTTTGCAAGCTCCATCTTTTGCAGAGCTCTGAGCGATATTCACTTAATGCAGTTTTTTACCACAAGCCCAAGAGTGTGCAAGATGATCCTACCAGTCACCAAAAGCACTTACAATCCAAGCGTTGCTTAATTCTCATCACGAAAAGAGGTCCTTTACATATATAACTTACATTACACAAGTGCGGGCACATATTTCGTGCCCTCTCCAAATGCAATTAACTCCCCCGATTTTTTTTTTTTTTTTTTCTTCTCCCTCTTTTTCCGGGTCAATGTCTTCCCTCATGAATCTACATCTAGGACTATATACATTCCATAGAGAACGAGTAAGAACTAGTGAATAATTGCAGTAAAAATTCCAACATGCTCATTTATGGTGAATTTTGTTAGACGAAAAACTGCTCGGCAAGTTGTCTGTTGTAAATCTGGCACTTGGATCCTTTTTCCTTTTGCATAAACCACCAACGCAAATATCTTCGTACGTACAGCTTTGAAGATAGATTAGGAGTTAATGCTGAAGAAGGATGTCTCTGCTGCTGGCGCAATGCATCTTGTGGGGATCGTAAATGCTTCTTGTGTTTACACATCAAGCAGTAGTAGTGTGTGGATGTATACTTTTTCAAAGGATTAATGTTAAAGTTGGTATTTTGCTTAGGGGGATGTTTGCTTTTAAACTATTTGGGTGGAGCATTTTTTTTTAGTTTGAATTTGTAAGGACAATTACAAAATCACTCTGAATGTGCGGCGCAAAGCCTTTTATCCCTTCCGTGTCTTAATTAACTCCTTGAACTAGTTGTTCATGAGGGAACACTCCCTTTTTGTAGGGCTAAGTACCTCTACCACCAAATGTGGTTAAATTGAGTATAGCCTCGCTTTTGGGGCGAACAACTAGACCGCATTGTGTTTCGTACATTAACGAAAACGTCATCATCATTAGGGGTGAATACAAACTCAACCAACTTTTGTCGGATTTGGCATTGGAGTCAGTCAGGCAAAGCTTCTCAATATCATTACCGAAAATAGTAGGGCATTTAATTTATCCATTCAGAGGTAATGACAAGAACGGTCGAGAGTTGCCAACCTGACTTCACTTTGGGTATAGACAAAATCTGTTCGAAGCGTGAATGGCGCTCTGTCCATCGTGCTTTTAAGTAGAATGCCGCCTCTAGAGCGTGTCTGTAGTAATTTAGAGTTTTAGAAAACTTTCGTTTAAGTTTCTCAAGCTTGATTGAAGGTCCTTGATGATGCTGTTTGGGTAACCATTCAAGATCCAACTGCTTATAAAAACGACGACTTCTCCGATCTTGAGGGGATTGACTGAAAATGCCAAATTTTTTATCTAAAAAGATCGAAAGTCCTATACTTGTCATGACTGGCCGCCGGCTCTTAGGCCGATATATGGCAACAGGTTAACCTTTCCCTTTAACGACTTCTAAGGTAGTGGATCACTCACCACGATCTATGTACCGGGCCGTCCTCTGTTACCTCAGTGGTCCGTCTTTGACAACTCTGACCTTCTGGCAATCAGAAAACCGTAAGCATTGAGAAGTCTGACCACCTACCTGTCATCGCAAGAGACCAATTTGCACCTGCCCCTATACCCTCCTCGAGAATGGGCAAGTTTACAATGAGCTACCGGAGCACTCTTATATTCACCTAAGACGGAGCACTGACCTGCACCACAAGGCCCTCCTTAAGAGATAACATCACCTCCTCTGCCCAAACCATTTACAAGGCTTCGAAACCCTTTCGATCATAGAATATCACACATCACACCCACATAAAGAGGACACGATTGGTTTGGTTGGTTTTCCATCCACAAATTAATTTCTCTAGGTCCTAATTAAGTGTAGTTCAATCATTAAAGCCACACAAAAACTTACTTGACAGCCCGGAAAAACCGTTCGCCTGACCGACTCGAATACTTTGTTCCAGGCCCTGTGCTGATGCGGGAGCGGTGAGCGATGGTGCTTTTACATTTTTTTAACAGTTAGAGAACCCCCAAACTTCTCGAAAACTTTATTTCAATTATTCATAAATAATTCATGAGATCATTTTCTATCTCCGGCTCAGGAGTGGTCTCCCTTTCAAAATGAAAAAGAAAAAAAAAATATTTGTCTACTTTCGTCATGAAAGGAAGTATACTGTACACTGCAGGAGTAGCATCATTGAAGAAGGACACAAAAGCTGGAGGATTGCATTTTCGGTGAGAGAAAGAGAAAATATCAAGTCAGCAAATAGAGAAGCATAATTGGGTTTTTGCGGGTTGCATGTGTGGATGGATGGGGTGGAGGATATACATAAATCAACTACTCTGGCCCGACCGTAAAGTGGATAAATAAGGTTTTGGGCCATACGTGTGTGTGCGTGTGTGTGGATGTCATGCTTCATCGGTGTGTGAACGCTGTACGATGTCAAGGCTAAGAGTTTTTCAACCAACTTGCTCTGTAATTTGCTTGAGGCGAGACGAGAGGTAGGATGCTTCTACTAGAAGGAACCGAAAGATGGAGAGTTTCTTTTTTGGGATGAGTGTGCTATTTAGCTTCAGTATTAAGGAAGGACAATTTCTATTCGGGGGTAGCTGAGGCATGAAATCTAGGGTAATTTGCTGTTGCAAGAGATGGAGCAGTTCAAAATGGAAGTGTCGTGTGGGGATATTTGAATATTCTTCCTTTTTTATTTCGTGCAAAAATTTGTGACATTTTATAGTTTATGGTATCCTTATTGAGAATGTGAATGGAAATTTTGAGCCATGATAGGTTCATAGTAAACAGATTGATGTTCAGATTGGTGGGGGCGGAGGTCAATAGAAACGTTCGCTCACATTTTATATGAGGGTTAATCGATTTTGCCGTACTTGATTGGACCATTTTTAGAATTGTGTAGGTCTAGGTGGTTGGTACAAATGAGATCAGTAGCGTTTACGCAGGAGTTACCTTGGGGTGGGGGATGGCTGCGGCTTAATTTTGTTGTGAAATGTTTGCCAATGGAATACATCAAAGAGCTTTAAAGCTGTCTGGGCCATTGGACTAGAATTTTGGGAGGGGCGCAAGAATATGCCACTGAAAAAGAGACCTATGCAACCCATAAAAATATTGTAGGTCTTAATATACTGACTAAATTTCGTTGAAAGAATAAATAAATAGCTTCTCACAACTATCCATTTTGTGTGAGTTCTTAATTTTTGAAACGAATGGAAGGCATTTACAATTTTACGCCGAGTCCAAACAGCTAATTGAGAAGCTCTTAGAGCTTAGTTATACTGTCGGATGTTTGTCAGACGTTCGCGAGAGTAGGCGTAATGGAAAAAAACTCTAAGTTGGAATTTGGTTTTTTCGCACTAACCACTAAGCCACTGCGGCGACTTGTTGTGTTGGACTTGCATAAAGATTGGTAGAGAAAAAGAGAGAAGTGGATAGTGCGATCGTCAATTTGATTTACTTTACACAACTTTCGACTGAGACAGTCGTCACTCCAGTGTATTCAAGTTGAACCTGTGTGAAAATTACCAGGCAGCGTTGCAGCTGAAAATTTGTAAAAAGAGGAATAAAATTTGGCCCGAGCCAAAAAAAAAGGAGCCCACAAATAATTACCTACTCCTAAAACACAAAATAAATCAATGTATTTATTACAGACATTTTTTTTAATGTTTTTTGCATTACAAAATTACAATAAACAATAAAAACTTACTCTTTAAATGGGGCCATTTCGATAATTTTGAAAAAAAGTGCCAGCCACTGGTCTTGAGGCTCGAAAATGGGCCAAACGGCAACGCTGCCAGGTGGGAAGGCAACGCATCACTCTCCTTGCACTTGTTCCACGATGGATATAAGAAACCAATAAAGTCCACAAAATTTGTTTCTATTTCAGTGTTTCTATATCCGTCGTGGGAGGTCTTTGATCCTTCATACCACGCGGCAGACTTCGATTTTCAATATCAGCAATAGTTTTTGAGTTGAAATACGAAATCTTGTTATCATAGGACTTACTGGTTACTACGCAAGAGAAACTGCATGCACATTGTTCTTGATATTTCCTTAATAAATATGTAGGTTAGTTCCCAACAAAGACCACGTCAGCTCAAACGCCTTCATTTAACCATCCTATGTTTAATTTCGCCTTGCATCGCTGCGAGGTTTCGGATATTATTCACATCCGCTCCTTCATGGCTACCTGCGAATCCCCTTACTCGTACACCACCCACAGGTCTTACAATTTGATTGTCACCTCCCGAAATTGTATGCGATTTTATTGCCCGATGCTTTAGTCCCTTTTATTGCTAACCGGAGCTCCTAATGTCCCTATTTCACAGGCAATTGTGAATTTCTCTCCTCCATTCTCATCCTGTAATGCCACGCGAAATATCCTATCCTTTCTGTTCGCAATTTTATGATCTTTATTGTGGCCTAGTTTAACTGACTCGCTGGCTCATTCGGACGTATATACTTGGTCAAAAGGATGCGGCAAGAAGTGGTGGTTCTTCCTGTTTGTTGCGGTATGCTAATACAAAAAAAAAAAAAGGGATTTTGAATTATTCATCTAAACCGTCTTTCTTATGTAAAATTGTCTTGCTCAGCATGGACTTTCTTTGTACTCGTCGGACATGATGCGAGAATGGCTCGATTTGATATGAAAAAGGATTTCTAAGACTCGGATTGACACCGCACATTCAATGGGCATTGTTGAGCTACAAAAGAATATTTTCTGTAGGGCGATTTTATTAGCAGGATTTCGGTATAGGCGATTGCTGACGGGGTAGTTCTGGCGAACATTACTCTTTAAATGGAGTGGTAGTAGAATGTTTGTTGGGCTCTAAATGACCGGGTGACATTGAAGACTCCAAAACCACACAAAGGACTTATTTTTAATATTTTTCCCCATGGAAGAAAATTAGTTTGGATGGAGAGTTTAGTGCCATCATTCATTACCCTCTTTTTCAAATTAGTGTCTTTCGGATTCTTGCGCTCAAACTTAAGGCGACGTCTGCTTCTACTACAATTTCTAGCCGGAGGGACAGCGGCTTGAAATTGAAGACTCCTCGAGCCTAAGCGTTGATATCCATTCACTCTGCACCTTCTATTAACTTAAGTGGCATTCAAACATGGTCTCCGTCCATTTGTCTGCGGTGTACCGCAGGTTTCCGTTTGCTCACCCATACTTTTTCTTTTTAATTAATATCGCGTCTCAGACATTTTTCCTGCTTGTCTCTCAGTCGGACGATATTCTAAATAACCCATCTATCACGCATCTGCTTACAAACTCCACTCTAATAAATAATCCAACGTAAATACGAAAACTTCAAAATGAGGCCTCTCGCTTTGATTATAGGCGCATACACGCGCCCCAAAGGGCGATACAAATTTGTCTTTGCGCAATATCGTCTAAGTTATTCCTTTTGCAGATACTCAAAGGCATCTGAAACTATTTTAATTGAAAAATATTTCCATCAGTTGTAGCCGGAGTACGAGCGACGAACGACGAACGCCACCGATTTAAATTTTCATTCTCCAAGGGGATAGATAGGACAACATAACGATCAGGCCCACCCGCATAAGGAGCACGTCCCCAAAGTCTCTACACTACTTTGTCTTTCAATAAAAACTTCGTGTATTTCATTTTATTTCATTTTTAATTGAAAGCGTGAAATTACAACGACAGACATCGCTAATGAGTAAATCCTCAAGAAAATTTGCTAACAAATTTGAG
This sequence comes from Cheilosia grossa, assembly GCA_963082955.1. Classification (NCBI taxonomy): domain Eukaryota; kingdom Metazoa; phylum Arthropoda; class Insecta; order Diptera; family Syrphidae; genus Cheilosia; species Cheilosia grossa. The sequence goes on along the minus strand of OY720148.1, from coordinate 6,551,985 downwards.
CATCGCATCGTTGTCGTTGTCTTCGTGTTCGTCGTCATCGTCGTCATTTCCTTTGCAGGAGTGCTGCTTGCAACTTCTTGTGTTGCTGTCTTTCATCGCCTTCAAGGGGGTTGAGCGATAAAATATTAAAATGCAAATAGTTGAATGGGGGAAGTTGCCATCCTTCATAATCCTTACATTGTATCTTACCCTGTTACGAGGGAATAAGCGTATACATTTTTGAGCAGTGATGAAGGCGTTTTGGTCTTGTAATTTTGTACAAATTGTTTCAGTTTTGTGTGCATTTTGCTGATGTAATTGGCTTTGGATGCCCACGGATGTGCCTGTCGGTCTTTAGTAGATGGCTATACCCTATACAAGACATTGTTTGTGTCGTTCTGTTGTTGTGTAACCTATTCAAGTCAAGGGACGGCTTTGATGGGAAAATTTATTTGTTTGTGGGCATTTGCATTTGTAACTGAGGTTGTGATATGTTTCATCTGGTGATTTTTTAAAATCGTGTTCTAACTTCTGATTCAAGAAAATTACAGAAAATTTTAAAATGTCGCTGAACGGCGGTTGATCTTTACGGACACTTAGCTTCCATAATTTTTCCCAGAGCTTTTGCTAAAGTCATCAGTTTTTCCCTTTATAAAAAGGCGGCTTGCAGAGGCGGTTCAACCCCGGGAATAACGTGTAATTTTGTAATTTGTTCTTACAAATTTTATATTGGTCAAAAACTCCCTCGAAAAGTAGGCGTGGCAACAAAAGAAGTAGTCCAAATGCTTTACGGAACGTAAGGAAACACTTCCAAAGGAATTGCTATTGAAGTCCAACCAACAGTTTTCACGTCAACACGTGGAGTTACCTTTTTCATGTACGAGATAAAGTTTCCTACTTTTGAAGCAACAAAAAGACTTCTTCAAAGCTACGATGGACTGAAAATGCTTTTTCAAACCTATCAAGCCTTCTTTATTTATGTTTATGTGGCTTCTTTTATTTAAATTTCAATAAAAATTCCATTACATTTGATCTCGAAAAAAAAAAGACAACTCATCCATGGCCATCTTTAAGCAGTTGATCTAGAGCTTGCAGCTAACACATACCTTTATAGCTCATCTACGAAATAAACCAACTTCAGTCCAGTAACTGGCCCGCATCTTGTAGACTTTAGATATGAAAAATAAAAATTCCATCGATTGGCACTAATTTATGGGTATGCGGTAAGTCGGCCCCTGATCTTTCGGACATTTGATCCACCATTTCTTTCTGTGTTTTAGTACATCATTTTTGTTTTATTATTTTTATATCAACCAGCGTAGTCAGGGTCCAAATTTCACTTAAAAGTCTAAGGGCCTTACCAATAATCATTTTTAACCTTCAGCTTATAATATTTTGTAGGTCACAATACGCGATTTTGTATGGAAAATTTCGCCATTGTGAGTTCGAAGAATTTAGCCTGGACACTAAATAATTAGTATCGCGGTAAGCCAGTGAAAAATTGTAAGGTGGATGAAAAGTCCATGTATCGTAGAAGAGCTGTTCATGGGTTCGCTTGACTGTCGATGAGATGCGTTGCCATTTCTACTAGAACCAATCAAAGGACATTTCATCCTTACCTTCTTCAGGTGACGCTACAGTCCGGGGTGGACCTAGGCCTCAACCAACAAGCATCTTCAGTTTCGAACGCTAAGTTGGACAATTCATCCACGGCGAATAATTCCCAAGAACACCAGTCCACAGTGTGCCTGAAAATTGAGCGGTAAAGCTTATCCTTGTGGCATATAGTCCACAAAAACTAACCGGCTTGAGAACATTTTACAAAATTTCAGATTACACACTTAAAAGTCCTTATACCGGTCAGTTGTAGATTCGACCTGGTTTTTCAGTGGCACCTTAAACCTCACATCTGAATTTGCCATACTAATCAAGTTAATCGCGAAAGTGTTATAACTTTTTGCACGACATCATCGTACACGGCGATTAAATTCAGTCATAGAAATATGAAACCCTACAAAAAAACAAAAAAACCTCATAACTCCATTGACCTCATTCGAAATACACCCAACTTTCAGGGACTGTACGTAAGAAACTCACTGCAAAACAATAATCACAGTTTTTTCAGATAATTTAGCAATCACCACGTTGCGACTGGAATCAACCCTTTTATGGCACGCCATGTTCTCTAGACAACACACTCAACATGGCATGGCAGTACTACGAGTCCTCTTACTCGTACTCATACACCTACTAGTATTGTTTCCTCCATTGACTTTAATACCCTATGCGACTGGGTTTGGAAAAAGGAGAAAGCCGTCTTTCGACTTGCTAACTTCTTCGTTTGCCAAGTGGTATTATTTGCAACGCCATTATTAGATCAAGCGATTGAAAAACCTTTTTTTTACGGTTTTAGGTTACTTTCTCGTTCCAAACTTCATCAAAACAAAAAAGCGTCTGCCATCATGCCGTGCCAGTGTATACCATGGCGACAGGGTGTATTTATGTTAAGTAGAACTTTGATCTGAAATCAATTTGAATTCTTACACAGTCCACTTTGTGTCGTTGGATCTTGTGTAATGATAGTGTCCGCCGGAGGACATTGTGAACCTTATCATCAACAGGTTTTCGGTAGCCTTAGATAGTTCAACATAATGCAGTTAGATTATCGGAATGCCTTTCGTTTAGATTGCCTGCTACAATGTCCCAACATTAAATTGATTATAAATACCTATTACGAGTCCCACCTCCTTTAAAACGGTGATTAACAAAGTCGATATTCGTCGAAGCACCCCAACCGTGTAATGGGCCAATTATTTAGCTGATGAATATCTAATTCCTATAATCGGAGCCGGAATTGGTAAGTTGTCGCAAATAGCTCAGCTTTTGTCAGAACAGTAATGACTGTTTGGTAACATAAAAGCTCGTTTACCGTCGATTATATCGATTATTTTGGTCGCAGATACGTGATTTATTTATCTGACATCTAATGTGGAAAAACCTGCGTCTCAATTGATTTAAATAGCTAAATTAACAATTACAGCAATTTTCCCGCGAATTGAAAATTCTTGCCGCAAACTGTCACACTTTATTCACAATCCACATAAAACAGTCGCGACCCACAAGTCCACGAATCGAAAATTCATTCGAACTTAACCTTTAACAATGAAATTCGCGCCAGAATAAAGTTTTCGTGAAATGTCAGAATCTACGAATATTCGCTTGTTCGCAGTTCGCAATTCGGCCTCGTGTGCATGGTCCTTAATGGTGGGCTTGTGTACCGCGACTGTATTATGTGGATTGTGAATAAAATGTGACAGTTCGCCGAAAAATGTCTGTAATTGTAAATTTCGCAATTTAAATCAATTAAGGCTCGAGTTTTTCTAGATTATGTGTTAAATTAATTAAATATAGTGGCGTGGAATGTAGTGTGGAACCTAATATGGTGGAGTTTAAACAACCCATTAGTCACCAAACAAGTTCCATTTCCAATTGCAGACTCGAATCTGTCAAATAAGTGTGACTCTCCACTAAACTTATTCTAGAACCAGCCGGAGTAAACTCAATTTTGGCAAGTGTAGAGTTAAGTGAGCTAGTTATAGAACCAATCGGAATTAGCTAGAAACTTCTCGATAGATGGCGGGGCGGATATAAGAGGCAGGTTTGAAAACAGGGACACACAGCTGATTTTTAAACAGTGATTGGTAAAGTTCGAAATAGTAATCGGTTGTGAAGATAAATAAATGTAAAGAAATACAGTGAATTAAGTGATCGTTTGAGAATTGTTTTGGTACTTAACAACTGAATTATTAGATCTATCCATAAAGGTGTAATAAAAGCGATTTAATGAGAAAAGATCAACAGAATAGCATTCTCTCTTTTCGAATCCCAGCTCGATTTTTACAATATAATGCTTTAGCTTGTAAATTGCAGTTAAATTGATTTGCTCTCAATTCGCCTATTCGCAATTCGCTCTCATGCGAATAGTCCTTAATAGTGTTAAGAGAACTTGAACGCAACGGTCAAAAAATGCGAAAAATTGCCTCCAATTTTAATCTTAAAACTTGTTTACAAAAATAATAGCTGAGACCCTATCAAGCAACTAAAAGGTGTTATAAGACTAAGAACACAGTTCTCACTGAGATATCGCATAATAAAAAAAATATTAAAAAAAAGTTAGCAAGTCATTTACTTGAATGGTGATTCAGTCGCCCCTTCTCGTAAGGAAGAGGCCCAAAACGAACCACAGTCACCCCTGTGCAAACTGATTGCAAGCATTCTTTTCCAGAAATTGTATTTTTAATTGCAAAAATTAAATTTGTATACAAAAATCAATTGGTTAATTACAGCTGTCTGATAATTCAATTCCCCCACTCTGGCCCATTACATCAATTTTCCATACACATTCATGGGCGTAATATTTACAAAACGTCCTGATTCAGAACTTATTAAAATGTGAACACACACAGAAGAGATTTAACGGGCCCCACAAGTCACCCACTCACTCCACATTCACCCAGCTGCCAGCTGTCACCTATGCGGTGTCATATCGCTTTCAACTCAAATGGAATTCAGTTTGTCGATGGCCCAACGCACAAATGCCACCGCAAAGACACGCGTGCCAATAGAGTTGACTTTTCCAGTTAAATTCTCCGAAAGTATATGCAACATGGCATTGGGTATGTGGCAACTAGCTCTAGCTTTAGTATAAATGGGTCCATAGACGTTCAACTGCTGTCACTTTGAATGTCAAATTTGTTGTAATACTACCTACAGTTGTTTTTGTTCTTCCTAGAAAAATAAAAAGGGATTCACTTTCTCACTCAGTTTTGGCAATGCTTTTGCCTCCGTTATGGGCCGATTTGTTGTCATGTAAAAGGTGTAAGGAAATGTGGCATTAATATTGGCAGATGGGGAATTGAACCGTCTCTTTCAATTGATGAGGGTCTTGGATTTATTTATACAAAGGGACAGAGATACATGTGACAGATTGTGCGGTAGGTATTGTGTGGCAACATCTGATGTCACTCAGTATTTTTTTTTTTGCCCTTTGTTTTATGTGGCAAGGATCTACCGGGGTAAGTGACTGGGGTTATAGTTCTCCATTGGCTTTTGTTGGCAAGTGATTCCCGAATTGTAAGTGAAAGGTGAACTTCATATTTTGTAGGTATTTCCTAAATAGAACTTATATTTGTTTTGTTGATTGTTTTCATTTGATCTAAGGAATACCGTCAGGGATAAGAGTGGGAACATTAGTTTTGTGCCAAAGGTTGCAAATTGATAATTGGAGTTCAAAATAAGCGACCTTCATATGCCAACAAATGAAATGAAATCGAATCCTAATTGAAGAAGGATCGCTTCCATTCAAATGTGGCAGGTGGTTTCTTGACGCATACAGTAAAAATTGATTGGTAGTCTTCTCAGAAGCCGCCTGCGAGTCTATCAATAAAAATCTCATTCTCAGTTTAGAAAACAGGGAATAGCTTTGAATCTTCTTGGTCCAGCAGTACGCATTACAAAGAAATCGCAAACAACTTGGACAACGGAGAAGCTGGTCAAAGGGCTAAAACTATAGACAAGACAAAAATGCGTTGTGAGCGCCAGTGTGTGGTCTTTCAAGTTAGGCATTCTTAGCTTGAAGCAAGGAATAGTAGCGATAAACACACAAACAGGATATGGCAACCCCACATTAGGATGACATCCTATTTTACTGAAGAAATGTTGAAATGAGGATAATGAACGATATTTTGTCGAAAAATATCCTCTTCTGTATGCGCGTAAAGCTGTCAAAGGCAAGATCCATCAAGCTGGTTGACAACTTTGCATATTAGCTACCTTATCTATCGCTTAATCTGTTGATTATGGAATCCATTGCGAACACTCAACGCTATAGAACATCAAGCCAAATAAGTAAGAGCCACTTGTATGACAAGTAGCGTATTCTACTCTACATGGAAATATTTTCAGCAAATTCAAAGGAAGCCCGAAAACCTCATGCAGTCGATCATGCCAATTGTAATAACGATTAAAAATCCATCTCGGAAACTTGCTCTTTCTCGACCGACTTACACTAAAAATTCCATGGAAACGATGCGGGAGCTGGTAACCAAAAAGTCTTATTCTGATTCCGAAAACAATACGGATTACATTTTAGTGATTTATCCCCCGCCCCCATCCCCGCCCTTCTATACATACAGTACACAGACACATATGGCTTGAAATTCAATTGCATCTCTCTGTCTGCAAGAGCTCTCTGGAAATAAATGCAATAGCCTTTGGCTGATCAAACGGATGTCGATGCTTGGCAAAGATGGAATTCTCCAACATCAACGACTAAAGTTATGAACACAAACTGAGCCAGATAGATGTTATCGACAGAGAATATGCAATTCAATCGAAAGCAACTTGTTTGTCATGATGTTGCAAACTTTCAGGGGTATCGAGAAAAGTCTCGGAAAGATTACCCACTAAGTACGGGTATTGTTGGCCAATACCCTCATCACTTTGCATCTATTGTTAGCTGGGACAATGAGTAGCCATTGTCAATATGTGCTTCTGTGTATAGATGGTTACTTAAAAATGTGTAATTTATTGGAGATCCATGACCACCAACTCGCGTTTGGATTAGCAAATGCGGCCGCTTCATTAGCTCAAATGGAAGCAGTATACGGCGTGTATTGTTTTGTAACAATATCCTATTCAGGGACAATGCACAGGCACACATTGATTTCACCCTAATTATGGGATAATACTTTGGAAACAAGCTCTCAATTAGGTGGACGTGTGGGTATGGTGCACCCTTGGTGCCATTTAAAAGCTACTCTAGCATGTTGCTAATTGTTCGTATGTTGTTCGATCAAATGTACCTCCAAAGGGAGTGAATTTATGAACTAAATGAGGTTTTAGTGATGGGTAGAGCTTTTTTTTATTTGGAGGGATAGTCGATGTGGAGTTGAGTTGGGGGGGGAGATACTGAATTAAGTCAGTGCGAGCAGACTATTATCTCAAAGGTAGTGGGTATGGTACATTGGGATTTCCCCAAACACAGTACATGGGATTTAAATGCTATTTACTTGTTCTTACTGTATTCTTGATATTGTTGCTCTTCGAAAAGGGGGGGGGGGAGAATTTTTTGGGCGAACCTAGCCGGTAAAGCTGGATCCGTCACATTGACTTTTGAAGGATTTTTTTACGCACACCTATCACCGATTTAATTGATCGAGGTATTTTTTCAATTTGACACACAAAATTTTAAATTTAAGTTTTTTTTAATGGTTCGCACTACAACTCTTTTGGTTTCCAAGGAAGAACAAAAGAAAAATTAAAGCGTTGGAATTTTACTCCGCCAAATATCCTAGAACATGTGTATATTTTAAGGCAACTACTCCATTGAATCCGATATTTTGTCGCTCTTCTCTAGATGGGACAAAAAAGATCAGGACCTACCTAAAACAAGCATTTTCAAAACCAAAAAAAAAAAAAAGAGGTCGTTTTAGTTCTACTAACCCACATAGATCAGAAGAAGCGTCTATTCATTAGCTATCAACTCATAGAATAAATTGATTTTTCGCTCTTCTCCTAATGTGTCAAAAAGTAAAAAGTTATGTTTACGACTAAAAAAGTAAGCTAGGTTTCGCTTAAAATAAAAAAAATTACAAAAATTAAAAGTCAAATATACAGTTCGAATCCTAATATGCCACATGGCTCAAGAGAAGCGTATGAATACACGCTATCAACCAAAAGAGTAAAATAAATTGTAGCTCTTCTCTAAATGTGTCAAAAAGTAAAAAGTCATTTTTACGACCAAAAAAAGTAAGCGAAACCTACCAAAATAAAAAAATTTGCAAACATGAAAAGCCTTGAATCCTAATATGTCACATAGCTCATGGCAAGCGCGTATTCATTAGCTATCAACCCAAAGAATAAAATATACAATAAAATATACATTTCGTAGCTCTAGGCAAAGTACCCCTAAGAAAAGAAAAAATGGAAAATTTTAAAAAGTCATGTGTCTCTCTTAAATCCTACTATTTCACATCTCCAAGCCGCTGGGCATCTTAGCAGAGTTACGCCTCCCAGAACATAGCATTGCCTTCTTAACTGAAGCCATGCCAGTTACAAAAGCAGCCCGTAAGTCTCGAATAAGGGCAATACCTCCACAATGTAACACCTTCTTCATTGACAGAAAGGCAGCTGTAAAAGACTTAACTGACACAGTAATAAAATCGAGGCTCAAGGCTCTTGAAACATATCACAAGGTTTCACTCTGCTGGGTTCCTGGTCACGAAGGCATTCCAGGCAATGAAAAAGCGGACAAAATGTCCATATACCGCACTGTAAACTAAAGCTAGAAGCGGGCAAAAAATCCACAGGAGAGGCGAACGGCAGATGGACATTCGTATTACCACAAGAAATCTATAGCCATCCATCTGTGAAGTCAGGGGTCAGATTCTGTAAGGGGAAAACGTGCGCACGAATGGTTTGCTCTAAGTTGCAGAAGTAAATCGTTCGTGCACACGAAGAGGAATAAATTTCTTGGAAACCTTCTTCTCCTATAGCTTGAGAGAGCTATCCATCACACCCACAGACAAAATCATGAACTGTATCAAATACTCATGATGATTTGTATTTGTGTACAAGAGCACAGTAAATAATTAAGTAATTACAGCACTTGTGGAATAGGGTAGGGGGATAAACTGTTTCCACCGATGGGTGTCACAATGGGTCAGTAAAGAGTATGGAACGGATTACTCCAGACCAGATAAGACTTTTGGTGCAGGTGGTATAGTGCATCCCTAACCTAAAGCAAAGTAAGTGTGTTGCGAAAATTGCTTAGAACATAAGTTTGTTATTGAAAGTTCTTAATTGAGTCCTTCAAATCATTTAAAACGAGTACTGCCGATGGCAGGACCTCCTTAAGTCTATTATGCAAATCGATCCTCCCGGCAGAAAGTAGAAATCGCGTACCACCATCTTAACACCGCACAGCTGTTTAAATCTTCTCCCACCCACGGCCGTTCAACTTAGAAGATAATTGCAATCAAAATCTCTTCCGCCCCCCCGAAGCCAATAATCCGGCCTCTATCTTCTGGTTGTAGATGCCGCACTTGTTTTTTCCTCGGCTTGCCAAGCCCCGGCAGAGCCCTCTGGCCGATAGTCCCCTCATCAAAGAAGTGGCAATTTATCCTTTGACACAAAGTGACATGGCATAATTATCTCACTAACTTCCGTCTCCGAATGTCAACACGATGTGGACATTCTGGCGAGGTGAAGTAGACATTTCACTTTTCCCCGCCATCGATAGCCTTTTAGAAAAAAGTTAATATCCTCCTACTCCAGACTATCGACAAAGATATGCAATAAATCTCATTAAAAGTTTAAATTGACTTTCAGCTCTCAGCGCTGAACAGCAAGGAACTTGCAAAACAGAAGGAGTCTGAAAAAAAAGGGCATATTTTTGTTCTCCTCCGAAGGATTGCGGTCAAGATAGGGGGAGGGCTGGCGTGCGTTTGAAATTGAAAATGAAATCTATTGCGAAACTATTAAGATGGATTGCGGTTGCGACTTGTGAGAGGGAATCATTTTCTGGCTGTAAATCTGTGGGCGCAAAAAAAAATAAGTGCAAAAATTTCCATCCTCCAGATGATAGAGCCGGAGCAGAGCACAAAGTGTGAAGGCACAACAATCGTAAAGTTATTCAGGCAGGATATGCCAGAAGGTATTGAAAATGGGAAAACTTTTCCACTATGGGATATTTGTCGAGTGCTTTATTGTTTTCTTTATTTTCTTTATTCACCCCAGATCCGTCGTTGTATATAATTTGTTGAGAGTAGTTCTTTTTATCACTGGCAGTCATTTGTCTGTAAGGGAGACTGCACTTTGTTGGACTTTGTTGGGTAGAAATGTATAGGTGGGAACTGTTTTTTAGGTTAGGTTGGTTCGCTGGCGAGGGGTAGTCCTCAGGTCGGTATTTACCCATTGTGTCTTAGCGCAGTTGCTAGTTACTGCAATCAAAAAGGTAACTGTTGAGCTATGTGTGTCTGAAGTGGATTGTGGAACGTAAAGTGGATCCTAAGCTGTAAAAAATTTCAGAAAACTTGTGATCTTCTAATTGTTTGGAGTGTAGCCAGAAGTGGTGACAAATTCAATGGGAAGACATAGTAACCAGGATGCAGAATCCGTTCTAACAATAATCGTCTGGACGATATCCTTTTTGAATCTTTGATGACCATTGTAGGTAGGTAAATGGGTGTCTTGGGGCGGTTGCCACAGGTTCAGTCAGACTATCAGTTGGGTCCATTGTGTCCAGTTACGGGAACCAGTAATTAAAAACTGCTGAAAGACAAGAAAAAAAACCGCTTCTCATATTCGAGCCACATAGATTTAGTATTTATGGGTTCTTAAAAATATTACCATAGTAAGTTATCTTCTGCCTGAATTTGTATGACTATTTCCAGCTTTCATTAGTTTTGTGGAAAACGAACTGCATTAAGCTCTCAAAATCTCAACTCAAACACTCAAACTTTTTGAACTTTGTGTGCTAGTTTTGGAGGTCTTTCGTTTCGACGATCATCGCCTGAAAAGGTACGAATTGAGTGCCCACAGAGTGTCTCTAACAACCTACAACCTTCTGAGATAATAAGCGCATTATCGTGATGGCTCTTACAGATCCACGTGTAACAAAGGTTGAAGAAATTTAAAAATATAGAAGAATTATTAAATTTACATTTAATGTATTTAAAAATTTAAACAAAACACTCTGTTGCTTGTAAGAATGGTTAGGGTGGTTAAAATCTTGTTTTTTTTTGTAAAATATATCAATATATCTTGCTGACAGCCACTACCAAGTGGAAAAGAGTATTTTAGCTATCAATTTATTTTTTTTTAACGGGTCAGTCTTCTTCGCAGGCTTTCTTTTGTTTCCCTCCATTCCTTCGCAAAAGTAAAAACTCACGCAACCCATTTGCAGTCCGAAGCTAAGTCTTCTATATCGATATTATTTCTTTAATAAATAAAATTTGCCAAACTCTCGATTCTATTTTTAATTTCAACATGGAACTGGGCTAACAATTATCAACTTTTTCCACTCCGATCCACACCGATTAGGTAAAACAAGATTAAAGGCTCACAACAGATTAGTTAAACCAATGCTTACTATGTACGAAATTTGGCGGTTTTAGCGGAACACAACGCAATTAGTTTATAATGCAGCAAGTTTTTGTCGCTTAGGTTCAATCGATTTCCATTATCCTTAATTTAATTCAGTGCTTTTAGAATTTTAATGGTAATTCTCCCGAAAGCATCGCTTTGAAACATCACCTCACCGCTGACACAATGCACATCCGCGATAGGTGTTCCACAACAGATTTAATCGAGAGCGATTTATTCCCAACCAACAGACATGGACACTAATTAAATAACGCCAAACAATGAATTATTTAATACAAGTCCTAATTTGAATTCAAATCCGATTTGGTTCACAAAAACAAAAATTAGTCAGGCTTCGAGTTTGAAAATCAAATGTAAATAGATTATTTTTAGTGTTGCTTTTTAAGGATTTATTTTAAGTACACTGCATGGACAAAGTTTTTGTTTGTTTTTTATTGATCAAATGACTGACCACAAAATGAAAAAATAAGGAAACAATTTCCCTCCATCGAGAGAGTTTGCGGACATGAATTTTTTTATTTTTATTTTTTATATCAGTGCAGCTTGTTTATTAAATAAAAGTTATAATACATACAATTGTGTAATGATTTACATACTTGATGTCTGTCCATTAATACCGTTTGATTGTGTAACTGGCATATGTTACAGGCTGTGAGTGGGGGCTACATCACTTTTTAATGCGAACGTTATTGAAAATATTTAATGAAAACTTTGTGTACTTTTTGTCACTAATTAAAAAAGTTAAAAACCACACCAAGCTATTTTGTATGCTCGTGTTAATTTATATATTTTTGTTTAAATGCTATTTTTTCCAGGATTGCTATTGGCAAAAATGGAAATTCGATGAAATATACTTCAAAAGGCAATTTTAATTGACTAATTGCTGTAGGTATTGAATTTTCCATTTAATACATTTTAAAGCGAGAACATGGCGTACAAATGAGTACTGTATGAGTGGGGATTTAGTTGGAAATATATTTATTTTGTACCCGCTTTGACAGCACGTCCTCGGAAGGTGTTTTTTAAACACAAACGATCAGTTTGTTTGAAATAATCGTTCCTGAATAAATCCAGTACAGTTTTAATGGATATGAATGATATTTAAAGTTGTTGATAAGCGTTCTGTAGGAATACTGAGAGCGTGGGATGTAATGTCGTTATTTTCTATTCTTTTTTTTTGGCTCTTTTATTTTTTAAAAATGAAACAGTTAATATTTCGTCCAACCATTCATTCCAGTCTTCAATTAAAAGAGTAATGATTATGCTACCTTTGCACAGTCTAAATACTGCGGCCATTTAAAAAATCAGTGGGCAGGTTAGACTTTAAATTAATTTCTAAAAGAAATGGTTTTGTTAAACAGCCGAATATTATTTTTGCCGGATTCTTTATAAACTGATTTTATTCCACGTTATAAATATTCAATAGTTTATTTTTATTATAAGGTCTTGCAATTTTAATAGGTCTTTGTTGCTGTTGGTAGCAGTGTCACTGCTGGTTACAGGGTGAATGTAACAGGCTCCAATTTCATTTCAAATGGAAGGCTATTGCTATTAAGTCCTACAAATCGCTCTTAACAAGCTAAACATCCTAGAAATAGATGGAAGAATCGTTGAGAATTGGGCATAAGTCCCGCAAAACAGAACTCTTCTCTACGAAGTACAATGTTCCGTACAATGACCCTTAATCGTAGGAGCTTGAGTTTTTCTAATGAAGTTAAGTGCTTGGGTCTGATTCGAAGCACAGTCTTATAGGCAAGACTCTAGCAAAGCTTGGTCAGCTCTGAAACAATTTTTCTAGAAGCTGTATCGACAAGGGGGAGTAGGAAGGTCTTCAAACGCCAGTACCTCACTTTTGGACATCATCCTCGACGAGAAGGATTCAACCTACTTCTTAAGAAACTCCTTTTGGTAACCAAATTATTTTCTTAAACCTTTTTTTCAAAATTCTGGGAATATTAGGAGCCTTTTGCAAATGCTTTTTCCGGGCTTTCGATTTGGCGATTCAATTGTCAGTCTTTTTGGAAGGAAGCCTACAATTTTCCGCTTAAAAGTATGGTATCCTCTTTTTTTGGAGGCGCTTACAGTCCGGGGAGCACAACAACTCCTGCTTCTGCAGCCAGCTCGATCGACGGTCCCTCAAGCTCTAGAGGTAGCTACTCTAGTTAGACGCACACCAAGTTGGTTGGGGTCGCGCTTTAATTGGGCACACCATCAAAGGTTGCTCTGGTCCGTTGTCCCTCAGGGGTGAACCTAAATATGGACGTTTGGTACCGGAGCTTTAGAATCGGCAAAAAGTCAATACTCTGGATGTCCTATAAATCTTCCACTGCCCAAATCCAATTGCTAACAAACCCCAATGTTCTTGGTATATTGCGCCAAGATTTCACGGCAATTACAAGCCGTTTCCAAGGATCTCCTTTCTAAGCTGACGACCTCTTCTCATCCTCTCACCCTTTTCGATCCCCATTTTATTTCAAAACTCATAAATTCATATCTCTCGCCTTTTTCAATTAAACAAATAAAAAAAAACATTCGAAAAGTGTTCGAGGACTCTGTGTGTGTGCGAGCAATTTTTTTCCACTCCACAATGCACTCAATCAAATTGTGAATTTCTGTTTTCATTATAAAAATTCATTTTCGCACATGATTCCTCTTTGTCGAGGACGAGCAACGAGAAACCAAAAACAAAGCAAAAAAAACAGAAACCCAGAAAAAATCATTCAAATCCTGCAAAGAAGCAAATTCATATTCCAGATGCGTTGCTTATTGCATGTGCTAAAGGGTGCACACACACATCCCCCCCTTAGTATGGCTCTAGCCAACCCTCTAGAAAAGTATCGTTAAAAGGATCTATATATATACGAAGAGGAGAACACACAATTCATTGCTGTGTGCATGCATCCCAGATACATGTAGTCCATATATCATCTGATGTTGGCCCCAAGTTAAAGTTCATCTCCGGGGCCAGAGCTGCAGCTGTAATAGAAAAACGTGCTGAAATCAATCTTCTCGGTTGGTCCTGCGACTGGGTTCGGCTCCTTTTTGCCTTGCTTCAGAAGTTCCTCTTGTTCTCTGTGTGATGATAGTGCGCTGCTGGTCTGACATGGCATTCGTATTAGATTATTTGCTGCTGCACACGGTCGTGTTATCTGGTTTTTAATTTAATCCTTGCTTCCCAAGCGAGTACTTGTGGAGGAATTTAATTTCGATTCGATGAAGCAGTGAAATTGATTGCACAAAAAGATGGACTCGCGCGTTATTCGAAGTTAAATGGACCCACTGTCAATATAATTGTTGCTGGGCTAGTGGACTCTTTGAACTCAACTCAAGGACTTCTTCTTATCTATAGTATTTGGCATAATGCTTCTGTCAAAGGACACGGTGCTCTATGGTGGTAATTAAGGCCACCCCGATGCCACTAATAGTCCCTTATGTAATCTGAGTCCTTTGTCTATATTTAAGCAGAGTTGCCCATCATTGCATGTCTCCTTATTTTTGTTCGCAAAATTCGCTGCGCTGCCACGAGTCGCTTTAATAGGCACAAGTGTCACGAATGAGGATCTCATGTACTGATAGGCGAATATTTTAATTTTAGAAATAAATGCCAAAACAGCTGTTTGCCAATATTTGGCATACCTGCCCAGCCCATAGTCAGTATGGTTACCACCATAACAGATCGAAGAGTTAACTTCATTCACTCGCAACCTGACACGAGAATCCATATTTGCTTGAATTAACCACGGTGTCCTGATTTATTGAGCAATATGCCAAAGCAGCTCTAGCTGTATATATGATTGGCGATGTTCGTTTACAGAGTGGAGTTGCATAACCTAAACCGGGGAGTGGCAGTCTTGTAGGGAGTGCGAGTCTCTGTGAAAAGGCTGTGTCGGGTATGACAGTTGGCATGTTGTGATGTCGGCATTAACTCCGATATCTATATAGGTTACCACATGATGCATGAAATATGGTTTCTTTCCTTGACTCGCGATAAAACTACCTATGGACACTTTGGTTAAGTCGAAAACAGCCTGAGATGGTGTTCGATGAGGTGCTCTTAGAACAAGATGGGTCATTTTTACAGAAGCTAAGATTACACGTGTCACTTTTTGGCATGCCGACGTCATTATGACGTAAACACCTGTCCTACATGTGTCTGGTCACGCTGGCTGTCTGTCGCAGCGTACTCTCACGAGTGACACACGAGTGACAACAGAAAGAGCCAATTTTTGTGACGTCCACATGTCAAAATCTGCCACGAAAAATGACACGTGTAAACTCAGCTTGACTCTGGGAAGCATAGGTTGGTCACACACTACACTATCGGAGTCAGTTTATTTTCTTTATAAATTTTTAGACTGTCACCAAAAAGTCTTGGTAAAGATCGTATAAATCTGATAAAGAAAGATCAGTCACTCAGTTCGGTTGACCGTCAAACTCATACAAGATAGAGTGCAGCTTAGGATGCACCGGAAGAAGTAAAAACCATCGTGTTGAAGATACAGTTCGGTATTTTGTGGTTCACAAAACGTGTAAAGAGCTGTTGGAATAAGGTCAAGCAGCGAAGCATACATCAAGTCACAAGCCGCTTATAAAAAATATCTGCTGCAAGAAAGGTCTCCCAAGACAAATTTGGAAGACAACTGGCCAATTTGCAGATCGAAGGGAAGTTACTATAAGATGCTGTCAGCATTTTAATGGATAACTGACCTCTGACCTCTGAGTGTCAGGGATTGTCAGTTTCAGCCGATGAATCTTACCTTAACCCTTCTGAAAAGTATTAAGATATGGGTAGAGCTGAACTTCCAAGCCACGTTCTCTGTCTCACTGCCTGAGAGGAAACATCTCTCGCTATAAAAGAGTCAAATGCAGCCCGGAAGTTTTCAAAAATTCAAAAAACCAGCTTGAGGCTTTTTTTGCCAATTAAATTAACCCATTGAAAAATACGTTACGGACGTACGAGTACATTATATTCAGAAATGGCCTGCATCTTGGTTTTGTTGAATCCTCAGAGTGTCCTTTTTGATGCAACAGAAATATGGTAGCCTTTTTGAAGTTTGTTGGGACAGCTGCAGTTGCAAATATTGAATTCCAACGTAAGTGCACAGTTCTGCATTCATACTTTCCTGGCGACTGTATACGTTTGATTTTACGATGACACTTTCAATTTCCTCTGGCATCGATAAATGAATCCATATTCCGCAGATGGTTGTCAAAAAAAAAAAAACACTCCGAGGCAAAGAAGGGAAGTTTCGACCTTTTCACCTGTCAAATGCTACAGTATTATGCTGTTTAAAACACAACTACAAATTTTTGCAGTGAGAGTAATACCAATCAAAGGAAAGTTTTCATGTTCGGATCCATTTGAGAAATTTTCTTCATATAAAGTCGAAACGGAAAAAAATCAATGCCCGACTTAGAACTGAACGTCTTCGCCATGATCGAGCTAAATTTTTTAAAATTTCTTTTCTCATCGTATGAAAGTATTTTATGTTTCGGTTAGGTTCAAACAATTTTTTCATATTCAAAGCAGATCCGCACCCCTTTTCCAAGCTCGGCTCAAGTTCAAACACCTGTTCCGTGTTCAAGGTAGATCCAAACCCCTATTCCAAGCTCGGCTCAAGTTCAAACAACTGTTCCATGTTCAAGACAGATCTGAACACATTTTTCATCCTCGGATCAAGTCCAAACAAATTTTCCATGTTCAAGGCAGATCCGAACCCCTTTTCCAAGCTCGGCTCAAGTTCAAACACCTGTTCCATGTTCAAGACGGATCTGAACACATTTTTCATGCTCGGATGAAGTCCAAACAACTTTTTCCTGTTCAAGGCAGATCGCACCCCTTTTCCAAGCTCGGCTCAAGTTCAAACAACTGTTCCATGTTCAAGACAGATCTGAACACATTTTTCATTCTCGGATCAAGTTCAAACAAATTTTCCATGTTCAAGGCAGATCCGAACCACTTTTCCAAGCTCGGCTCAAGTTCAAACACCAGTTCCATGTTCAAGACGGATCTGATCACATTTTTCATGCTCGGATCAAGACCTAATAAATTTTCCATGTTCAAGGCAGATCCGAATCCCTTTTCCAAGCTCGGCTCAAGTTCAAACAACTGTTCCATGTTCAAGACAGATCTGAGCACATTTTTCATGCTCGGATCAAGTCCAAACAAATTTTCCATGTTCAAGGCAGATCCGAACCCCTTTTCCAAGCTCGGCTCAAGTTCAAACAACTGTTCCATGTTCAAGACAGATCTGAACACATTTTTCATGCTCGGATCAAGTCCAAATAAATTTTCCATGTTCAAGGCAGATCCGAATCCCTTTTCCAAGCTCGGCTCAAGCCCAAACAACTGTTCCATGTCCAAGACAGATCTGAACACATTTTTCATGCTCGGATCAAGTCCAAACAAATTTTCCATGTTCAAGGCAGATCCGAACACCATTTCCAAGCTCGGCTCAAGTTCAAACTCCTGTTCCATGTTCACGACAGATCTGAACACATTTTTCATGCTCGAATCAAGTCCAAATAAATTTTCCATGTTCAAGGGAGATCCGAATCCCTTTTCCAAGCTCAGCTCAAGCCCAAACAACTGTTCCATGTCCAAGACAGATCTGAACACAGTCCAAACAAGTTTTCCATATTCAAGGCAGATCTGAACACATTTTCCAAGCTCGGCTCAAGTTCAAACACTTGTTCCATGTTCAAGGCAGATCCAAACCTCTTCTCCAAGCTCGGCTTAAGTTCAAAAAACTGTTCCATGTCCAAGACAGATCTGAACAACTTTTTCATTTTCACATTCCATAGCTATTCCACTGCAAACCGAGTTCGTCCATAAAATCGGCAAACATCCTACCTCAACCACGTTATCTTCAGGAGCCCAATCAAATATGCAGTAGTTTGGGATCTCCCCTTTAACCGCCATGAAGGTCATCGATTGAGTAACGACCCCAAATGGCAACGTTAAACTCCCGGCCTTCACTTTTATTATATTCCAACGGAAATAACTGCAAACTCTCACAAGTGCCACTCTATATATTCAGTGCCAATTGGTATTCCTTCCAATATCCATCCACAGGTACACTAAGGATGTACAACTGACATAAGATTTTATTAACTTGTAACAATTCCGACAGTCCTGTGCCAAATAAATGCTACTTTATTTAACGATTCTGCATTGTCACTCTGTTGGGAAATGTATGGTGTGTGTCCTTCAATAACTGGAAATTCGAGTAATATCCAGAAACGGGAAGAAAAGAACCGCCAGAGGCTGAAACACGATATAGTATCCCAATTAGAAATGTATTCCTCATATCGGGGTTCTTCGACACACCTGGCCCTCCTGCGATGTCCTCCCTAGAATGTTGCCTCATTGAATGTAATACGCTTGTCGGGCTATCTAATTTCCTGACGTACTACGGTTTTATTGACAGGCAAGGAAGATCAAATTTTACGACTGCTCTTCGGTAGCAAGGATAACAATGTACAGTGCTCCTTTTGAATGTGCGATATACATATTGAATGTTCTTATAACCGAAGGCGTAATCGTATTTTACTGAAGAGAAATTCCAGAAATAAGTTGATTCGACAAAATATCACTTTTCACCTCACTCTCTCCAAAACAACGGAGCATTCGGTCAATTGCTTGCATTTCATGTGACATCTTTTGCAACACGATAAAGGAGCAAAATCCCATACTGTAAAGTGAAAATGTGCCTGGACTCTGCCGAGGCACGGGTTTGCAAAGGCCCAAAAATCAAACAAGCACCAGATATGTGTTGTATGTCGAAAGAACAAGCCAGAAACATCACCGCAATTTCATGGTAAAACTCTACACCTTGTTAACTATATGGTTTCCTGAATAGTCTTTCCCGTTCGTGGGGATGCCTATGCAGAGATGCTATCGGGTCAGGTATGCGGAATCACAAAGTGAATTTCCAACATTTTCCTCGAATTTACTCGATTTATCCGAGACTCCTTGGCACACAGAAATGCTCGAACGTGTGTGTGTTGGTAAGACAGTCTCCCGTCGCAAAGCAGCAGCCGAGATAATAGCGTGGGGAGTATTAATCAGAAAACTGGTAGCAGCATCATGACCAACGAATGGTTAAATAATGACTAAGGAAGGCATAATTTATCATAAAGAATAAAAACGCCGAGATAGGATGTAGGAAGGATGCAGCATGGAATCTCGACGTTGGCAAAGAAGAACAGTGGTAACAGCTCTTACTTCCGATAGAGAGATTTATGGCTTTCCCCACTTTATCCTGGACCATATATAATTAGCTCATGGGATATCTTCATCACTTGCGAAATTCCCTAATAAAGGCGAGGTACGCTTAAAGCAATCGTTTGTTATGACGACTTGGAATTTGTGAAATGAATGCGAAAAACGATAATTTATTTCGGGGACCTAAGGGTAAACACTTGCCGGTAGGAAGTCCAATAGCTGTTCGCAAATGTACAAGGTGGGAACGTCTTTTGGTTTTAAGCAGAAGTAAAACAAATTAAACGGGACCAGTCAGTGTCTCTCTGACACAAACCTGGGGACGTTCCATTATTATCCTAAGACGAGCTGGGCTTTTTTTAAGCGTACAGCCCTTCATGCCGAAAGTCTTTTACCAGCGGAAGCCTTCCGTAAGTATACCTATAGTTGAGTGCAGTACAGAAGGCTCTAATCTGTCTTACCAATTGCCAAAACCTAACCCAAGCCTGGAGTGTAAATATCATCAAGTCTACAGGAGACATTAATTCGAATTGACGTGTCTAACAAATAAACAAGTAGTTGGTGCAACAGATCCATATAGGACCTATGCCTACATTCCCTTCATTTTTGTACGATTTAATTTTTTGCGACGGTTGGAAGTGCCTGAAATATTAAGACATTTTGAATCAAAAAACGCAGCTCAAATAAAAACTGCATGTTTTCTGTTTTCTGGGACCCATTGCTCTGTAAATCTCTATAACAAGTATAAATAAATTGTTGGGGCAACAGGTTCGCTTACCTAGACCTAGCTCCGCACAACCATTCGTTTTGTGTGAGATTTTTTTTTTCGGCTAATGAAAAATAACGACAGTTGCACTCTCGAATGACTGTCAAACCAATGAACTGCAACCGCAAGAGGACAAGTTAGCAAACGACAAAAAATTACATTCAGTTCATCCTTGCATTTTGAAAAATAAAATACGACAGTACGTTATGAAAGAAAGTTCCTTTCAAAAAAAAAAAAAAAAAAAAAAGAATCAGCACAAACCATCAGTTTCAGCCAAAGTTTACGACTTTCTTGTTTTACGACAAGATGTCCTTCAGGTCAATACGTGCGTCTGTTATTTTTGTTATCTACCCCAACTCAAGTCAGTCGTTGTTTGGTAAAAGTTTCATCTTTAAAAACGGCACATAAACCGCATCCGACGGAGCGTAAAAGTTACTACAAAGCATTTTATAATCATAAGACGGCTGAACATATTCGCCGCGACAAATATGTGGAGTCAGACGCGCTAAAACAACCATAAAGACAACAGTTTCGGGCATAAAAAAAAAGTGTAACAAGTTTTTATTGCCAATGCGATTCATATTCGATGTGAGGCTTTAAACATTTTTTCTTTGCTAGTTGCAGATCCATGTCAATAAGGTCTCTTGTCCCCCTGGCGCTCATAACAAAAGTCACTCTTCCCGACGCTAAAAATTAAATGTATTTCGCATATTGAAATACATCTAATTTTTTGAATGCCCTAAAAAGTTTTCCAAAGATTTAAGATGCGCAGCTTTAACAGCAGCGTATAACAGATAAATGAAATTTCCCACTGAACGTGGTGTCAAAAAGAAAATCCCCAATTAAGAGCTTAAGAAGTCTCACTCAAGGACAGATATTATGTTTATTGAATACTTTGTAAAGGAAGCTGCTTGTTTTGAATGTTCCACAATGGGGAGTAATCCCAGAATGTTTTCTCTCAAAATTAAGAAAAGCAGTCGTGGAATTTGGTGGTGGAATTTTGTTGCAAATGATGGAGAAGTACTGGGGATGGGCAAATTCAAGGGGGAATGCGGAAGGCGGTTTTTAAGAGGCTTGTCTGTAAGTTGCTTGAGGGCAAAGCAACGAATCAGACCAAAATTTAAGTGTCAGGTAATTAATCAGAGTGCGACGGCATCGTAATAACGGTGACTTTTCAAACGAGATCCGGGAGTCCAGATAGGTAAACACTTTATAGAATTATGTCCCTTGTGAAAAATAAAGTGCAACTATCCGCACATTCAAAAAGAGTGCGAAAATGGCAAAAATGATTTGTGACAGCTAAAAACACGGTTGATTTTGAAGTGAAACTGCATTTACAACATCACATATTCCTAACACTTAAGACTAAGGCCCAAAACTAAATAGCCGTGTGACTGAAAGGGACAGCATTAGCTAACACGCAAAAATACGTGACACCTACTTTGGTCGGCCATCTTGTTTACGTGGTAGGAACTATGCGAAAGTTCAGCGTGTTGGTATTTTTATAGCGAAGACTTACGAAAATTTCGCTTCACTATAAAACAAAATGGCTTCCGGAAGTGATGAGCGGACATTTATTTATTTATTTCGTATAACTGATTGGTGAATTGTTGGTCTAATTTACCGACTCTAATTGCCACTCGCATTTCAAATGTTTTAAATCAGAAATAGAAATGTTTTCAAGTGATGCCCTCTTTGTGGAATGGAAAATTATTGGTCTGAGAACTTTTGACATTTTCAGTTGGCAAGGCGGATGCACCTATAAAAGTTACTTTTTCATTGGCTACATTCAAGTATCTATTTTAGTAAGTCTGACTAGTTGTATTGCGGTTTCGATTGGCTGAAATCGGTCACATAAGCAGCTGTTTCGGTTGACGTTTATGGCGGGGAAGCCGTCAAAAAATTCGTGACTGTAGTACTCAGTTGAAAGTTCTCATAATATGGCTGATGTAGCGAATGTGACGTTCCCGACCAATCTAGTTTTTGCGCTCAGGTTACATCTAATCCAGACCAATCAAGTCGACTTAAGACAACTAGATTCTTGGATGTGCCCATTCTCTTACAGGCAAGCATGCCCCAAGCCTTTGTGTACATTCAAACTTAAATTACTGGATAGAATCGACTGTTTCAATGCACGATAAAGCCCTGTAAGCTGCAATTGCCAAATGCAGATGATTGCATAATCTTAATAAGCCCGACTACCCACCACTGAATTAGCATAAATTTCCCAGTGAATATCCTTGCTGCACCGACACAGACTACACCAGTCCACACTCCCCCAATGGCGCAGGTATAACGCTTTACTAATTGCATGGCAGTGCCAGTCAATTAGTCATACAAGCGCTTCTCATGTTATAGCTGTCTGGAAGAATTAATTTTGCATTTTCCACTGGCAGCTGATTAAGCGTCATTGCAAAATGGATGCCTCCCACTTACAATCCAATAAGTCACCAGCGACCGTGGCGGGATATGAAGTCAGGATTCAAAATTAACTCTTGGTGGTGTCTGTTGAATTCGAATTTTGCTAATAAAACACAGATTCGCGTTGCCATACCTTCGGCGGATAGTTTATAAAACGTACTTCCGTGCTGTCAGAAATCGCATGACATAAGTTATTAGTATTACTGCATTTCACGATGATGGGCAAGTAGTAATGAATGTTAATTGTGTCAAATGACTTTGAATGGAGATTTAGTGAATTATTCAAAACTTGCAGTGAAATTGCAAGTTCGTTCGTACCTATTATTAAAAGGGAAATGATTGCATATTTTAGGGACTTTTTTTTTTAATGCAAATAAGTTTGCCCTTGGGTGTCCTTATCGGTGTTCGTTCAATACACTGACTGCGCACAGGGCGGCAACTAATCTCTTCCATCTTGTGGGGTCTGCAGCTGCATATTTTATACAGAGCCTTTTGATAACCAGTGTCTTCCTGGTCTTTCCGCACATGTCGTACATGTTAATAATTGGAAGGGCTAGACCAAATGGCGTGATACGTGACGAAAATTTGACTCAACGAATCATGGATGAAGCATTTCAGACCCTGGTTCGTGATTGTTTTCATATGACTTCCTTATGAGGGATCAATCCACAGCGTCATTTACATTCTCATTGACATATTTAGGGGTTAACAGATTTAAAATTTTCAAAAAACGAAAGCCTTCGGGCCATACTAATAGAAATTCATTTTTAACCTTCACATTTTATAGACTTTTAACTTTCTCGATTACGTAGTAAGAGAAAGATACTGTATTCATTCAATTCGGACATTACGATGTTAGAGGAACTCAAAATCGGTTCGGGCGGTTTTTCTTTTAAGTTAAGCTCAATATTAATTATACCTCCCATGCAAAGTGTTCATACTAGTTTGTTTTGTTCGAAAACGGCTCGAACGATTTCAACCAAAATTGATATTTGAGCTTAAGTAGATGGGGTTACAATGACAACATACCCAGTTTTTGGCTAAAAAATCGAATACCGGTACTTTTGAAATTTTGAAATTTGGACATATCTCGAAAACGGGCCTTACGATTATAGCAAAAATGAATTTCTAAGGTCATGTGGTCATTTCTAACTTAATAACAAGCTCAGTTTTTCCCTATATTATCGCACAATGAATTTTAAAAAAAAAAAAAAAAAATTTTAAAATTACTTCTCTTTAGTTTACCCGAAAGCTGTTACAAGGATTTTGACCAAAATGCATAGTTAGAGTAAAATTGATGTTTTCAAGATTCTTGTGTCCCTATTTTTGAATTCGAATCACCGAAAACGCTAGTTTTAGAAACAGCTCATGTTTTGAAAACCCCATTTTCGATTTGGATAAAACTTCAAAAACCAAGTTATGCTTACATCCCGAACAATATTTAATGCCCAGTTATCAGCTAAATGGTTAAACAATAGTAATTTTCAAACTAAAAATTGAAAAATTTGTTACTGTTTCGGTCGACCCAGTCGTGCACTTTATTCAGGTAACAAAAAACAATTTTGTATGGAAAATTTCGCGACTGTGAGTACGAAAAATTTAGCCTTCACATTAAAAAATTATTATAAGCACCGCGGTTTAAGTTTCTCGTGATGTTTGCCGAAGGTTTTCAGGTGTCAACGACTTTTGACATTTCACGGTGTGAGGAGATTCACCGCTTGCTCACTACAACTCTTGGATGTGTTCTGTCAAGCCCCCCTAATAAACATCAACTTCATTGGTGCACTCTGCTCGACTCTAAGTAAGGGCCACAAAAATAATGCTTCTTCCATCTGCGCGCTTGATCAACCTCTCCACTCTAATTACAGGGACGCACCTTCTTTCCCAAAACAACCCAACGTACCTCTATGTCCTCGTACGACCTAATTCATATAAGTTTGACCTTCGACCCAAATTTCCTTCGCACAGCTTGTAGTTTATAAAGCACTCTGTACTCTGTATACTCACAGACGAAGAGGACTCACAGACGAGGAGGAATTGCAACATTTTTGGATTGAAGAAGTCAATTCCATGCGGTACGTTTCACCAAACCTAGATGCGAACGTTAAGGATGAGTTATTACACTTCAGGTGGCTGTGACACCCTTGGCCACTGAAATGGGTGGTTGTTGCCGCATCACCTGAGACCTAACATGTGTTTGGTCTATATGGTCAGGTCGGGCCGATCCACGAACAGAGCAAAAGCAGTAAATAATTTCGTTTTGAGCGTTGAGTATAGTTCGTAGAGGATTGCGTTGAATAGCCGATGAGTAATGAGGCTGCGGTTATGTGAATCATGCCGATGACTGATGACATGGGATACAAATTAGATTTGTGGGTAATCATTGGCGAATTGTAATCGAAGCCACAAAACTTTGATTGATAGATTGATTTAACCACCAACTTCGAGTGTGGACATAATCAAGTTACTTTCTGGGAATCGAAAAACTTCTCATGATGATTGTCAAGTGAACTTCATATTGAAATGGAGAAAATGAAGCGCAAAGTTTTGGAATATTCCTGGCGATGTACGACCAAATTTTGTTGCGACTTGCCATTGGTGGAGAAACCTTAATTTTGCAGACACAATGAAAGTTTTAATGAACTCATTGGACTTTCGAGTACTTATAATAAACAACATTTATGTTGCACTGCGTGAACTCGCCAAGTCCGGAACGAGCTGCGCTCTTAACTCAATACGTCTGACCCACTTGACGATACCTTTGAGCAGGAGGGATTTCCCTGTAGAAATATAAATTTTCTATTTACTTTACTAAAATTAATGAATTAAACTAAATTAATTAAATAAATCTTTAAACCAATAAAAAATAATAAATAATTTAAAGAAAATGGTAAAAGTCTCTTTCAAGCTAAATATATTAATAAAAAAAAAAAATACTCAAATAAAAATAAATAAAATAAATATTAATTTTAAGTAAAAGAAAAAATTATAAATATCTCCTTCAAAAAAAATTAAAGAAAATAATATTCTTATAAATAAAATTCTTGCATATTCAGACAAAAAAATTAAAGTAAAACTTCCTCTTCTATATTCAACATTAGTTCATTCTTCAATTTCTGGCGAATGAAATATTCTTTCATTTCATCAAAGAATCCCATAAATGTAGATGGAAGAGTCGCCGGCGATTTATCAACCCCCCCGCGGAAGAACAAAATGCGAACTTCCAGGAGAAGTTTAAATACGATTGCGGAAAGGAAAACTTCAAGCAAATTTATGAGGGTCACTCTGTAGTTTCAGGTTTGCTATAAAAACGTATAAAATTGTGACACACTTCTCTACAATAATCGCTTCTTTTATCACACACATACTTAGGTAAGTTTCTATTTCTGGTACGAATGGAAGGAGCCTACAATTTGATGTCGAGTCAACAATCCAACTCACTAAGCCCCTCAAAAAGAATGCGCTGAAAAAAAAGTGATTGACACTGCAAAAGAGGGCAGCATGTATGACGTTTAAATAATAACAAACCGAAAAAGCAATTTCGAATCACAAAAGCAGTAACCCATCGCTTTTACCCGACAGGAAACTCAACCTATCAACATGTATAACCTCCGAGATCAAGCATATACTCGTACATGCGGGTACACAAAACAAACAATCAACCAACTTGCCTACTAAAGATTAGCAAACAATACTACAACACAAGCCACCCTCTGACAAAGTGTTCCCACTTAACAGGCATGTCAAGAATGAAATTTAAGGAAACACGTTCACTTTCTGACATCCAATTTTCGCCTAAATAAAGTCCTCAATCAAACCTGAACCCAAAATCGATGAAACAATAATTCCCTACCATGGTCATGGCAACAGGTAGAGGTCTAGCTATACTGTCGGTTAATTTTTTCGATAGGTATGTATGTATTGGAGGGCAAATTTTTACTCAGCACGACAAAGTTTTAAAAAAAAAAACAAAAAAAAACCTGTTTGAAAACTTTTCCTTTGGACAAAAATAGAAAAAAAAAAATCTTAACCTCCGGTATGAAAAATTGTGCAACAAAGTTTACACTTTTGTTTGTATTTTGTGTTGGAACAAATTTTCGTTGCAAGCTTGAAGTTGCTCTTTTTTCGAAAGTTAATTGCATAATAAAGGGCATGACGGATAAGTATTAGGTGCCTCCTCACTTGAGAAGGACTTAACATCGATGGCAGGAGCATATTTGCTCGGTTTAGGACATTATGTTCGAAAGTTTGTAATTACCGGATGACCCCCAGCTTGATGGTATGTTTCGAAAAGTCACCCCATTCCCACTCGCTTTACCTTGAGTGAAGCGAAAACGGTTTGAATTAGTTACCGATGGACTGGTGTTGGTGAAGTGAGCCTTACAACAAGCCGCACGCTAAAAAATCGGCTCTAACAGAGTGCGATTTTTGTTCGGTTAAAACAAAAATGGGCTAAAATTAACCAAGTCTCTGTTGAAAAACATCGAGTATTCGTTGTTAAATACTACCGACATAAACAGGTAAAATGCATACTGTTAAAAATAACACACTTTATCAGTTGTTAAGATCAAAGTTTCTAGATAAATATCAACCAGTTGGAGCAGTTCAGCAGAGTTACCGGGAAATGTTTATAAAAGGTTATTTTTAACCGAGTTTTCTGTATGTCAGTAGAAAATCGGTCTTCAACAGCCCCCCATAAAAAGGTCCAATTATTGAACACAAAAGGGCTGTACATCTTGGAAAAAGTTCGTAAGCCAGCGAATAACCCACCTTGGGCAATTCACTAGAGGTACATACAGTTTGAAGGGCTGAGAAAAAGAAATCAGGTTTTGCAAAGTTGGACAAATAATAGCGCCCCAAAAAAAAAAAAATTTGCGGAATTTAAAAAATCCTTTTCCAGTAGTCAGTTGTCATTCGCCTACTACAAGATTAAGAAATTATTGGGTGAGTGTTCCTAAATATGGTGGCATTACCCTATCCACGTATACCCTCGAAGCCGACTTCAAGAGGTTACAGTTTGGGGGCAAGAGCGAAGGCGTGCATTTTGTTTATTCCGAAGCAAAGAGCATTCCGACTATGAAGTTGAGTTAATACTCACAAAAGGAACGCTCAGTGGATTCGGAAAAAGTTAAGGGGACTTATTAGCAGTGAAGGTTGGTGTTAACTTGAAAGTCGAGGTCTGACAGCATTCTAATGTACGCCTAAGATCCTGCTTCTAGACTAGAATTGCTTGCACGTTTCCTAGGCTTAGATGAAATCTACTTTTTCAATAGGACAATGTCACTAGAAACACGGAGCCGCCTGCAAATCTTGCGTTGAATAAACCAAAAGCTTGTCGTCACAATGGACGTTCTCCGTTCGTTCGCCGTTCTCTTTTTGACTCTTTATTGTGTCAAAAACAGTTCAAAACCATAAGCACTTGAATCAGTCGAGTTACAATAATCCAACAACTCATGCCTCTATAAACTAGAAAACACATCATTGTGCGCAAAAAACAACTAAATACTACCAAGTCAAAGCGTCAACACAATGAACCCATCACCCTGAGTCGTCTTCACAAACTACAGCCAGTAGTATGTAGTCCCCGTATAGGAGGATGCAAATGAAAGCCTTTTGTATTGCTTTACGGTATTGATGGGCGAAGAGATATCCTGCTGATTCAGCGCGGGTTCTATTCGGAAAATATGATGGGGACGCATTTTAAGGCAGAGACAAGCGCATGTACTCGTACGCCACACAAACACAATCCTTGCGGATGTACAAACAACAAATGGCTGCAATAGGTTATTGATTCCTTCCGGTATTTCGCCTTTCAACGTCTATAATGTAGTTGGGAGCCAAACTGAGCGCCTTTGTTGGAGCACAATGTCGGCACTTGGGAGGTATTCCACCACGGAATTATGTATAGTTTCCTTTGAATGCGAAAGGACTGTCTGCGGGAGTGACAAATTGGAAAGGAGAGAGGAAATGTCTGTGTGATTAGATAACATTTTGCAATCGGCTCTATCGGTTACAGTGGGGAAAATCAAATCCTGGCTCCAAAGAGCAATTTATTTTAATGATCATCCGCAAGGTCCACAAATCGTTGTAACCCTTACTTCATTGAATTCATCACAGGAAACTATATTCTGGCACCGATTCAAAGTAAGCAAATTCTGTCCTGTTGTCCATTGAAAGGAAACACAATATCCCCACGACAATGTCCTTTAAACACAAAGAGACACAATTCGACGAAAAGCTCCTTTGCAATGCGAAAAGCCTCTGTTGTGACATCCTGAAAATTCTCTTGTTTATCAGTTGGCTTCCGCAAGACATGGTCTTTGGTCGACCACCAACGTTGAAGGATAACGAACTGTTTATTTTATTATTCTGTCTTACGAACGCCCATCACAGAGGAGGTCTCTTCTTTTTTGTGTGCAAAAATATTTACAAAGAGAAAAGTTCGCATCGTTAGCTGGAGGACATGTTGCTCACTGGAGAAAGTTGTACGTGCGCACCTGTGCAAAAAGTAGCCAAACATGATGTTGTGCTATTTGGTTCGAACAACAACAACAACAAGGCAGGTAGAGCAACGGATTTTCCCTGAGTCTGAGATTAATTAAAACAACAACGAAGACAGTGCCGGAACGAGCGAAAGCTTCACCTGAGAGAAGTCCCAAGGCACTTGTCATGATTTGTGCAAACATTTTGTTGGTTAACCGCAATCGGAAAAAACAAAGCTACCGTGGATGCGTACTCAATATTCGATGCGGAGCCAGCTAAATAAAGCAATTTGTTCGAAGAAGAAGCTGCTATTCCGTCAAGGACTATGACTAACTCATTTCCCCTTTCGAAGTTTTTACAGAACATATAAATATTTGGATTTTTATAGCTCGCGCCGTTTTTTGCTTTCTCGATTAACGACTTTGCCCAACTTACTCTAGAATCAGAGAAGAATCTGCACAGCAACATACATGCGAATCCAAGAAGAGTCACGGCAATTGGAGCTCCAATCTGAAAAGGACTTGAAGCCCGAATAACATTGAGACACAAAAGCGCAAGCAACACACAAAATCGAACTCAAACAAAACCCCACCCTACCCATGAGCAATCATAACTTTGAAATAGAAAAATATTCCAAAAAAAATATTCCAAAAAAAATATTGTCTGGCAATAATCCCTCAATGGAGCGCGAAACCAGCAATCAAATCAACTAACATGACTAATTAACCGCTCTCCTGAGTTCAGAGTAGGTTTGTGGTTAACTCAAAATGTCCTAGAAAGTGGCTACCAAATCCGACAATTTGCCAAAGTCGACGAGCTCGAATACGCCCCTCAAAAAAAAGGAAAACAGACTTCAGTTAACTGCAAACACTTCGGAGCGCATTGCACTTCTTTGCCTTTCAATTAAATCTCAATCCGGTGAAAATCCTTTGACGTCCTACTTGTGAGCTTCCGCAAAATGCATCCACTCATCCTACAAAGTGCACGCTTTGAGTGGAAATCGTATGCTTCTTGTTTTTTGGTTCACTGAACGATATTCTTTTAAATAACGACATGAATCCTTTGATTTATCCATCGGCTTTAACCTCATTTAAGGAACATAAACACCTTCAAAGGGGCCAAACAAAATTCTTTGGCATCATGTGGCTCCTCTGATATATGGGGAGCGTCCTTGCAGCGTGCCTGGCATTTTTGTAGTTAATTAAAGTAAACACTCACGTTTGTGGAAAGTTTTTTAGTACCTACAGGGCCATATTTATATACGGTTCGGTGCGTGTGTTGGCAGGTGCAAAAGGTGAAGAAAAAAAAAACCTTAATTGCTCAATGGGGAATATACGGGTGGATATCAGAGAATGTGTATCATCCCAGGAGATGTGATAAATGGACAAGTGTATTGATTCTATTACCGGTGGCTACACGTCAATTAATTTCGAAATCGATACGTTGATCCTTATTCGTTCAAGGACCTTTGGCAAGTAGATGTATAGGAATGTCTAGACACAGTTGGCATGCTATTAACTATAAGATAGTTATCCCAAATCAGAGGTAAGCCAGCTGTTAATAAAAATAAATCATATTTTTTTCAGACCTTCGTTAGGCACATAAGAAGGCGATAAGAAGGCGAATTAATAAAAGCTGGGGGAGAGTTCTCGGGGCAGCTTGTTTACCTTGTAATCGGTAAACAGGGCTTGTTTATGCAACGAATTTCGACACACTTCCATTGGAGCGAAAAATAAGAGATATTAGCCCACACCCGCATGGCCCGACTCCCTGCTAGACAGACGAAAAAAAAGGACAAGATTAGAGATAAACCCTTTTACCATACCCAAGTGATTCAAGGCAGAGTTCCGACGACTTTGTGTGGGATGGATATAATATTACGACCGCCAGGGGGGAAAGGAGAGTAAAAAAAGAAAATAGAGTACGTGTCTGAAGGTAAGTCGAATCCCTTGGGCCATTGAATTAATCATAGATAGGGACAGATTTTTTGCTCTACAGGGTGATGATACTTATCTTACACAGAGCTATTCGATTCGGCTGCAAATATTTTGTGAAGGACGCCTCATTGAATACCCAAGGTGCTACTAGTCAGTCTCCACGACAAAGCGTGGTTTTTGGGCAGCAGAGAGAATTCCAACGAGAATCATGACAATTCTATTCAAAGACTTGTCACTTGCAATTGACACACATTGGGTGTGTTTTCACAGCGAGTCTCGAAGTGTCAAGTATAGCGTAATCGTTGAAATTGCGTGCTGAAAATCCAACTTTACTTTGCTTTGCTGAGATCGGAGATCAAAAAAAGCGCACCCAATGTGTGTCAGTTGCAGGTGAAAGAAGAAGAGAAAAGTCTGGAGCAAATGGACACCAGGGATGTTAAAAACAAATATAGAACACATTATTAAAAGCAATTCCCCATTGAAATTGGCGTGTATTAAATATTTATCTTCACATTTATTTGACATTGCAAGAAATCAGCCACGAGTCCTTGCTGGTCCTAAATTAAGCTCATTGGCCGCAAGCAAATCCAGCAGCCAAAACAAATTTTCTATTTAATGACAAGACGACGGACGTCAAAAATTATTAATTATTTTTCCCATATGAACGTTCGATGTCGCTCGTTTTACCATTCCCCAGATCCAGCAGAATTTTTTTTTTTTTTTTTTGACAAGAATTTTGACGTTGACCGTCGGACAACACAATAATATTGAAGTCGCTCGTTTTACCCAGGCGCTCAGCCGAACTAGCAGGTTCACTTATCACTTATGATTTCACATGAGCGGTGGAAAAGAAGGAGGAGCCAACGAAATGTATGTGCTCTCTTAAAAGATTATCTCTGGCTGATCTTAACTCTGAGGCAGTGTTGCCAGACGGTCAAAATATGAATCTGGAAAACTCGTAGATTTTGTCATTATTTTTTTTTAACGTGTAGATTTTGTTTTCCGAATTCTGCAAATAAATACACAGTCCTTACGCAACTTTGATGAAAGTGTTGTTTATAATTATATATATTTACAGATGAGGCTGGGGACCGAAAAATATTTAAGACCCTATAATATTTTCCTAAAGAAACTGGCATAAGCTCTTTTTGAAAGAGTTGTTTCGTAGACGAAAATAGTCCCAAGATATTAGGACAAATAATTTTCACTGCCAAAACATTTATTTCATCCTCGATTGTCATGTCCAATTTTGAATCATTTGATTTCGAACAGAACGGAGCGAGGAATCACTACGCTACCCCATTCTTAAGAATAAGTTACTCGGCGTTTCTTACGTTTACAGAACGCCTATGAATTTAACTTTCTTGCGGAAGCTCATTTTAGGGTTACCAAAAAGGGTATTATATAAAGGGTTTTCCATTAAGAGGTGTTATTTTGGTATTCAAAGAAAAATGACATGATCGTTTTTTTACTTCATAATAAAGAGGAAGGTATGCCGTTAATAATGAAAAGCAACATCAGCCAAATGGCCACCACGAGCACGCATACAGGACCATATCCTTTTCATGAAATTTTCCACAACCAAATCGCAAAGTGGCTGCCCTATGTCCTCGATAGCCGCACGAATTGAATCGACGCTGGGCTGTTGGCGTGGACCTTATCTTTCACGTGGCCCCAAAGGAAGAAGTCGCAAGGTGTTAAATCACAAGATCTCGGTGGCCAATTGTGATCACCTCTTCGAGAGATAACACGGTCCGGAAACTTTTCCCGTAAAAGATCAATGCTTTCGTTGCTTGTGTGGCATGTAACGCCGTCTTGTTGAAAGTAAACGTTGTCCAGATCAATACCATCCAACTCCGACCATAAAAAATCATTAATCATCTCTCGATAGCGCAATCCATTCACGGTAACTGTTGATCCAACCTCATTTTCGAAAAAGTAATGTCCAATGACACCGCCAGACCATAAACCGCACCTAACAGTCACACGTTGAGGATGGAGAGGCTTCTCAGCAATAGCTCTTGGGTTTTCCGAGCCCCAGATGCGACAATTTTTCTTGTTGACGTAGCCACCGAGGTGGAAATGGGCCTCATTAGTCAAGATGATTTTTCGATGGAATTCCAGATCATTTTCATGCACTTCAAGGACCCAATCAGCAATGACACGACGTTGTTGAAGCGTATATCGTTCCATTTTTAGTAATGGCGTAGTTTCTACTTCTCAAATGTCAAAGAATAAAAGCTTCAAAAGTGACAGCTACCGAAATAGCGGGTCATTCAAAATAACACTCATTCATTGGAAAACCCTTTATAACAAAGAAAATCGAATTTTAAAAAACCCCAGATTTCCACCTGTCAACTAAAAAAAAAACCCCTAAATCTGGGGTGAAAACTCCGAAACTGGCAATGCTGTCAGAGCTGAGTGCAATTTTTGTTATTTTATTTGTTTGTATGTCCATCGAATTTTTAGAGAGTGGTTTCGCCAAGTGTTTTCAAATTTCAGCTGAATTTAAGCCCGACGTTTCTAATTATTCCTTATCTTATGTCTTTCTCATGTCGATTTCCATTGGTTCGGGTCGGCGATCCACGATCCACTCATTTTGAAATAAAACAGAGCAAGAACAAGAAAACTGCTTCTGGTTCTGAATCCACGAGTGAATTGGGAAAGTTTCTGAATTAAGTTAGCGGTGCTGCCTTGAATAAAATACATGCACTCTGCAACCGAGGATAGGTAAAAAGCAGCAAAAAAAATGTCAAAGTCGCTCGTTTTTCCACTCTGCAGATCACCAAAACAAATTTTCTATTAAAAAAGAATTTTGACATTGACGTCGGATGTCGCCACCGCAGCGCGTTGAACGTCGAAGTCGATCGTTTTTCCCAGGCGCTCAGCCGAAAGAGCAATACCGGCTATTCCAGAAAGTCGGAGAAAGCAAAGCTTCTCAAAAAAATATTTTAACATGAGTGCAAGTGCAGTGCAGCTGAGGGAGGAGGAGCTAAAAAAATGTGCGCTCTCTTGTAAGGTGATCTCTTATCTCTACTCTGAGTGCAAATAGGTATTAAGAAATATTGCTATTTTTTTTTTTTGTAGGTGTGGCTGGAGTGGACCAATACCAAACGCCATGGATCGGGGAATGTATGGAAACGGAGAATCGAATTTTTAGAGAGTGTAGTTTGTTTACCTGCTCATCTCTCCTGGTCGCCTGGTGTTTTCAGTGGAATTTAAGCAATTGTTTGGCTAATTTTTTTTTATGCACTGATCTCATCTCGGTGCAGACTTTGCACTCGTGTCGGCTAATCTTTTGAATTGAATTGTTTCTTCTTATTTTATTGGATGCAAAGGGACAAAATTTGAGTAAAAAACGCTTCTGAACATAAATTGAGTACCTAATTTTCGTATTCTTGACTAGTGCAGCTCAATGGAGGGCTGCTACTGAGGTAGATTTTGAGTAAGCTCGTGTGGGTAGGGTGTGTATTTTCGAAATGAGTTTATACTCCGGAATGTCTGCCAACCAATTTGACTTTTAATCAATTTTAGTTACTTCTTGAATGTATACTTACTTATTAACAGTGCAAATCATTTTTAATCTTCACCTTATATATTTTGTAGGTCACAAAATGCAATCTAATGTTGCAAATTTTGCCACTGCGAGTTCCAAAAATTTTGCCTGGACACTAAAAATGATGTATCAACGAATATTTCCAGATATCAATAAAAAGAAAACGCAACTTTGGAGTAGGTACTTCAATAAATATTTATTATTCGTGAATGTTTGATTTTATTATTTTCATAAATAAATACAAATCATTTAATGTAATAACGTAAATGTATTATCTATCTTCCACAGGAGAATTTATTGCGATTTACGAAATGCATCTAGAGGAAGCTCATGCGATGTAATTGTATATGTACTTACTGGAAGATAATGCGAACTTTATTTGGGAATATTTGTCAAAGTCACGGTGGTGAATTTGTCATATTGATCGTTTATATTGGCGCCGAATGATGATGACAAAGTAAAGCCGACTTCATTCAATTTTTTCAGATTTTTGTACTTATACAGTCATGATTCTTCTTTCAAGGAAACTAAATGATAAATGCACACCCTGTGCTTATGCTTCCTCCTCCGATCAACATCCAAAGGTTTGTTTGTATAACCATGTCAATGGGACTAATCAGCAGTCAGTACCCTGCACCTTAACCGCCGTCACCCTTCTCATAATTTTAGGTTTCCTTTTTTCAAGTCATCGCTAAAGAACTTAATACAACACCAAAAAAAAAAAAGAAAAACAAGCCGGGGTACACAAAAGAGTGAAAATAGAAGCCTGGAGTTTATTCGTTCTGTCCCGTGACCTGTTTAAGTTATCCTCAATAAACATCAAAATGAAAATAAAAGGAGAAGAGATATAAAGAAAGTAAAACGTTACCTGAGTGGTTCCCAGCTAGCTACCCTCTTCTGTAGGCAGCTTATGTTGTTGTTTTTATCGACCCGAAAGGAATGTCCTTTTCAATTAATTATTTGTGACATGAAACCCGCAGCTTTGAATGGCGTTATTGACTGCTTCCGAACAATGGTGTGGAGGTGAAGTCGTTTTGAAGACGTAAGTCGATTCCTTGCTTGTATTGCACCAGAACAGATGAATCATGAGTTTTCAACACATGGAAGGTATCTATTGGGAGGCGAGTAGTTGTCTCGATTTTTCAAATAGAAGTGAGCTTGGATTTTGAAGGAAGGCTCTGCTTTTAGATAGTCGGAACAATTCACTATGGGCCTTACCAATAACCCTTTTCAGTTTCGACTCTAAATTTTAGTACTTCACAGTGGCTATATTTTCCATGCAAATTTCGCTAATGCTTTCGTAAATTTAAAGTCGAGACTAAAATTAGTTATTAGTTGTTTAATAATTTAGCCTTGTGTTCTGCTGTGATGTTTCTTGTAAGTTCAATCGTTTGTGGGGCGTTTTTCGGTGTTTTTCGTTAGTCTTCTTTTGTAGTGCGTTTCCTATTATTGTCACAACTTTTCTATGTCTTCGGTCGTGTTCCACTCCGTTAATTTTTTTTCTGTCTTTCAGGCTTTTTTTGAACGTTTTCTGGGATTTTTTTAAAAGGTTTTTGTAAAGTTTTTTCAACGTTTTTCGAAGGGTTTCATGGAGTTTTTTCTAACATTACTTTTGATTTTATTAGGCTTTTTTTAAAGTCTTCCTGTAGCGTTCTTTGAGGCCCATTTCCACCCCGGACTGTAGCGCCACCGAAGTAAGTAAGTATGTAAGTAGCCATCTTTGTATACATTTGTATTCCCGAGTTTCGGTTTTTCGTTTTTCTACCACTGATTTTGGTTTTGCTATAACTCCGGTTACTGCAACAGCTTGTCCAGCTTCGTACGCCTTTTGGAGCGTTTTTTGCGCGCTTCGTGTGCTGATTTTCGGGGGCTTTCTCCAGGCCGTAACGTAGGATTTCTTTAAACATTTTTCGGGCCATTTGTTTTTAGACAATTTCACGCATTTTCTTGAGGTATTTTTTGCCGCGTTTTTCGTGTAATCGTTTGCTCGTTTTCTGGGGCGTTTTTGTATGCATCTTTGTGGATTGTTTTGAAACGACTTTCGTAGCACTTTTCGGATCCAACCCGGAACCTTGCTTTTCTTTGTATCCGCTACAACAAATCCACTGAAAAGTGAACGGAAATTTAGCGACTCCCGCTGAGCTGTCAGTCGACCACAAGTCCCTATGGAAAAATTGCCAGCTTAAAATTTATTTTACCACAAATCAACTAGTTGAAAATTACCTTCGGAACTTTATATGCGAGAAAGCAAGTTGCTTATTCGATTCTTCGAAACCTCCCGGTCCTTCACAACTGCAAGTCATGATAGCAATTTAATGGTTTCCCACGTTCTTCCTTCTTTGTTGA
Source organism: Cheilosia grossa (assembly GCA_963082955.1). Classification (NCBI taxonomy): domain Eukaryota; kingdom Metazoa; phylum Arthropoda; class Insecta; order Diptera; family Syrphidae; genus Cheilosia; species Cheilosia grossa. The sequence continues at coordinate 6,515,107 of OY720148.1, read as the reverse complement.
CCTTACGAAACCATTTCGTTGACACCTGCTACTTAATTCACGTCCATCCCCGCCCGAAAACGAAAGAAAAACAAGTCCATAGTCCGCATTCAACAGCTCGCTCCATCGTCCATCCATTAAATCGAGAAAGTCAACATTTTGCGTAAATATTAATTTCCGCACGTAAACTTTTATGCTCGCTCCATATCTGTTGTCCTTGTTTGTTGTCGGAAGGCAAATGACGCCCATTCGTCACATTATACCTTTGCATTGGCCTTATTTTGTTTTCCCAAGCTAACATCAATGTTTTCTTCGTTTTATTGCACACAAGTAACCATGATACTTGGGTTTACTGCAGCGTGTCCTGCTTCCGCTTGATGTTCATTATCAATTATTGACCTTGATAATCTTACGTGCTCCGAACATTCGATTTTATTTGTTAGGCATCAGACTACCCCCCCAACATAAATACATCTTTGTTCGGCAAGCGTAATGCGTTGCGTGTACGTGTGCGCCTCCAATGGTGTGAGGCAGATGAATACAAAAAGAACATCCGGTGCTTTTCAATTTCCGTTCATTGTTGACGAGCGTGCGATAACATCGAAGGAAAATATTGCCGCCATAAAATTGTCGATTATGAGTATGATGGACTGGGAATTTCATTAGAGGCGCGCTGTGTGTACCTAGGCGGAATATTTCCCAAAACTCGCACCAAAGGTGCTCTAAAATGTATACTCCACTCCTAGCAAACGTGATCCCATTTATTTGCATTATTGATTGCAAATTATACGAAAGAATAAAAGTCCTTCAAAGTTTAGTGACAACACGATGAGACGGACGAAGAAAAAAACTCATGTCAAGGATAATGCGACATGAAATCAATCCGTCTCGTGTTCTATTCTCCGTTTTTGTTTTTGCAAATTTATCCGTGGGCGCTTTGATGGATTTCATGCATTTTCCTTTTTTTTCTTCTGTTTTATGATACAAAAGCCTTGTAATTGTCTTTTGTCCCAGGATCCATTATTATTGATGGATATGTGTCTGTCGTGGTATTTGTCTAATCTTCTTCGGCTTGTAATATTCATAAGCGAATGGATTGTGAATTTGTAAGTTCGCTGTGTGGGTGGTGGCGCCCTCTGTTATTGATGTTCTCGCTTGTATTTAAAATGTAGATTAAATTACAAATGCAGGATGTATTATATTATATTTGATTAGATTGGTGAGATGATATTATGATAGAGCGATTTGATAGCTCTTTTCGGTGTCAGGTGGGATCTTATCAGCTGAAAGTTGACGAAAGTTTGTTAAAACTACTTACCATCAATAAAGTCGAAGGATCAAAACTTAGATCAGGTTCTGGACCAGCTGTGCTTGTCGAATCTGCCACCGTAGCTAATCGAAGTTCGGATTCAGACATCAATAAAGACGCCACAAATGGAAAGGAATCTTCACAAATTGGCCGAATTTTGTATAGCAGAATCCAAGTGTTGTCCAAGACTTATTCGACTTATGTCGGTCCAACGTACAGGTTTGCCTTTTGGATCAGCGGCTGCTGATTGTCAAATTTAACTAACTGGTGGCTAGCCTCTCGATCTTTTTATCCAGCCGTAAAAGATGTTTCATTCTTCAAAACTCTTCAATGACCTGGATCCACCAGATATTTGAGTGGTAGGTTTTCCTTATAACCTGCTGGGAAATACCTAACTAACTTTTATGATGAACATGATAAAGTTTACTCACCTTCAGGAGACGTTAAAAAGCTCTATTTCGCTGTTTGGGAGCCATCCGCACATTTAATGAATCCAGAAACTCTTTGTCCTTTACTGCGAATTTTCCAACAACTGCAGCATTAATTGGACTGTTGCTCAAGTCGTTGTTGACTCTTTGAATGCAACTGATCATACAGTTCGTCAATAGCAGCTTCAGGGCCAACTGCGGGTCGACACGAAGGCAGTCGAACAACATGGCGAACGCAGGGCGGTAGTCTTGGACATCCTTTGACCGAGCCTGGCATAGCACAAGCTGAATAATTAGCAACAACCCTGCGGATGGAAGCAAAGCTTTTATTTAAAGGCAGATCAATTCAGGTTATAGTAGATGATGGATCAGAGTCAATAACTTTTGTTCTAAACGTTTCCCACAACAAATCCGCATTCAAATACAAGCTTGAACAGGGAATTCACGCTCTCAAAACTTGCCTCCAACCGAGGGCGATTTTCGCTCGGTTGAAAATGGGTTAAAATTAACTAAGTCTCTGTTAAAAAAAGAGCATTTGTTGTTAAAAACTACAGACATAAAATGGTTAAATAAATACTTTAAAAAAAAACACACTTTATCAATTGTTATCAACCAACTTTCTAGATTAATATCAACAATGTAAGTTGGTTAAATTTAACAGAGATAGTTTGTTATTTATGTACGACCGAGACAATTTATGAACGATTTTAATAAACAGGTTAATTTAAACCGAGTTTCCTTAAACAAGTCAACTCGGTTATGTTTAACTCTGTAGAGCTTTTAACAACAACATTACTTGGTAGTTTTTAGCGGATAGTTGGTTGATTTTTAAGTGATTTTTCGGCGTGCACCTGGATAGCTATGGATCGCAAAACGGCCTCAAATGAAGGAATTTTCAAAATCCCAACTCCCAATACTTCAAGTTCTCGTAGTTCTTGGTAGGTGTGAGATTTTTTAAAAGCAACCGTTTTGTTAGTATGCCAATATCCTTCAAACCCTACAATTGCACCGCAACTTTCCATATATTGATTTTTGTAGCTTCCGATGAAAATGTTTATGTATGCAACCTCCATTATTCACCACTCAAAATCTATTTCTTAACATGCCTCCGCAACTGTAAGTATACAGTACACACAGTTGTGCAAAATTAAAAACTGAATCACTTAATGCAATGGTCCTTCCGCCTCGACAGGTTTGCACTTAATGCGAAATGCATTTCCAAAAAATTAATCAAATTTAAAATCCTTTACATCGTAAAACATAATCCAACGTTGAGTATCTCTCATTTCTCACTCAGGCTCAAACACACCCACACTAGTATGTATAAGTACGTGCATTTCTTGTTTCACAACCATCCAAATCCCATCCATCCTTGTAACAATGAGTAATTATAGACATTCATCCCAAATAACGTCGCGTCAATTATCGCGCTTGTACTGATTAAAAAAAGCAAATGGAACACATAAACCATAAGCACATGTTGAATGGGATGAGGATGATTGTCAAAGAAGAAGAGATTCCGAGTTAAAATGGATTTCCCTTTAAAAATATCACAACTGTTTGAATGCATTGACTTTTTTTCGAGGGGTGCGGTAATGCGTCAAAGGCAGTTGCCCAACTGTTGTTGCAAAAAGCAAAACGCCTACACTGCGAAATAATTTTTTTTCAAATTTATGTCAAAATTATTCAAAATTATTGAAACCAACAGCAAAATTACTTACAATCTGAGAAATTACATTTGAATTGTACTCGGAGGAGGGTTTCACGATTAACCCCCGAGGCAACCGACAACACATACCAAAGAGACAGAGGACAGAGCCGCCATCACAACCTTTTTTTTTTTGAATATGAATAAGCTTAGAAAGAGATGTGTTCAAAGTCCTTGTTTTGCCTTTGTGTTTAGTCGTGTCGCATTCGCAGCGATAAATACAATTTATTTTGTCGCCAGCACTTTAGATTTCGGTGTTCTTGCAATGGAGCTCATTTATTTTATTTCTGGTAATGGCGCACATTTTTTTTTTGGGGGGGGGAAATGAAACACAAAAGGCAGAAAGCAAAATCAAACTCATATCCTTGGGAAGATTTATGCTCATTAAAATAAATTGTAATTGTGTGGCTCGGTGTGGTTGCGATGGCTTTTGATTATTATTGTACAGATACAGATGGTAGTCAGTTACGAACCCATACCAGGCAGTCTGTTTTTTTGGAACCATCGAATATTAGCTATTATACGAAATTATTCTCAATATACAGTGATGAAGTTAAATAAAATAAATAAAATAAGTAAAATAAATAAAATAAGTAAAATAAATAAAATAAATAAAATAAGTAAAATAAGTAAAATAAATAAAATAAATAAAATAAGGAAAATAAGTAAAATAAATTAAATAAATTAATTAAATAAATAAAAAAAGCTTTATAAAACAGCCAACTCGAGAAAGTAAATAATACTGTGTGGGACTGGCGCTGGCTGGTTACGTTCATAGTGACGATAGCTTTATAAAAAAACGAGTTGAAGAGAAGCCTTTCGACAATTAGTTCCACTATACACAGGGCTGATACGTTCATTTTCAAACCAGACGAGGCTTTAGGCATGGCTTGGACGGATTTCTGATGCACTTGGGCGTTTTGCCAGTTTATGTGACACGTCCCCGTTGAATTGGGTAAGAGTTGACTTACAATTTAGTTAAAAAATAAATCGAAAGGGTCGTAAAAATAGTCTAACTTGTTCTAGAAGAAGATTCTCTCCACGGTCTCTACGTGAAGCTACTAATAAGACTTGGCCGAACCTATCTGAGAATGAGGAAAGAGAAAGTTATTCAGGCTTATTATGAAAATGGGCGTTCAAATCAAAATGCATATCGTGCACTTCGTGATTTTTTCGGTCATTTTAATCGGCACATTTTCACCTCAGTGGATTCGTCAATAAGCAGAATTGCCGCATTGGGGCGAATGATAATCCAAGAGCGATTGTCGAAAAACCAATGCACCCACAAAGTGTGACTGTGTGGTGCGGTTAATGGGCTGGCGGCATCATAGTGCCGTATTTTTTTCCAAAATGGGGCCGGTCAGGCAGTTACTGTGAATGGTGTTCGCTATCGTGAGATGATATCGAACTTTTTATGGCCCGAATTGGAAGATATGGATGTGGACGATATGTGGTTTCAACAGGACGGTGCCACTTGCCACACAGCTAACGAAACAATGGCTCTTTTGCGGGAGAAATTCAATGGCCGTGTTATCTCACGTCGTGGCGATATTAATTGGCCGCAACGATCATTCGATTTGACACCGTTGGACTTCTTTCTTTGGGGTTATTTGAAAGAAAAGTTATGCGTCGATAAGCCAGCAACAATTCAAGAACTAAAGGATGAGATAATTCGGCACATTAACGGCATAGAACCTCAATGATGCCTCAGCGTCATCGAAAATTTGGACCATCGGATGGAGGTGTTCCGCCGAGGTCGCGGCGGCCATATGGCCGATATTTTCTTCCATACATAATTGAACCATACCAATATTATCATAACAAAAAGAAATGACAATAATTTCCTATAAATAATTTGTGTTTTATTCAAAATCAACATCGGCCCTTAAAACTTAACCACCCTTTATATAATTTGGAAAATCCAAAAACGGACTAGTTTAAGTCTTAACAAACGAGGTACTAGCTTTTCGCTCACTTCAGAGTCTCCCCAAAAGGAGATTTCATGTTTTTCCAGGTTTTTGTGAGTACAACAAATTTGACATAAGGTTAAGGATGGAAATACCAAAATTTGGTCTTTTACCATTTTCAAATGATCAACATTTTCAATTAAACGACAGTAGCTATACTCAGAACACTCGTTCGTTTACTTCACCACTTTTAGCACTGTCGTGCGAAAATTTGAACCAGAACTCAAAAGCCGTGGCACGAATGACACGCCCTATTTTATAGTTCCGTAGTTCAACTCCTTTTTTTCGCGGGCAAACATGATTTTCAACTGCGTTGTAGAAGGATTGTATTCCATTTGGTTGAAGCTATACAGCGCCACCTAGAAGTCAGCCGTTTCACTAAACTTGAATGAACTAAAACGTTATAAAGTTATTTTTAACAAAATTTTACCAAGACTTGTTTCGATCCTACTATTTTTTACATCAACATTCAGGGGCTTAAGCCTGCTCCCTGTTGGGTTGGCTTTTCAAAAATAACACCAACACAAAATGTTAAACGAAAACTTTTCAATTAGAAATCCAACAGACACACCTACACGATGTTCACGCACCCCTTTTCCGACTGTCCTTCAACGAATTGCAATCCCAGCCAGATAGATCTTGGAAAGTTTTCTGTAAAACTTCATGCCATCTACACGAATTAATGGGAAACATTGCCGTAAAGTTTTCTGAGAAATTACAGATAGAACTGCCGACACCGGGGGTTTCATAGGTACGCAAACTCCTGCCAAGCGTCAGCGTTTTAATATTTCATTTCGCAGAACCACTGTGTGTTTCATTCGCGCATAAAAAAAAAATAATAAAAGAGAACTTAAAGCACGGATGAAGGATATGAAGGAAGTCTGTAAAATTTGTTTTGAGATTTATTCTCATTAGCAGTGCCTGAGTGTTGGGTTTCTATAGTTTCCTCTTTCAATTATAAATTTTCCATCAGCGCCGGGTGCGGGGAGCCCAGCTTGCGAGTTCCAGACCACAATATCGCATAAGAATATATATTATCCTGCTGCTGATTTCAGCGTGAATCGAGAAAGTGAAGGAAAATCGGTTTATGATGCGATGCACTGCAGGATGTTTAATTTTGAATTGAAAAAGTCAATACCTGGAATATGCTTAACCAACTTGGAACTGCATCTACCTGTAGGTGCGATTCAACGATATTATCAAGTGCCCCCCATCAGCAACTCCAATTTATCCACCAATTCGGTTGCCTGTCCGGTTGCCGTGGATGGATTTGTGCAATTGGTGCACTTTGTCTATTGCGGATATAAATTCGTTTCTTTCGATTGCGCCGTCAAGCGGCGATATTTTCAATTCAACGTCCTTGTTGTTGAAAAATGGTCCAAGGATGGCGAACCGATAGCTAGTAAACACAAAAGGATGCAACACCAACAGCACAATGTTGCGAAAGGGATTGTTCTGATTGAATGCAAGAGCACGGTGTGCGGCAGGCGATACTGTACGTGCGCCGCGTCCATGTCGTGACTAATTGATGTGATCATTGCGAATTTGCTGCCAGGAAAGTTGGACTCGATTAAATTACATGCAATGTGCATATGCAGCTGCGAGTTAAGGATGTATATGCGGTGGTGATGCTGCAGAGTCTTTTGATACAAAACTGAATCAATAGTTCGGTGTTATCTTAGAAATGGTGGGGGGTTCCTCTTCGGATTTTGCCGTGTGGAGTTACTGAGCTCGTTCAGTTGAAACAAGGTCGATTCCGTGTTTCAGTATCAATTACTTTAACATTAATGGGAAACATACGAATGCGACAGGAAAAAAACGAACACAACCCATTCAAATCTGAGGAGGAGGTTCAGCACGCAACTAGTGAACAAGACCAATTTTGAAAATAAATCTCGATTACATTTCATCCATTCATCGATTGTGCCGTATGGGGTGGCTATCAAGGATTCTGTGCAAACATTACTACCAATATGAACGCGTAGTTCCCCAAGGGGATAGTGTTGCCGTGAAGGGAGGTTTATAGGAAGTAGGATGTTAAAATGAAAAGCCCACACAATCGCCGACCGAAATGGGAAAAGAATTACATCAAAGTTTCTGTCGGTGGCATTCACTTTCAGCGAGCATTGAATGAGAGAAAGGTACATAAAATCAGTTTAAAGCACTTTATCAGAAAGGCTTGCATACCTGTAGGCGGCTCATTCGAAGCAAGTGTCTCCAAATTGCGCGTTTGTATATTTTACTTTGAGTTGCTGAGATCGAACTTTTAACAATCCTATAATAATAGACTTCCGACTACCCTCGAGTTCGTATCAAACCAGTTTCAAACCGGTTTCAAACTGCCATCAGCACAGGTGTCAAATCTTATAACTACTACCTAAGGAGTGTGACATCTATGAGCGAATGAACATTTTTAATACCATTGTTAATGTCCGGTATACTAATAATTAATAATCATTTTTAGTCTCCAGGCTAAATTCTTTTAACTCACAATTTTCCATACAAAATCGCATAGTGTGACCTACAAAATATTTAGTATTTATACAAGTAAGGCCCGATGACTTTTTGACTGTCATTTGCTCTGACCATGGTAGGCGTGTGAAATTCCAAAGCTTCGCTACAAAATGCTATGGGAAAAGCGAGAAAGAAATCGGTTTGTTCGTGGCTATTTTTCTAAACGGTTCGCGTTCTATAAACTAGCGGAGATTTGTTGGTGACTTTTCTTCGAGAATCGCTTAATTATGCCCAATGTACGGCCCATTTAACAAACAACTTCCAGGTGGACAGGAGAAACGATAGAGAAACTGACTGTTAGACAAAACGACAGATTAATAGACTAATAGACAGACAGAGACAGAGGACAAAATTGTGGCACGCATATTTTAGAGCTCGACTATCATTGTAAAATAATAATACATACTTGAATAGTGCTCCCCCTGGTGGGCAAACTGTCAAAACCGCAACTGAGCTTAACTGACGTCTTATTGGGCTGGCAAATTGTTTCAGTGGTCCCATATTCAGGGGAAAAGCGAGAAAGGGGGGCGTTTTGAATGGAAAAGGGGGAAAAAAGTTGTCAGCTTTAAAAAAGGGGAAAAATACAATATCTCTGTGAAACGTAAAATATTTAAAATTTCAAAGAATGAATTGTTCATTTTAAACATGAATGAAAACAGCCCATCGAACGTCTAAGTAGGACTTTTTGTGCATCTCAATCCATTCACTCGTTTTAATGTGTATTTTGATGTGATATGCTTATTTTAAGCTTGTTTTAACAAATGGTTGCATTTTTTAAGTTTTTCGTATGAAAACAAGTTCAAATTTCAATTAGGGAAGAAAAGGGGATTTTTTTTTTTTATTTAGGGAAAAACTTAAGCTTTTCCTCACTAAACAAAAAAGGGAAAACAGTCTTCAAAGTCTGGGAGTACTGCCTCCAACAACGATACAAAATCAAACCCACTTTTCGTGTGACTATCGACAACACTGCCGAAAAGTTATATCCGCAACAGGGATACCGTAGGAACTTCCCTCATTCATTACTTAGGTTTTGCGCACAATTCCTAAGAAAACGAACGAGAGAAGATGATTTATTTCGACAACTGATTGGGGTTAATACCGTTACACGGAATAGATGACTGATAGACGTGAAAGGAAATTCAATTTCATTTGCAAGTATGTAATCTCTTTGGCGAATCCATTTGGCCATTCCATTTTAATTATATTTAGGGCTCTTTGTAATCAGCCTTTAGCTTGGCCAAAAACAAGCTCATAACATTTTTATTGCTATTTTACGGGTATGTTGGTTATGAGTGTAATTCGCTTACAGGATCAGTCTATCGGCACTAGACACTCGGTTCTTAGTTGGCACATTGTTTAATCTTGGTGTAACAATCGGGAAGTAAAAGACTGTCATTAAAATTGCATAAGTGGCGGTTTGAAGTGCCTAATTGGAAGTCCGCGCTTATGAGAGTCAGTCCGAAGACAGGCTGTGGAAATTTGATTGAGGCTTAATATTTATGTTCTCTCTTGATAGGAAGGAGATCCAATGGCTATTAAAATACCTTCCAAATCAAGTATAAGAAGAGAGGTCAGTTCTGACATTTCCGATGGAAATTTAACCTGCCCTTTAAATGGGTACCAAGTAAGCCTTCTTCCAATACCCAGGCGACACAAATTTAATCAAATCATCTTCATGGCTCTAGAGAGCGCTGTCAGTTGCCAAAACAGCGTCACTTTTAACAGACAACGTCATAAAGTAACTTCAGCATTTGTCTCCTCTTCAAAGAATTTCCTGACGAAAAACTTATGTCCTGCAACCCAGGAGCATGTACATTGTACACTGTACATTGTACATGATATCGCAACGTGAAAGTTAACATCCTTGTTGGTACACGTGTAAAATGCTCCTCGGGTAGATGTTGTCACTGCTGAGACCGCGAAACTTTCCCTTTGACGGTGGTTCCTGTTCACACATTGTTGTGTAAGACTATACATATGGCGTAGTTGTGGGATGAAAAGTGCGTTATATTTAAACACCGCTTATCGGGCGGGTTTACTTAACTGGAGACGGAATTCTACTGCAATCATTTTCGAAGTAAGTATACGAGACTACCTACGAGCTACGACGTTGACAATGTTGATGGAAACTGTTACGAAACTTTGTTAATTGACAAAGGAAGTGAAATTTTAAGCCAGAGAAGTTTTCGAGTACACTGAAACTATTGGAAAAGTTCCTCTTAATTTTCACAGCCGTGAAGGATTTTAAACTTTCTCGATTACGTAGTAAGAGGAAGATATTGTATTCGTACAAAATTTCGAATTCCAGATGTTAATCAATTCTGACATTACGTTGATTGAGGAACTCAAAAAAGTGGGTCTCGAAATTCTGTCCGTCTGTCCCGAGGCCTACAGCCTAAACGGATGACGGGATTTGGTTCAAACTTCGGATTCGGAGTTTGGATGGTTACAGATCGGGGCTGTTTTTTTTTTTTTTTGGCAAGGTGAACTCAATATTAATGTTACTTCCCATACAAAATTTTCATAGCAGTTCGATTTGTTCGAAAACGGCTCTAACGATTTCAACCAAAATTGATATTTGAGCTTAAGTGGATGGGGTTACCATGACAGAATACCTAGTTTTTGGCTAAAAATTCAATAACTGTACTTTTGAAATTTCGGCTTATCTCAAAAACGTTGCATACGATTATAACCAAAATTGATTTCCAATAAGTAATAAGTGGACATTTCTTACTTAATAGCGAACACAGTTTTCCGCTCCGCATATAATCGAACAGTGGATTTTTTAAGATCTTCGAATCCACACCCGAGGGACGGCGCAGTAGAGGAAGACCGCGACTCAGGTGGCGTACGCAAGTGTAAGGGGACCTTAACCAACTAAGCGTGCGAAACTGGAGACAGCTGGCCAAAGATCGTGCTGGCTGGAGACGCTTGTTGGTTGAGGCCCAGGTCCACCCCGGACTGTAGCGCCACCTTAAGTAAGTAAGTAAGGATTTTTGAAAAAAGTATATTTTTAAAAATTTGGTTTCCTTTAGTTTACCGGAAAACGGCACAAACGATTTGGACCAAAATACACACTTAGAGTGAAATTGATGTTTCCGAAATTATTTCGTCCTTAATTTTCAATTCGAAACACCGGAAACGATGATTTTAAAAACTGTTCATATCTGAAAAACCCCATTTTCGACTTGGAAACAAATTTCAAAACCAACTGATGCCTACATCCCAACAATTTTCAGGTAAATAGTTCAGCAATAGTATTTTTCAAACTAAATATTAAGAAATTAGTTTCTATTTTGCCTTCATAATTTTACAAAATCCGATCGAATGATATATATTTTGGATAAAAAAATAATTATTATTTAGATCTCATACATTTTTTTTTTAATAATTTCACAAAAATGTCTTCCTAATTCCCGACTCAAACCCGCACTGCCAATAAAAAAGCAATTACAACTACGAAAAACGTATTTTTAGCAAATATTTCGCACTTCTTATTTTTTATTAACCAAATTCAATATGCACATTAAAATAATTCCAACCACTTGTAGTTTACCCAGTCAGAAACTCTCACTTCATTTGCACTCGACACAGCACACACGCGTCCATCGGCATATTCAGTTAAGAGCTGAGGGCTCGTGCAATTTCAAAAACAAATCGCTGAATTCTAACATTATATTTCTATGTAAAGATGTCAGTTTATGGCGAAGTTCCTTTCCAATTCTAATCATAGACACCTTAAGCCAGCAGATCAGAAAACAGAAACTCCTCCTTGTACTCAAAAATCTTGTAAAGTGTAAAAGCTTATAACATAGTATAGAATGCGCTTTTAACTCTTTAACCCGAACTTGCGAAAATTGCCTGTTACCGAGTGCTAAAACTTATAAAACTCACATTGTTATTTGATATGTATACTGCCAATCGAAGGAAAAGTGAATTTTATTTAACACTACTTACATTTTATGTAAGGTTGCTTCTGAGCTTTCACCTACCTACCAATTGACTCAACCAAACTTTTGATGGAGGATAAAGTTTCGTGCGACCCAGTCGTGCATTTTATTTTTTAATGGCAAGTGACAGGACCAGAACCCACATGGCTCCACTAAATCCACTCTCAGAAAACGCCTCCCCTTGTTTGATTCTGACGCGATTGGGTATAATAAATTATAAGGCTCTGGCCATGTATCGACAGTCTTTACTCATGGGGGAAATGGGAGACCAAAATGTGCAAAGAAACCACCTGTCAGTTGTCAAAGTGCTTGTCGCTGGGGAAAAGTGTTCCCAATTCAAAAAAAAAACTAACCCATAAATTTAGCAATTTTGTTTAATTTTATTGTTTCACCCCCGAAACAATAAAGAATAATGAGAAACAGGACTGGGAGAATAGTTTATACCTGCGCCAATATTTCTCTTCAATGAGAAAAGTCGCTGTCAACTTCATCTACCAATCTATAAAGTGCTTAAAACTCACTTAAACCCCATTGCACACTTGTCACTCAATTTTGGCCAGACAAAAGCCATACAAGTTCCGGCTCCCCCCCCAACGGGAAGTATCCTAATCCAGGCAATGCCTAAAACAAGCAATGCCACGCCAGACTTCCACGAACTGAAATTCAGCGCGAAAAGGTCAAATGCACAATAACTGTCTGGCCGAACTCAAGCGAACAGTGTTTTATATCGTCGACTGCTGCAAAACTTCATCCTGCATACAGGATTCAAAATTATCAACCTGTCACGTGCATGGCATTTTGGTAAAATATTTCGTTGGCGATTGACCAGCGCATTTTAAATTCCAGTCCACAGAGTCATGGTCACCGCAGCACATCAAGCACCCTTTTATACGACTCACTGCGTTTCGGCAGAAATTATTTCCGAAAATCATTCTGGTAAATTGGAATTTCATAAATGGGTTGAATGGAGACCAGACAGGAGCCAGGTGACCTTGTACACGCTGCGCACAAAGGCAAAGGAAATGATTGTACCGAGTTTTCCAAATTAGTAGTTGCAAAAAAATCACAAGAAGAGAACCATCCACCTGCAGCAACCTTTAAGTTGATCCCACTGGCAACTACAACGCTTTAAAGTTGCCTCCATTAATCTTCGCTCCCAGCTCAATTCATTCATTTCTTCGCTCTAATCCCGAATACCGTGCAAATACATACTTCACTTCGAAGGACATTAATTTTGTCAAGCGACTTTGCGAAAAGTTTCTTGTTTCTTGTTCGCTCAATACAGCGTAATAGTGTCCTAATGCTTTTGTCTGCCAAAACTGCATCCTGTGGCGGAAATCAAAACCCAAAGATGCAACTTGAAACTTTTATATATACGTATACAGTGTTTGTTGTTTGAGTGAATCCCTTGGCGGAGCGGCGCAAACTTTTGACCGTAATTCCCTGGCTTGCTGATGGTGTCTTATCATTTGGATGTGGCATCCGAATAAGGATGTGCGGCAGTGAGCGCGAAAAACCACTATCACATTTGTTTTGGCTGCCGCTCTGTATAGTTGGGGGGGTTTTTCTTTTGAACTTTTAACAAGTTTTTTGGCGAAAAACCAAAAATTACTCGGTTAAGAACTTTGCACGATCGAAGTTTATTTGTGAAAGGATTTTGTTGAATTTAAGGGAAAAAATTGCCAATGTGAATTGTCTTGGGAATTGATGAGGTTAAGGTTTCAGTTACAAAATTACAAATGTTGTTTACATTTTTTTATCAACAGATTTGCGACCTTTCTACACCTAGGGATGTCAGCCATTTACGATTCGGGCCCGTCGTTACCCGAAAATAGAACTACAATATAAAACTACCACCAACCAACACATCCATGCACATAGGCAAATGCAAACACACAGGTCAACAATCCCAGCAATTATAGCAATTAATTTGGACAATGCCACAGCATCCCTGTGCTTGAGTGTTACATGAATCAGGCCACAGCACATGTGTAAGCTGTGCAAACGTATTACACTCTCCTGCAGAAAGGACAAAACGCAAAATATTGGTAAATATTCCCTGCTAAGTATAAAAGCTAACAAGCAGTGTCTAGCTGCTGCATCACTTGTTCGAATAAAATACTCGACACAATGTGACTGTGTGTAAACGTATACAAACACTGCATATACACGGAGGAGCCGTACACAGACGCCCAGATATGTTTGCGTTCCAATTGAGGATATTAAATGTGTAACCCAATCGGACATCGTTTGAAATTTATTTTAAATTTCCTCAAAGCAACTATACGATCGGATCTGCTCTTAACAAATTTACTGATGTCCGCTGGTAAGCCAGCAAATTGACCAACAGCACTTTGCTGGCCGGAGAAAGAAGATCCAAGTCATAAGATGCCATTTGCCAGCTCATCTGACCCAACCAACTGATGAGGAAGAGAAAAAGGGCAAAGGAAACAGAAAACAACACGTAATACCACATAAGGACACGGTCGTTTTCCGTTTCGGTACCCAATAAAGTCGCATTTCGGCCGCCACAAAATTAATGAAAACAATGGGGTCACCCCCCCAGCACACACATAAACAAAGCGACAGCTACAGGCATAATTCCCGCAGTAACTGCAATTCGTGCAGAAACATTAATTGAAATTTCCTGTTGCGACAATTTAAGCGTCACTGCCACCGCCACATGAACAAAAGAAAAAAAAAAAAAACAAAACAAAAATAATGGGGATGCATACATGTGTGTTAAGAAGAGGCCCTTTTATAGGTTATAGTCCTATAGCAGTGCCAGCAGTTTCGCACATGAAATCCACTTAGCCACAGTGGGATACTTCAGTGTTACAAGGCGCGCACAGATGGAGTGGCAAAGTCGAGTAGAGTGGAGCCTTATTTTGCCTCAAATACGTTGTAAACGCGGAATAAGGACGCATGTAAAGTTGGCTGGCAGCTTGGCAGGTTATTGCGGTCGATGGAATTAACATGCATTTATGTCTACGGTTTAACTTGGATCGGTGACGACGACGACGACGAGGACGACGCAACATACTGGCGGTGAGGAGATACAGAGACGGCACTACAACAACTCTCAAGCTGTCGTTAACACTAGAGGATTGCTCTTGAGAAGCGCTGAAAAGCGGTTAGCGACAACGGGTTCATTGTGGTGCGGTTATAAACATTTTAGTGTACAACGGAGCTTTGTGGTTGGGGTTTATCCACTTGAGTGGGTAACAAGGATCATTATATCGCGGCGGAACCGACAAGTATCTGTGCATGACGGTGCGGAACATGTCCGTCACACATACGCACCAACCAAAGGGAAATGAAGGCTTTCTTCTAGTTTAAGGGACAACTATATTCTGCTGTCGGTCGATGGTTATTTGGGTTGAATTGAATTTATTTTGTTGGTCGTTCTCTGTTACCGAATGACAGATGAGTGACATACCAATGTGAATCCATCAGAGAGGCAAGGTCGTCCGTAAAGAAAACGTCATCAATAAGACCTGCCTCAAATTTGACACTTGCGCAAAAGGAGTCGCAGTTTGCAAGTGTTGGGCAACTTTATCAGAGGATAAAGTGGCATCTTTTTGTGGCAGTAGCACCATGGACGAGTATTTAAACAAGAGAAACAAGACCTGAATAGGTACCTCTACAGCAAGAAGCCTTTACATCAGACCATCATAGTGTTGAGGTTCAGCAGATTTTAAGACAGTGGAGACGAACTTAAGCTACCAAACTAATTATCCCGCTGTCATGTCAGGAAAGAACGAAGCATTCAATTTGAATGATTAAAGTCAAGAAAATCAAGCTAAAACCCATCAATTTCGGACAGCGGCAAGAGCATACACGAAATCAACTCCAGGATTTGATCGGAAGAAAGTATGGCCGACAAATAGAACCTCAGCAACATTGCCCGATCCACAAGAAAGTCGTCCTATATAAACAGAGACAACTACATAGAGTCATGAACCGCCTTAACCTGCATAAATGTCTAACTCTGAACACTAAAAATCATATCTGTCGATCTGATGTGATCTGGCACCAATATGGTATTGCCCTTAAACAGACTTCGAAGAGGCTGTCAAAAGAACCCGTTTGATTCCCATGACCTGATTGGCTTCCTGCCTAGATCTCCATTTTTCTCTCTGAGAGCTCACAATTGTTTCATGCATTATACAAGTTAGAATTTAGAATTTCAAATGCACACATAATCTCACTCTAACCTGGCGAAACACACGCAATATTTGACAGGCGTGTTTTGAATGTCATTTTGTCGGTATTATTATAAGTCAAAGTTGAATACGCGAGAGTAAGAAATTATTTGAAATTCTATGGAAAAAAAAATAAAACTGTTTCGTTTCCCTTTTCTATAAACTTACTCTGGAAGTTCGCATTTTATTCTTCCGCATGGTAGTTGATAAATCGGCGACGATTTGTCTAACCACATTCGTCGCAAGGTCAACCGCATTCGCATAGTCCATATGTCGCCTAAGATTCTCAAATGAAAGTCAGCTTTACCAATGGATAAAATGATAAAGTTGCGAAAAAAAGTGTCCGAAAGTTTAAAAAGGGGCCAATACAAATAAACAAAACTAACAAAGCAAACAACAGATCATAATATGAAAGAATATCCACGTGCAGAATCAAAGACGGAAGGGCAGTGGAATAACGAGGGAACGGAACACTTTGTATTGGAGTGAATTAAAACCATATGTGTTCAATTTGACAGTTTTGAGTATTTTTTTTATGGAAATAGTGACCCGAAATTAGAGTAGATATGTCAATATTTATGTTTTTTTGATTTTTTTTTTCTGAAGACTGATATTTTAATGTTAAAAAATATAGTTGTTTAATCTGTTGTCTGTTATATTATTTTCTGAGTTGTTTTCAGGCACGGAATTCCTTACTAATGAGAGTGTTTTATTTTATATTATACAGGAGGCATGAAAAATACATAAAATGTTTGTATATACCTATTTAAAATAATAAATAATAATTACCCATTTAAATAAAAAAATAAACTGATAAACATTTTGTTTTTTTTTTAGTAATCTAGCACTTTCCTCTTTGAAATTATGGCAACACTGGACAGGGCCACAGAACAGACACGTATATGCTACTAAATCAGTCTAGAAAAAAATTCTGAGTTGATTTTACGTGTGAAACAAAAAAAGATTTAACGCTCGCTCATGGAGGACGGTCGTTCTTTCATTTTGGCGACTTGCGTTGCAGACATAAAACTTAAACCCGACAAATGACACGTTTATCTTGGCTTCCAGCCGTGAAATTTAAATAAATTTCTTAAACCACTCAGAAGTCGTTTTATCCTTAATACCGAGCGATCATCGACGACTTGCTGTTCGATGCGCATAAAACGCCAAACACCAGTCAAAATCTCACGCTGCAGATAAAACGATATACCTCATCATCGCGGGTGCGTTTTCTTTCAGATTGCTCAAAAAGTAAATGAAGACTGACTACAGAAATGATCCTGTGAAGTATAGTCTTAATTTTTCGATCGCGAGGCAGATGTATACCTGCATTTTTCCACAACAAGCTGATGTGAAGCGTAAGTGTGAAGTAAAATGTATTCCTCGTCGAATGTGGCAGCAGGTAGAGACAAATACGAGCAACATAATGACAACAAACAGTACGATCATAGAGATCAATAGAATGGTGCTAGACGGAAAGTTTCTGCGAGCGTAATTTCTTATCGGGGAGATGTGTCATATTAATGTCACAAATGTATACGTGAATTCGCCGATTCACTTATACAGAGTCACCGAGTCGCTTCATAAGCAGGGTCATATTTGTTTAAATGCCGGTAGAATATAGCGTTTGAAAATACAGCACTCCCTCGATAATGCCAATTAACGAGAATGTGAATTTCTCTAAAATGTGAAGCACATTTTTACATTTTCTTCCGACATTTTCAACCTCTAAAGTGTGAATTTTATATTTCTCTTGTTTCTCTTGCTCGTTTTGCATATTTACTTATTTTATTTTCTTTTTTCTTCTGAATTAATAAATATTGAAACTGTTGTTTTAAATGGATTTGAAAATCGTGTAGTAAGTACTAAAAAAAAGTTCCAGTAATGCGAATCCCTCTAAAATAGTTCACATTACCGAGGGACCGCTGTATTGTGAATGAAGCTGTAAATGAGATCGGACACATTTGATCCGTAAATTTGAAAAAACAGGAAATTAGACACCTAAACATTTAGAGACTTTATCGACTCTACTATGAACTCTGAGGAGGACATCAGCTCAGAAACTAAGCGAAGAATTACGCTTGTCAATCGTGCAGGAAGCACTTGTCAAGAAATACTAAGAAGACTCCATACAGGACCATTGCTTCTAAATAAACTTTCAAATTTCCGACAACACGGCAAGGTGATCTTAGAATTTATAAATAAGGGGAAGCTTAGTCGACCTATCAGCAGAACTATGAATCGCTGCCACCTTCACTCTACTCGACTGCTGGCAGCTACTTAACTTTCTCTAATCGCAATGAAACAAATTTTGCAAAAGGATAACCAAAACTGGGTCAATCGCATCCTCATTTCAGTATTATTTTCTTCAATCACAGTCACAGGATTGCCACTCAACTATAAACACACAAGTTGTATAATATTCTAGAAAAGTGATACATCAAGATGACAGCCGCAGTTTTAATTGACCAACACATCTTCAACATCCTTTGGAAATCACCCCTCAACCACCAGCACAGTGTTCACACATTCAATAAATTCCAAGCCGCATAGTCTACCTTTAAAAGAACGTGCCACAAACAGGATTTATTCGCATGATCCTTATCGGTGTTACGCATTTCCTTGGATATGCGAAAGAGCCCCGGAAAGAAAAAATACAGAGCCCTCAACACGATTGCATAAACCGATAGCAAAGTCCAGAATATATCAGTGGAACGCACTTCAACGCCTTGGCAAACAAAAACCATGTTAACTCATTCAGTTGCCCTGCGGCGGCATCCAACTTTTCCTCTGCGCTGCTGTTAGGAACGCTAAAGGTATATATATATGTACGAGTATCCTTCTCCTAAGCGTACACCGTGCACAGGACATGTGTCTGATAAGTCTATAAGCAAACATGGTCGGGTGTATATAGAACAGAGAGTTAACCAAATGGAAAATAACTTATGCATGCAGTTCTGATTGGAAAACAATAAGCAGTGATAAGGATTGAAATTGCTTTTTGCAACGCTTCTCATCGGCCAGCCGGCCTGGGAGAGTGGAGTTCGCAAACATAGTGGCATCCGGGAGTGCCTTGTCTATACAGACGACTTACTTACACCCACCTGAGCTCGGTTAACAGGATGTTGTGTAGTTGGTATTCAAAGTCGTCCATTCGCAAGAGAACGAACTATACCACTTCCCTGTGCATTGTCTTCGTTTGTATGCGGAGCGTTTACATCCCTTAGGAGGTGAAAACATTACACAAAAGGAGGCGAGCGGATGCGTCTACAAAATAAAAAGAACAAGAAAAAACCAAGAGTATGTGGGTAGTTCGGGAAGTTTTCGACTCACTGCAAAGGAACTGCACGTGTGTGTGAAGCTCTCCGGGGCATTAACATGGAAGGCAATGATTTCCTATTCTAATAGAACGAAGTAAGACCGAAGATGGCTTGAAGAGTTAGATGCTGCCGGCCCTGTAACATTGTGTGGAACGTTCACTTTGTGATGCATTTGGAATTATATGTAAAAGTTGACGCGAATCCTTTTGGAAGTTTTGACTCTTGTTTGATAATCAAGCGAGGGGAAGGATGTTCATTTTATAGAAACTACACGAAACAGTCGTTTTGAAATTAAATTGTGATGGAGAAAAATAGACATGTTTGACTTAAGAAGACCACCAGCGCCATCTGTTGGTTTCTGTTCTATATTGCAACTATGGCGGTCCAACTACTGCTTTATCAGAAAAATGTAATAATACTTCCTACATAATCCGTAACGAGAAACCAAAAACATGACATCATCATGACAGAGTAGATAGACAAACAGTGAGGTCCCAATTAAAGTCCCACCTCCATCGCCTCAACCGTTCCGCTTAAAACAATTATTCTTCTACCGATTCGGTCTGCGTTTGTCATTCGTAAGAAAACTCTTTTACCATTGTTCGTACAATCCGACATAAGATCCCTTCAAGTACATTTCACTGTCATTGACAACAAACTGTATATAGAGGCCGAGAGTTTGTGACAAATGTTTCTTAATTTCTCACACCGCTCGCATCAGCAATTCTATTATTTGAGTCATGAGAGGATTTGCTCTTCTACCAGGTCCATCTGTGCCCTTGTAAAGACGCTCACATAATATTCAGGCAAATCTTTCTCACTCATAGACTAAGTACACAAATCGATTGCTGGCAGCTGTCAGAGTCCCACTTTTGCTCGAAAAAGAAAAACCCCAACCCCAACCCCCTGTCATCCGGCTCCTCAGAGATGGCCTATCTGCGGGATACGAAATCATCATCAAATAGATATAGGAAAGTGAACAGAAAAAAAAAAAAAAAATAAATGATTACAATAACAAGGACGAATATTGTCGTCTATCAGAATCATAAATCAATTTGTTTGTTGATTCCGATCCTCGAGGGCTTTCATCGCATATGTGCCACAGCCGGTCGTCATCGGCTCTATATGCATGTCCTTCGTTTTATGTTGAAGGCAAACATAGAAAATTTCAAGGACATTCAATGGGATTGTTGATACTATATATTTATAGGTGTTTCATTTGTGGCTGCGTTAAAGGTTTTATTATGTGGAAATCACTTTAAAAGATGGATTTATTGAATTTGAACAGCAATGTGGGCTATTAGGTAAAGTGTCCTTTGAACTGGGACTGGGGAAAAGTTGAACCGAGAACTAACATTCGTTAGAATAAATGCAATGACAATCGGTGACAGCACTACAAATATTTCGTCAGGAATTTGTATAAAATGGCGTTGAAAATACCAAAATTTGCATGCAGTCTTTTATTTCATCTATGACTTTACTTAAATCATGTGGGCTTAAGCTGCTGTCAAAAATGGACAGAAGGTTTACTTAAATGTGGTAAATCACTTGAAAGGTGCCACTGATCATATTGTGTTCACTTCGAACAATTTGTGTGCAAACGCTTCTTGGCTTAAGCTGGATTACTCGAATGAACCGTATGGACACAGCAAAGTACATAATTCACTATCCGCATACTGTTTACTTCGAACAATTTTTATTCAGTCGCCCATTCGCTTACGCTAGATTAATCGAAACAGGAAAATACGAAATTCACGACTCGTATTGGCAATATAAAACATGTTAAACTTAACTCGACTTAGGCCCTAGTTATAGCCACACGTAAAACGAAACCGTAAAAATGTTCTATTGCTTTTTTTGACCACTTCAACCTAATGGATGAACTTAATGTTGGTCTTAAAATGTTGCTTGTGAATTATAAAGTTAGTTTATCAAAAAAAAAAAAGTAACCGAATGATCTTTAAGTTTGCTAGAAAAATAATTTATTCATTTTTCCGTACGAAAAACTTTTTCTGATCTAATTCTCATTTAATTCCACAAGAAAAAATCAAATCATTTCATTTCTTTACTGTTCCATTTGTCAGGATTTTTTTTCTGATGGATTCCCTTCAGTGGTGGATGGTTTGTTGTGGTTTTTTTCGCAGGGACATTTTTTTCTGACAGAATTTTTGCTATGACTGCCTAAACGTAAAAATTCATTTTCACACTGTTCCAACTTTTTCGGTTACATTTTTCGTATGGCTATAACTGGGGCTTTAGCGAAAAAATATATCTCTATAAGATTCCCATCCAGATCGTAGTGGGAGTCCGACACTGGCATCTCTCTTTACAGACGGTTGTAAAATTAGCTATGGAATAGGAGTGAACGCCTTTTTGACAACAGTTAATATATCTGCCTCCCCAACTCATATACATACAGCTACATCATTCGCACAAGTGAGTGCAATGCCGCCTTCTTCTTTTAGAGTATTTTGAGTACAAGTTATAAATAAAATCGGACTAATAATGCTCCCTTGTGGAACTCCTACTGGGATTTTCGTTATTTGGGCTATTAGCTTACGCGTTTGACGCAAGTATTTGTCCTCTTAATAGGATCTTCGGTTCCCATGTAACAACCGCGAAAGTCAAAGACTTGGGAACTGTCAAAGAAAATCTAGGACCTTTGTCTTATTTATCCTCTACGGCTTTTGAATTTCATTGGTAGTAAACGTACCTTCAATATATTCTTTTACGAAAAAGAAAAAAAAAATTCCATCGAGAAGCTCCTTCCTTCGTCGACACAAACATACTTAAAAGAGCATTACATTCCTTCTGACTGGTTGAATAAGGACTCCAACGGAAATCGCAATGTCTGGCGTCATGAATAATTCATTATATTATGTAAAAGATTCGTAGGTAAATTTGTGACGGATGTACGAAAGTATAGTTTGCACGGACACACAATTCCCATAGATCAATTGGCTTAAAGTGCAGATATTTTGCATAGTGTCACAGGATATTTCGAATGAAGGAGATATGAGTTTGTTATTTTGAGGTTTTAAGTTGTTTTCGTAAAGAAGGACAATTATCGCTGACTTGTGGGACAGATGGCAAGGGTTCGCACTAAAAAGATGCAACCTTTTAGGATGAGGAATGGAATTGAGACAACAGGACAAGAAGGGCGCTCAAAAGCAATAGCACTAAAAGCATTCCGATGATGAGTTAGTGTATTTCTTTGAAGTAGCTGCGATTCCAAACAAAGTGTTTGTTTAAAAATCGCTGAAACAATGCATCAGGCGAGTGTTTCTGTATGAATCTCCAATCTAACGAAATAACCCGATACGTTTTCATATATCGGTTCTGTAGCCATTTTTAGAGGAGAATGTCCTTGCTTAAAAAAAAACTGACTGTGATAAATCTCTTTAGCTTTGTTTGCTGTTCTCCAGGAACCTCATAATTGATATTTTCTCTCGCTTTGTCCCTGATTAAAGGGATTGTTTAAAAAGGACCATGCGTTGGAATCCTTTTAACAATTTTACCTCATGAAAGAAAATGCGAATAACTTGGTTCGTCATCAACATAAGAATAATTTGGATTTTCGGAGGCTTACCCCGAAAGTCTTTTCGGATTTCCCCAGCGTACATTTACTCGTTCTTGACATAATAATGTTTTATGTAAGCCCTCGCTAAATATAATATGGAAATGTGGGTCTTTCGTGCGCGAAACATAATGTATACATGATGTTAGAACTGGCAGCACATTTGCATTTACGAACCTAAAGTGCGTCAAGTTTATGACGAAGAATATTACGGGATTTTTTTCTTCTTTTTTTTTTTGTTAATTTCGCCAAATGCCTCTTTTTTTTAATTAAAGATTCAAAAGGTTCTGAACTTGCAGGAAAATGCGAAAGTTCAAGGCAAAGTTGGAGTGGAAAAAGCGTTTATTCTTTTTGACTTTTTGACGTTTATGTCTTTCCTTTTATTTGTGGTTATTTTTGAGCTTGATATAACCTAACTCAGCTATCCTTATGATTTAAGGACGTTTGTGTTTTTTTTTCTCGTCGTTGGGGAGGTTTACAACTTCTCCGAAACCCCGTTCCAGAAGCATGCTAAGTTAGTACCAATATAAATTACGAAATCTCTAGTAAACAACTATTTTCAGTGCTGCCGAGTTCCGGTAAATTTTGGGACCAAATCGTCTCGTCTGTAAACGAGCAACAAATCTCAAAGGCGACGGAAATTTCTTTTATTTTGTGTGTTAAATTGGAATAATTCTCTTTTCAGGATACCTTCTTCGGTAGGTAGAGGTTATTTTCTTGCAACCATTTTGACAGCTGTCAACTGATTTGTGCTCTACGACAGCCACCTGTTTCAATTTTTATGGAAATAATGGTGACGTTTGATTGGCTTGGATCGGTAACATGAACAGCTTTTTCAGTTGAAGTTAATTGAGGGGTAGCCGACGAATCTTGTCAAGAATTTCGTGACTGACGTGGGAAAAGTGACTTTACCGAACAATTTAAATTTAAATTTTAAATGCACATTCATTGTCCGGACTAAATTTTTCGAACTCACAATAGCTAAATTTGCCATTCAAAATTGCTTATTGTGACCCACAAAATATTTTGTGTGAAGGTTAAAAATGATTATTAGTAAGGCCCTTTCTCTATAAGACAATTTGAAGAAGAAAAAAGATCCAACAAATGAGTAACATGCAGCAAATAGCAGGAAATGAGAAAAACATCAAGCTAGGTGGAGCTACTTTATAATAATCTCTTTTACTGCAGAGAAACTGGAAAACATGACCAAGCTTGTGAATAGACTCGAGAGCGATATAGGCATTTTTAACTGATGAAAGGAGTAGCTTTCTAATAATTTCTCTCGTTGAAAGAAATAAGGCCAAGACCTTCAATCGTTGGAATTTTTTTTTTTTTTTTTGTTGGTGCCAAATTCACCTTTGAAGGCATATACATAGTACATACTCGTGTAATGTTGTAGGGTCCGCAATTACTTCAAAAACCCGCTAATTCGTAAAAAAATATTTCAGCTACATTTTTAAAGTCTAAACTATCCCTTAAAATGACCAAAGTTCAATTTCCGTAGTCAAGATAAGTCACGCGGAATATTGGTAACGAAAGCTATGTCCTTTCGGTTGAAGAAAATAATTTCTGCATAATTTGCACAAACAAAGTTTCCATTTTCAACCGATTACACCGTTGGCAAATATTGCTCTTATACTTCAGCGCACTGGTACATTTACCTATATGTACGTCTTTGTGTGATGGCATAGTTGTTTTTCTTACTCTGGTGAAATACCATAGCCACGGGACGAGGGTTAGAAAGCAAAGTAAACAAAAAGACTAATGTTGTATGCATAAATTTAAGAACACTTAAAATACTGTAGATGCACTCATAGATGTAGAGGCAATACACTGCAAGGAGCGTATAGTATATACCATCAGTTATGCAAAAATAAATATGTGAGTGGTTATTTCTAAATTCTGAGAGGTATTTTATAAAAAGAATTGAAAATTGTCCACTTTTGACGATGCCTATGTAAAGCTTGAACTTGTTAAAAGGAATATCAAAGAGAACTATCCTCGTTAGTGCTGGCGGTTAAAATATTGGTGGGGAATATTTTTTGGATAGTGGTATTGTTGCTAAGACAGGTCCAGTGATTGAGGGGGAAAAAATCAAAAATCACTGTGAAACGTAAATTGTTTAGAAATAACATATTTTCATAACGAACAAATTTCAAAGGAAATTGTTTATATTAAACACGAAAGAAAACAGCCCATCTAACGCCTACGTAAGCAATTTTGCGTGCCTGAATGCATTCACTAGTTTTGATATCATGTCTAATAAAAAATAAAAAAATAATTGGCGCAACAGGTCCGTGGGGACCCTAGGCCTAGCTTCTCACAACTATTCGTGATGTGTTTTTCATTTTCGGAACGAATGAAAGGGATCTATAATTTTATGCCGAGGCCAAACGGCAAATTGCGAAGCTCTTTCATGACAGTTATAAACTCGGATGTTTGTCAGACATTCACGAGAAGTGATGCAGTGGAAAAAAAAACACAAAAATTTGTGTTTTTTCGGGATTCGAAGCAGGGACCTCACGCTTAGAAGTCCAATACAACAACCACTAAGCCACTACGCCTACATGTCTTATGTCTAATAGAAAAAGAATTTATTGTATAAAATGTATACTAAGTGCATATTTTAAGTTTGTTGATAAAAACGGTTAAATTTTTTTTTAATTTATCATATGAAAACAAGTGCAAGTTTCACTTGGAAAAAAAAAGAAGAGAATTCTTTCGAATTTAGGAAACAAAGCGGGGAAACAGTCTTCAAAGTCTGGAAACACTGGACAGGTCATCTGGAAGGGAATTAGTTCCAAACCCGCTAAATAGAGGGGATCTGAGCTGAGTTTCATGCAACTTCGACAGAGTGCGCCGTGCGGCCCATCAATAAACTTTCATAAGCGGAATCAATTGAAGAGCTGTTAGCGCGGTGCTATAACCTCGAGAACTCTTTGCCCCATATGACATACGAAAAAGTCACAATTCGCCATTTTGACTTGTTGTATTGACTATTTATAAGTTGATTTTAGGAAAAAAAATTAAATGCCAATCCAAAAAGTCAGAAACAACCATTTTAATTATTAAAATTAATCTTCCGGATTCTTATTGTGAAATGAGTTAAAAATTTGTCATTAATGACACATTAATGGCTATATTTTTTCGGTGTGCAGAGTGTAAACATATATGGAGAAGTAAGTAAGTTTGTCTGGGGTTGTTCTGAAAGGGTGGGGAACTTTGCGTTTCGACTACACAATTGTAAACCATAATCGCCCCTTCTAATGGCTCCAATGAATGTGTGGGTCAGTTAGTACGCTGTTTGTCATTTCTTCAAACGCGTTTTTGTCAAATTACTATATAAATTACCCACGACGAAAAAAACTTTATATGAAAACGAGATTGGAAGTGGGGCATATAGATGAAAGCTCCCATGCAAAATATACACCAGACTATGAAATACCAAAACCATGAACCTCTCAACGTCAACAGAATGCTAAGGCGACCCGTGAATGCACACTCAAAACTGTCCGAATATAGCAAGTTAACAGAAGCCCTGCAACAGCCCTGCTTTCAATTAAATTCCTCCTCTTAACGGTCAACATACATAAAAACATTTATCTTGCTCTCCCCTAATAGTCCTTGTACTTGTATACTTCTGTCTTGTGATCGTTGGTCTTACCTAAACCGAAAGATGTTTCATGTGATGGAAATCCCAAACTCTCGACCACATAAGCTCAATAAAGTGGAAGACCTAAATTTTGAAATATTATTGCGAACATGCTTCCTCAAGTGGAAACAACTTCAAGTCGTTGCAAATATATTGTAATAATTATTATTGGTATTTGTGGTGGCCTTACTTTGCCTGCAGCACCTGACAACGAATAGAGTTAGAGTACTTGTTGTACGTTGTATACCTGACATACCTATCTTATCTATCTTGTTGTTTAGTGTACCGTACCGTACTAGGGATCTGGATGTTCTCCGAGAGTGCATCTCATCAGACAACTATTATGTATCGAACAACTGCCGAACCACAGTTGATCAACTGTTAACCGAGTAAATGGAGTGAGTACACTTCGCCCGAAAAGTTATTCACAGTGGAGTGGGTCCTCTCTGGGTTAACCGCAAACAAAATTTAATGCATGCGAAGGATATACAAACTTGCCCACACACAAGAACGGTTGTTGGTAAAATATTCTGTTATGTCAGATGGTACTTGAAAAATATTGCTGCGCTCCTCAGTCAGTTGCCCTGGTGAAGAGGTTATCTCCTCGAGTCAACAACTCAAGCAACAATTCTCTGTGTTCCAGAGGTTCGCTCTGTGGTTAATTTTAACTATACCCAGCAGGAGAGAATAAGGTCGGTATATAGAATTATAGAGAAGAATTCGATGTTTCCCTAGAGCCAGAAATATAAGGATATGGCCTACGGATTAATATATCAAGTATTATTTCAAGAATCCGTGCGCTTGTTTGAATGTGCCACACTGGGTGATAATCGAATTGTTGCCTTTGGTTTAACTTTGCTAGGGGTGACTTGGGATGTCATACTCCAAGGACGGGGATGAGTGAATTAAACCGGGACGAGACGATTTTATCGAAATCAAGAAAATTGTTGGAATGTGGGTTCACACATATTTGGTTAGAATTGCGGTTTTTTGAGTGGTTCTTGGAACTCGATATAGATTCCTTGAGAAAAGACTTATTGTGAAAAGTCCCATGAATTTTTATCTAAATATCATTTTTAAACAACCCAATTCATCTTTCCCAAGACAGTTACACCTACTCTCGCATGGTTTTCGCGAAAGATGGTGCAATATTTCATTGAAACTACGTCTAAGTGGCAAAGCTAAGAACCGATTCTATTCATGAGACACAAAGGTAACAGATTAGAAGCCTTAGAAGAGTCTTGCTTCAGATTTTATGGCAAAAAAAAACTACTTCTGTTTAATTTCACAGATTTCTGGCTGACTTACAGCAAAAACAGGTCCTCCTACCTCATAACTCTAGCACCCGCACTGGGAGGGTCAGAACCTTCAACTTTCTTCTATATTAATCGAAACGTTTTACCAAATAGATACATTAGAGATCTTCATTCGAAGCTTTCAATGAGTTGGGGGGAAACAGTTTCTCCTACACGAGGCGTTATTGGACTTTAAGTTTTGTGAACAAAATCAGCTTAACGTTTAGATAGATACTCACGGTTCAGTTAGTTGAAGTATTTCCACTATCTTTAGCACTTTTCTTCGTCTTTCTGGGTGCTTTTCTGGCCATGACGACTAACTGCGGTACTGACTTGTTTCCTTAAAATTTTAAATAAGGATTATATAAGACTTGGGGAAATTTATTAAGCTCACCTTCTCAATGGCATTGTTAAAGTTGATGGATGTGAAACCTGAAATGCCGCCCGCTTGTCCATTAAATCCAGACTCGATGTGTTGCATGGGCACATAGATGTCGCTGCTGTAGTTTTTACTACATTATGGACATGCCTGGCAAGTGCGGTTTCCCTGTACAACGCCTTTAACCGTCACCGTTTTATCGGTTATCTAAAAAAAAATAAAAAGAAACTGTAAGTATTAGACGAGACAAAAAAAAAACAAAGCCTGCCCAATGAGATTTATAGACGCATAAGTAAAATAAAACAATAAATGCAGTAAAACGTCCGTTGGAAACTATGTCACAAAGATGTCTCTGTCATGTCACTGGCAGATCAGAGCCCTGTCCACCTTTTGCTGGGCTTTGCGTCTTAAAAGCTCTACATATCGAATGTAGAAGGAAAGCCACTCCAAACGAATGGCCTGTTAACAAAAAAAATGTACTCCTCCCAATTGTTTATTAACGAACTTACCCTCTGTGTTTTGGACAGAAAAAAAACAACTTCCCATTCCTTAAGCTACGATTATTCTACACTCTCATAGTATTCATAGCCTCTTATACCTATAACTCAGAACAAGGTATACACCACCCAACCCGCAAGGGCTTAGCAAAATGATGAATTACCCAACGATGAGTAGCAGTTGTAGTATATGACGATGACCATGATGCAGTAGTAAAACATTCTCAGGATGGAGTTCAGCTCGTCCCTCCTTCGGAATTCACCAGGAAATATTTGCAATAAATCCTCTCGAGAGGTGCATTTCTTGACTTTGCTCCTGCAGATATATGCTAACAGAGCCTGTCTCACACGCACCTGAATAATTAATACTTGAACTTGCATCTTGCCAGCTCCTGGGGTGTGCCCAGGAGTTGTTGTTTCCCTATTTGCCGTTGAATGGATTAGCCTATGGATCAATTAGATTAATTACGATATAGTGTAGAGATTTATCTCTCAGGTATTGATGAGCTTCGATATATCCTCTGCTGTCCTGGATGGATTCGCAGCGCAAGAGTGATTGGCAAGTATAGAGGTGATGCAGATGGATGGACATCGGGTTCCCTATGGGAATCTGGAATCTTTAATTACTCTCATTCGGCGTGCGGTTGTTGTTCGAAACGACGCTACGATTAAGGAAACATTTTTAAATCCCGTGGTGAAATGTGATAATTATAGGATCGGCCATTTGTAGGTGTAGGTATAGTTTCTGTGCTATAGGGATGTCGTGGCACTTGGATTATAAAAGTATATTGATGAATGGAAATGACCAAAGCCATTATAATTGTTAGCTGAGGTTTAACAATGGCGTGCTTGGACTTCGTCAAGTCATTAATAAATTAATTGAAGTAGATAGCTTAAGGGGGACATCCTTGAAGACAGTTTATCTATGTACTATGTACTGACAGTGAGGACATTCAAAACTTTAGTTTATTTATGTTGTTTGCAGCAGGCAATATATTTATGATGGCCTCGTTTTGATTGCCCTAGATTGATCAAGTGAATAATTATTTTTCAGTTGACGATTAGAGCCTCTCCGCTCCACATAATATATGCTGAGCTGAGAAATGTTATCTCTCAACTGAGTATTGAATTGAGTGTGACTCGCCTCGTAAAAAAGACGTTACAAACCAATTAATTTTTTTTTTATATTCCACACAAATCTAAGACGACTAAAGTTTGGAACGTGCCCAGTACCTTGATGTTTTAATGGGAGCATTCAATTATACATTTTAGTCGATCACATCAGGTCTGTTCCCTTACTTTTTCGTTCAACTTTGGCAATATGTCACATTTCTCTCATTGCGAGAGAATTCGCTCACATAAATGAAATATAAGGTTTGTATGACGTGGGCCCTAGTGCGCACTGGTTTAACCCTAATGTGTTCGATATAGCACTGGTACTGAAAACCTGTGTTTGACATTACTTCTAGTACGCCCTAGTTGTGCCCTGAACAAACCCCAGTCATTTCGCTTGCTGTCATTCACTTGCTCATAGTAAATGCAAATAAATTTGGTATTCAAAAGAATAGAGTTCACTCAATTTTAACAATAAACTAAAAATAGTTTTATATCTTCACACTTCGTACACCAAAAGATAAATATTTTTCAATGTGAAAAACTGACAGACTTCAGGGCGACATACTTTGCGTTCGATATAGTAGCCGAGTTTTAAGGGTTGTTCAGGGTTTTTAACAGGTGTGAAAATCAGCTGACACTTCTCAGTGCGCACTAGTGGGCACTAGTGCTAGGCACGTCAAACAAACCTTAACCAAAAAGAAAAGGAACGCGTTGAACCACAATATCAGTAGAACAAAGCACAAATTTATATTTAAGACCAATATTTGATCTGGTTTTATTGCAGAAATTAAAAAGTTCAATTCTTTTGCTTCTTACATCTATTTTATGCTATACAAGCACAAAATATAAATAAAAACAAATAAAAAGTCAGTTACAACTTAGCATTTGAACGATTTGACAACCATCTGTCAGTAATAACCAACTAGCCGAAAGAAATTTCTTGGGCTAATATTTGCAGGTTTTTTATGGAGCGGAAATGTTTTGTGCTCTCTTCTGCCCAACTTTTGCGTAAGGGAACGAAGTTAGACTAAATTTGGCTAATGTCTTGGAATGCATTATCGTTAGGGAACAGACATATAAACAGGTTTTCAATTAACGTCTATGGAGCGGTGGCCGACGATTCTAGTCAAGAATTTCATGACTGAGTACTAAGTTGACAGTTCGTAAATATGGTGGCTGAAGTTAGAAAAGTGCCGACCAGCCCAGATCTAGTCTTTTGATGATTAGATTTTTTAATGTGCCTTACTTAACAAAGTGTCGGGAAGCATTTGACGTATTTATGTAAATACTACACAGAATTATAGTATACCAAGTCCCCATCGACCCGTTTTTTCATTACTCAAATGGCACTGCACTCGTAATAAAGTACAAACACAGTTCTCTTTGGCAAACTAAAATAGTAAAACATAAAACAGGGGTCTTTTAAGTCCACGCATTGTATGGACTTAAGCCCCACTTTTAATTGGTATGACATTTGCTCGTGAAAATAAACATGGAATATATTAAAGAACGCACAAAGTAGGCACCTACACAGAAATAACGAAAGTTCTCCTCCCACCCACACTGGCTTTGTATGGCTTCCTCGGAAATCCTTTTCGACTTGAAACTTTTCCTCATAAAAATGTCATAACATCACCTCAGGCATAATATACGTCTTCTTCGCATGTTAATTGTTGTCTTACTTGTTACGTGTGTGTAACATCGCTTCATACGCATGCTGTATGATATAATAAACTGTCGGTGTCAACAGCACACACGAGCACAAAAACATTTAAAACGAATGTTACCATTGCTGCAAGCAGAAGTTTTTTTTGGAACATGAACGTTTGGAAATGGTGTTGGCCTATATATTGAAAGATGCGTATAGCTGTAGAGGATTCGCTTACACTTGTACAGGTGTAGGTATACTTCATTCAACACCATCATGTAATACAAGTATTTAGTAATTTGACACGTTGATGGAGATTGGTGAAAACTTTCTTAATTGCAGAAAAGACAGGAGGCAAAATGTGCAGGAGGTCTTGTGCAGAATGCAGATAGTGCATAGGCTACCTCACATTGATGGCAACGTTCCACCGAACGTAAGTTAAGCCGTATTTTCTTCTTTGTTGAGGAAGAAAGTTTTTTTTTTTGTTCAAGAATACCTATAGGAGCCAATAAAATATGCAAGCTGAAGCTAACTTTTGACTAGTGGAAGTACTACGAAAGTTAACTAAGTTGATAAAGTACGCGTTCACGTGAAATGCGTCAACGTCACGTTTGCCATCACATGAGACGAATAAGGAGGATGTTCAAGTTATGTCTTTTTAACGTCACAAACTACTTATTTTGAAGTTTCTTTATGGAGTTAGTAACGGTAACTGAATTAGTGTTTCTCCCGTGAAAAGCTGCAACAAATCAGTAGTTCGACCACTTGCCGACTTTCGGTCGATTTCGCTGCGAAGATTTGCTTTGTTTGAGATCAGCAACTAAAGACGTCTAGAGTTTTGAATGAACTAATGGCAAAAAATGTAAAGATGGGATCGAGGGAGGCAGGAAGTTAGGTGGACGTCAGCAGATATTAAAACTGCGAAATCGGATGCACTTGTATCTGGTGTTAACAATACGAGCGGACCCGCATGCACACCTATTTAGACACATTATACGATTAGACTTTCCAATGTCACATCCACCTGCCCAATTTGAACAGAACAACCAAATCCAATAGATCTCTGGTCTCCACAACACAACCGGTATATATAATCGAATGAATCAGATGACTATGCGAGCTCACTTCTCTGCTCCATACGCCATAACATGCTAATTGCATAATGCACGTCACACGATGACTGAATTTGTATTACATGAGGAAGTGGAATATATATTTTTTTACTCGTCATTCAGTGCAGCCCAAGCCCAAAAGCATCAAGCGAGATAAGATTCGATTTCCAAAAGCAAATATCTCACTTAATCTCTGACGATGCGATGTGTGCTTTGCTTTTTGAGACGAATGACACCGATTAGCGGCGACGCTGATAACCTTGAGGGCTATTAGCTAATATTCAGTCAACAAACTGAATTTGAAATTCAGTTATTCGGTACAAGTTAGTTGATCATGTCCAAATTGTGGGGCAGCCGTTTTAGTTGCGATACAAGTGCGGTTCTCTCTGAACTGAACTGCAGTTTGAAGGTGGATGCACGTCTATACGCTGACGACATCGATGGCAGCAAGGCCTACGCAGAAGGTCTTTTAAAGGCCGGTGTTCTTACCAGGGCGGAGTGCGATACTATTCAAAAAGGCCTAGAACTAGTGCGCTACGACTGGGTGGAGGGTCTGATTAAGTTTCAAGAAACCGATGAAGATGTCCACACGGTGAATGAACGACGGCTGACCGAGTTGATTGGGGACACAGCACTGAAATTGCACACGGGACGGAGCCGAAATGATCAGGTGGTGACTGACATGAAACTGTGGATGAGGAAGGGTATACGCGAGACACTGGGCGGTCTGCGAAGGCTGATCGAGGCAGCCATGTCGCTGGCGCAAAGGTTTCCAGGGGTAATGATGCCGGGGTATACCCACATGCAGAGGGCACAGCCTGTTTACTTTGGACACTGGATTCTCAGTCACGCATTTGCTGCTAGGGAGGATTGCCTACGGTTGATGGAGTTGAAGCAGCGAAATAATGTACTGCCACTGGGCAGTGGTGCAGTGGCGGGAACTCCTTTAAACATTGATCGAGTTTTCCTGCAAAAAAGCATGGCTTTCGATGGAGTCACTCAGAACAGCATGCATGCAGTTGGCGATCGCGATTTTGTCGGTGAGCATGAAAGATAGGTGCAACTTCGGACTTCTAACCAGTTTCCATATTATAGTTGACTTCATCTACACTGCATCGCTGGCCAGTATGCACCTGTCTCGTTTAGCAGAGGACCTCATCATCTATGCCAGCCAAGAATTCAATTTTGTTCGCATTTCGGATGGGTTCTGCACGGGAAGCAGTTTAATGCCACAAAAACGTAACCCGGACAGTTTGGAGTTGGTTCGTGGCATTTCGGGTGAAATTTTCAGCTGCTTAACGGGAATAATGATGACGATCAAGGGAATGCCGTCTACTTACAACAAAGATCTGCAATTTGATAAGAAATACTGCTTCACAGCGTTCGATCAGTTGGACAAGGCGTTGAAAGTCTGTGCAGGAGTGCTGCTAACTCTAGACGTGAACATCGACCGTATGGAGTCCTGTCTGAGTCCCGATATGTTGGCTGCAGATTGGGTAAGTTAATTATGAGGAACAAGACGTCCGGACTTATGCTCTTTGTTGTTTTAGTCTTACTACTTAGTGCGCAAGGGAATACCCTTTCGCAAGGCCCATCATCTGCTTGGGAAAGTGGTTGCACTGGCGGAGGAACGTGGGGTGGAACTCACTGAAATCCCTCTCGGAGACTTGCAAAATATCTGCCCAGAGTTTGATGTTGATATTGTTCAGGTGGCCAGTTGTCATCGGATTGCTGAGACATACAACGCCATCGGTGGAACTAGCTCTGAATCGATTGAGAAGCAAATGAAAGTACTGCGAGAGTTTGTCGAGCAGATTAAAAAAATCGAATAAACTTGGTGGAAGAAACTGATGAAAGGAAGGGCTTTTATTTCGAAAATGTTGTGAAAGGAAGAAGATAACTGGTAATGGGTAGATACTCATTCAAAATAAATAACGCTGTCAGGAGGCTACATTTGTTTTCGCCACAGGGAAGCGTTTTTTTCGCCTTACTGACTTTTTATAAGTGACACTTGGAGAAGGGGCCTATGCAGGAGATTCGTGCCTAAGAGCACACATTGCGCAAAAGTGCGTAGAGGGCAAATAAATTCAAACAAGAAGTGAGCAGCATAAGGTTGTGGTCATGACACTGCCTATTTCTGACCTATTATCAAGGGGCTGCACTTAGGCATTAGACAACTGGGTCCGAACTACCGCATTCGATATCTAGTAGTACAAAAATGAACTTGTTATTGTTTTGCATGTAAAGTCCACACAATGCAGAGACGTATTGCACGTTGATGCAGTAATTCGACCCCTGATCCAAGTATTAATAAGAACTTACCGTATTCCATCGGAAATTTGTTATAATTTCACAATTCAAATTCTCGAAGCTTGTCTGCTAGCGATACGTCATTCTGAAATGGGAGATTTCATAGAATCACTAGCCAAACCAAATTTATTCTTCGAAATTACATTTAACTGGAACTAGGCCCTTGCCCTAATATCCCACAAGCAATTATTATCCTATTCTATAATCAAACAGTTTGCACAACTCAACGGACAATCGATACAATGGCAGACCCATTACGGTGTAATAATCGCCATCAATTTTCTCAATCATAGCCCCACCAAGCCCGCTGATGCCATACGCCCCAGCTTTATCTCTAGAAATAGACAGAATAAAATAAATGGTTATCCAATTTTGTTGTGAAAAATCAAAACAATTTACAATGGCTCTCCACTATCCACATATCCCTGAATCTGTTCGCGCGTCATTCGGCCAAAGTAGACTTTGGCAGCTTCGGTAAATCGAACAACTCCTTTTGAGTGTTTTAGGACCACTCCAGTGTGCGATATGTTGCAGTTGCCGGCCAGTCTACGACAAAACATAAATTAGTAAGGCAAATAAAAGTAGTTTAGTCACACCCATACCTAGTTAGAATTTGAACAGCATCCTCGGCATCCTTGGGCTTTCCATAGATCTCCTCACCCATGGTGACCATGGTGTCGGCAGCTATAACCAGCAAATCTGCGTCGGGAGATTCAGCTTTTAACCTGTCGTACACTTCTTCGGCCTTTCCCATTGCGGTGAGTTCAACAAAGTCCGAGAAGTTCTTGTAATCCGCCGGGTTGAGATTTTCTTCAAAGTTGGATGGACACAGTTCGGCATTGAGACCCTAGCGAAATGAAAATAACAGCAAATTGGTTAGCATTTGCCGTGACGTTACAGTAAAAATGTGCTCACAATTTTCTGTACAAGTTCTTGCCGCCTTGGCGATGCACTGGCTAGTATTATGCGCTTGTTCGCTAATAAATGCTTAATGGGTGCTAGCATTGTGGGAGGAGTTGTTTTCAATTTTTTTATTGTGAATTTTATGAAATACTAGATCATTTAAATAAAATGAGTTTGTTTTTCTATTGTTAACTGTCAACCATCAGCTGTTTTGTTTCTGAATCTTGAAATAAAAAAAAAAAAATGCATTCGAGAGTCGAAGCAAAGTGGGTGCATTCAGTTCTCTTTCACCTAAGAAAAATTCGTTTAATTTTGTTAATGATTGGGCACACAAAATCTTAAATCTGAGAGCAAATCTGAAGAAGCTCAATCGAATACCACATTAGAACGAAACTTGCTCTTTTTTGTGTTGATATTCGTGCGATTTGGAAAAAAAAACTGTAGAATGACTTCCACCCCATAGTTGATTCATAGGTGAAAAATTGACCTACTTTTAAATAAAACAGCCCAGTACTTGTTTTCTTGAAATATTTACAAAAAACTGATTCTCTTTCTATTCATTCTCGCATTATCAACTACAATTGTGTTATATGTATTATCCTTTTTTACAGAGTTTTTGTTAAACGAAATAATAAGGAAAATAAACTAACTATAATAAGTCAACTCAAAGAAGAACGAAAATAAATCAAAATGCACGACAATTAAGAAAATATAACATGGATTTTCTTATGCATAGACTAATAGTGTTACTTTACTCCAAACCGATCGTGCTCTCGTATTTCGGTGTCTTTTTCTTTTATGACGAAGCATCTCATCTAATTTGACTACGGCTACAGGTCTTTTGTTTTGGCGTTCTGATTTTGCAGTTGCCTCTTGAATTCGAGCATCTGCATTATGCGAACCTTGAGTCGGGGATTATTGGCGATCGCGCTGCCTAGGGCTTTGTGTTCCACCGAGAACATAAACACCACTGGAATGCTGACGTCGTTATTGCCATCGCCAGACATTGCAAACATTGGTTGTGTTTCACCGGAAGATCCAGGAAGATTATCACAGACTATGACCGCTTTGGCGCCTGCCTTCTGCGCTCGGCGTGCTTTATCGACGAACGTGCAGTCACCACGTTCGACCATTAAGATTTTACCTTTTATATCGTCGGTGTCGTTTAGATCGGAACATCCTCGCGTTGGACTGACTGCAAGGACTTCTGCTTCGACAAATTCCTCCGCAACTAGTTCGGGCGAGAAGTGGCTGGGTCCAGCCATGAGAGCTGTCCATTCGGAGCTGTCGTTCTCTTTGAATGCAACCGCCTTGTGATCGGGGAAATACAAGCTGTTGAGGCACAAACTATTTACGAGAGAGGTGAAAACAAGACTTACCTGTAACTGCGCCAGTTGGTTGAGTGTTTGCATTTTCGTGAGCTCCAGCATTTCCTGCATAAAGAGCAGACCCATTTCACCATCCTCGGGACTCTTGGCCTACAGAAGCGAGTAAAAATGTTAGAAAACAAAACTTGAGATCGGCAATGCAATGGGATTACGTTATAGAAACTGTGAAACAGCCGAACCTTTCCATCGCCTAGTGAAACCATTGTGATACCCATGTCGTAAACAGCCCGCAGATGGTCAGCATTGCTCGCTTGAAAGTCGAGCGCCCGCAGTCGCCTGCTGGATGGTGAACGTGGACAGGAGCCGGTTATGAAATCTCGCAGCGGTTTCCGCACTTTCTCGGGGAATAGCTTCGATGAACTGGGGCATGTGCGCATAAAGTCCAAGACGTTGTGCTCGTCTGTATGACGGAAGCCTGCTGGGAGGGTAATGCTAATTTTTATTTTGTTTATAGATTGGCCTAGATAAAATGCAAAACAGCGGTGATTTAGATAGTTGCGAAACTATGCAGACTCTCTTTTGGAAATGAAAAAGTTCCCACGAAAGCATTTAGTGTATATACAGGATAATGCTTCATGCAAGTCATCGCGGATGCCTACTAATTAGGAGCAGGCTTATGAAGACTTACTTCCATCAGAAACACGGCAGGCCTGGTATATGTCAGA
Source organism: Cheilosia grossa (assembly GCA_963082955.1). Lineage (NCBI taxonomy): Eukaryota > Metazoa > Arthropoda > Insecta > Diptera > Syrphidae > Cheilosia > Cheilosia grossa. The sequence goes on along the minus strand of OY720148.1, from coordinate 6,477,185 downwards.
TGTCAAATTTCGCACGTAGTGTACGACGGCCACTGTCTTCAGTTACGAGCTATAACGACTCGCAGTTACTATCAAATTTCACGTGTTCGTTCTTAAACTACCGAACGCAGATTCGCATCAACGATCAACCGACTTCAACCCGACGAAACTCAAAACAAAAAACAAATCACGAGGCCAAACAAAAATTCGATTCCATTTTATTTACAAAAAAAAAAGTAGAAAAACAGACAAATTTCGAAACGACCACAATGGCTATTTGATTAAGCACCTGCGCATGCAAATTGTTCTTAAAACAGAACCATACTAGAGAACCGCAACTCATTCACGGTCAAACAAGACCTCCTAATGACCACAATAAAGCCCACACTTATGCATACACAACAGTGAATACTTACTGAATGTGGTGTTGCCCAGCTGTGCAATCGATAGCGGCAGCAAGTGCGCCTCAGTTGTGAAAACAAACTCGTCCAGGTTGATGATGATGTCGGATGGATCGGAGAACAACAGATATAGATACTTGAAGGTCTCCGACAGCACGTACGAGTCCATGCGATCTTCGTGCTTTCCCGTGCGCACATCGTTCACCGCAGCATAGCCACAGCTCACTTTTGCGTGCTTTTGCAGTGTTTTCAGGGCCTTCTTGCCTACCTCCAGGTAGTGGTGGTCATTTGTGGCTTTGTACAAGAAGTACGTCGATTCAATGAACTCCGGTCGCAGGTGGTGTTGGCCCCAGTGAATCTGGAAGTCAACAGTAAACGCCTCCGGAATGAAGGTGTGCATCTGCATAACCTGGTACAACATTTCGTGTGTCTGTACGGCCGGCTTTAGGTCACCGGACAGTACTTGCAGGCCGGGCCAAAACGCCAACAGTGAGTCCATGAAATTGCGCGACTTTGCATGCGGACGGTGCATCAAAACATCGAGCAACATCGGGCCCTCGCTCACGTACTTCATGACGGCATTGTAGTGCCGATTGAATCGCGCCAAATATTTATCATCGCCAAGGAGTACGTACGACTTGAATAGGTACTCATAGTAGGAATCGATTCCAGCTCCTACGCCGGAATCTCGTCGCACCCAATCGCCCGAGTGCACGTTCAGCACGGTGCCCATTAGGTCTGACCCTCTGTGTCTGAGTTTCCAGAGTGCGTCCATGGCGGCGTGTGCTCTCGCCTCGAAGATGGGCTCTCCCGTCAGGCGGGACAGGGCAGCGAATTCAAGGAGGATTGTCCCCGCACATGCAGTGCACGTTTCGCGTGATTTTTTCAGCTGTTCGTCTTTCATGCCCGTTCGTAGGTTTACCCTCGCGTGTGGAATGCCTGTTGATGTGTTGAACGCTGGCAGCAGTCGATAGCCCAAATCTCTGGCCATCTCTAGCAGTTCACCCTTGTACCAGGACATTATTTTCAAATCCTTCTGAATGTACTCGGTGAGAATGTGCGCCGACAGCAAGCCACCCACCATGCGTATGTTCGTCTCGAACACGGACACAATGATGTCGCTGTCGAACTGAACGTCTTTGATCACCAATTTGACGGCGCTTTCGAACTCGGCAAAATCACCGAGGATTACCAGCGTGTCCAGTGAGTCCACCAGGGTCATAGAGAAGCTGAAAAGACACAAGGAGTTAGGTTAGTTGTTTAAGGAAAAAACATATTTTATTGCATCCCCAAAAGAGGAGTCAGAACAGCCCCTCAACTTGTGTCTATTGAAAGCGAACAATCTCCGTCTATTTGCAGACGTAATCTCGCGCAAATGATAACAGAACCATGTCGCCCCAGATAAGAAACTTGTTCTTACTCCAACACACGAACAATTCATTCAACCCAATGCCCGCCCCTATCACTGATCGAAACGCAACAGGAAACTGCTCAATTCACAATTGACTCTCGCACAACGTTTGCGAATGCAAATTTCGAAAGTCCAATATCACCTCGCACTCACAGTTCAACAACATCTTAAGAGCTGATTGATATTCTCGCAAGCGGTTGACCTCGCAAATTAACCGCTTACTGTCAGCGAAATTCAACTTTGATCAAGGTATTGCCTTCACAAGTCACAACGCTTACAAACATTTCTATGCCAGGGTCAAGGTCGGTGCTAATTAACAGCGTAACGTTACTTACTTGCCCAAAATGTCGTCCATATCCCCGCGGGATGGTGTCACTCCTCGGTAGCGGCCTTTACACGACAACGGCATCAGTTCGTCAGCTGGATAGGCGTTCTCCATATAAGCGTAGTACGCATGATAAAACATTTCTCGTGCTTCCTCCCTATGGAAAGAATACAATAGTAAAAATAAGGACCGTAAGTAGTTGCAAACAAATTGAGCTCAGTCGCAGGTTGCATACTTGAGTTCCTCGCGCTCCTTTTTCGACATATTCTGCGTTGGCATCGAATCGCACACGACCATCGTCACACAAAAGAGGAGCACCAATATTGCTCCCAAGAGCGGTTCTGTTGTTTGACCCATATTTCCAGGTGCCTTTATCGCTGTGTGTACCACACGATTCGTGATGCAAACAAAAACCCGAACAGAAGTTGAATTAAAAACGAAAATTAAAAAAAAAAAAAAAAAAACAAAAGAACGCTTCGCAAAAGGCAACCGAAAAATGAAACACAAACACAACACACGATCGAGGGAGAACGAGAATCCTACTTAAATCCGACTACTAAAACTATGGATATGCGGGCTCGTGTCCAATTTCATACTTTTATCAGTTTATTAATACTTTCGTTGCTGGATCGGACATTTGTAATTTGGAAAATTATTAAAGTGAAATCAAAAACAAGCCAGCAGAAAAGTATTTTTCGATAAATTTTCGTGTCAACTTCTTTCAGAGCAAGAGCTGGCAGCAACTTTGCAGAATTACATTTGACACAATTTTTTGATGACAAGTCAAGTGCGAGCTGTTCAGGCATTGAGTTTCAGAATGTCATCTTCTGTGTGCAGCAGTTGCAGAAATGTTTTCTTACTGCAGAATGGAGTGACATCTAGAAGTGATTATAGGATATGGTGTATTTATTTAGGTTTATAAACAATTTTATCAGAGACAATATATTCTCTGAATTTTATTATGGATTACACTTCTTGTTTTATTGAACCTTTAACACGCAATTACAACAACTACACTCTACTTGACATTTTGCAATGACTAAAAAGTGGTAGTGTTCAGATACTGCTTTGTGAAGAATGGACTAGATTTTTGCTTTAAAAACCTGGACTGGGATTAAGTAGCCTACTGAATAATTAAATTTAAAAGTAAATCGCCTTGACAATGATCATCTGAAAACTTACGTAACAACAGGGTGGCTCTTATACTTTTCCAGCTCACCTAGTTGTTAGAAGTCCTACGCTGTGCGGCGTGCCATGAATGCGTTCCTTTTCACGAAAGAAACTTTTCAAACTAAGATTTTACATAAACGCTTTGACGATTAAATAATTTAGATAATTAAGTAGATGAAGACGCAGGCTCATACGAAAACCAAGAGCATTCTAACCTTTCTGATTTTTGCTGAGAATGGACCCGCAATTCGATGCCTTATCCGAACGGCTTTCTTTTGAAATAGACGACTTGAAAACGTTTAAAGACTCTAAACCTGGAGGCGTAGAACTCTATTACATAAAAAATAAATAAAAATATGCAAATGATAGTAAAAAAACATTGACGAATCGATTAGAACGTAACGATAGACGTCAGCTAACTTAGAATCTTCGATTCCAACCAGAAAGGTCCTCAACCAAATTTGAGTGCGCAACTAGAGGGCGTATTGTTTGAGGTCCACCTCGGACTGCAGCGCCACCTAAGCAAGTAATAAGTAAGAATGAAAACAACAACACGACGACAAGGAATAACGCTGAACCAATGAAATTGAAAACACTTTTCCATTTTTTTTCATAATTAAACTTTATTAACATAATTTAATATCATTTATTTTTTATTCGTCAATGTGACGAAATTTTGTCTGTCAATAACGTATATCGACAACAGACTTTTATAGTTTTTTTTTTTTTTTTTTTTCTTTTCTGTTTTACATTTAATATTCCTTCAGTGTTAAATAATTTTTCTTTGCACATTATTTTCCATATTTAACTTTTAAATATATCATTTCCATCATCATTCATAATTTTACTAACGAACTTATATAGTGTTTCTTTTGTTTTTTGTCTTATTTTTATTTCATTTGTTTTCTGGTTTTCTCTGCAATGTCATTATTTAATAGGTAATTGATTTGCCTTATCGTTAGTATTTAATGTAAATCCTATCTTAGAACTTTATATTAATCTTACTCCTCTCTTGCATTTTCTTTTCGAAAATAATTGTTAAATATTTAAAAGTTCCTATTTAAGTTTGTTTTTATTTTTCTTTAAATTTTGAAGAACTTAGGCGTTTTGTATCTTTAAAAGATCGCATTCTTGAATGGAAACGAAAATACAACACCAAACGAATTTCTCGATGTTGCTTGAGTGTAATATTAATTTATTTGCATTTTTATTTTTGTTTTACTTTAAATTTAATTTAAATTCGTATTAGTCTGCCTCCGGATGGCATTTCGGATTTAGGAAACATTTAGAGATGTTGTTTAGTCATTTTTAATATTTTTCTCTTTTACGAGAAAGAAAGTAAATAAAGGAATATGTAAATTAAGTCGAAACAAAGGATAAACGTGTGATTCTCGATAAGGAAATGCAATATGCATTTCGTTTTGCTTTTAAAATTATATTGAGAACAATTTGTTTTGGATTTTTTTGTTATTTTTTTTATAAAAGTACAAATAATTACGTATATACCGACAAAGAAGGTGCTTAGATAGTGTTTGAGAAGTTGTTTGTATTAAGAACTGACAGCGATTACTTCGTTTACCCTGCGTGTGGAAAAATGTATTATGAAATGTATGATGTAGCAGGATTAAAACATGACAGGAAAATAACTTTTATAACCAAACGCTGCAAACTATAGTTGAATTACAGCGACGGCCTTGTAACAGAAGTCAGGCTAAAGGCAAATAATGAACGAGCAATTTGAGCGTACTCCAAAATTTGCCTATTCCATATTCGATTTATTGTCAAATGAGTGGAGATTGGACATATTCTATTCCATTTTAGTTGCCTATGACTCAACTACGCTGTTCTTGTAACCGATTAGACCATTAAGAACTGTGACACATCAATTCACCCAGGTGTCAGACTTACTAAACTAGACACTTGAACGTCCCGAATCACTTTTTCAAGAGCTGTTCCTTTCGTTGGGTTTTGTCATTGTTGTTCATTTAGTCTGGACTTGAAAATGACAGCCGTAGTTGAATTTCTGACACGGGACGGAATTTTTTTCGGACTTCGAAGTTGAATTCGAATCAATTTTCAAAAATGATTGGGTGGTGACAAGCAAAATTGACACGTCACGAATTCCACAACTGAAAATATTTATACTCTAGGAATAAGCGATTTTTCGATAACACCAGAGCAAGTGTTATCACTAGAAGAGGTATCTATCTAAGGTTTCGGCAGTTAAAGGTTGTCCTCAAGAAGAAGCATTCTCTTCCCTTTGGTGTTCATGATCAGATTAATTTAAGTGTAAGAGCATGGTCCGAATTCAGTTGGCTTCCGTAGAGGAGATAGTGAACCGCAATAGCTGTACAGCGACATAAATCTGGTCGGAAATTGTCGAATCCGCCAGTGTAATCATCTTTTAAATGTGAATTCGTGACTGCATCCTATTAATACGTATATTCCTACGATCGGTGGCTGCCATCTGTCATATTGTGTTATGTGTACGAAGTCCAACAAACTGATATGTGAAACGTTAAAACGATATCTATTTTGTATTTTGTACAATTAAACTGGGTGAAGGACATTACTACGCCGCAACCGGTATAGGCAAGAGGAAACCTGCGTTTTTATTTTAGATCTGTTACGAATTAAAATCTGCCGAGCGGATACTCGTATGATATAATTATGTGAACTAACACAAAGTCAACTTAAATAATCGCTGCCAAACAATGGATGCCACTTAAGAGTAAGAATTGTGTTTGTTTGTTAAGAGCTAAATTTTTAAATGTCTAGAAAGTCGAAAAAGTCTTATAGATGAGAAAAATTTCTTATAAAAAATGATTTTCCTAAACTTATTTCTTAATTACAAATGAGACTTAGATGATAACATTTTCAGTAAGAGTAGCGATAAAGCCAAAGAATGTCTTTAGTTTTGTTAATTTTTTATAGTTTCCTTTACACACAAGAAAGGATGAAAAAAAAAAAACCAAAAAAACATCAAATCTAAACAGTGAGTGGAGAAGTAAAAAATTATACATTAGGATAGTCGTTTAAGCAGTTTTCGTAAGTTGTTTTAAAACTGTGCGTTTAGTTTTGTTTGTCAGTTTTATCGAATTTTTGTTTACCATGTTTGTTTTAAATAATTGGTTTATCGTCCTTTCGTTAAGAAATGAAATCATTTTATTTGGCGTATATTTTAAACATATACGATTAATTTTGAAAAACAAAATATTTATCATACCCATCTACATATAGATGATTTAAGTTTTTTGTTGTTGTTTTTTTTTTTTAATTTAAATATCTTATTTAATTTTTATAGTTTAAATTTCAACTTAAAAAATTTAGTTCTTAATTTGTTGGTTTTAGTATATAGATTTAGTTAAATCTAATGTCACATTCCTTGGTTTACAAATAAATCTAGACGTAAACTGAAAAACCAAAAAAACGTATTTATCTAAACGTATATGGTCTTGTTGCCTATATATATATATATATATATTTAAAACTTACATAGTTGTTGGTTTCTTTGTTGCTCAATTAATTTAATTACTTTCCTTTTGGTTTTGCTTTAATGTTGATATACTTATTATGCTTGTTTTGCTTGTCGGTTGTTTACTTTGCATTTTCTATTATTTGTTATAAATATTTGCTTATTGTGTTCCTAGTTTTCTATAATATATAATATGTATATGTATAACGTTTACCATTGAAAATAAATTATTTGATCAGGAATGAAGAAAGACTGAAATCAATAGAAAACGTAATAATATGTAACAAAAATATTTTGTCGTTATCTCTTTAGGTCCTGTCGGCCTTTCGGCAAGCGGTTCTGTCTTTAGCAACATTTCAATATACAATAAATACATATATTTTGCTTCTTTTTTTTGGTTTTACATTTTTATTTGTTTTGTGTGTTTCATAGGAACAATCTCTGTCTTTATAAAATCTGTCCTAAATAAAAAAATAAATAATATATATATATTTTTCTTTATATTTTATACTTAAATGTAAAAATTCATGGATGAAGGTCCAATGCATTTGCTTTAACTATTTGTTTGCTCTGTTTTTTTGTTTTTTTTTTGTTTTGTTCTGTTGTTTTAACTATTATTATTCATTTCGTGTTCATATATAAATTACGGCAGTTTTTTTTTTTTTTTTAATTTAGTTTTTTTACCTACTCCTTTTCCTAATTTTGTTTTACTCTGGTAATTTACTGTTATTGTAGTGTTTTTTTTTTAGATGAGTGTGGGTAGTGATGGCTTTTGTTTTGGGCTTATAATATTATTTAACAACGCTATAAATAATATCATTTAAATTTATTTGGTTTTATATTTGAAACTATTATTACTAAATAAATGTTATACTTATTTTATTGCACTATGATGTGAGGAGCTGATAGCAGTACGGTTACCGTCGCAATAATTGTAAAAAGTGTAAAAACAATCAAACAAAATCTGAAAAGAGAACGTTTTTTTTATGTTAGTTTGTTAGTAGGATGATTTTTATGTCCAGATGGAGACAATAAAGTCAGCTTAAGGTATATCCAACTTGGTATAGGCTGGCCATAGGCCATATATCATTGAATTGGCATCGTTTGATAGGTCGGGCTTATTTCATTATTAAAAACTAAATTCGGTTCTAGTCATATTGCCAAATAATCATTCGGGAATTCAGTGGCAGCTTTTTTCAGTATTAGAACTAGATCTTACAAATTAATATGACATAAGGCTTTGTTAAAACTAGAAATAGTAACTTGGCTCCATCGTCATTAGATCTTGATACAAAAATGCATACACACAACCAACTTTTTGCACAATCAATGCAGGTAACCTTGACAAAATACATTTCATATTCGAAAAATCGATTCACCCCTCAGTCTACTACAATTCAACTTGTCACCCCTGAACACGACCATTACAAAATGGCTGAAACATACCAAACCAAATGAAAAAAAAATCTTTTGTGATTTTTTCCCATTTCTCTTTCGTTTTTCTGTCCTGCGCGTTGTGTGTGTGCCATAGACATTTTCTGACATTCGCCGCTGCTCTTCATGGAATGTACGTACATACATTTTCATCGTTATTAAACAAGAAAAGTGTCTGCAACACCCAGAATTGAGTGAAATTTATCCAAAAACTATTTGCAAAACATTTAGAACCATATTGGAAATATTTTCAAATCGCGTGAAAACTAAACACGTTTCAAACCAACGCCCTATTGTTAGGTGCATTGTGAATTTATGTATATGTTTCCACCGCAAAGATGACGGAAATCATTAGCCAAATTTCAAACTACACGACGGAACTTTTCAAGTGCTTCCTTTGCGATCGAATATTCGCAGATGGCGACGAACCATGGCATTTGTTCGAGAAGAGGGTAATCCATTGTGTGGCCGTCGTCCACTTCTCAAGATATATCTAAGTTTTGTACTTGTTTCAGCTTCTTGAAAACGGTCAGCAAGATTGTCCGCTGGCCACAATTTTATCATCTGCATTGGGGAAGGAAATCGAACAGGATAATGTCCACTCTAAGGTAGAATTAAAAACAATACACAGAGTGCTCGAGAATTTGTTAATTTTTTTGCCTAATTTAGTTGCTTTGCGATGAGTGCAATTTAATACTTGTAGAGTATGAGAGTGTAGAGAAGAGATTCTATCAGTTTCGGTTGAAAATTCTGTCGGACTATAATAATACGGCAAAAGAGAATGGACTCGACCCGGTTTGGTTCGAGATAGGCGATGTCGAGGATAGCGCTCAAACGGATTCGCAACTAGTCGAGGAAAGCGAAAGCACATTGAATGTGGAAGAAGTCAAAACCGAACGCGATATGGAGGAGAGTGTTGTTATACCAATGTTGGTTCATCAAGAGATTGATAGTTTTGTGGTGGAGGATGTTCAGGGGCAGTTTCAAGACGGTATTGTTCCAGAATTCGTCACAGAAGGAGTAGCTGTGATTAATGACAATATCCAGGAACAGCACGAGGAGCAGGAATTGGAGGATGCTGCCAGCAGCGCATATGCTGAGCGAAACATACAAATTATGGGAGAAGGTGAGTGGGACATTGTTTCATTGGAGAAGTTGCTTACTCCAGTAATGGAGTAGAAACAGTGGAACATGCTGCTTAAGCGGTATCAATCAATTCCCTCCTGTCTCTATTCAGTTCAGAACTTTGCATCAACAAACAATCTTCCTTTTCAGAAATAACCTACGAGCAGATAATAGAACAGAACTCGGTCATCAGCTACGACAACAGTGTGGATACCGCCGAGTCCGTAATAGGTTACAACAGCAGCATTGACGGTAAGCTTCATTGACTTTCCCTATGCAAACGCTCAGTTGCATTTAAATTTTCAGATGAACCTCCAATACTCCCCGACGACATTCCGAAGCCGCAGAAGCAAAAACGCACATCACGTACAATCAAACGGGAAACCGAAACCGAGCCCATTGACTTTGAATTGGTCGATAACATGTACATCTGTGCACTGTGTCCAGATAAAAGCGAACACGAGCCGATTGTGTTCCCGAATCACTTGAAAAACGTCCACAACTACAAGTTCTACGTGTGCGACATGTGTAACAAGGGGTTTAACAAACGAAGCGAAATCAATGACCACATGGATGAGGCGCACGGTGGCGGAGCAGAGGAAGGAGAGTTTCAGTGTGAAACGTGTCTTCGGGTGTTTTTGAATCATCGCCTGTTTCGTAACCACAAGCGACTGCACTATATTTCGACAAAGCATCATGAATGCTCTGAGTGCCACAAGAAGTACAGCTCGAAAAATCTGCTCGATGAGCACATGAACATGCACACCGGGAAACGTCCCTACAAGTGTGCGTCGTGTGCCAAGGACTTTGCGTCGAAATATACCCTGCAAGCGCACTTGAAGATCCATACGAAGCGACCAAGACCGTACAGTTGCGATGAGTGTGACAAATCCTTCCTGAATCAACAGAACCTGGTGCAGCACAAAAAGTTGCACTCGGGACTCAAGTCTTATGTCTGTGAAATTTGTCAGAAGGCGTTTGGTACACAGCACAACCTGGACGTGCATAAAATTGTTCACTCGGGCAACAAACCATTCATCTGCCGGACGTGTGGCAAAGGCTTTGCTCGTCGGGCTGAGATTCGAGATCACGAGCGTACGCACACCGGCGAGAGGCCGTTCAGATGTGACATTTGCCCGATGGCATTCGCCCAGAGATCGAACCTAATGACGCACAAGAAAGCCACTCATCTGAATGACAAGAAGCACAAGTGCACGCTGTGCGAAAGATCATTCAAGCGACGGAGACTGCTGGAGTATCATACTCAGTCGGCGCATACCGGCGAACGGCCACACAAGTGCGAGGTGTGCAGCGCCACGTTCGTATATCCGGAGCACTTCAAGAAACACATGCGTATCCATAGCGGAGTTAAACCGTACGCATGTGAAGTCTGCGGCAAGCTGTTCAACAGCAGAGACAATCGAAACGCTCACAGATTCATCCACAGCGAGAAGAAGCCATACGAGTGTTTGCAATGTGGAATGGGCTTCATGCGCAAGCCGCTGCTGCTGGCCCACATGAAACACACCAAGCATGTCAACGACACCATTATTGTGAATCAACCGCAGATCAGTCACAAAGGCGTTGAAGAAGTCGAAAACGAGCTGACAGACGAGGACCTGGAGTTGAATAGTCGACGTATATCAATTGTAGGCAGAGCAACGTCGTTCGATGAGGTGGCTACCGCCGACACGATACTAGTTGAAGATGGCGACGGACAGTACATCAAGGACGAAGATGGCGAAGTAAAATACCTGCAGTTCACCGAGATGGACAAGGATGGACAGGCGACATATTGGGTGGACATCGGCGAAGACAAGGAAGACGATAATTAGTCAGCGAATGAGCGACATAAATTATGAGACTGATACTTTTAGGGGCGTGATGTAATGAGCCATCATGCAAACTGCTGCTACAGTTCCGCACGACAGATGAATTGTGTGCATTGAGTGAGAAACCAAAGAAATTTTGTCCAAACTTCTTTGAAAGATAGCATCTCCGTGGTTCGAACGACAAAAGAGTTAGGTTACCGCAGTTGTTCACTTAGAATTAAGAAACTGTTTAAAATTAACAGAAAATAAAGGTTTAACCGCAAGGTTTAATTTCAAAGAAATGTTGTGTTTTATTTTTTATGAGCGAAGTCAATTACTGGAGGGCAGTAAAAAGGTTTTTACTCAGACGAACCGCAAGTCGACACGAGTTCATCGTCACATGGTGAAAGGGCAAGGCCTGTACCATTGTTAAATGTCGGGCCGTAAGTTCTAACAAGAATATTTGAGGTCAGATTATAATTGGTTGTAGGTACGTTTCCTCATTACGAGAGGTATGTTTGAGAACAGACGAGATTCTACCGACACGACAGCATCGGCGAATGTGAATATCGGAAAATATTAAGTCCACAGCCAGGCAAATGGAAATGGCCACTCCGCCAGTCACTTAGGCCATACCCACCAGAGAAAACATGACCCCAACTTACATAATAAATCACATGACCCACACGTGCATTTGATGAAAGACATCGTCAAATCTGTGTAATCCCATCTCTGCTCCACCTCGCCTCTACATGGTATCGATTATATCCCTAAGTAATTTGCAATTTACCCTAAATGCAATAATTAAATGGCTCCCCTCCCCTGTAGCATAGTTTCTTAATTAAAATATTATCAAACATCAAACGAGTCCAAAAAGGTGGCTTATTGCCAAGAACTTCATTACTTATACACAGTGGCACTGGCACATCCTCACCCTCGTCCATTCTGTCTGTCGCCTGTGCATTATTAAGTGTTACTATCTCTCCGATGAGACCCGAGATTAGTTAATGAGATCATAAATAAATCTCCAGTTTCATGACATGCTATCGCAATGTAAATGATAATTTTTCAAGGCGCAAACACAGTGTGCTGACTGCTTACATTAAACGAGCACACTGAACCTTGGATAACGTATGCAATTTTGAACAATGCAAACTTCAACATTATGACGGATAACGATATAAAGTGATGTACTTACCTATCCACAACCATTGCAGCGAATTTCCAATCGCTAATTAGTTCCGCTTCATCGTCTGCTTTCCTCATTCGCGCCGTAATAAATTGCAATTCTTTAAGAATTAAATGCAAATCCTTGTGATTGCATCCTATAGAATTGTGGTGTTCTTCCACCGTCGTCGGCCGGCCAAAGCTTCTGTAATTTTGAGAGAATTTTCCTTAAGTGAGACCAACCGTTTGCGTTTAACGAACAAAAAATTAACACTTACGCCGATGATCCTATTGCTGTTTGCGAGCCAGAGATTGTATGTCGAAAATCGTCATCGATATCTAGTACATTGGCCAGCAGGGATTTTGAAGAACGTTCTTTCAATTCTAGCTCTTTCATTCTATTGCTTAGCAATATTGTTTTTCTAGTTATTTTCCTGCCGGGACGACCCATTCGTAGAATCCATGGCAGCCATTGCAGGAAAACGGATTTAATCTGGAAACAGATTGGTTTGTTTTATTAACTTTGCACCGTAAAGGATTTTAAGAAATATAAATCTAGCCGGTTTTGACGACAACGTTGTTTATGCTATCGAAAATTGGCCCTCATTGGTGACCGCTACCAAAAAAAAACCGTGGAGGCAATATAAACATTTTTTTTTTTAATCATTTCGTTAAACGTTGACGTATTTTCAACGAATGCGACAGATTTTATGGGGACCAGCTAAACATCATTTAGGGCCATTTACTAGAGATACATTTTAAGAAAATCCTTCAATTTGCGGGCTCATGTTGATTCTGAATTATTTGGGACGTTTATCTTTCGTTAAGTTTTCGCCTTATTGCGCTCACATACGAAACATATATATCATTGCATTACCTACGTTCAATTGCCCACTAGATTATATGTGGAACGCTAAATTCGTTATTTAAGCCTTTAGATAAAATAAATAATTAGATATTAGACAAGAACAAACTTACCCACGGTGGCATTTCGTGAATATCCGCAGTGCGATGATGATAATTAAGTACCACAACAGTCAGCACAACAGATGACGCCACCATGAACATGATGCAATTGAAGTATGTGCCTGTTAGTTGATTTGTTTAAAAGAATACGTTAGTACAAGATCGAGAGGCCTAACAACAAAAAGATTATGTTTATCAAATGTATTTTGAATTCTATTATTATTTTTTTTTTACTGAATTTTACAAAATATAATAATAATATTTGTTTTCTTTTTTGTGTTTTGTTAATTACATTTAATTAAGCCAATTGGATTATTTTTTTTTTAAAGCAGTTGATAAAGATAGACGATAGGCTAATATCCTAAAACATGCATGCGTTCATTGAAAACAAAACAAAATAAAAAATGAAAAATTAATTAAAACAGCTAAAGAAATTAAAGAAAAAGTAAAATAAAATAAAATGAAATATGAAGACCGTGCTTATGCTTTGTTAGGCTAATGACAGGCTGTCACCACTACCGGCTACTATAAAGAATGAAAAATGCTAAATGGCATGCCACACTATATGATGAACACTAACAGCACTGACATTAAAAAGGTTAATTACTTGAAAATTGTGTTTTTACACTAGCTTAATTTTTTTTCAGATTTTTTTGAGTGATTTTCGTATTTGTTTCTAATGAAGTAGAGTTTACATAAGGAATGATAAAAAAAGGTGATAAAATTTAATTATTTTAGTTTTTTCTTATAATAATAATAAGCGATAGTATTTTTACATTTATTTTATGGTCACCGAATTTGTTGATATGTTTAATTTGTTTGCTTGCTGAGAGGATTATTTGATTTTGTATGCTTTTTGTGATGCTATGTGATTATTTTGTTGACGTAAACACGACTATGGTAACTGCAGTGAGGAATACATTTGATTAAGGAAAATAATATATTTGTTAAATAATCAACTGATTTTGTCAGAGATTTGGTAAAACGTGGTACTTTGTTTTGTTGATCATTTACATGTAAAAAATATAGTTTGGCTTGTTACCAAATTGTAGACAAAAGTTGAAAATGGCGTGGATATTTTAATTCAAACTCTTTCAGAAAGTATTGGAAAGTGTTGCCCTATAGCAACGATTAACAAAAGAAAATGGTGGAATATATACATATACAGCCGATTTCATCAGTTGCTGAATTTCATTTTGTTTATATAGCAGATTTTTGAAAATACTTAAAACAGACTTGGATTGTGAAATCCTGCCAGGGGTTAAATGTTCTTCAGTAGGTTTCGAGAAGGTTCTAAATGTCAATTGACGACATAGGCACGTACATGCGCTACGTTTTGCCAAATAAAATCGCGGCTTAAGATGGATTTACTTTTCACGTTCAGAACATTCTTTAGTACAATTAATGTCACATTCCAAACTTTATATTAATTGAAGCTTGAATTATAGTAGAATTCACCAGACTTTCAATAGGTTTGTTCCTGTACTTTTGTAGTAAGAATGGAAGAGTTTTTTGCAGAAACTTACAAAAAATTAAAGGAACGCTTATCATAGTAATCTATGATAGAAATGACAGATACCTACATTGGTAGTTAAAAAAATCAATGAAGTAGTAGAGGATGTCGTTAAAATGTCAGACAAACTCGAAGAATTTGCTAAATTATTACCAACATTAGTGAATTTATCTAGCGATAAAAGTGATTCAGAATTAATCGAACTTATTTTTGATGAATCCGAGGAAGTGTTTGTACTGACTACACGCATTCGAGAACGAAGAAAAACCGACACTCCATTAAAAACTACATGGATGAGATTGACCCTTCTTACAGCGACAAACAATTTCATCGCCAATTTCAAAAAGAATCTTAAGAAAAATATTTAATTTTATTTTGCTTCTGTTGATACCGTACGCAGGAAATGAAAACATATGCACAAATATGCAAAATAGAACAAGACATTTTAAATCATCTGTCAACAGTCAGGTGACTGACAACTTTTCCCATTCTTACACCAAGAAATTTGTTGAGTAAAAACTAGTAAGATTCTAGTGCTCTCTCGTTCGTGTTTTCTTTTACGAATTTGTATAGATAAGGAAAGGCATTGACTAAAACTTGGTCAAAAGTCGTTAGAGTTTGTAAACTTTAAAACTAAAGGAACAGACCTAATATTTCATGACACATGACGTTACCCTGATGATTGGATGCTCAGAAACATAACTTTCATATATGTTTCATAAATAAAAGTAAACATTCAATATTTTCTAACGACATTTAAAAAAAGAGTGCGTTCAGTCAATCTGAGATGTAGTTTTTGACAGGAGTTCTTACTTTTCATGCTTTTATTTTATCAATTTTTCTTTACATTCACGTATTTAGCTTAATTTTTGTAAGTATCAAAGTTGATTATTTAACTTGAGGAAAAAAAAACTCATTTAAATTCCTAAAATGTGTCGTATGTATTCTCAATCTTGATTCAAATTCGTTTTCTACTTTAATTCAATCATTAGTTTTTTATATCTGATGGAAGTTAAATAATGATTATATGTGAACAAAATTTGCAAAATATATTATTAAAGAGAATAAAACAATTGTTGATAAAGTAGAAAACAATGAATACAACTCAATTTGTAGTTGAAAGATATACATATAATGAAAAGAAAAGAAAAATGAAAAAGGAGTAAGAAAAAATAAAAACCGAAAGAGAAAGAAATAAACCAAAAATAATTCACATTTACCAATACATTGAGAAGAGGCACATCCATATATCCAAAACTGGGAAGGCATTCAACATACACATTCCAATATTAAGAAAGACGTATTTTCTGTTTAAATTTTTATGTTAGGTATTTAGTATTAGTTTTGTTTACATTCATGTTGTTTATTTATTGTATTAAAATAAGTATTAGTTAATATTTTAAATTAAATATAGATACATTATAATTTAAAGGTTAAGGTTTAGTTTTAGTTCAAGTTATTTATTTATGCTCTTCATTATTTAATAAGGAAAATAGTTTTATAAAACTAATTTTTACTTTAATCTAATTATTTATGGTTGGATTATATATATATTATTTTTTTTTTTTTTTTGATTGTTCTGTTTATTACTAGTTTTGGAGGGAACATTGTGTTCTTTAACAAATGGAATTAAACATATAACATACATGACATACTCTACACAAATACACACGCAATTTAAAAATAGAATACAGAAACTATAAGATTATATATATTTTTTTTAATGAAAAAAAAAAGAAAAATTAAGTTGAATGAAATCAAAGAGTTTGTGATCTTTAATGCTGGAAAAGTCTTTCAAGTGTTTTCTTGATTTTGTCGCTTTGAATTATTTTGGTTGCGTATAAAATAGAAAAGCTTTTTACGGACAGGTATACTCGGACGTTTGTCAGAATCTTGCTAGCAGTGCCGCAGTAAACAAAATCTTAACGTCTGATTTGAGTACTCGAAAACTAAAGGAAAGGGGAAAACGTTTTGCTGGCAACAGCGGCGAGAGTTTTAACATTTTGTGCTTTAAACACAATATAATAATGTGATGTTAATTCGATTTAAATTGAAGTTGATGGGCTACATCACCACTAACTTGTTTACACAGGGTGTCATTTGTGCCAACTAATGCCTCATATATATTTTAACAGATTTATACCAAGAGACACATTTAGGGCAGATGCGTTTACGAGCCCATGCCAAGTGTCGAGGAAGCGGAAACTAGCTTGAATGATATTTGGAATGAGCATACCCGCCTTTGCAAGCAATCCAAATTCAACCCTTTAAAACAAATCATAGTTCGAAGCACGCTTCAAAATCGCCGTCGTAAGTATCTCTCCAGCATTATTTTCAAATTCCTCTGGCAATTTCGTTAGAATGAGTGAATTATATTTACAATTTGCGAGAAAACCCATATCGTGTGGAAATGTCAAAATTCTGTGAAGATTTTACTCTAAAAACGATTTCCGTTTCATTTTGTGTACATGACGGGCTCTAACGAAATATGTGCCATTAGAAATAAATACACATAAAAATTTTAACCGAAAAATACTAAAATAAATTTTAAGGGTGAACTTTTAATGAGAAGGGTAGTGGGAATATTTTTTTTGTTTAACTGATTGTATATGCATACAAAATGTATTTGAATTATCTTTTATTTTCGTTTTGTTTGTCTAAGAATATTAACACTCAATATGATTGATTCATTTTATTTAAAGTATTTTGTTTGAATTGTTTTCTTCTTTTTATATTTATGATTTAAATTTTTTAAACATTTGTTTCTATTTATTGAGAAATTAAAGTTTTGTTTTGTTTTTAAAATATTCATTAGTTAGTCGCTTTTGATACTTGGAAAGAAGAGGAATTTTTCGGTATTAATATATATTTTTATTTTATAATAATATATAAAAGCAAACAGAACGCAGTTGGAAATTATAGCTTCGGTTAGTTTTAGGCATAAACTGAACCTCATATCTGAATGGAGTTTGGAAAATTAAAAAAAAAAAAAAAAAACGAAACCATTTTAGAACATGTAGATATGCTTTCGTAAAGAACAGAATACTTGTGAGGAAAAAGGTCAACAAAGCTGCAACAAAATACACTTGTTGTGGTGGCGTATGGGAATTATATAATAGCAATTGAAAAGTAATTTTAAAAAAGCTCTCATTTGGGTGGGGGTAGACATTTTTTTTTTGTTAAGCTTAAGTTTGTTTTATTGTTCTACCTTTAGGAAAAAATATTGTTTGATTGTTTTTGGCTAGAAATGTCGTGTTGCAAAGCTGCTTCGTTGATTTAGAATTATGGTTTTATTGACTATTTTGAAGAAGTAGTGCAAAGGACTAAATACAAGTTAGTTTGTTCTAGACTACGTCAAAGCGATAATATATTATGAGGACTATGAAATAAAGTTTTAAAAAATTTTAGACAAACTTAGAGGGCAAACAAAATTTAATAAACAAGTAAACAATACTTTGGCGTCTTTATATTTTTACCCACCTATATTCGAGTCATATATATACAATAGTTTTTCGTAAAATAAATTCAAATGTAGGAATAAGAATATGTGCAAAGCTTTTAAAAAATGTTTCGAAGATTGTCTTTTGTTTATAGTACTTGAGAGAAGTTACATATATTATATATATATTTGTTTAATCAACGTTTTGACGAACCTAAAATATTGAGACAGTGTCCTAAATATCTTGCCTTTTGTTATTACAGAATTCCGATGAGTTAAATCTTGGAGAGTATTTTCGATAGTACGCGGCCGAACTCTAATAGCACATTCATATTTATTATACGTTTCATTTTGAGTGTTAACTAATTCGATATTTTATTCCTACAATATTATTTCTATCTATCAACTTTTCGCAGTTGACAAATTAATCTTTACTAATGGGAAGAAATATTCTGAGCTGTTTAAACCAAAGAAGGTAGTTACTTGTTAGTCGGGTGACATGTATGTATGTATTATTTATGAGAATAATGAAGTAGATGAAATGGCATAAGCCAGGTCAAACCAAAGATTTTAGATGACGTTTGCAAAACTGTTTACCTTAGTTCTGATTTTCATTGAGTGCATTCTCCACATTTGAAGTTTCGAGGGATCGAGTGATTTTACTGAAAGATTATAAATTTATTCTGTCCGAATTCTTCAGTTAACTATTTTTTTTTACTGTAAATTCCCTTTACTTTTTATGCAAAATCGATTAGATTATATTGAATATGAAATTCAGAAGCCCCGAAACAAGTGTTTGACTTAGATTCGGCACATTTTTGTTTTGCTTGGGGAACTGACTATGAAATTCAGAACACGTGTTTATTTTAAACGAAGCTAATTTTAAAACAAGTACAGAATGATACTGATGAAAATAAAATCTGCAAAAACAAATTTTTCCAACATTTGTATACAGTTCTATGGAATTCATACAAATCCTTAGTACCCGTAAGTGGTGTTTGTCTTGAACTCAGAAACTTAGGAGGTTTGTTTAGTTTTTTTGTTTTAAATTATCTTTGCCTGATGAACTAAATATGAATATTCAATCGTTGGCAATCTGTGTAGAATGTGCCATTAGAGTTGTTAATATTTTCCTAACCGAAAGCAATGAAAATAAACAGAAAACATAAGACACACGGATACTTAATTTGTACAGAATCTACAGCAAACTGCCTAATGACATGTTATTTACAATGCGATAAGATTATACGTATTGCATTCAATAGGTTTTTTTTTAAGCTAAAAGAAAAAATTCAGTCATAATAATTTTTATATATATTTTTTTTTTTATTTTTAATTTTTTCCAATTGAACTTTCCTATTGTCAGAAAACATGTTATATCGTTCGATTACTTCTAATTCATACATTCGTGATGGTCACTCAACATGTTATGTTAACATAGGCAAAAGTTCATATTTACGAAGAATTTCAAAGAGAAACAAAATCAAAATGAAAAACTAAATAAAAATGAAAAGATTTTCTTTGAAATGACATTTTTTTTTTTTTTTTTTCGATTTGTCATCATGCGCAAGACCTACAAATTGGAAAACTGCAAATTATTATCTAAAGATTTTTGTTTTGTTTGGCTTGCTTTCTGGTTCATACGTTACAAGTAGTAGTAGAAGATTTTCAAACGCTCTTGTTAAAAAATTGTTTTTAAAGATAAAACATTTATTTAATTATTTTTGTTTTGTTTTTCTTTTTTGTTTAAAAGCACAATGCAAGGGTTTTTGTTTTTTTGTTTTGGTTTTGATTTTATATCTTAGTTAGTCTTCTCATCGAGTTAATTTGCAATTAGTCTTTTCTATTGAAAATAGAGAGCTATCTAAAGGAGAAAGAGTTTTTTTTTTTGTTTTGTAGGTTTAACTTTGAGTTGTTTATTGTGTGTTGGGAGTGATTGTTTTTAATTTTGTGTTTTTTGCGGTAATACCTAACAATGGTACGGCTTCACTCGTCTTGGTGATAACATTACCAACCAATAGTGAGAAAACTGTTTGCGACAGAAGTATTGTAACACCTGCGAATTAGAATGTTAACAAGTCGGCATGAGTACAGTGGTTAAGAAGAAGCAAATAGGATCCTCGGTGGCGATGCGACGAGAAGGACAACCAACCCCCTGACTAGATTTTATCGAAAAACAAGATCGTAGACCAAAATGAAAACGAAAGAGAAGGAAAATAAATTGGAAATTAAGAACCTTTTCTCATTTTGGGTAATAATATTTTTTGATATACATTTGTCGTTTACATAGAACCTTCCTAGAATTAGAAGTAATCGCACGATTTTTTTATTGTTACACAAATAAATACATTTACATCGACGTTTTATATTCCCAAAATAGAAGAAAGCATCAAATACGAAAATCACTGAGTATACGCCTCAAAACAGAAGATCCTACTTTTTTAGAACACAAACACTGCAAACAAAAGTAAAACAAAAACCAAAAAACAAACAAAACGTTAGTGCAAACATTTAAAATTAAAACAGGTTATATATATTTAAATATTGTTTCCACAAATTGGTGAGTTACTGTCAAATAACTAAATTACACAAAAATACTTGGAAAGTTTTACTCTTCTGAATGTATAAACAACAAAAAAAAAAACACTTATGATTTATATTTAAAACTTGTGTATAACATTTTTAACGAACATCTAGTAGTAGTAATAATGGATGCTCCTAAGACCCATTCAAAATGAAATGATATTTTACTGGGATGAGTTTTTAGCAATGTGAGAAGTAAATTCCATTGGGCGGTTATGTTTATCATTTTCAAGTTATCGTACGATTACATAGTTAGTTTGCTGAGGTTCTGATCAAAAAATATCATTCCAAAATGGGTCAAAGTACATAGGATAGTGTAAGAAAAATCAAAACCATAGTACGAACCAAGAATTGTAATGGAAATTAAAACCGATTAAAAAAAAAACATGAATATAGCGATATGACAGTTAAAGTGAAGATTAAATTGAATTAGATATAGTTTATTTTATAAAGAAAAATGTGTGATTATTCAATATATAAATGAAGAAGCGATTTTCAGGGCATTCGAGTTTATTTTTTCATCTTTAAATATTTATTTACTTTATTCGAAGTTCGTTTCTCAGGAAAAAAAACATCACTTAAAAAACTTGCAGAGAAGTCACCATTAAGAAGAAGGTTCTGTGTTATGTACTTTTATTGTTTTTTTTTTTTTTTATTGAAAGAAAGATCCGCAACTGAAGTTCAACAAACTGAGAGAATATCGCATAAGAATAAAACAAAACATAAAACAGGACAGCATTATAAACTTAATTGTTATATAAATATTCATATATATCAACACTGCAACTTTGAGCGAAAAAAAAAAACAGAAGAAACAATTAGAAACAGAAACAGATAACAAAAGGAAGAGAGTACCAACCCATAAGGAAACCGAAAACAACGGACAAACGTAAGAGGATCAAAATGAAAAAACATCCTTGACATACACATATATTATTTATGTTTAAGATATAATAATATTGTAATTGTTAACATAAAAACAAAAATATTATTCAAATCACGTATTAGTTTGTGTTTGTTTTATTAAATAAGTTTTTATTTTTTTTTTTTGTTTTGAAAAATTGCATTTTAATGCAATCACTACCTAACAAAGGGATTGCATCAGATACTTGGGGCAATGTCTCAGCTACAAGGTTGAGAAACACTGTGAGCGATAGAAGAATTGTAACTCCTGAAACAAAAATAAAATACCAAGAATAATGTCACAAATAGTAGTTGATGTTTTGTTTTTTCTTTAGAAGAAGTAATAGATTTTTGTTGATTCATTTTATTCATATATTATGTACTCTGTTTTTGCATTAAAAAAAAAAAAACTTTGTGTAGGAATATAACTATATAGTGAAATGTTTAAATTGAAGAAAATATTTTTTTTTTAAATACTCCCTTTCCATTTTTTTATTTATTTTATTCTACAACGTTTTTATTTAAAAAAAAAAATGTTTGAAACGTTTTAACTAAAATCACAGAAGGCACAGATGTCATATTTATTATTCTTTGACAGAACGAGGTAACAAGATTGGTTAAAAAATAGAAAAGGAAGAAATGCTAAAATAATAATTTTAAACTTTCATGTATATTTTGCCTCCAGAAAATCGGAGTCAGTAGAGCAGAAACTATGGGGTATTTAAAGCCATCAGTGGTGCCCAGCTACCTGAATAGCTGTTAAACACCTTAAGTGTAGGTAGACGAACAAACTGAAATTGAAGATGTAAAATGGTACTTCATTCACAGAACCTACTATCCACAAGGCACATAGTACAGCTGGTATAAGATTGTGACCGGAATAGAAGTCACAAAATATTGTAAGTCGCTTTAATGTAAAAAGTATGCCAAACGTGCCTGAACGAATGAATCTATCATTAAAATTGAAGACGCTCAATTGTAGCTCATTTACAGAAACTGACATAAATGTTACAGAAACTGGTGTACAATCAATTTGAGCGAAGTACGTGTTAGGGAATAGGATATCCCGCCAGTGCTACCATTCAAGTATAAAGAGCCTCAAGGATGGTTGAACAAACTAGGAATGTGCCGCATATCCCATTAGTCAAACGCAAGACCCATTAACAGTAGTTATGGCAGACTTCGGCGAGAATATAGACAAGCGAATTAAGTACAAGATTCGTAGAATAGCATTTGGTACGGTTTATATAAAGTGGCAGGTAAAGAGGCAATGATATGTATGAGTACACCACACGCAGTGTAGAAACATTACCGAAGAGAGCGACTTCCCTCGAGAGAATTGTCCCAATCCTACATTTTTCTTCTCAATATAAACCAAAATAAATTTATCACATCAGTTAAAGTCCTCTCGAGAATATTAAATTTGTAAAGAAATCTTGCGGATTTGCGAATCTCCTTTCTGTCATTCGCGCCGCTTTAAGCAACGACAATAATAGGCACATTAAGAAAATTAAAAAAATTTAATAAAGACACATAGAGCTTACATTTAAAATTATGGTCACTTTTCTATTAACTACGCTGATTTAAAATTACAATTAAATGTTCGCTTCTTCTATCCTTAGTGATATCATCATCATCGATTAAAATATTTTTTATGAAAATGGAGTTGCAACTCATCTATCTGATTGTTTACAGTAAAATTCAATTTTCATAATTAGAATTTTTGCTTTTGTAATATTTATTTTATTTTAGTGAAATTAGCTGGTGGTGCTTTTGGTGCAAACAATGTATTTATATTGTGCTTTCGGAGGGTTGAAGTTTATTGCTAATTGAATTTCAATAGGACGGTGTTTAATGTAAGGGTATGTGTCTTTATTTTTGTTGTTGTTAGTAAGAAATTTTTTAAAGAATCAAATTTATGTAAATACTCTTATTTCTGTGTTTATTTATAGTGCACTGTTATAAGAAAGATGTTTTGCGAAAAATATAGAGTTGCAGGCATTTCATATAGGATATTGTGATATGAATGGTGTGACTCGCATCTAATACCATTGCATTTGTTGTACTTACTCTTTGAAATATTTTGGCACAAAAATATAGATACTTATAAAAAAAAGATGGCCTTTTTGTTCAACAAAGATAATATAACCAAAGCCACAGGAGTTCAAAAAGTAACCACGAAACCCAATATAACCAGTGTCTGTGGAATAAATTGTTCATTGAAAAACTGCCCAAATATTTCAATAGTCCACTTTTGCTTAACCGCTTTAGAAGTGTTAAAACTGAACGAGTGAATTTTTAGAACTAGCGAAACTAGTCAAGGCCCTCGGGCAATTTGAATTTCTCACAAATCTACTTACACTTATTTTTCATGGCCAGCAGTATAAAGAGAGATTAAATCGCTTTTTTAATTCTAAGAGTACCGTTGCTTGCCAGCATGAAGACTTATTATAAGAAGCCCTTGAATAAAGTCAACGGCAAGTAGACGAATACCCAATAAAACTATTTGGAGTGAAATATTAAAAAAACTAGGTTAAACTAAAATATTGTAAACAATTTTTTGCCTATATGTAGTATTTTTCATTCACAGTAAACATATGAACTCAGTGAACTAGTAAAAAAACAATAATTTGCCGAACCCAAGTTAGTTCACGTAGCCTAGGCATAGCTTCTCTCAATCACTCGTTTTGTGGGAGTTTTTATTTTTGGGACGAATGGAAGGGATCTACAAATTTCTGCCGAGTACAAACGGTTAATTGAGAAGCTCCTTGATGACAGTTACACTCCCGGATATTTGTCAGACGTTCGCGAGAGGTGGCGCAGAGGAAAAAACTTTAAGATGTAGTTTGTATTTTCCGAGGATGGAACCTGGGCCTTCTCGCTCAGCAGTCCAGCACACTAACCACTGAGCCATTGCGCCCACACAAGAAAGCAAGTCAATTAAACCCTCACTTAGCATTACCTTTTAATAGGCCATCATAAATTTATTGAACATTTCATTCCATTTGAACACACCTTAGTGAAACAATGAAACCTCTGAATTGCCGATAAATTGAAACAACCCCAAATACGATTATTATGAATGAATCAAATGTTACATTACCCTATACAACATTTATGGAATGACTTGTTAAATGTTTCTTTAAACAAGAAAAAATCAATAAGAACAAAAAAATCACTGATAAGTTATGCTGTGCACTTCGTGTCGTTCTCCTAAATATCTACTTAAAAAGATTCGATGTAGGTAGCATATATTATGATCATGGCTTCAAAATTGTCAAATCTATCAATGCAAGCTAAGAGGAAACAATAAATAGCATGCAATTCTTGTTAAGTCTGGTTGCCGTAAACAAATGATTTTATTTACAAAATTTCCCCTATTTCTGGTAAAACAGCTTACAACACAATTCCAATTCAAGATCGTAAATATGGAGAGTTTAAAAGCAAATATTAAAAAAAAATAGATAAACATGTTGTATAATATTCCCTTCGAAGTAAATGTGTTAAATATTTTAATTCTTTTTTTTTCATTCTGTCTCACTGTAGTATAGGTAGGTTTCCTCAAGTATACCAAGTATCAAATGACATTAGTCCTGAAAGTAATTTGCTTTCATCGCTTTTTTTTTTCTATAAAAAAAAAAACCATCGAAAAAAACATATTTGTATAAATTTAAAAATATCAAAATGAATTGTTAAACATCAAAGAACACGTACATATAGAGGTGTATCTGTGGCCACTGATGAGTTTAATGGTTGGTACACGAAGTTCGGACATTCGAATGCGGTTTTTTTCTTTTCTTTTGTATATAAACAGATTTATATATGAGTATATTTACACTTGAAAGATGTTGCGTCGATTGCGATAGTTATGCTGATTTTTGAAATGAAAAAACATAAACAAAATAACGAACACAAAAAAAAAGAACAGAATAAAAATTCTTCTCTATGAAATCACACATATCCTTCGTTATATATATATATAGATTGGTTGACTTGTTTTTTTTGGTTTGGAAAGATACTTGCACTAAGCACCCAATTAAGATAAATTCATATATATATAGGTAGACATATGGAATTAGCACAACAAATTATATAAAACCAAAAAAAAAAACAAACACTGCTTCAATTAAATTAGAAAAAAAAATCCATCTTCCTTGTTTTGAAAACTAAAAAAACATAACATGTAAAAATTTCTCTAAGACGATTCGTTCGTTCGCATACACTTTTGGCAATCCGAAACAGAATTAAAATATATTTCTTTTCAATAGCATTACACTTTACATGGTACCAATTCAATAAAAAAAAATATACAAAAAAAAAATCATCGCGGGTAGAAAAAATAAAAAAAACTAAGTATATTTTTTGTTGTTTGGGCAATTTTTCATATAACTCAACGTTGAATTGAAACTACAGGACACACAAAACCGCAACGGACTTATATGAAAAATTTTACGTTTTTCTTCATCTAGTGAAATTAAGTTAGAGTGGAAATTTTAATGCAAATTTGACGGTTATTTCTCTTTTTTTTCACATGAAATAGGAGGCGAAATAGTTTTATGTTTCTTACAACAAAAAAGTATATATGCAGATACATTGATGTGTTTTGTTTTTTTTTTTTTCGTTTTCTTTGTTTTTTTGTTGTAAAGGAAAAGAATCCCTTTCGTGATTTTGTACCTATAAGAGGAACAGCATCCGACGTTGTCGGCATTGATTCGGCAACGAGATTAAGGAAAACTGTTAATGATAGAAGAATTGTAACGCCTGGAAAAAAAAAATCGAAAAAAAATAGAAAAAAACAAACAAATTTAAGAATACATATTTCGTTCTTCTTGTAAAGCTTTAAGAAATTATTGCAAAGAAAAGAAAAACAAATTAAGAATCAAACTAGATGGAAAGCATATATTTTTTTTAAGTAATGTAAGAGATAATAACTTTTAGGTTTATTCTGTCCGAAATTGTTTGTTTCCCCCATAAATTTAATAGAACAAAATCGACCCTTACTACAGGAAACCAGACAAATGGCGAGATAGTCACAAAAATCATAAACAAAAGGATGGAACAGACATCATTGGCTGGTTGTGATAATTATTATCTTAAAACATTCGCCTTCAAATTTTACGAATAAGAACTAGTTTACCAAAAAGAAGTAAACTTCAATCGAGATAACGAAATGGTTGATGCCACAGACAATAAATCAAATGAGTCGATTTATTCATCGGACAAAAGTTACAATTGTTATAAAAGACCCCTTGAAGCAATTTTCTTGGGCACCCTGTATTGTGAGAGCTTTGTTTTTTAACATTGATATTGCTATATGGGCTTAATAGTCAAATCTAATAGGAAATACCAATCAAATCATCATCAAATGCGAAGAGAATACTTGGCAAAAAATGTGGTACTTCCTCCTTCTCGGGTGCAATGCTGGTACAGGTTGCCGCAAAGGCAATAACTCAATTGAGCTAAAGGGTCCACCAAATAACTCTGTCGCAATATTTCCCAGCGTTGTTCAAGCGTATACACAACCATATTCGTTCAGCGGAAGGATAAAACTAATTATCTGTCAAATCAGACATGAGCTAAGTGTTACCATTCGCGAAATAAGCACTAGTTGAAAAAAAAAGTTAGATGGCGGACCCTTTATAAGCTTTCATCTACAAACTATTTAAAGTTAAATGCAACACGTTCCTTATACATTTTTAATATTTTTATACGAGTTTATAGCCATGGACCTAGCCAAACACAACACAAAATGTGGGCGGCTTCGGCCAACGGGGCGTGGCCCCGCCATGGGATTTTTGGCAGCTGGTTGCGTATCTTCATATAATTATATTTAATGTGTTATTTGCAAAATGTGGGTGAATTTGTGGAATAGGGCGTGGCACTTCCCACACATCCAAGTTATTTAAGGCACTTGGTATTTATGGAAGCTTTATCTTTTGAATTTGGAAGAAAGATGTGTTTTGCCCTGTGGAAAGTGTTTCAGCCAAATACTGTCAATAGGTCAAACTGTTTGTTAGACGGTTTTAAATTTTTGTACGAATTGTTGGGGAGCACCTCCATTGCATATTGCCCTAACTGCGATGTTCAAAGTAATATTCGGGACCTTATCGAAACTACCCGAACTTAAAAGCCAAGTGAACAAAAAAAAAAAAAAGAACAGAATAAATAGCCTATTCCAGGTAACTCATGTTGCTAACAAACAAACAGTCGTTAAAGTCACAGGGGCCACTAAAGCGCTATACATATATCCGACTCTCAAAACTGAGGTGTTTTATTAATTTAATTTAATTTGTAAAAACAAACAAAACAAATGCTCCGCAAAATTAGTCCCGAGTTCACAAATGTGCGGCGACGCGTCAATGATGTCCTGGAGTAAAAAAAACAAAATCCATACACGACTCATATTAAATAATCATTCGAACCACTGATGTAAAACAAATTCCAATAGAACACCAATGTGGGTGAACCCAAAACCCCAGTACGTGTCATTGACAGAAGCATAAATTCACGCTCTTTGGACAACAAAGAACTCCCGATCGAATCCAGACAAAAGGTTAAAACAATCAGCCAATGATGTTCACCCATAGCGGTCGGAGGGCAGTTAGTTGTGCACATCTATCTATCTATAACCAAAGCTGTGCATTTCGCCCCAATTAGAATTGCTCTTGTGGAAAACAACCAACAGAAAAAAAGAGACACAAGATTTCACTCAGTTTGTGTTTTTGTTTTTATACATCGACTGTTTAATTAAAAACATTTACCAAATTTCCTTTCATCCGTTTGTTGATTCATACACATTTAATTTTTTTTTTTTCAACTCTGAAAATCTAATCTAAATGAATTTATATATTTTTGATTGCATGTTTTGTAAATGTAAAATTTATTAGAAATAACAACTTGTTTGTGTGTACATACCTAATGTTAGTTTCTCTCCGGAATCGGGTGGAAGAGTGAATCCTAATAAAGCCATCGATGAGATTAATACGCACGGTACGATTAAATTGAAAAAGTAATAAAGCGTTCGACGTCGAATTTGTATTGTAAATGTAACATCAACATAAGGTTCTGGGCAGCACGCATAGGTGATTGTGTTCTTTTTCCCCGGCATGGCTAGATTTTGTTGATTTTTTTTTTTAACATGTTGTAATATAAATATTTTATTAGTACGACTTTGAAATATATATATTGATTTTTAGTATATCAAGATTTTTTTATCTACATAATAAAAACGTTTTCTAATTGAAAAACAAAAAATCGGCATTCGCTCAACTATTTTTTTTTTTTTTTTTCGTTTACGGCATTCAAAATGATAAAATCCGAAAGGAAAAGAAGAATTTAAAAACAACTATATACATAGATAGAGGTTTTAGAGAAATTTCTTACTAACCAAGCAAATACCACTCGCCATTTGTTATGAAATCGGAAAGATCCCCTCCATCTTCGGAATTCAAAACCAAATCCAACTGTTTGTAATAATATGATTAAGTTTTTTTTTTTTTTTTTTGCGGTGCATTAGCCAAAAAGTATTTTTATTTTTTTTTTAAAGAGTTTTTCTTTTGTTAAAATAATATAGGTATATGTTTTTCTACAAAGAGTTTAACTATGCACAGAGATAAAGTCTGTTTGCAATTCTTAAGGACACAGAGAGATAGAAAGAGAGAAAGAGTTGAACAAAATACTAAATCATACATATAAGCATGGAAGTACATGTGAAAAGTTACGAAACGTAAAAAAGAGACAGGAATCGAAATCAAACGAAACTGATAATAAGAAAAAAAAGAAATGTTTCCATAAGAGTCTTTACTGACGGCAGCTTGTGTTTTTTTTTATTTTTGGCTAAACCATGCAAAATAGTCTGAAACTGTTTCAAACCACATTTTCTCACATGATTCCAATTAGGGATGGTTCAGTTTAAACAAGTTTTCTTTTACAATTTTAAGACAAAGGTGTGTTTGAAAGGCAAGAGCTATAAGTGTGGATCTCGTCGACATTCGGTTTGGATAAAATAAATTGATGCCAAGCGGTGAAAACACGGTGGCATTTCTACGTCTGTCCTGACACGGAGTGGAATTAAAACGGGCGGTTTATTATTTGCATTTTTGTGTATAAATAACTCGCTCCGCAGCCGATAGATTTTGACTTTATTTCCTTTGTGTACGGGCTATGTTGAAATTGAGAAAATCTATGCATTTTTGGGCCACGATCGAGTGGACCATTAAAATAGATGTTTTACAGATAGCTTTGGATATTAGTCGCAGGAATAAATAAATTTCTGTTTTGACTGTTTTCAAGTACCAGACCAGTCGGGAAACTAGTCCAAGTTTCCTATATGTACCTGTTGTGCTTGCTATTTATTTATTTACAGGACACAGTGTCCATCTTTTATTTTTCAACGAAAAACCACTTGCAGCTAATTCAATCAAAATGTTATTTGCCAATGCGTGATTGGCTATTTCCTTGGACAGCTACCCACTTTTAGCCACCGATTTTAGTAAGGAGGTTTTCCAAAATCTGCAATCGAATATTAAGTCACATTCAAATTTTGAGCAGAACGTTGCTAGTCACTGTTTTGCTAAGATCATGACCGCTTGAGTGGGCTCGAGCAAATTAGCACAAAAAATGTGCTACTACTTTCCCTCTGAATTCGCAATAATTTACTTCATGAGACCACTTTTTAAAAGTTATTTTAGCTGCCTGTTGTTAAATGTAAAGCAGAGGGCACACGTTTTTAGCTACAAAAATCATCCGATAGATGGATTTTTAACTTTTTAGTGTTGTGGGACAGTTTTTCATCTAAATTTGCTTGCTTTTCAATCCAAACTATCAGCAACATATAGTCTCGTGGTCTTTAAGAATTTTCTACGGTCTCAAACAAGCGTGCTAAAATTGCTTTCGTTTGACACAACACCAGAGACCAGATCCAGTGCCACCAAAGCTCATTTCAAACACCCTCCGACACTTCATCAAAAACAATAACTCTGTTCAATGAATTAATACTTTTAAATAAAAGAACAGAAAAACAAACAAAAACCAAATATAATTCGCACCCTTAATACCACACAACAAAATGCTCATCTTTTGTCGATTGCGTACTACATATCTCCTAGATAAAGTAGTAGTTGTTGCAGTATGTATATAGTTGAAGAGATCAAATGAACATTTTGATTGTGGTCTATTGATTGTGGAGCTTATTTATTTAAATAAATAATCTGGTTTTGCAATTCTCAAAAACGCAGTGAGGTGTTTTTGATATTATTTGTTGTTGTAGGAGCTGTTAATACTATTTTTTTTTTTTTAAAGCTTGTAAAATGAATAAAATATTTTTCAATGAACTTTGATGAGTGAAGTTTCGTTCTTTTTAGAGTTAAGTGAGATATAGTTAATTACACTAGGGGGAGTTATTAATTCAAATGCTGAAGAGATGAATTGAGTAAACAAAATATTTCACTTTTAATTATGATGCGTATATATAATATAGGTAGGTTTGGGTTTTATTGTGCAAAGTCGACATATGTGTGGATAGCAAATGCAGTCAACTTGGGGATGAAGTCTGTTTTTTATTGAGAGAGTTTAGCAAAAATTTCATTAGGAAATTCATTCAAATTGTCTCGAAATTTTTGTTTAAATTTATGTCGTTAATAACGTCAACTGATATTGGAGAA
This sequence comes from Cheilosia grossa, assembly GCA_963082955.1. Lineage (NCBI taxonomy): Eukaryota > Metazoa > Arthropoda > Insecta > Diptera > Syrphidae > Cheilosia > Cheilosia grossa. The sequence goes on along the minus strand of OY720148.1, from coordinate 6,445,821 downwards.
AAATAACCACTTGTTATTTATGGAAATGATTTTTCCATCGGCTTTTTGTGTCATAGGCGTTTGAATGAAACTAAATTAGTACATTACGTCTTCCCGACGTTTCGGCAGTGATTGCTGCCTTCGACAGGGTTTCTTTATAAGGAAACATAGATTATTATCAAATATAGAAATATCCACAGTTGGCTTGATGAATACTCTGTGCGAACTTGAAAGCCAAGACGAGACAATTATAGACTCCTTTCGGAAACATGTGAAAATATTACCGAATGTCGCTTCTAGTTCAATGCTCGGACAATTTTTCTCGCCGATGAAGGTGGTGAGCATTTTTGTATGGGCTAAACTAAAGCCAAATGTGCATCGATGGTGCATCTAAAGAAGCAAACCTCCAAAGACTGCCTTCTATTTCAACTGCCTTCCAATTAAAACAGAGTCAACAGATATTTGTTAGAAATTCACGGTATGATTCCTGCTCGTCGAGCACACTCGATTGTGAGTGGGAAATTGTTTTCCTTCGCCTTTTTGCTTTTTGAAATTTGTATCAAAATCAAGTTAAGCTGCAAACGCATTGCATCCAACACATACCAATGCTAATTGTTACCAACAAATAAAAATGGACCAAGCAACTAAATCAAGTGGCACTAAAACAAAAGAACTAAACAAAAATAAAAACCAAAAAATTACCTACATGTTCATTTAGCACTATTTCTTGTCAAATGGAACATCGTTTTGCTCTCATTGTTCATATACGCATAGGAATGCACATAAACTTTGTTCTCTTTTATTTTTCTTGTCTTGGAAGTTTTTGAAATGTTTTCAATGTTCTTAATATTGTTTTTTTATGTTTTTCTTGTTAATCTTTTGTTTGTTTTTGTTTTTTGTTTTTTTTTTTTCATACCTGATTTCCATCGTAAGTCCAACTACCGAATTTCATTTCGCAGTGTTGGTCATCAAATGGGAACCACGTGATGTCTATCTTGCATGTGCTCTTGAAGATACCAGGGGGCACGTACAGACAACTGCCGTTATGTTTGACCACAATGTTGGTGTGATACGTGCCATCGAATCCCTCATCCGCACTAATAAATATTACGATACGATACATAATACAGATACAAAAGATAATAATTATAGTTCCCTAGTTCAAAATCGCGAATAAGCCAATTTTCGTTTTAAAAATGTGATTCGTTCTTCTTTTTTTTTTTACTACTATCCTGTTCTTTAAAAAAATAAAACCTCTACGAATATTACGCTATTCAAGTTTGTAGCGAATTTGTATTGTAGAGCATTGATCGATAAAATGCTAGTAAATTAGTGAAGCAAATTTGCAAACATTTTTCAAATAAAAATTAAAACAGCCAAGGTAGCCTATTGGAGTGTCTAGCAATTGAGTGAACAGTCATGAAGGACAACAGTTCCTTAAACAAACAAAAAATGGACACATTTCAGTTTCAAACAAATTAAAGAAAACTCGTTTTTGTCATTTTTTTTTCAGGGACGAATCGCGAACTTTAACATTGTCAGAAGGGAACCAAGACTTTGATGTGTGTTCTGTCTTATTAATAGCAACCATCCAAGGAAAATCGAAGACCAGAGCTTCGTTCATGTCCGTGTCGGAAACGGACGTTTTTTTATGCCCGGTTATAATTTGATTACATCGTTAAAGTGAGACAGGCGACCTATTTTTTTAGATGTAAATTGAGACGAGTACTCGAGCACAGAGTGATGTGCGATAACTTTTTAAACAGTCTCAACACTGGGTACGAACTTCTATATGAGTTGAAAGAAAGTCGAGTCCAGAATAGTTTTGTCTGTCAAACAGTTATTTGGATATCGCGAAGATCTTAAAAATGAGCATAAGAAGTGTCGATAAATTGGTGAAACCTGGCTAGGTAGAGAAGCTTTATTTGTTGTCAAATTCATGAGAAAAATTTCTCCGAAAAAAACCTTGACGTAAGCGAAAATTCACAAGACTTTCAATTGTCCACGCGTAGTTGCAGCTACGTCTACCAAGTTGCTCAAAGTTCAACATCACCTCGAATAATTTCAGTTGCCACATTAAACCACAGCCAAACGAAAAATTATTCAAGGCATACCTTCGAACAGATCATCATATGTGTCCTTCGAGCTCAGGTGGGACATAGGGTGGCGATTCTTTTCCAGTAGATCCTATACAGCTTTCCTTTCCAGTTCAGTTCAGAAAACCTCTGCGTTACTTTTAAACCTAAAAACAATTAGCTCTCCCATGCGCACGTACTAAAGCTACCTACCCAAGGGCGTACAAAGTACAAATCTGATGTACTCCACCATTTGTAATTTAAATCACCTTGATTCACATATAACTGAGGATCTCCCTAAAGAATATTCTTCGAAGAAGACAATTTCTGAGCATATGACCTTAAAAATGCCCACTACAGCTCTCCTCCACGTCAAGAGTTCAACGTATTTTGCAGCCTCCACCTTACTCAGCAAAAAAAAAAAAAAAAATACACAAAACAACTAATCTACGAAATGACTTTTGGAACATGAAAAACTTCACAAAGTCATCATGTTTCCATTTAATATGCAACCGCGTGTTCAAACTGCAAACACAGTTCACATAACCCAAACGTATGTGGTTGTCCTTATCGTTACAAGATTCGCAACAGTGCACAAACAAAAAAAGGAAAACAACCATTTTCAACTCTAAAGAAAAATGTAAAGCAAATCCGACTGTCTTCCCGTCCCGTCCAATTAATCTAAAAGCCTTTTAATTTTATAAAAAACACACATAACAGAAGAATACTTGAACAAAAAATAGCTTTTATCCCAAGGAAGAACCGCAGGAACCTACCACAACGCTTTCAGTTCATTCATTCGTTATTCTTGAACAACCACTACCTTTACTTCTTTTCTTTAATTTCCTCCCCAACAGGACGAAGGTGATACACTGAGAGTTTCTCAAAGGAATAACTTGACTTGTATTGTAGACCTATACGCGGGTACGTAGCTATTTAAAAGAAGTCTCCTTCGGAAAAGAGATTTCGAGGCCGCATTAGTTGGGTCAGGTACACTACAAGGCGGTGGGAGGTGTTTTTGTGGCTTTCCTTCACTGCGATGTCTCACTATTCTTTAAGATTCAAGTCCGCACAAATAGGTACACATAGTTCTGTTTGATATCCTTGAAACTTGTTTCGAATGGATCCCACGGGCGCAAAGGTTCTGTATACGTGTATACGTTTTCCGATTGAGAAATTGAAAATTGGATTTTTATTACATTTCGATGTGTTAATATGTTTGGCACGTTTTTTTCACCCAAAAATAAATAGACTCGGACCGAAATCGAGTGGGAAAAGGACACTTCTCAATCTCCCTGTATCGATCCGGGTGAAAACTGGATGCGAGTCCCAGTCCATCATTTGGAAATGATATAACGACCAGTCTCACAAAATGGCTAATTCCATTAGCCGTTCTTTTCCTTCGTGCCCAGATCCTTGTTGGCCTCCTTTTGCACACATGCATTCGGAGGCGATAGAGTTGAATAATATCGTTTGCATCCAGCTCGTTTCGATTTTTTTTTCTCCACACAGCAGAGATAAACTAAAGCATCAACTGGATGTACGTCCTTTTTGCTTTAGCAGGATTTAGATGAGAGAAGGGAGATCAAACTTATATAGTTTACCAACGTTTCCTGGCATCCTCAAACAAAGTGATGAATGCTTCAAAAAGAATTCACTACATCAACCCCATCAGGTTGCCACCTGATCTCAGCAATTATGTACGACAATATACCATTCGGTGGCGCATCCTTTAAGGCTGGAAATTACCATCGCTCAGGTGTGGCTTGTTGGAAACGAGTTTAGTGCTTACACAGATTACTGCTACAAATTTAGTACTAAAAGAACACACTATTCAAAGGATTCGCTGTTGCATCCCCAACTGTGTTTTTGGATTGTGCCATCCCCCTGGGAAAACAGTTGAGAAAGGTTTCGTTGTTGCATCCTGCAACTGTGAGAACACAGCGATGGATAATCCATCCTGTGGGGGTGTGTTGAAAAACTAGAAAAAAAAAACCGAGGTGTTTGGAAACTTTAGAAGAGTATAATATGTTTTTTCCTTAATTCGGGATTTCATATTTTATGTATTCTATGCCATGGACCGCACAAGTAGCGGCAGAGTTATGGTCTGCCATGTCTCTGTTGTGGCTGGAGAGCTTGTATGGCAAAGAAAAAATGCGGAAACTTTAATTTGAAATGGAATATGGTTTCCTTGGCTATATACGAGTATGATTAAACAAAATGCTACAGCAACTAAAAAACAAGTGTGTTTTGTCAAGCAGCAGGTATTACATTGTGAAACTTACTGAGGCGCTCAGGTGCTCCTTGCTACGGGTACTGGCGTTTGAGCAGATGCACATGTGTTGGGTAAGTTTTCAACTTTGTTTTTTGAATAGGGCACAAATTAGATGGGTTTTTCCGAATCGTATTTAAACTGCTCGACATTGGTTATGAAATAAATTTGAATGAGGGCGTTTGCATACCTCGAGTTGCAATTATGACATGCAGGAAACTTACACGAACATTACTCATTATGACAGTAAATGGGTTTGTTCGAAAAATAGGATAGATATATAATTTAGGAGGATATTTGCTGTTTTTATTTTAAACGTTTTAGAAGTTCAATTACCACAGCAAGCCTGACCCGGCATATTTCTTGCAAAAATTGTTTTTTTTCAACACAGTTGTGAGCAAATTTGCAGAGTTGCTTCAAAGTTACAAAAACCCGCACCTTTAGCATTTAGAAAATACAGCTGTAGCATCGTTTGATCTTGTCGAAATGAGCCTCATGTTTATGTTTCACTTCAAAAGCTATAAGTAATGTATTTCTCATCGCATAGCAGAGTTTCGACACAAGTTAACCACTGAAAAGTATTGAATGGATTTTACAAACAGGCGTTTTCCTCAAGATATAATACTGCAGCCGTGTATTAAGTTTATGTGACTTATTTAAAACAACAAGAGTTAAACCAGTGGTAGAAATTCCACCATTACAGCAACCTGGCCTATATGCAAAATATTGTGCAAAAAATCTAGCAAATATGTTGTGTAGTCAAAGTGAGTCTTAACTATTTGCCTTCGAATATTTATATAAAGGGTTTTCCAATGAGAGGTGTTATTGTGAATGACCCGCTATTTCGGTAGCTGTCACTTTTGGAGCTTTTATTCTTTGACATTTGACAAGTAGATACTACGCCATTACTAAAAATGGAACGACACATGCTTCAACAAAGCAGTGAAATTATTAAAATTCACTACAAAAATGGTGAAAATGATCCGGAATTCCATCGAAAAATCATCTTGACTGATGTGGCCCATTTCCACATCGGTGGCTACGTCAACAAGCAAAATTGTCGCATCTGGGGCTCGGAAAACCCAAGAGTTATTGCTGAGAAGCCTCTCCATCCTTAACGTGTGACTGATTGGTGCGGTTTATGGTCCGGCGGGGTCATTGGACCTTGCTTTTTCGAAAATGAGGTTGGATCAACAGTTACCGTGAATGGATTGCCTTATCGAGAGATGATTAATGATTTTTTATGGTCGGAGTTGGATGGTATTGATCTGGACAACGTTTACTTTCAACAAGACGGCGCTACGTGCCACACAAGCAACGAAAGCATTGATCTTTTACGGGAAAAGTTTCCGGACCGTGTTATCTCTCGAAGAGGTGATCACAATTAGCCACCGAGATCTTGTGATTAAACACCTTGCGACTTCTTCCTTTGGGGCCACGTGAAAGATAAGGTCTACGCCAACAGCCCAGCGTCGATTCAAGACCTCAAAGATAAAATTCGTGAGGCTATCGAGGACATAGGGCAGCCATTTTGCGATTTGGTTATGGAAAATTTCATGAAAAGGATATGGTTCTGTATGCGTGTTCGTGGTGGCCATTTGGCTGATGTTGTATTTCATTATTAACGGCATACATTCCTCTTTATTATGAAATAAACATCCGATCATTTATCTCAAAAAATGGCATTTTCTTTGTATACCAAAATAACACCTCTTATAAGATAAGGAATTTCAAACGAAACCCTTAAATTGGACAGAGGCATGCCACACTGTTAGAGACAGAACCTCGCAAAAGATGGCGCTGGATGTTTTTAGTCTAAATTAGTTAGTTAAAAATATTGGCAGCTCGTGTTGATAACTGATGAAGAGGTAAAAAAAATGCATTTATAAGTAAACCGTTGAATTGTCATACGAACGCCTTTTCCATAGACACAAACCTCAAAATCATACTCAAATTTGCTCTTAAAAAATGTGGAGGGGTACGAACACGAACGTCGCCGGCTTCTTGGCATGAACCAATGATTTAATGTAGCCCCATAAAAAAAGTCTGGGCCACGTAGTTGTTCTTATTTGCGGTTTGCCACTTTACTATGGTCTGGCTAATTCCATTTGTGTTCTAATTCGAAAAATGTACCATCCGTTAAAAATACAACATTTAAACTACATATTTTCAAACAAAACTGAGCGCTGCATATAAAGTTGAAAGCAGAGATTCCCTGATATATCTACTAACCACAGAAACGAGGACGAGCATGGACGTGAGTAAAGAAGCAAATGGACTGGATCATTTCAATTCAAAACGTACGTATAATTCCAGCCGAAAACCTATTGAACTACTTGCAAATTTGCTTCAATAATAATATATCGATAACCCTAAAATTGAATAAATCACTTATGCAGCACAGTTAGAAATATTATATATTAATTCATTAAGAAAAGCATTACCATTGTTAATTTTTCTTTACTTTGTTGTTAGTAAAAAAAAAAAAACTAAACTAACATCGATCGTCGACTAATTATCCCAAAATGGTGTAACAACAAAATGATTACGGTGATTAATTGAACAATATATATATATATCAAAAACACAATTGTACAAGAAAACACAAAAAGCAGATATATAAATATATCGCAATCGTAACCAAAATATACATAAATTAACCCATTTAACAGAAAAAAAAAAACTATTTCCAGCAATTGCAACAGTAATTGGCATAAATTGAATATGTGTCAATTTATTTTAATTTTTTTAATTAAATTTAACTGAAGGTTTTTATTTTAAAAGCGGCTTTGTTTAAATGTTCCCTAACTTTAGTCTATCGAATTTGTTTCTCATTTAATAATCAAATAACTATTTAAAGCTTTTAAATTGGCAAAGTTCGGTTGGTTTAGTTTTCTATTTCGCTATTTTGCTCGATTTTGGATACTTTAATGCTTATCGTGGTTTAACATTTGTTTAGATGTAAAATTTATTTAACTAAATTTATTTATTGAGGGATTTGATTTACGTGCAATACAATAATTTATTCTCGCAAATAAATTATAGTACCGACTGTTTAACGAGATATTACACCAGCATATTGTTTTGCTTCCTTAAATCTTTTATTTTTTTTTTCTCAAAAGAATTTCTTTTATTCTTCCTGCGGTTTGGTTTTTTTTTGTGCAACTATTGATTAAGTTTTCATTTAAAATGTGAATGGTGAGTTCACATATTGAATTGTGAAAACAAATCTCGTATAATATCTGGTTAAACAAATTTATAGGTTAAACTTTAAATTAATTTTTTTTTTTATTTCTATTTTAGTCTCGTTTTTTTTTTGTTTAGATTTAATACTTTTTTGAAATTAATTTTAAAGTTTAGTTGATGTTTTTTTTTTTCTTTCTTTTTTCGTTTGTTTATTTGTTTTTGTGATTAAGGCATTTATTTGGTTTGTTTTAGATATTTTGTAAGGCCCACATCAACGGCAAGCTGACAATGTACTTTCCCACTGACTAGACGACAGGCGTGTAAACTACTCTTATTTGAAAATAAACATATATAAATTGAATATATATATATATTTTGTTTGTGGTTATTTAAAGAGAAAAAGATAATTTAAAGAAAAATTTATCAACATGTACATTTAAGCAAGGAACTAAAAAAAATGGATAAATTCGTGATGAAAGGTTTTTTTTTCATTTAAATATTCTATAAAGAGCTGGAACGTAAGACAAGAAATAAAAACAGGTTTGAAATCAAAAAGAGTGTTTTTACACAATAGCGAGTGGAAAATGCAAAAAAAAAACTTTTCAACTATGGTTAATATAATGTCATACGTTTGGAAATTTCATATAAAATGCAAGAAAATATAATATCAAACGTGGTGGCCACAAATTGTCGGTTTTCTGTCAAATGGTTTATTCTTTCTCCGCTGGGGAGGTTGAATTTAACGAATTGCGTAGTAACTTCCAGGTGGTTGTACTGTGAGTAGTATTTATTTATTTTTCAACTGAAGTCATTTGACTAGTAAAGACATGAACCCAAATAATGCACCAATTTCAGGTACCAAGTTGTGAGTTAACTTTATGACTCTTGTTGTTTGAAGGCTTAAATCAAGCTACTAACAAAAGATGTGCATGAACTTTTAAACCTATTTAGCTTAGAATTGCTCTCCATAGACTGCGTATAATATTATGAGATTTCTAGAGAACTATTTATTTATGAAAAATGTAGAATTAGTGAAAGTACTCAGAACAACTTTCGGAAAACACGCAAACACTGCTTTCCGTGCATACGTTGGACATCTCAGACACTTTTTATGGAATTCCTTATGTGAAAGATTACAATGCAAGAGCAAATTTGTTTTCTTTCATCTCATTCTACTTTCTCTATTCATAAGATTCGTTTTGCGGAGAGCTCTTTCCATAATTGAGTGGCAAGAAAAAAACTGAAACACGTCGGCAACATTGATGGCAGAAATCCTAATACAGGCCTGAAAGAATACGCAATTCAATTCAGGTAAGATAGTAAATGAATATTCCAGCACAAGTCGAGTTTTGATTTAAATACGTCATCTGTTCGCCGGCCAAGGACCTCAACACAAAACCTTGGATGAAAAGAGTTGAAGAAAATCCAAAGTGGCGTTTAGATGCAGAGAAAATTGCGTCATGTGAACTTCAGGTGTCAATACAGTTGCAATCATGGGACAATACTTTTATATTGACGTCATGCGAAAGTAACTTTGCTTTACAAACCAATTTGACTAATTTTTGATCAAATAGCTCTGCAGTAAGCCCGTAGCGGTTTCAAATGCAAATAAAAAGAAAAAAAACAATTTTTCGGGTAGCAGAGGATCTTCCGCAGTACACGCACAGAGCGGGAAAATTTACAAAAAATTAAGCGTCGTTCGCAGTCAATTTTCAATGCAAAATGCAACCTTTCGCTAGCTATTTTACAAACAGCTTTGGCGTCACAAGTTCCAAATGGAAAATGAATGTACCTGCTACGCATGTTTGACAAAATGTCCAAAATCTTCGTTCACAGTTCTGGGCCATTAATTGAGTTCAAAGTCAATATTTCACAGCACGAGGCAAAGTAAAACGAAACCACCAGCCACCAATTGAGCAAATTTGTTTGACTTCGCCATTAACATCGAATCGAATGTCATAAGCGCGCCGAATGGTTCAGAGGATGCGTCTAAATGAGGGTATCCCTTTGACCTGCGACTGTCAATTAAAATTACAGTCTCTGATGGCAACCAGTGCATGTTAATCATCGCATTCCCAAGAGCAATAAGCCGGTCTAAAACGGACGTAGCACAATTCATTAAACTGAACTCGTTTCGAAAATGCCAACCAACAATTTGGGACCACTCTCTGTTTGAGTTAAGCTACCTTACCTTTAAAGCATTTATTTAAATTCCGCAGTAGAAAATCTTATCTAACTAATTTTGTTGATTAAAAATATTGTTAATGTTAATTGTTGATTATATATATATATTTTTTTTTTTGTGTTATCTCTAATTCAGTATCTTAATTTTCCTAAAAACACACAAAAATTGTTTTCTCTCTTCTTCATTGGCTTATTGTTGATGTGTGGCTTGGCGGTCACACACACACATATACAAACACACAAACACAGTTAGAGACAGAGGCACAAAACTGGATCGAAATCACTTACCTATTGTACATAAGGACATCCGGTTTCCATAGTTTGTTCGGTGTTATTCGGAGATCCTTGACACCGCCGAATTCTGAGTCATTCCACCGCAAGTTATAGTCGTTCCACTCCTACAGTCCAAAACGGCGCAGAAAATAAGAAAACATTTGTCGAGTTAGTTAACAACGAAGCAACAACACTGCAAAACAGAGCGAATTGGTTTTGTGAAGATGTTGTGATATATCCCGAAAATTGTGTGAAACAAGCGCACATTGCATGCACATTAACGGTTGCTAATTAAAATGAACAGGAAAGCGCATTCACTACAGGAAATGGCATGCAACTAAGAACCACACACATATGGGGATGGCAGTGCAACAGATGCCCAACCCAACCAACTAAGCACATCGATCGCATTGGAAAATTTCAAAATCAAAACAGAGTTTAATCACACAGCATCCAGTGTATACGGATGCAGTGCATAATTGCATTTCAAAGGACACACAAAGCGAGTTGTAAACTCACCATGTACATAGAAGTACACTTGAACTAGCGAGAGCGTCATTACATTCATACAATCGATTAATTCGAGACATAAAAACTGAAAAATAAAGGAAAAAAAAAAACAAAAAAAAAAACTATAAAAAGCACGAAGGACAGCAGCACATCAGCAAAATAACAATCAGTCTGGCGCACAGGGAAGAGGTATTTATTGGATTTTGAAGGAGTTGCCGGGATTGTGGATGGGATGAAGAGTTTGGCTTGTTCAGTAATTGCACTTTTTTTTTTTTTTTTTATTTATCTTTTTAGGGGAAAGAACATTTAGTATGTTTTCTGAGAGTTTAATTATTTTTCATTTAAATTCGTGTTGCAGGTAAGTGGAATGAGTGTTTGTGTGAGTGTGTGTCTGTACGGGGATGTGAAGTACCTAAACTGTCGGTATTAACTGCCATGTGATCCCAATAGGAATGTTGGAATATTCCAATCGCAATCGCAATCCCAATTCGAATCCGAACACGAATCCTCTTATTAATTCAAAGGGTAATACAGACAGAATTGAGAGCAAAATTAAATTTGCATATGTCGGTGGAGATGGGTGTAGTCGGCGATTACCTTGTAGGTGGAATTGGCATCCAGAAAATGGAGATATGTTTTTCAAGAGAAGGGTTTCAGCAATAAACGCCAATCGTTGTCTGTCATTTGTTTATCGTTCAAGAGGCTGTTCTTATTGGTAGGAAGAAGGTTTTTCAAGTGCCCCATATCAAATGTTGAACCATTTTGAAAACAAAAACATGTTTACTACCCAGTTGTAAGGAAATCATTCGTACAATTTTGCATACTCCGTCAAATTAATAATCGAAAGGAGTGTACTTATGGCAAAGGAAGGAACTAATCGACAGGTAGAAACAAGAATGAAAATGTAACAAACATTACTAAGAAATGTACACCATCGAAGAAAACGGTTGCAGGTTACAGACTCCTACCGAGAAGAATGTGCGTTTAGAAATACAAAACCCATATAGTTAGAACCAAAGACGTAGCTGCCAGAATGGAAGTGAAGAATTCAAATCAGATTAAGCGAACATCAATTTCTATTTAAAAACGTTATTTCGTTTTTTACGAAATGTATGAGAATGTACGTCCGCTTGTATAAGAAACGCACCGCAAAAGTGGGCGTGGCAAACAATTACATTGATAAAAAGAAGTTAAATCTCTACAAACTGGCTACAAGCAGGCTACGTTAGACTTCAGGCGTTCCGTGCGGTTGAACTTGGTGTAATCCTTATTTGACAGCTTTGTCAACCAAAGTTTGGCCAATTCCCATACTGCTAATGATGTGTCAACGACTGTCAAATTAATAAAGAACAGAGTTAGTTTGGCAGGAAAACGAAACATCCGTTTCAAGACCAAGCAATCGCGGATGCTAGAGCACTTGGGCTGGCTAATTGGAAGCAGCGCGCTCGGGGCGCAGAGAATGCAAGGCTCAGCCAGAAACTTTTCACGCGCCGGGAACCGGTTAAGTTAAAGTAAGTAAGAGCTAGTTTGACATCCACATCGATGTGGTAACCAGTATAACCCCAGATAACCTTACTTTTACTCTTCGCATCATTTAACGACATCTATATAGTAACAAATGGATAAATAAATACTTGTCTCGAACCGAAGTGCAAAATATTATTTAATTTTTTCTACAACACACAAACTAAGAAAGTTTGGTGTGATTCTTTTTTCTCCATCTTGTGGGTTGGCAAAACTTTATATAAAACTTTATATCTTCTTAGATAATTTTAATGTGAATTATTTACAGACTTCGTCCTCCATTCGCCACTCCATGAAGCCGTTCGTAATGAAGTTTTAAGAACACATTTTGAACTTCACCCTAGAAGATTTAACAGTTCTACGAGTTTTGGTTGCTGATGGAAATTGCATTAATCTTCTTCCATTTATTTTTTTCCAATTCAACAGCGAGTTTGGATTTTTTCAAGGGCTTGTTTTCTAAAGTTGAATGTGATTGTCATCCAGCAAGAAGTGTGAATGGTACTAAGGGGAAGCTGGAAGGGCAAAGATGTCCCTAGGGCAGTGTTCAAGAAATGCTTATGCAGATTAGGTAGGTTTGATGGTGGGCCATAGGAAGTAGCTGTGATCAATAACCAATCAAATTATGTACTTGTCAGATCGGACAGTGCCATCTGTCCGTCACCAAGCTGTTGGTGTGAAGCTCGGCTAAATTAAATAGCGAATTTTAAAGTAAATGAGACGCCGTATTCAGCAGTCAGTTGTTCACATAATGGAACAGCCTTGCGTACGTTTTTTTAAGCAATTTATTTGGCCCACAAGCCGTTTCTGGAATTAGAGTTATCTTTCGTCTGAAAATGAGAATGTACGAACGTCGTTAAACGTCGAATGAAAAAGTCAATACAAAAAAACTAACGAATGGTTTGTGCACGAGCTTTTAAATAAATTATTCGATTCACTAGCCTGGAAATGAACGCCTTAGCACAATTATGCGGATAATGATTTAATTTACGAGATGGAATGATTTTTTTTTAGTATATTTGTTTAAATATTTCGATTTCGCCGGAAATCTTCCCCTAGAATTGGCTGGGTTAACACTTAAATGCGTTCTCTACGTTCAGATAATCGTCTGAGAATCCAAACCATTCCACAGAGTACAACTTTAGGAGTAGTTCCACCGCACAAGACTAATTGCCAAGAAATAGCGCACCACACCCACCCCATTGGATAGTTTCCCTTCGTAGAAATTTGAAAATTAATTCAAAATTGCATTCATCAAGTGAAATAGACCTTCGGGTTAATTACTTTCAAACCTTTACACAACTTTGACGAAAGTATATTATTTTCGGATAGTTGGCATGCGCTCTGTCACTTCCTAAAGGTTGCGGTGATTGAATGAACATCAAGTGCACATCGCATCGTTACACCATATAGTGCAGGGGTGCTCTTTGACACGGTTCTGGCTCTTATGTGCGTCTATTCGACTGTCAGAACCCATTGAAAGGTGAGCGCTTTTCGATTCCAATTAAATTTAGCACTTTGTAACGTTTACGGTCGAATGCGATTGCAATCAACTGCTAACCATACATGCATTTCGAATTTTGTTTCGAGTAGTGCGGCTCGTTTGAATGACAGTCATCAAATTAAACCGAAGGTACTGCCGGAAATTTACCAAATTTTCAGTGCTATTGACAAATTGCTTGCATTTTGAATGGTAAGTGGTTTATTGTGACGGTCTATGACAAGTTGTATTTCTAAATGTGTGGCTGTGTCAAAAGTGTAACGAAGCGGTACTCTCCATTTTGCATACATGTAATGTGCATATTTGTAGTTCTTCGACACCGCAGTCATAGTCATACGAGTTCATTGGAACAGCATGCTCCACAACATTGCTGACATTATATACATGTTGCCCCGTTTTTCAGTGTCATTTGAATTGAATATTTCAGCGTGTTGTACAGATGACAGGCGAATCTATTTTTTTTTAGCGTGAATCAACAATTTCACACGCAGTTTTTTCAGTTTTTTTCTGGGAAATCCAACAATGAGGTTAAATCCAAAATGGCGTCGTGTTGCGCTGTCAAAATGAATTGCACAAAAAACTTAAATGTTGTTCAACTTGCGTGAGTGTGACAGCGATGAATGAAAAAGAACCTACCCAATTGAATTGAAGTGTGGTTTTGGGTGGATTTAGTTCTGACAGAACGTCGGACTCTATTGTTAATGTGTAGTAGGTCCGGTTAAGTCAAATGGTTTAGAAGACACTACTTTATGAAATGCACACCATGTTTGTACTGTCAAGATCCGATTTTAAGACGCTACCATTTCGCCAAATAGAAGTAGAAATATAAACAGCAGATGGTGCTATTATCAGAAATGGGGCGATTTTCATTCGAGCTAACAGACAGGAGATCTTTTATGAGAACAAGAAACAGGTAAGGAGACAAACAAGAGCCTTGTGGAACACCAGCATTTGCATGGTGAACTACAGTTAGGAAACGATTGTACCGAACGCCTTACTCCACAGAAGTATTTCCAGCGAGACAAAAGAGAGAAGGCAACCAATTCATTTTCAACTTAATTTCAAAAGTTTTAAATTTATTTCTTATTTACAATTAATTTCATATTTGGCATCACTGCGTATATCGTAGAAAAACATGAAATCAGATTTACGTCCACACCCACATTTGATCCACTCAGCTGTCACCCTACCTTCCATTCCTATTTCCCTTTGGTTAAAACCTCACTTGAGATTCCACCGTCAGCCAGGCAAGTTATAATTTATTATACAATTTTATATTAAATAAACATTCATTTAATTGAAATAAATATTCAATTCCTTTTCTTTTGTTCTCTTTGGAACTGCTTTTTTGAAGCAAATATTACAGAACAGTTGAAACAGGTAGTCACCCCCCACACCTTGGAATGACATTCAATTTAATGTGAACCATCTCGAGCGCATAATCAAGTATGTCCCTTCAAATCTTGCAAATAAAAATCTATTTTTCTCACATAGAAACACATCATTGAATAAAACATAACACCCCTCAGCGAAACACATTAACAAGGAGATCGCCTACGCCCATTTACAATTGCATTTGCATATCGCAAACCCAAGACCATGTTTTAATATTTATTCAAATGTCACTTAGGCAAATGTTTACGCATGTACCTCTCTCCAAGGGCCCATAAATCGTTGCTACATCCTGCATGTGACTGCCCAACGGCTTTCTTGCAGTTAATTCCAACAGAGACTTGAAAAAAATGACTCATCTGCACCGCGCACAGGAGTGGTGTCCTTTCGCTGCGTTTAAATGTGGGATAGTTTCATTGTGTCTGTTTATTTGTTACATTTTTAACCATATTCTTCATGTTAAAGCATTTAACTCAATTAAATCTTGTTTAGTGAAAATTTGTATTTTATGTTAAAATAAAATTTAGCACACACGGCCAAAAAAAAAAATAAAAAAAAATGTGTAAGTGTGTTGTTCAATTTAGAATTTTAAAAATTCCTATAAATAAAATCTCCGCACATACGGAGTAACTATATATCTGAATTGCAAGGCCCGACAAAAAGAGATAGATACGATAGTTGTCTTTTATATAGTTGCAGAACCTAAATCGTGCACAGATAGACTTTCGTTGAACTTTTTACCGAAACATTCTTTTCGACTACAATTTACTCTCAAACTCAATTCGGAAATCACAGTAGAACTGATTTCTACAAAATGAAACAAAAAATAGTAGCAAATAATACGAGCCTCTCCTTACGATAACTACTCTATGGATACGATAATAATTATATATACGCTGATGGAGAAGTTTTCAAAGTTACGTCCCAACTTGGTATCTATTAAGTACATTATTTATATTCAACTAAATGTGATGCGATTTTGTGAAAAGGAAAATATTTTACATACGGATAGACACTTTGTTTTATTTGGGTGATATGACCTCTACCCCCGTTGTCGTTTGTCGTAGGGGAATAGTATTTTATTTCGAATTAAGGACGATTTTAGGAGCAAACAATTTGATAAGGAAAATTAAATGAAACTTTTCAACAAAAGTTACAAAAAAAAAAAAAACAAAAATAAATTAGCCTACGATAAACGACAACGGGGGGTAAGGTAGTAGTGTTTTATTTTTTTCACGGATTAATTATATATATAATGGATATAATATAGAGAGAGATAAAGATATTTATAAATAACAAATGCACAAAGAAAGATTCAAAAGAAATGATAGGATACCATAACTTGACAAGAAGTAGACTAGTAGTAGGAGTATTATTTATTTAGATTTAGATATTCTTCTTAATGAATGCCGTGTGTGTAAATGTGATTTATGTTTATTGAGAGGAAAGAAAAATAATAAAAAAAAAAAAAGAACATTTCTTTCGGTGTGGTATTGTTGTTTATATGGGTTTTAATTTTGCATCGCTTTTATTTAACACTTACCAAAGAAAGCCAAAGATTGGTTATAAGAAGTTGATTCTTCTCGTCCTACAACATAATCATGACAAATAAATAAAAAAAAGAAAAACAGACCAATAACAAATATCAACAACGAGAAACAACATTTTTGTTTAATTTAATTATTTATTTTAGTTTTTTTTTTTTTATATATATTTTATTTAATATATATTTTTTTCTTTCTTGCATTTAAAAATTAAAAATTAGGTTTTTGTTTGTTTCAAAGCAATTAGAACATATTGTTGGTTATTGAGTGGGATTAAGTTTTTTTATTTTTTTTATTTTTATTTTTTGTTTCTTTTGCGTTTATACGATTTTAGAGTAAATGATCAATTTCAGTGGATATTTGGTCAGTCATACAAGAGGAAGAGGATTCAAATCGACGCATGGCAATTTCGCCTAAATTACATACGACACAAAGAGGCGTATTCTTCTTTTATGCTTGTTCAAGGATACTGTGGTTCCCAAGGGTATATCAGGCATTCATTTCCCTTGGATATCCACAAAAAAAGTCCCACACTTCCGACTAGCGAAGATCTACAAGTTTAATGGATTGAATATATTTTTGAAAAACAAAAAAAAATCGTTACGTATTGCTCGTTCACGGATAACGCTATTCGGCAACAGTTACATTGAAAAATATTCGACCCAGATTGAAATAAAACGAAATAAAAATTGAGAGATAATTGTGCTCTAGATAGTAACTACATCCGACACTGCGAGACTTTGGTGATCATAAGGTTTGATAAGCGCTGTCTACAATTCTAAGAAATAGTACTTGATATATGTTATCAATTTTCACACAGAAAACGTACAACGTCTGTGTTAAAAAAAAAGGACTCTACATACTCGTGAAAAAAACTTCGAAAACATTTTACGAGATCCAACGTTTATCGTAATGAGACAGATTTTAGTATTCTGAATGAGTATTATTGGGGATACAAAGGTTTGTGTATAGGATGCACATACCTAGTACTACCATACATACACAGGTGGCGCAACTCACAACTATATTCGCTTGTTTATTTAATCTTAAGAATCGAAGAAACCTACAATTTTATGCCGAATTGAAATGGTTGACTTAAGGAGCCCTTACAACCGCAAATATATCAATACTTCCAATTTCTCTGAGCTGCAGGACAAGCAAAGAAATATTTCCAAAGGGCTACATTTCACAAGAAAAAAATATGAGTGCAAAAGTTCCATCATAAACTTCTGACACAATTTCCAAAGACGTGGGTTAGAATAAAAACGTTAGAACAAAGACTATTTGTATTTTGGGAGTTAAACCGGCACTCGGACAGCTACTTTCAAGCCCTTGTATTTGAGTCACAATTATAACCCTTCGGGTGTTTCTAAAAAGTCCGCGAGAAATGTATTTGTATATTTTTGGGGGTTGAACCGAGAATATATCTCAGTGCTCTATTTACTTTTAAAATATTTGAGCTAAACCAAGAAATACCAGTGATCCAAATTTAGATTTTCTTCTTCTTTGAAAAGGTGTCCTTGGCTTGGTTTTGACCAAAGAAATAAAAAAACTCAAACTCCTTACTGGCGCAGTGGCTCAGTGTTCAGTGATTAGTGTGCTCGCCGGGTCCCAAATGCGATCCCCCACCAAGAAGCCAAGTTAATGACAAGGAGGACTTATGAAACGCTTTCCTACTTTTTCTAAGTACAATAAACGCAGCTATCAGAAGATCTCGTCATCACTGTTGATTAAATTTGTGAAGAAAACGTCCGCCATTTCCACCCGATCCGGCATCAGAATATTTCCGACAACTCTTTTATAGATACGCATCTTCAGCTGATGACAAACGATTCAACGAAATTACAGACTTTCGGCTGAGCTTTTGTGGTAAAAAATCAAACTCACAAAAAAAATGCGCATTTTGATCGTCATTACCACCATAAAGCAGTAGTTCTTTACCGTTGAACTATTTCAGTAACACTCGCACAACTGCGGACACAACAAATTTTGTGGAAATCATTCCAACTTGTCAAACTAGCCTCATACTGTCAAGCTCGACTTGTAGCTGACGACTCATATGTCAAACACCCCCGCTGATTGTGGTGGATCGCAAAATATCCTGACCTCCTCAAGCAATAAACTAATTTCATTTCAGCGTGTATCAAAACACTTCGTTAACTTCTAAATTATCTCGTTAGTCTCCATACCAAAAGCCATTAGACTGCAGAAAGTTTCCGAATACAATCTTCCGCCATCACGCCAACTGACGTAGCCATCACTCTGCATTCATTCAGTTCCATCAACAAATTCGCCCGAAAAAATGAAGAAAAACTCCTTGGAAAAGTTTTATCTCCTTTTAATTGCATTTTAATTATTTTTTATGATGCGATACCAAACGAGTAGAGTTTTCCCGCTACGTTTTCCCGGCGAAGCACAAAATCGGAGAATATTTTGTGTGCCAAAGGAAGTCCTTGAACTCAGCTATTACACAAAAATGAAATTCGTCGATGATGAGGATGAGGTGGAGTGCACACATGACACTGTAGGAAACAACACAACAAAAACACTCAAGGGTACTTAAACGAACCTTCACTGTCGTCATGGTGGCTGTCACCCGCTCCGCTGCTATCGGGGCAACGTTTACGAGCTTGTTTCCGAATTATAAGGTGAAAACACATTTTCTTTGGCGCACACATAAAAGTATCTAAATGCATTTTTAATCGTGAATTTATGGTTATGACATGTCCTTGTGTGCATGTGTTACGCGTGTGCCACCCTGTGTGGCATTCTCCTTGAAAAGACTTTCGCCGTCAACTTTTCCACTTATCGAAGACTTGTCGATGTCGTTTGGTGTCGCGCGACGACGTCTAGTCAGTCGCCGCCATCATCGATGTCAGTTAAGGAGTGGCAGGATTATTAAGGATCGAAGATTACTAATGCTGCTGCCGCTGCAGCAAATGAGCTTTTAATGGGAAAGTTTAAACGGATTAATGCCCGTTAATCAATCTGTTTGGCTGTGCTCATATTTTGTGCACAGATTGTGTAATCAGTGTGTGTGTGCTACGTGCGAGTCATTTGTATGGCGTAGCCAAGATGCCCCCAAGGATGAATGGCCATCATAAAAGCAGCGAATGTTGCCGAGGGAAAAAAGGATCAACCCACGGCATGGAGCGATAAATCGAAGAAGTTCTCGTCTACTACGATTAGCCGTCGTCCTTCGCGTGCATCACTTTGTTGAGAACGCTTATAAGCGACGTGTTATAGCCTTCAGCAAAATAATCGTGCAACGATCCCAAAGGATGGATATTTGGGCACATGAAATTAAGGGCTAAAAAAACGCCGACAATGCAGTTGAATTTAATTTGCTGCTGCTAGAGCTCCGAGGAGCAATTTCAGTAGGATAATCGAATATTAGCAGGTCAAGGGAAATCCATTGCCATTAGCCATGACCATGAGTCTTGCTTTCAATAAGTTTCTCTCCATTCCATTCCAGTGCGTACACACATGCGGAGTAATTTACATGTACACTAACAAATATTTCCGACGAGTGTCGTGTTTCTGTGGTTGGTTTGTGAGGATCGGGTGAGCTCTCAACCATTTGGAAATTTATTGAGGGGACACGCTGAGCCAGACGTGTGTGGAGTGGGAGAATGACATGATGTATAGAGGGTTTGAAGCTCGTTAAGAGCACTTTCAGGTCGAAGTAAGTTTTTAACGAGTTAAGGACGTGGACTCATATGCATTCCACATCTGTGCCTGGGAGCAACAAATCATTTGAGTCCTTGGCAGTTTGTTAAGGGGCTAGTCTGCAGTTTGACATGTGAGTTTGGGTAAGTGTCACAAATGTATAGTACCACATAAATCAAGACACTAACGGACCTAACGAGATGCGGCGCCACCCACTGTTTTCAGAGTAGTAGAGAAACTAAATGATTTCAATGGTATTCCTTGGACTCCGAAACAGCTCCATGGAGTGCTCCATGAGTAACAGTTGTAGCTGAAATAGTTTGGAAGTAAAACTCGTGAGCAAGGCGTTCTCGGTTCAACCCCCACAAATAAACAAATAATCAAATAATACACAAACATATCTCGCAAACTTGTGAGAAAAATTATTATACAAGGCAAATGGTTCTCGGTTCAACCCCCAAAAACATACAAACACATATCTCACGAGTTTCTGAGAAACGCTGGGCGATAATAATTTTCGATTAAATACAAGGCGTTGGAGGCAATATCTGGGGTGTGAGTTCCCGGTTTGACCCCCGAAAAATTACGAACTTTACTTTAGGTTGATTTTACACTTGCCTACGAACATCACAGAAACAGCAATTGTGGCTCGAAAACAAAGGTTTTGGTTACCAATCCGGAGCCAAGGAGCGACAGAGAGCAAGGAGTTCCCGGTTCAATCCCCAAAGTAGAGCATTCATTTTATTACTGTGACAAACTAAGCCTAGGAAGCCATTTTGACAATCGAAGTGTTTCTTGAGTGAGACGATCTCTGAAAACTTATTTAGTGCAGTCATTTTTCTTCAGAGAATAAGGACGATGTCACTCAATCTATAAACGGACTAAACGTTTGCGGTCGATAATTTTGCATGTGGCCCCATTGGCTTCTATTCTATCCATGGATTCATACGACTGGAAGCTAGAGGGATGTCGATTTAAGCTGAAGTCATATATCAACTTCGAAGTATTTGCGTTATTTCGTCTTACTGTCAAATTAAAGTTTCCTAATGCGAAATGTGTCCCAAAAATGTAAACCGCAAAAATTACTCTCTAAATATTGAAAATTATTATCCTGGAAAATCAATACTACACACAGGATGGAAGAGCATGACAAAAATGCAGTCTTTTTTAATTTGGTTTGGTTTGCTCGTTCAAGGATGCGTTTTTTAAAATTGCGTATATTTTCTGCGATTAACCACGTAAAAGAATGATGCCAGCAATTCGAACAAGCAAGCGTGCATACACTGTACGTTGTCGCAATCTGTGGTTCTTCCTGGAGCTGACAATATTTTAAATGAACTCTCTGACATAGAACACGTATAGGATGTAGGTAGTGCGGATTTTTGTTCAAGCGGTTCATATGCGACGAACAAAATGATACTTTAAAATTAACTTTGAAATTAACTTCCAACAAATTTGAGTAGCGATGACATGGATAGAACTGTTGGAAATTTAGTTTGCTGGATGAATATGAATCTCTCGCCAGAACAAAAACTGTCGAAAATCACTCTAAAATCAAGCAGAGCAATTACCAGATGTTTAATTGTTTCGTTTTCGCTTTCGCCCACTATACGAGTAGCATCATTGGTGGAAATTTTAGCACATCCTTCCTTCGCGCACATAACTTGCGACCATATATCCTCCGGCAAAATTGTAGTAAAATCTTAAAACCCACATGGGCGCAGTTAGTTCAAACTTGTTTGTAGTGGCAGTTTCAGCACGTTCGCCAACTTTGTACACATATTAAAAGTAACAAAAATAAACACAAAACTTTGCATAATCATTTCGAATAACCTAATCCATGTAAAGAGAAAGGAGAATGTCAATTTATCCTCACAAAAGCCTATTCAGTATTCAGTGTCGGTTGAGGCCACCCACATACAGCCGCAATTAAGTTGTCACTTTTGTTCGAACCACGTGCAATAAAGTCCTACACCACAACAATAGTGAGGCAGGGCCTATTGTTCTCGCAGATGCTACGACAATAGGGTTATTTGGGATTACATAGTTAAGCTAACACCAGAAGATACGGCTTCAATGGATACCCTGCCTAACTACACTCTTTCGCTGGTAATTCAATTTACAGCAACTTCTAATACAATCACAACAAATCTGTAATCCATTTTCGTTCCCCTTTTTTCCTGAAGAAACAGGCCGCGCCTCACTGAAATTGATCATTTCTCTTTGTGCACATTTCCTTTTTGTATTCGTTTAATTTATCTAATTTTTTATCATTTATCCCCAGTCGGGTCGCCTTCGGTGGACCATCGCTTTTGTTTTATTGTTATATTTATTATTATTATTTTTTTTTGTGTTTAATTAAATATTTTTGTTCATTTGTTGGCGGTTATTTGTTAAGACACAAAATCATAACAAGTAAACACAAAAGAGATATTTAAAAAAGGAAATTTTGAAAAAAAAAAATCTTTAAACTAAAATAAAAAAAAAACTCAGTGCATGCAAATATCCCGTATGACATGTACCCAGCAATATTGGCGACACACACAAATTTATATATAATTATTTAATATGGATCAATGATGCAGGCAAATTTTGTAAATTTGTATATTTATTTACTTTTTTTTTTGACAGTGGGATCACAGAAAAACAGTCATGTTTACACAAACGAATAGATTTTTGTTTGTTCATACGATAACAACGTGTATTTTGTATCATTAAAATATATATATAGATATATGTAAAAAAACACGGACAAGTAAAATTGCTTTTATGGCAAGCTTAGCTATCATTTTTTTTTTTATTATTATTTTAGTTGAAGTTCTTATTTAGTACGTTGAATGGAAATTATATAGCACAAAAGAAAATTTCAAACAAATAATAATAAAAGAATTGTGGTTGCCTCTTAAGTCCATTTGCTTCTCTTCAAATTTCGGTGATTTTGTAGATTTATGTGGATGACAGTTACAAATTAAGCATAACACGCTCATTTACCACTTGACAAAACAAAAGATGTGGTCGACTTTGGTGAGTTCGAAAATTCGACATTTTTTTATATCGATTAATATTAAATCGCAGCCACATTTCGCTTTTTTTAAACAGAATCTCATTTCGTACTTAATGCTTGCACCTGGCAATAGTAAATGGCTTTGTAAAAAAAGTCAATTTTAACGCTACGAGTATGTTCGAAAATACTCACCATCCCAGTCGAAGACAGGAGACATAAAAACAAAAGGCAAACAGTAGAAAACGTGTCTGACTGACCAAATTATGACTTGATAATGTTCGAAGAGTAAACGAGTACATATAGATCCGATGTGGTAAAAACTATGCTATTTTCGAAAACACTCACCATTTATTTATTTCTAACGGAAGCAATCTAAATGAACAGAAGACACCCAAATATCAGCAAACTCTGCGTATTCCAGAAACATAAGGCCGTCACTCACCATCGAGGGAATTTTGTATTTATAAGGGAAGCCATAGATATACTTCTGTCAGTCACCAATTTATATAGCGACTTCGAAATTTATTCACTAATTTTATTAGGCAGTATGAATTACAGTAAAATCGGTGAGTGGAAGTCACCAATTCAAAGGAATGTACTCGCCTTCGAAAATCGACTGCCAATTTTTTGTCACTATATAGATACGGTGAGTATTTGACAAGTAGTCACAATCACGAAAGAGAAACCGCGACTTCGAAAATCGTCTTTCAATTTCGTCTAGCAATATATAGATATTTGGTGAGTATGTGACTGCTAGTCAACAAGTCGTCCAGTACGCAATTAAGTGAGAGAGATCCTGGAAAATCCTCTTCAATATCATATGAATTGCATTAGAAATGTGTTAATTCCAAAGGTGTAAGTGTCAGTCACCAATTCGCCCCGAGATCATTATTCGAAATTTCATAATCAATTTCATGCAACGATTTACTCTAATGGCGATCGAATCAAGTAAGTTGACAGAACCTATCACGCTCTATAATACTTGGCCGTAAATTTAGAAAGCATTCCTTTCTTTCTTTGCAGTGGTTAAAATCCTCGGCAAATAAACTGTTAAAGAAGAGGAAATAAAAACAACCCCTGCAGCGAAGACTTTCAATCAAAATTCGAGCCGAAACACTTTCCGCGATACTAATAATCATTTTAAGTGTCCGGGCTAAATTTTTCGAACTCACAATGGCGAAATTTTCCTTACAAAATTGCATATTGTGACCTAGAAATTATTTAGTGTGAAGGTTAAAAATGATTATTAGTAAGACCCTTTAAGAAGCTGCCGCTGTTTTCAAATATCAACCACTCTTGTTGCCGCCATCACCATCGTCTTGGCGGGATCGTCGCTCTTAAGCAAACGCCTAGAGGACATCTACACTACATAAACCAATTTACACAAGGCGTCTCTCGTCGCCAT
This sequence comes from Cheilosia grossa, assembly GCA_963082955.1. Taxonomy (NCBI): domain Eukaryota; kingdom Metazoa; phylum Arthropoda; class Insecta; order Diptera; family Syrphidae; genus Cheilosia; species Cheilosia grossa. The sequence goes on along the minus strand of OY720148.1, from coordinate 6,421,306 downwards.
CAATGATGGCAGGTAGACCCGTTGTCACCCTACAAATTGCGCATATTATAGGTATAAATGGATATACCTTAAGCGATACCAAAGGCTATTAAGGAATTTGTGTCATTCATGATGATAGGTGGCACTTGAGAATCGCCTTTATGGAAAGATACCGTCGTAGGGACTTTGAGTGCCATAGGTTGTATCCATTTTGGCGATTCGTTGGATGTGACTGAAATAATACGTTCGAATGGTGATTTTGTGGCGTAGATTGTCTAGGGGATTGCTTGTAGTAGAACTTTAGTTTATGACAAAAGGATTATGGATAATCCTTTAATTGAATATTTTAAGTCGTTTTCAAAAAGTGTCCAGTGAACTTGTATGCAAAATGGAAGTATTTGAATTGTGAATGCATAGCTTCGGTTCAAAAGTGTCCACATTCTCAACCCGCAAACTTGGGAGTGGCGCGTTTTCCTGTTGAAAAATGCGACACCTCGTCTTCTCATTTCCAAAGTGTGAAGAAAAACAAGTTGCCAGCGAAGTAAAGTCAGAATTTGCTTTCAATTTGTTTGGTTAAACTATGGACTTCCCTATTGCAGCAGCATTTCACGAAAATTACACTTTGCAGAATGAATCCACTTATGGGCCCTTGCTAGCCCATGTCGGTAGGGCCTTTCCACATTAAAGAAAAATTCAGAAAAATAAACAAACAAACATATTAAAAACAGAAAGAAAATGTTGGATCACACATAAATTATGCACACCCAGTCACTATTCGAAGGAAAAACCGAAAACAAACGTAAAACACAATACAACGTACGAATCGTTTGTCTATTTAGTTAGTTGTATGCTTTTAGTTTCATTTCTTTGTTTAAAAACACACACAATGTATATATATTTAGTTGAAAATATATATAAGCGACAAAATGTTCGACAAAATACAAATACAAGTATAATTATGTAATGTGTATAGTAGGTAGTAGCTTTATGACACAAAAAAGGGTCGCTCTTCGGATTTCGGGTACATGTCACTTACCAAATTTAACCACGCGTTCGTGGTAAGAATCTGATTCTTTTCGTCCTAAAAAAATACACAATGTTAACGAGAGTTGTTCAATTCAGTTGAAAGGTTGTTCGATGACAACGCGATGATATAGTTATGATTGCTTATTTTTTTTTTTTTATTATTATTACCCAGTAGATATATGTTTCTTTAATTTATTTAAATTATAAGTACGTTTGGTTTGCTATCCAATGATTGTTTTTTTTTTTTCTTTTTTCTTTTGTATTTGTTAGTTGTTCAAAATTATAGTTCAAATTATAAAAATTTAGCATTTATTTGATTTGATTGGAAGTGAAACTTACCACGTCAATTATTTGCTGCAGGGTTAAACCGAATTTTACCTCAAGTGGTTCGGATTCATTAGCTACGGGTCGCTCTAAGGTATTGTAGTTCAACAGGAGGTGGTTTAGTAAGCGTTTTTCGTGTGGGCCTTGACAGCTTTCTGAAAATAAAAACAAATGCCAAGCAGATTTAGAAGGGCTGTTGATTTGTATTCAAAGCGACACGTCTGCATATTCAATTTGTCCGGAAATAGAGGGCACCATTGTGGAGAGGAAAGTCTAATTTCCTTGGCGAACCTCCCTCTGGGGACGCCCCATTAACTCGATTCGGGGAGGTTATTTTCATTTGATATAAGGAGGGCAAATTTACAACCATCAACATAGAAGATGGTTCAGTGCTTAACTTTGTTCCCAGTTCAATTAAAAAGTTCTCAAAAGGAACCGACTGTTGTCAATTTAATAAATAAGTTGTTACCGCAAATGAGTTTATGGTTCACCGAGCCCCAGCAAAGAGGGTAGGCGTGTGGTCAACAGCATTTATCGCTTTCCAAGTATCGAATCAATGTTTTGTATCCTCTGTCTCTGAGGATTGCTTGTGAAAAAAAGTCCAATGACCCTTACAAAATAATAAAGAGAAGAGTTATTATTACAACTATTCAGCCAGCATACGTCATGACAGTGGCGTATTTGCCCATTGAAATTTGCGACACTTGGGCTTTCCAACGATGCACGATTCGCAACTAGGCGCAATTTTTAAAAGAACTTAATTGTGAGTTAAGAACTTTTGTGGCATTAGACCACAGATCTTCAATAAAACTTTAGTCTAGTAAAGCGAAATGGTCTTCATTGTTCAAATTCGTGAACATTGTGTTTAAAGTTCGCACTTGTAAAATGCGGTCAAATGCAGTGCTGAACGTGGTCTAGAAAATATGCCATTCTTTGTACCTACGACAAGAAATTAGTAGAATATAGAATGAATGCGATTTTTTCTTGATGAAATTAAGAACACTCGTGAGAGCGTATAGCTTAACAAAGCTACAGGGGAAGATGGGATAAAATACTCGACATAAGGGCCCCGACATTGATTGAAATGCCGACGTGATGATATTTGAGGTGAGATTCACTGCACGCGCATTTCTGCACGAGACGGGACAGAGAGATCCGTTTGTCCGCAGTCAATGCCAATAAAGGCCTAAGAATGATGTACCCATACTTAAAGATACGTAAAACGGATATTAACACAAGTTCCGGCGACCAACATTTCTGCCAATCACTTGAAAACATTTCTATTTCTGTTTTAAGACCTCTGAAATGAGAGTGCCGATTAGTGTCAACAATTCATCAATCAGTTATACGATATAAATAAATAATTGTCCGTTCATAACTTCTGGAAGCCATTTTGTTTTATAGGAAAGCGAAATTTCGAAAGCAATCGCTATAAAAACATCAAATTGCTGAGCTTTCCCATAATTCCTACCATGTAAACAAGATGGCCGACAAAAATACGTGTCACGGATATTTTCGTGTTAGATAATGCTGTCCCTTTCCGTCACACGGCTACTATACATTGTGCTAGTATACTCTTCCGTGTTAGGAATGTGTGATGTTGTAAATGCAGCATAACAATCTCGAGGGGAAATCACATGTCAAATGTCACCTATTTGAAAAGCTGTCTGACAGCGTCTACTCGGATATCAAGAATATGAGGAAATAAATGCAGGTCGGAAATTAATTGAAACTGGGGATCTTTTGGGAAGAGGTCAACAAATATGCCCAAACAATATGTACAGTCATGGCGCACCTATCGCTTTAAGAAGACTCAAGTGGGTTCAATTGTAACCTGAACCAGACGACGACCGCAGTAACAACAAGAAAATCCATTTCGAAGGAGCACCTGCAGAGAATAATTTCCTGTGGCAACGATTTGTATAGTCTGTCTTGGACCATAGAAATCAAACATGAAGAGCTTCGAAGACAAGATGGCCTTGGGAATGTACATGTGGGCCCAGTACATAGTGCGCTTAAGATTATAATTGTATTCCCCTTAATGCACCTAATGATCGTCTAGACAAAATATTTGCGAGCACATTCTTCAACACTCTTCGTTGCAAAGTGAATTTTATAGCGAAGAGGACACGCCATTAGCCTTCATTTTTTTCCCGACACAAAGACTAAGGCATCTTTCATTTTTAATATTGTTTAATGCCTTTCTAACTGAACACAAACCGTACTCAAATCGTGCACACAAACACACACAATTACAGAAAATGTTGCACTACTCGGTGCCACTTAGAGCCCGCCGACAGGCTCTGATTTATACTTCGTGATATTTATGCTGACCTAGATTCCTTGCAAAAAAAAAAAAACAGCCTTAACTTTCCCTCTTGAGCTCGTAGGCCGATCATCATCATCAACGGTCGCTGCTCTGCTACCCAAAATTATATTACATTCGAGGAACTAGTTTATTTTTTCCATCCACCAGAGTAAAAATGTGTCCTCCATCCAAGTGTTGGAATCATCGCTCATTCGCAAAAGCGTTGTTTAATTTCCACTAAAATTCGCCAGAGCAAACAGAAGATGGAATCCCAGTGGAAGGGGAGTTGGCGGCATGTCCTTCTGGGGCATGGGTGAGAAATTGTATGCCATTCGTATATCTCTAGAAGATTTATACACACAAACATACGCTGCCAGAGAGCGAGGGAGAATTCCCAAAACGGGTGTGTTTGCCAACCACTTAGTAGCTCCCCAGGGGGAGCCAGAACGTTTTTTAATCATATGCAAACTGGCAAGAAATTGCACTGTGCTAATAGAAATTAAAATCTAAATAAACCGTGTAATAATTGCCTATGCAGCTCTGCGTATGTTGCGCTTTTGGCTGGGTTCAAGGTGAGTGTTTTTGAGATAATCTTGAAAGATTTCCAGAAGCGCACTGTGCCCTCAAGGGGTGGATGTTGCCTTCGGACTGAGTTTGATGTTCATCCGCGGGATATAGTCGTCATTCATTTTGAGCAACATATATTTTGTTTTTTTTTTTTGGAAATTTGCGAAGGAAACCTGCAAGAAGAAAACAAGATCCCATGAGAGAAGCATCAGTTCAGTAGTAATGTAGTACGGTATTTTGGGGATTAAGAAGGAACACTCACCCAGACCTCAGGTCCATGAAAACCGAAAAAGAGATTAACTCCATATTCTTCAAGTGGTTACAAAGCTGCGATTATTTTCTATTGAGTCTTTAGCACTTCTTTAAAAGCTATTTTCCACCCATAATTGGGATCAACGAACTTAGTGCTACAGGGTGATAGAGAACATTAAAAAAAAAAGGACCCGATGTAATCCACTCAGGTGAACAGATTGAGAGTGGTAATGGGGTGTTAGGTTAGGTGCAAGTGAGTGTTAGCACATGCCGATACAATTTGTTCAGTGAAAAATGACAGTTCTTTGGTGAAACACAAATGGAATATTGAAGCAGTAAAAAAGACGATAGTGTGCTACTCTGGAATGTATTTATGGTCCCAACAAATAATTGTTAAGTTGAAAAAATTGAAATCGACCTACTCCTGACGAAGTGCACACGAAGTGCATTGGATAACCTATCCAATTTGACAGCTGACAGCTAATTTGTGCTTATTTCGGATTGACTAAACTTACGTCTGTCAGAGTAGAATTACGATAGACGAAAAACTTGTAGGAAATTTAATAAAAGGCGTTTTCTTTTTGAATTGGCCAAACTCTTTCGATTGGCAACCAATTAGACAGCTGTTCCTCATTTTGATTTGACATTTCAGAGAGAGTGCAGATTATGATGCACAAACTGCTGGCAAAACTTGTCGAAAATCAAACTTCCAGATTGTGCTGAATGGTTTGTATATCATATTTACAAAATCATAGTTTTCTCTTCCAAATACAGTGAAAACCATGACCAAAACAATGATTTACATGTTTCCTACATGTTTCCTGTTTCATTTTTAAGTTTTCTGTCTATAAATAGGAAAACACGACTTGCTAGTTGAACAGAGATTTTATTCCAGATTTCACATCAGCAGTAGTGACAGGTCAGACGTTGAATCGCTTACTGTGTGGCTGTAAACATAATGCGCCGGACTATTAACAAATTTTAGTCTTCACTTTAAATTTACGGAAGTTCACAGTGGCGAAATTTTCCATACAAAATTACCCATTGTGAGCTACAAATGAGAAACACGACTTGCTGGTTTGACAGAGATTTTGTGACATCAGCAATAATGACAGTTCAGACGTCGAATTGTTTATTGTTTAGCTGTAAACATATTGCGCCGTGTTAGTAACTAATTTTTAATTTTAGTCTCGACTTTAAATTTACGAAAGTTCACAGTGGCGAAATTTTCCATATAAAATTAGGTACTCATTGTGACCTACAAATGAGAAACACGACTTGCTGGTTTGGCAGAGATTTTGTGACATCAGCAATAACGACAGTTCGGACGTCGAATTATTTATTGTGTGGTTGTAAACACATTGCGCCGTGTCAATAACAAATTTTAGTCTCGATTTTAAATTTACGGAAGCCGCGTGGAAAATATAACCACTGTGAACTACTAAAATTTAGAGTCGAAACAAAAAATGTTTGTTAGTAAGGCCCAATGGGTCTGAACTTTCACACTTAATATTTTGTAGGTCACAATGGGTAATTTTATATGGAAACTATTTTGCCATTGTGAGTTCGTGGACTCTAAATATGATTATTAGTGTCGCGCAATGATCAAAGAAAACATGTAGAACACCAGTAAAGAAAATTATGATCCAAGTCTTATGAAAACAACTTTTAAATGACAGTTGGTCGAGTTCTTAAATGTAATAATGCTGCATTCCTGCAAATTTGGCGTTCATTATTGTCAAAGAACTGCATTAGTTTGAAGTACTTGCGTTCATAAAAGAAAATTTACAGTAAGCGTGCTGTCAACAGTGCATGTGTGCAAGAGAGAAAATGCAAGTAAAATGTTTGCAAATTATTGAATTATTAAATTAATTATTAAATAATTTGTACTATTTAGAAATGAGCAAGAGCAAAGAAAAAAATATTCAGTTGATGGCACAAAACTCCTTATACCATTTCGCCTTGGAATAAAATCGGAATTAATATTGAAAATCCGAGTTATCATTGACAAAAATTGTATATATTCCTGCCATTTATGACTTTAACTCATTTTTGCCAATGCATGACGGCCGCATTCAGGCAGCTGTAGTTTGTTTTCATAAATGTATTCACGAATATTTGTTGCATGGTTTGGGCAAGATTATTTACAATTATGAACTCACACAGTTTTTCGTTTTAGTACATTTAAACTCGATAAATCCATTCGGAGTGGTTGTTATTAATTATAATTTGTGCTCATCACGTGTGGCGTTTTAAAACTTTTACGGGACAGATAACGAGTTTCCTAACCGACTTGCTCTGCCTCATACGTGACGAGACTGAAAAGCAAGTTGTTCTAAAATGTATAGCTTTATAAATGAGTTGACTTCATAATAAGTGAACTACGATTGTTGTACGAGTGCAATAAGTTGGATCAATTTGAAAATTGTATCGTGTCCGTTTACACACAAAATGACAAAAGTGTGTTGCGTTTTTTGTGAGATTTGTGCTCGCGAAGGCGTTGTTAGGAACGTCGGAATAGAAGATCCATTGAACAACATTATTAACAGAATTAATGATTCAGCAAAGGATTTCGGTATGAATAAACACACTTAAGAGGTGCGACAGATATTTGTCATGTGCACTCTTTCATACCGTTCTTGATTCGGTTGAAAATTGAAAGACCCATACGCGCGCCTGGCCTAATCCGACATACCGCACCGTGTGTAGCAAGCTTTAGAAAACTACTCCGCCTAACCTTCTTCACAACTACTTATGATGGCAATTTCCAATTCTAATTCACCCCGGTGACAAAATGCCACACAAAAGGACCCACTTCGTGGCAAGACAACATCCACCCAACGCACCGCCCGCCGCCGCGTGTAATTGAAGTACCCACTAAACACTACTCAGAATGCACACTTGTTATCTGGCCCGACACAGAAGAATGGCAGTACCGCACGTCTTCAGCACTCAACTCTCAAGTCTTGAACTGACAAAAATAACAAAAAAAAAAAAAAAAAAAAAAAAAAACACCCGCTCTAAATGCCCCCATCCATTAGAATGTTTAGTGGCTCTTTATTATTCAAGAATGAATGTAGGCCACATGTCTGAGGCAGAGCCGTTTTTATTCGGCCACATATCTGCACAGGCATACACACCCCGCCCAGACACCGACTGTTGGACGGGGTTGGTCGTCGCTTGCACATGATAAACCACCACAAACAATATATACAAAATAATATCTCGGCTGGTGATGGAGCTTGGGCTGCGCGGATGGGGTCGTGGTGGTGGAAATATATATTTATATATATCAAAAGTGGAGAAGAAACATAATCGGAAATAATTGCGGAAGTTGCCGCAAAAGATGTCACAAGAAATTAAACTTGAAAGCGTGCAAGCACTTTAGCTGCCAACAGATTGTCACCACAGGCGTTATACCATGGCACACACCACCCCTCAGATGGTGGTGAAGGTGCTGATGCTGATGCTGATGCTGATGCACGAACAAAAGGATGACTTGTGTCGTCAGGATATAGCTAGATACCTTTTGAGGTATAGATATCTATCCAATCTAACATACAAACGTGCATAATGCGAGACGGGTTCATCGGGAATGTTAAGTTGTATTTGCTATTTCTGCAGCCTGGGGGTGTAATAACTTTATTCGCCACCTAGTGATTGGAGTTTTTTTTTCATTTTTATCTCCCTCTATCTCTCTCTCTCTCCGTGTGCTTTGGTGCAGGAGGAGGCGGAGAAGAACGTATTCGGATGTGTGCCCAAGTAGAATGCGGAGCGATATTTAACGAAAGTATTCTGGGTATGCGTTTGGAATAAATTTGCCCGCACACGCTCGGTAATATTTAATGAAGTTAGTTAAAGTGGAGCGCAGTGGGGGTGCTGCTGTCGGTCGTTCGGTCTGTCTCTGTTGAAGAAGAGTTGAGATTTATTAAAGGACTCGGCGGAACATGCAAACTTGAGTCAGCCTATTACGGGCCAAATGTCACAATTATTCAGATTAGATTTTCCCTAATTGCATTCAGGTTGGGGGGTTGATGCCACCGCGTCCTCGTTGTTGGTGAAAAAGACGCGCACTTTAAGAGAGTCAGCACTTTCTGAATTTTATATCAATTCGCCAGAAGATGACAGAATTACATGTATACACTGAATGGTAAATGATTTATAATTATCCGTCGCCGCAAGGAGATAGCTGAGAATGTTGTCGCCTCTTCGAGGACAGAGGGTGGTGTTGCTTTGCTTTGCTGTCGTTGATTAATACGAAGCAGGAAACGGAACGGCTTGGAAAATGTCCGTCGAATGAAAAATGACTCTCACTCAGTGTTCTTTATTACCATTTGATTTGTGTGCACATTTTGTCATGAGTGCTCTATTTCTGGCTGGATAGTTGGGGATAAGTTTGATCAAGTCCTTTGCCCTTAATCACTGTTATGCTGCGGAGTTATTGATTGCAAAAGAGGCGTTTCGCCCGTCGAAAACGGAGCAAAAACATTTCTGCAAACTGCTGAATGTGTGAGCTGGTGGTTTTGTTAATGTAAGCAATATCGCGTCATTAAGTGCGGCAATGTCAGGCAAAGTTTCAACGACCGATTAAATCCGCAGGTATATATATACACACTCGCATGCGGTGTATGTCGTTTGTGGTATATGTGTATAGCAACTCGTCAAGTCAAAGTTAAAAGAAAATTTCACAATTGTCGATACTCTTGTTCCGATGACAGACGGATTAATTTTCCCTTTTGTCACGGGCGTGAATGTGTTGGCATTTGTTTGCCACGGAAATAATAATAATGATTTATTTGGAATTAAATTCTTGTTTACATTGCTGATTATTTGTGTAGTCGGAATTTGGATGTCATACTGGGGTTGCTTGGCAAGATTAATCGAAGTATGGGACTTTATTATTCAAGAGGTATTACGAGTTCTAAATAAAATTGTATCCATGAGGAAAACCATTCAGTGGAATACAGAATATAGTTTGAAGCCCCGGGAGACTTTTCGAACAGTGGAAGAGTGTTTTAAGGGACAGTATCTTTTATCGGTGAAGCAAAGTAAAGCTAGAACAACAATTACACTCTCCTTGACGCCTTTGAGATGCACTTTGGATATTTATCCCAAGTAGAAGTGACTTTGGGAGCAGCTATAGTTAATTTTGACACCTTTCTCGTGGGATTGTAATGTTCATTATCATGATACTGGTAGTAAACTGCTTTCAGAGCCAATAACTTTTAGCAAGCGGGTACTAGAAGAATGATGAATGAACCCAAAAGTCGAGACATACACCAAAATAAGCAGCTTACAGCGGTTCATCAAAATGGATACCTGCCGGCTGAGTATGTGGAAACAACTCCAAATTGTTTTATTGAGCTTTTTTCCTACTTTAGGCCCCAGTTATAACCATACGTAAAATGCAACCGAAAAAGTTGGGACAGTGTGAAAATGAGTTTTTTTTTACGTTTAGGCGGTCATAGCAAAAATTCTGTCTGAAAAAATGTCCCCTACGATTACAACAACAACAAGCCAAAGACCACTGGTGGGAATCCATCAGAAAAAAAATTCCTGACAGATGGAACAATAAAGAAATGAGATATTTCTGTGGAATGATTTTTTTTTTTTTTTGTGGAATTGACTGAGAAGTTGATCGGAAAAAGTTGTTCGTACGGAAAAATGAATAAATATTTTTCTAGAAAATTTAAAGATCATTTGGTTATTTTTGTTTTATAAATAAACTTTTTAATTCATTGGCAACATTTTGAGACCAAGATTGAGTTCAAGCATCAGGTTGAAGTGGTCAACAAAAGCAAAAGAACATTTTTACGGTTTTGTTTTACGTATGGCTATAACTTGGGCCTTACTTTGCTTCGCTGTGGTATAGAGTTCAACAAAAACGAACCAATTGCCTCTTCAGCAGTGTTCCCAGATGAAAAACCTGAAAATCTTGTTTTTCGAAAATAAAAAAAGAGAACCTCAATTATGCCTCAGCGTCATCGAAAATGTGGACCATCGGATGGAGGTTTGCCGCCGAGGTCGCGGCGGACATTTGGCGGAAATTTTGTTCCACACATAATTGAATCATACTAATATTATCATAATAAAAATAAATGGCAATAATTTCCTGTAAATAATTTGTGTTTTATTCAAATCAACTTCGCCCTTAAAACTTTACCACCCTTTACATAAAAATGGAATTAATAAAAAACGTTTTTCTTCAATAGAAAAAGTTGTTTCAATTTGTTAGATTTAGAATATCAAAAATTTTGAAATTTCATGGATTTCAGGTAAAAAGTCTTGTACACATTTTGGAGCTCAAAAATCTTGAAAAAAATATACACCTTGCAATCTGGCATCACTGCTCGTCAGTAGTTGATCTGTTAAGCAAGTTTTGCTGGAAATCGTAGCAGATATATACGAATAACTTGGTGAAAAGCGCTGTTCGTTCAACTATCAATTTTACTGAGAACACCAATTGAAGAAATACTTAACAATGCTAAGGGCGAATTACGTAGGATTTTCGTACAAAAAAAAACTGTATTCGAATAAATTTCAAGTTTCAGAGCAAAAGTACCAGCGGCAAAAATGCTGTGTAAAACATTCGCTCACCAATAAAGGATCTTCACAGCAGAGGACGAGCTCAACGATGCAACGCAGTTAACATTCATTGACAGTGAAAATTCAAGTCGTCTGTACTCAATTTTGTTGTCATCAGGTCGAAGCAAAACCTCCCAGTCGCTGCGGAAAAAAAGGGTTAACTCTGTTATCGAGACAAGTCCAAATGTGACATGGCTTCTCAAGTAGATCCCCGGATGGCAGCGATTGCTCGTTTTGGACTGCAAAGCAATTGTTTGCAGAACAGCCACCATCGAATTGCGAACCAAAATGTAGAACGAAGCTTAATTTGATTCTGGGGAATCCTCTTCACATAATCCGTCGACCATGACAGGGATATTCGCTGTTTAAGGCTCCGATGCGACCCCTGCGACTGAAAAACAAGGTCCACGGAATGAAAACCTGCGAGAGCTATGAAACTTTGATTGAAAAGTTAATCTCTGAACCTGAAGTAAGTTTGCAACTACGTGACTGAAGTTTATTGGGTTTAAAATGTTAACCCACAAGCAATCTTCCTATCAAATCAGAGTTACACCAAACTTATGCTCTATTTGACAGGCTATGACGTTCGTGCGTTACCCCGTTGGCACCTAACAATACAATTAGAGCCACTTGCCAAAAAGCCAAAAAACGCTCACTGCCGACCAGAGCGCCCCGTCTGAATGGCCTCGTTAACACAATCAAATTTAATACCGCCCAGGCTATAAATCCTCCGGCTTAATTAGCCCGCCGCACATTACAACACCCAAAGAGCAATGTACACTTAAGCTTTGTGTTGTATGTCCAATCACGAATCCTTGGCTATGCGGTATAGCCCCTCATTTTATTTTTTTCTGCAGCAGATTTTGACGGCCAGACGAGGCTCTCGGTCAGGGATAACAGGTACATGTTGTGCACAGGTGTAGAGGAACCGCACTATTACCTTGCCCCCATGCGAGTGCTCACCTCATTGAAACACGAGGACGAGCATCCGAACGAATGAACGGCAATGGCAATAGCCGAAGCAAGGCCTCGCTGCCTCTTCTTTGCAGGCATTGAGGCAAAGCGTGTTTGGGCATTTTTAATGACATCGTTCTTTCAACCGTTTTGCATATGATTGCAGTTCCTTTTCACTGTGCGCGCCTCCGTGTGGCTGTGTGCAGTGTGTGCAGTGAGTGTGCGTTGCAAAGTGCATTCAGGTGGGGTTCGGCACTCAGTTGAGTTTGTCTTGCTTTTCCATTTTGCGCTGCGCACACACAGCACAAGTGCGACGAGAGTGTCCTCAAAGTTTCCTTTCAAGTGCAGCTGGAGTAATGTCAAGGATAGCTTGCGAATACGAGCACACGGCTCCATTAATGATAACCTGATTATGCTGATCAACTGACAAAGTGTCAAACCTATCAAAGATGCAGCGGTTATCCCATCAGAAATTCCAGCAAATAATCGACAGCGCATAAATCAATGCTCGTCGCCATCGAATTTCACATTCAGGTCAGAGACTGTTGTAGGTATATAAATGCGGCCCCCCTGACTATCTCTGACCTGTTAATGTGCCTTGCTTACGAATCCATTAAAGTTTCATCCAATTGGACAGTTTTAAAAAATTCATTGAGCAAGAAACAAAAAAACAAAAAAGCAAAAAAACCATCGGCAGCAGAAACTACGGAGCCCCCTGATTTTGGGATATGTGTCACGTTTTCTAAAAGCACTCACTGGAACATATGCAAATTCACGGGCCGAAATCTTTTTCGCTAGAATGATAAAGTTAATTTTATGAAAGGTGACTCGCAGGCTCCTTCGTACTACATCCGCACAGTGTACACGGTGTAGATACTGGTAGCTACTTCAGAGTAGCTAGGACTGGATGTCGTTTTATGTGTCGCTTTTATAATTATTGGCTACATAATGAATGAGTTAACAAGGGCGATGCGTAGGCCCACGTATTTACTTATTTACGACACAGACTGGAGGAGAAGGAGACGCCATGAACATGAAGGAGCCAACTCCAGAGCAGCAGGCACGCACGCACAACTCGATTTTTATGCGAAGATAATGACTTTCGAGGCTTGAACGTGTCATGTTGCTTTGATGTAGTATGGTCCCTTTCTCTCTAGTCGGGCTGCGGAGGACTCGCCAAACAATTTTAATAAGTAAAATGGGTTTCGGAATTATAAATGACTGGCGGTATTTGTATTTGTGTGATTTATTGCCTCGTCTATGAAATGTCGAGTGGATGTGGAGCCGATGGTGGAATTTGTTATTCAAATCGGGACGGAAATGGAAACTTTTACATGTTGGTTCGATTGGAGTCCTTCGGAATCCTCTAAATATGAATGGGGTAGCAACACCTTAATTGATGCAGAGTAGCAGATCCTCGTTTAAGATGAGTTGAGTTGGAATTGTCGTTGCTAGGTGTCTCCTGTGAGTTTGGCGATTGAACAGATACCGAACTGAAGTTAGTGACGGCTGGTAAGGATGGAGAATGGGGGGTTTGACCCAAGTGACATTTTGAAGAAGATTTGCTTATAAACGTCAAATTTTGGCGGCTGAAATAGTTTTGTCAGTTTCTTGGTGAATGTCGGACGAGTTTTGTAACCAAGTGGATAGGAGTAGGGCGATTTTGAGGGAGCTGTAATCTTCAACAGAGTTTCAGGCTGAAAAGCGACTTCGGAACTTTAAACCTGCCAATAGAGGAACACCCTTTGGGAAGTTTTAAGATTCGTCAAACGAATTTATATATTTTTTTATAAAGTGCTTGAACACTTGCGAGGTAGTTGGACTTGATAAAGTGAGGCTTTCCCTTTGAAAGTATGTGAAGTTAATTTTTCCTGCTGACATAGCCGAGTATTCGAAGTATGAGCAAAAAGAGAGACTTGCTTGAATAAATAAATAAATTGTTTAGACACGTCTTCGATTTGCAGTCAAATACACTTTAAAACAACATATAAATAAAAATAAATATTGAGTGACGTGTCTCCGATTTAACCCCCGGAAAACCACAAAGTCCACATTAAGGTTTTTTCCGCTGCAACTTTTGAGCAACATCGAGTGGTATATAACTGCTCTAGATTTAGATTTAGATTTATTTATTTATTTACTTGGAATTTTACACTTTAAGACAAAATAGTCCTTTAAATTAGTGAAGATTACAAATTTGAGAGAAGCTACAAGATACAGGAATTTCGGAAGGAACAAATAGAACAAAATAGCTCAACCGCTCGGACTCAGCTCAAAATTGTAGGTCGCGTCTAATTGTCCACAAAAATCGCACGAACAGCTAGGTCTCCTCTAGGGATGTGCTTGTGCATGGTATAGCGCCATAGTAAATGACAAATGGAGACCTAGCCAGGTTAGGTAAGGTTAAGCTTAAAGCGGGCAGTATGTGGAGTGCTACCGCGGGGGTATTTTCCGCCTTATTTTATTCGTGCCCCTGGGACTTATTTTATTGGAAGCCAACAATCACACTAGTCCTTGCTATGTTCTGGTTGACATCTTTCGGATTAATTTGTTCTTCATTTCGATTGCCCTACAAGAATATTACAACACACAAGCCTAGCTGAACATAAAGGGTCCGCCATCAAACTTTTTTTTTCCAACTAGTGCTTATTTCGCGAATGGTAACACTTAGCTGATGTCTGATTCGACAGATAATTAGTTTTATCCTTCCGCTGAACGAATATGGTTGTGTATACGCTTGAACAACGCTGGGCAATATTGCGACATTACTTTGAAAATCATGGTAATGTTGCAGAATGTGTGCGAAAATTGCGTACGGAATTTGGAAGAAGAGAAGCACCGTCAGCTCCGTATGCTCGTTATCTTATGAAAAAAGTGAAAGAAACTGGCATCCTCATCGATAAACCAAAGCGCGAAAAGCCAAAAACAGTGCGTACACCCGAGAAAATTGCTGCTGTGGCGGAATTTGGTCCGGAGGCATAATTGGGCCATTTTTCTTCGAAAAATGAGCAAGGAGTGGCCGTTACAGTCAATGGCGATCGTTATCGGGCCATGTTGAACGAATTTTTGTTCACAAAAATTGAAGAGGAGGATATTGGCAACATTTGGTTTCAACAGGACGGCGCTACGTGCCACACAGCCGAAGCTACACTCGATGTTTTGCGCCCTGTTTTTGAAGATCGCATTATCAGCCGCAGAGCTGATGTCGTTTGGCCACCTCGGAGCTGCGATTTGACACCGTTGGACTATTATTTGTGGGGTGCCGTAAAAGATAAGTGTTACGCCGACAAGCCAGAGACAATTGACGCTTTAAAGGACAATATTCGTGAAGCCATTGGTGAAATACAGCTGCACACAATCGATAATGTGCTTAAAAATTGGACCGATCGTGTAGGCTACTGCATGGCCAGCCGAGGCAGCCATTTGAATGAAATTATTTTCCATTATTAACCGGAAGGATTGTACTTTCAAATAAAAAAAGAAATTTGCGAAAATATTCAGTAGTTTTTTTTATAGCATTTTCAACAAAAAAAAAGTTATTTGGCGGACCCTGTATAAACCTGTACAGCAAATTTGCCTTTTTATGTGCTAAGGGACTGGACGGAGATGGTCAGATTTAATCAGGGTACATGTTTCATTTGAATGAAAGCCTTAAGTACGAATGATTTATTGCAATTAAACATACTTTTTCTGACAGACCGCAAGTTTGTTGTTTGATATTCTTAATGCCGTCAGAATATCAGTGGGCGCTGCTTTGAGTAGAAGCCGCTCTCAAACTATATTTTTTGATACTTTGTTTTGACTGAGGACACCCAAAAACATGTTCCACTTTCACCATTCATCATCACACCTGTCAAACAACAAAGAAAAAGTGATAAATCACTTCGAATACGCGTTCGCATGTAATTTTCCAATTAAACAGGGAAAAAATATACGCAAACAGCATACTACGAGGGAGCTATACCGCCTTCAAAATGCGGGAAAGTATTATTGTTCAGCCGTAACAATTAAGGCCAGCGAACAGAGTATTATAAAAATGAAAGAAAGAAACAAATTAAAATCAGTCACTGTGGCGTATACGTAACTTTTTTTTCAATAACACGAATTTAATTGATTTACAAAATACTTTGTTCGGACACAAGAGTATTATGTGGGGAATTGTGTTAAAAATATTTTCACTGTAGATATACAGCAGTCCGTCTTGTATACTATATTGACGCGTGTACATTTTATATAACCAATTAACGAAATCACCGTAAAAAGCTGCAACATTTGGCATAAATGGCCCAAATCAGATTCAATGTTAAAAGCAGAATCATTGTTGCAACGTGGGTGAAATAATTCCACCATTGACAGGGTAATTATTGACAAGGTCTTTTTTGACAAGGTCTTTTTTGACAAGGTCATTTTTGAGAGGATATTTTTCTACGGAAATCCCTGAACTAGTCACTCAAAATTTAAGTCTTAAATGGTCGATGCTAGTGACAAGAGGTCTGCTTAAAGCATATATTAAACCATAGTCAGTAGAATCTTCATAAATATACACATCGCGCACTTCCCTATCGATCCGGTCCAACATTGGAAACGATAAACTGTGCTTGCCCATGTGCGCCAAACGAACATAAGAAGAAAAGAGCAATCAGCACTGATATTTCTCAATTTGAGCTCATGTTAGATTTTGGTATGTAGCTCAGCTTCTGGATGAAGCAGAAAGCCGATTGATAGCTCAAAAAATTTGTGAAAAACTTGAGGCCCTTAAATATATCAGACCAAAAACATAAATGTTAAGAAAAGAGCCAAGTTCTTCTACATAAAAACCTCTGTGTAACAAGTCAGCCGTGAAATCTACAGATATCTAAAAGTACGCCAAGTTCTTACTTCATGAAGGCTTAATAGCAAATATTTAAAGTAGAACAAAACTGAAATAACTACAAATTAAGAGAGACATTTTATGATTTAATGATTACTGACTTAAATTTGGTGGGTTTACTTGGCAAGTTTTCTTTTTATCACGCACAATTCGAAAGGTTTTAAAAACTTTACCAGTGAGCCCAGCAAATTTTAGTCAGCAATCCTAATCATTGAATAATAAAATTTCGTAATTTGTAGTTACATATTTCATCTCACTCCTTTTTGCGAAGATTTTAATATTTGTGATGTCAAAATATCGAAAGATACTGAAAGATAGAAGTCTAATAAATTGAACTCAGTTTAAACCTTCCTATTGTTGTTTTTTTTTTTTTTTTTTTTTTTTCGGCAAAGATGTAGTCCGTGTGGAATGTTTTTTGAAGATCGGATAGCCCCCTCTAGGTCACATATTTCTTCTTAAACTGAAGTGAGGACAAATCAGGTCTGTAGAGTCTTCTGGGGCTTTTATTTGACTTGGGTCGAAATTAATTAAGTGCACACAATTAGGAGTTTTTACTCTAGACAAAGCTACGCAAACCTGGCCGCAACAAAGCAAGGATGAGCCAATATCAATAAGAGCATTTTCGAGACTGAGTCCTTGGCTTTTATACATTGTGATTGCATATGCGAGGCAGATAGGCGACCATTCATGTTTGGTTTTAACAGGCAATAAATCATAAACAATTCCCTGACTAAATTGAATGGTTACCCCTTTTTATTTTTACTTGTAATCAACATTCCATGAATTTTTTTTAACTATTCCTATGGATCCGTTCAAAAGACCTAAACTTACGTCTATATTCCGACGTAGCATAACAGTCACACAAATTTTTAAAACAATTGTTTTTAGATAAGATTTTATTCAATACATTGTTAGTTAATGCAATATTTATTATAATGTACTTACAAAAAAAGAATCCAGGATCTATAGTCTTATCGTGAAAGCAATATTTTAAAAATTAACTGCTTTGAGAAATAACTTAACTATAGGTGTTTTTCATACGGAATGAATGGTTGGATTTATTCTAAAGTTATTGCAAACTAGTAACAAATGTATCGAGATTCAGTAACTGAATATAATTCATAAACAAATGTTGTGGAGAGGTGAGTCGAAATAAATTGAGAGTGTCTGTCACTGTATAATCACCTTAGATAAGGTAAAAAGACATTTTTTAACCTTTCTGTTAAAAGAAAAGTTATTCTGGGAACATCTAATTTCAATGGGTAATTTATTGAAGATAAGCCGAAGAGTAATAACCGAAGAAGTGGTGAGTATTGTGCGCGGGAACGTAAGCAAGACTCCTAACAGCGCTACGAAGACCGTATCATGATTTAAAGAGTACCCGCTTCTTAAGAAAAATATTTTTAAGACTTTATAGATGCAAAGATGTTTGAGCATGCATAAAGAGAGGAAAACTGTGTTTATTGCGTCTACTTTTCCAGATAATTCTGAGTAAATGGTTTTGAATTATGTACTAACAGAGGCTGTATTTTATTTTTGTGCGTGCCGCCCCAACAAGTCATCCCATACTGTAGTTTGGATTGGACCAGACCATAATAGACTGTTTCTAAAAGCTTTCTCGAACAATATAGCCTCAAATGGTACAACATTTTAGTTGTTTGTTGTAGGTATTTCCTTAGGGAAGAAGTATGAGAGCCCCAACTTAATCTAATACTTAAAGACCTGTACATTTCCAATAACGAAACAATTCTTTTAGCAAATTATGATATTATTATATGTAACTTCAGAATGGGTGTTATAGCGAGTGCCAGAACTTATTAAAATGTTGTTGCAGTGCGAACTATGAAAAGTGAAGATTGGAAGTTGTTTGTTGTAAAAAGGCATTATTTTAGTTTTCTCGCTAATAACTAATTTATGCAGCCCGAACCAGTGCCTTAATATTTCTAGGTCGTAGTTGATATCGGCTGTCAGATCCAAGAGAGAGCTGTGAGAATAGGAACAGCCAATGTCATCAGCAAACCCTGTTAGTTTACCTTTCGTATTTAGAGTGAAAATAGAGTTTATGTATATTAAAAAAAAATATTGGTCCCAAAACGGAGCCCTGAGGAACACCAATTTTTGTTTCATCAGACTTACTAAATGTTTCTCCTATTCTAACGACTTGTTTCCTTTTGAGCATAAATCCCCTGAACGCTGCTTTGTTCAACAGTATCGAATGCTTTCGTAGTATCGATAAAGAGAGAGAGCCGTAAACATCTTGCTGTTGACGCTATCGTACATTGAGCTGCGAAAACTTAGAATTGCGTCCTCAGTTGATTTACCAGCTCTGAAACCGTACTGTTTAAAGCCGAGGAATGAAATAGTTTCAAGGTATGACACAACTTTGGTTTTGATAAGTTTTTCAAAAATTTTAGACAAAACAGGAAGCAGGGAGATAGGCCTATAACTATTAAACATTTTTTTAAATTTTTTTTTGCAAATGGCTATGACCTTAGCAACTTTTAATGCATCGGGCAATGTAGCACAGAAGATACTTATGTTAAAGATATTAGCCAGGATATCAGCAACATAGAAAGCGATGTTCTTGACAAAAACATTAGAATACGAATTGTGATTTATGGAATTCGAGTTGTCGAATGCCATTATAGTTTTAAAAACCTCCAATTCAGAGATAGATTCATAGAAAAAGCTTCGAGCCTCAACTATTTCCCTGCTCATAAGCCTCGTCATACATAGGTTAGAACAGGGACTGATACCTGCATCATTTAGTAAAAAATAAGTTGAAGGTATTGGCTATTTCTTTACTATTAGAAATTTCCCGATCATTGTGGGTTCTTTCTAGTCCAGCATTCGAATGAAAAATCTTAGGTTTTCAAGCTCTACCGCTGTATCAAATTTCATTACTCTACAGCAATCGGAAGTGTTCCTATAGTTGATAAAAATTCTGAGAAAGTGGGTGGCCTTCTTATAGAGAAACCACAAAATTTTCGATTTATTCCGTTGCTTGCAGGACAAGACCTACCGTTGTGCAAAATTCCAAGATCGGGATTAATAATTTTGATGATCTTTCAGTCAGTCAGTGAGTCAGTTACGGTTTCTGTGATTTTGGGAGCCCTATATCTCAGGAACCACTAGTGCTAAGAATTTGGTGAGTCGCTTGATCAGATTAGCAAATATTCTGAATTTGATTTGAATTTGGGTCGAAAATCGCCTGAGTTTGTTCGTGTAAGAGCGGTATAGTGTCAGGATTTGGCTGGGCACTACCGGGCCCTTTGATACTCTCTCTCTATTTTATTTTGAGACGTTATTCAAGGAATGAAAAGTCAAAAGGAGTACAGTCAGGAAAAATACATTTCGGTCAAAAACGACCCACAAAAAGTAGGCGTGGTAAGAAACGACATAATCTAAAGCATTTATGGAGTTTTTTGGAAATATTTAAAAACAGTTTAAGACTGGCAACAGCTGCATATTAACCCGCTCTTATCAGGGCAAGATAACTCCATTAGTAATCCAATAATTAGTTGAACGAAGTAAATTATTTAGGATTTCTCCTAGACAGTATGTTTGGCTTAAACAAACGGAAGAGTTCTCATGAGTTCTAAGGGCGTAGTCCACTGCTCCCACAGCCTTCTTTAGAGCTTAGCTATAAATAAACTGCTGACATACCTGGAAGATGTTCGATGATTGCCTATGCAAATATCGTCTCTATTGACATCGCACGATGTACATCTTAAAGGACCTTCTGCAGCTCTTAACTGGCTAACGAGAAGGTCAGATCGTGGTGCTTTGAGGATAGATCCCTTTAAATTTGATCTCGTCCTTCTAATTACTAAATTCGATATCAATGCCACAAGTTTGACAATCTTTGCCGAACCAAATAGGGTTGCGACAGAATGTTATGGACTCCAAAGAGTACAAAAACAAGGTAAAGCCAATGGCCTTTCTATGAATAATTTTTTACAATCACACTAAATATCTTGTAGGTCAGAATGGCTGATTTCTAATGGAAAATTCACCCCCCATTGAGAGTTCGCAAAATATAACCTGGACACTAAATACGATTATTAGCAAAGCGCCACTATATCAACCTCCAAGTGGGCGTTACTTAAGGTAACCATTGAGAAAACGAATTGTTACCTACGTCTCGCTTCAATGGTAAATTCAATCTTTCGAGTTTCTGTGAAACTGTGTCCCCGTTTATGCAAATGTTCACTGAAATTACGGCAGTCGTCGGTCGGTCTGAACTTCAAATTTCGCAATCGTCCTCACGCAAATCAATATCTTCCGTAGCATTATCTCCTCAAGAGGGTCCGGGGTTTCCGCTTTTCTCTTGACAAACATTTTTAGGGTCACATTGAATTGATATTCATCCAGCGTCTGTAAATTATCATGCGACAGCTTCACTTTCGCCATCAGTATTATATTTTCAATTTAGAATTCCATGCTTTTTCGTCCTGGAATGGTTGCGGCAATCTGCAAAACTCCCCCAGTTGAATTGTCTACATAATTTCATGTTCACAGTTACTGGTACAAATCCTCTTTGCACTCAGGTGCTGGCGAAAATATTAACAAAATATTCCACCTGCTCGATGAGGAGGAGGAGGATGAGGGGATACCTCGTGTCAGGCCCTGTAAGTGTGCTCATTCATGATTTTCTATCAAAATTGCAAGTGAAACATCTGTCAAAAATAAATCTCAGCATCTTCCAATATATATCAAGGTAGAAATAAGCTCCGCGCCCGTGTGTAGATGTTGCTTGACTTTGTCCTTCGGCATGAGGTGTATACAATTTGACATGGATCTCTGCGCAACGCATGATTGTTCCCCCGTGCGTCTCATGACAGCTCAGTCTAGCCTGCAAATATCATCCCATGTGTCGCACTGCCTGTTATACTGTACCTACTCTTGTTCTCCGCTCGAGCTCGTATAAATTCGGGTAGAGAGCTTTGCACAATGTTAATGTGGGCAACAAAAAGTAACCTCCACACAACAATGTGTTTTGTATAGGGCTACCTATTTTTCTTTTCATTTTTTTCTTGTTCCACTCCTTGTTGTCGCTAATGAAAGCTGTAGAAAGGGGAAAACAGAAACAGAAAGAAAAACAAAAAAAGAACCTCCCTGCAAGAGTTCAAGAATGAAAATCTTCGACATAAAACTTTCGACCCTCTCATCTCGGGGAACCTTGACATATTTTAAGGTAGCTCCTCGAGAAATAGGGAATGTATTTCATGCACACAGTGTACACACTCGCAGTGGCAAGGGCACAAGGGTGCACTGTGTTCAACAGTGGGACGAACAGCGTAAACCCTTGCCAGGGAAGGGTGGTTCTTTAAAAATTTATAAATTGCCAGTGTTGTTTTTCTGTAATTAGTTTTCGCCAGTTTCAACGACAAAATGGAATTTTCCAGTGGAGAGTACAAAAACACACACACGTTTGTTCAGTCTCCACCAAGCTCAGGACGAGTGTCAAGTGAGGGCGAGAGGGTCCAAAAGTATTTGATCGCACCCGAGTGCTGCACATTCTACAAGTGACTTTAAATAATTCATTTTGATCTATGTGCACCAGCACCAGTGGAGGTGGTCCTAGCTGCGATGCTGAGAGTATTTTTCCCGTATTTTCCAAGCCGAGCGGAACATCATCAAGGATACGTATATATTATATGGTATTAATTATTGCGTTGTCAAGTTCTGGTGTTGCTTATAGTTGGAAATGAGATGAGATTGGTTTGTTTCTCATTTGTCTCGGTAAGTCAATCTTCTTGAAGTTTCACTGCCTGGCTGTATGTTCGTGTGGGTGTGTATTTGTGGAGTGTTCTTCTTTGAACTTTGGATTTAGTTGCCTAATTGTAGTTTCTTAACAAACGTCGAAGAAAGCAAAATAATTATTTAACTTACAATTCACTAATTGCATTTTTGTTGGCTGTAGGTGGCGTGAAGGACATTTAGTCCTATTGTTAGGGGAGAAGGCGTTGGGATAGTTAGCACGCAGTTCTAGCAGCGAGGACATTCTTTTCTTAATTAAACACGTATGAGTGCTGTTGTATAGTCGCTTCAGTTGAGTCGCAAACAATCGTTGTTACTTGTTAGTCTTCTCTTTGATGGGGGGGGGGGGCGCACTTTGGGTTGGTGTTAGTTGTCTTCTTTACTCCAAGATGAAGCATCTTGGTAGAAAATCTAGCTGTCGTTTGGTTGAAAACTAGTTCAATTCAATTTTAATCGAAAATGTTTAGAAGACTCGCGCTACTTTGGTGGAAAGTAACTTGATTTTTGTCACAGCTTTCAGGCAGTTCGATCGACGTGACAGAAGTTTTTTGAGCTCATGTCGAAAAGAGTGCGAATGTTCAGGATAATTCTCAACTCTACTCTAGAGAGGTAACGCGGTAGAAGGCGGCCTTACATAACGTGGAGCTTAGTTTGAAGTGAAAAATAACCAACCAGCCATAGATCGAGTTGTCTGGAGAGGCTTCTTTATGTCCAAAACGCATTCAGACAGTGGCGCCATCTATAGTAAATTGAATATGATGTTTCTCCTTTGGTAGAGCGCAACAGAAGAAGTTTTATTTTCTTGTTATTTACATTCTTCCATATTCTAATGACATATAAAGTCATTCATATGCAGCTAATATGCCATAGAAGAGGTTGCTTGGTAAATAAAATTTCTACACTGACGAGTAGATGGCGCAATACCACATTAAAGAAATTACCGGGCCCAATAACTGACTACACTTAGAGACAAAAATAGTTACTTTTGTTTTCGTTATTATTTTTAAATTGTAACTATTTCCATAGTCGTGCAAAATCTATGAATTTCAATGAAATTCGTCGAACGACTATTTTTACACAAAAATTAATTGAAAATAGTTAAAAAATCAATCATTTTATTTAGTGACTATACAAAATAGGGTACTATTTCGATATAAAAGAGGTTCTTCAATATAAGAATTTACAATCAATGAAAAAGAAGTATTTAATTAATTTAATGAATGTGTCGTTTGGAAAAGTTGTTTGCAGAATAATTATTTAATTTTTTAATTTAATTTAATAACGAAAACAGTTCTAATTCCATCGGTGAAACTTTAAATCAAGAAGTGTCGATCGACATGGAGAAAAAGTTCAATTCCAATTAGCCAACAGTGAAGGACATGAAATTTTGTTGGTACGGTTTTATCATAAATATCAACTAGATAGCTAACTCATACAATTTTGTATGGGACATAAGTGAAGCTCTGCCACCATTTTGTGTGAGGCAAAAACGTCGACGGTTGCGAGAAAATTTGTTAATCTTAAAAAAAAATCTGAGGTCACTCTGTTAACTTAATTTATTCAAAAACAGTTGTTTAACTTTAAATTCAAATTAAAAATCCATGAATTTATAATGCAATCGGTAACGAGTAAGTTTCAAAAAGGGGACTGAAAAGGGGCCCGGTCGAAAAAGGGGGCCCCACCTAAAAAATACTAATAATGCCAAAAAAAAAAAGGAAAAACAGAGCAACAAAGACATTAACTTAAAGCAAATTTATTCATCATAAAACACTTCCTTTTATATGTTTGCATTCTTTTTCTTTCAACAAATACTAAAATCTTACTTAAACTGAAAAAGGGGCCATTTTGATGATTTTTCAAAAAATGATCTTGAGTCTCAAAAAGGGCCCAAACGGCAACGGCGGTTCTAAGTAGTTCTCAAGCTCCTAAAGTTCGAGCTCAATATATGCCACAGATTAAGTGAGTAAATCGTTTTTGTATTAAATAAGATCAATTCAACAAACCAGAATACGTACCATAGAAACTTGAAGAAATCTTAGATTGTATCAATGGGAAACAAATTCAAGAAACCTAAACAACTCCTTAAACGATTCTAGAAGGAATCAATTATATAGGTATTCTAATTTTAGATAGTATTTTTCTAAAAATAAAAACAAATTTTAAGAAAGAATATCATACAAAATAGTCCGAGAATTTCCTACACAAAATTAATAGGTTAGGTTAGGTTAGGTTGAAGTGACTGTCGGCTAGCCGACACACTTAGACCAGGTCCCTTGTGATACCACATGAATCTAAAATGCAATTCTTCCTACTCGTTGAACCAATTGCAGCTTCTGATGAAGCGTAGGATATTCCGAATGTCTGTGCTTTTTAGATCGTTCAGATCATTATAGCAGAACGCTCCCAGATGGAGTTTACGTCTTTGTGAGAGGGCCGGACAAGTACAGAGGAGATGGAGAATAGTTTCTTCTTCCTCCTCGTCAAGACAGCTTCTGCAAAAATCGTTTGCAAATACGCCAAGCCTTGTTGCATGCCTGCCTATAAGACAGTGTCTTGTGATGACACCTATTGTAGCACTTATATGCTTCCTATCCAAGGATATCAAGTGTCCAGACCGTTTTAGATCCAGCTTTGGCCAAATCCGTTTTGTCGCTAGTCTCATTTTTGGAACGAATGGAAGGGATCTACAATTTTATGCCGATTCCAAACGGCTAATTGAGAAGCTCTTTAAAGACAGATTTACACTCGGATGTAAAAACTGTCAGACTATTCGCGAGAGGTGGCGCAGTGGAAAACATTTGGGTTTTTGCGGGATTCGAATCTGGAACCCCTCGCTTAGTAGTCCAACACACTAACCACTAAGCCACTGCGCCTACCTATTAAATAGTTAGTTTTGAAAAAAAAATCATCAACTGACAGTAAAATAGTTAATAATAACTTTTATTTGGTAACTAAGCAGTTGATTTTACGAAAATTATCAATTCACAATGAAAATATTCATAAATAGACAGCAAATTTTATTACGTCCAATATAACATTTGCTTGTTGCGAAACAATTAAATTAGGCGTACATTGAAATATTAATTTTTTGGGAATAAAAATTTAATTTTGAGGAATCAACGAAGAAAAAACCTCAATTTCACAAAAAATAGTCATAAATAACTATTTTTTAACTTCTTGAAATAGCGTTCCCGATTTTTACAATAAAAATAGTTAAAAATATGAATTTGTTTTCTCTGAGTGAGGTACACGACCCTCGACCCAACTTCTCGCAATCAATTCTTTGGGAAAGTTATATATGTTTTAAACAAATGGATTGGATCTACAATTTTATGCCGAACGTCTGAATTCAAGAGCTTTATACTCTTGGAAGTTTAAACGTTTGCCCGAATTGGGACAGTAGCAAACAATTTGAGGTTTAGTTTCAGTTTTTCCCGGGGATCGAGCCTCGCTCAGTTGTCCGCACAGTGACTAAGTGGGTAGCGGGAAAATGTTTCCCTTCTGACAATGGAAACTTTTTACCCTCGATTGAACGCTGTCCAACCTAAGGAGTAACTCTCTCAAGACCATGAAAACTATTCGCACTTACTGGAGCGCGCTGGGAAAAATAAAATCATCTGTTCAACTGGCCACTTTGAGTGCACTGGTGGCCAGAAATCCGCCCAGTGTCAAAATCATTTCCAAATAAAAAAAGGGGGCCACAAAAAGGTAGTAGCACCCCGCAAAGATATTAAGGGTTCCGCGGAATTGCGGTTGTAGTGTGTGCGGCTTCCGTTTTTTATTATTACACTACACCATTTCACGATCCGGCTTAATCCATTTTGCCACTCGTTTAATATTTATTTGTACCAGCGGAAGGACGCGAATGTACAACCGATTTAGCTCGTTTTATTTTTTATTGATATAGCAACCGCATCTGGCATGAAATTAAATGCAAATAAGTGGATTATGGCCCATGCTCACTGTGGCGTTGAGCCTAAATGGTTTTTGAATAACTCCTAAACCACTTGCCGACCAGAGTACGAAAATAAATAAATAAGCACGTGTTCGAGAGTGTTGCCGTATATTTAACAGCCTCCTCGTTAATGTAGGACTATTAAGGCGTTTTTAATGCTGGCACATTTCCATTTGCTAATTCGCCTTGGCGATATAATAATTTTGAACAAAATTCTCCCCCGGGAGGGCAATTCAAATATTTATAGCTCCAGCCGTCGGCGTCGATAGTCGTCTGCCTGTGTGAAATGGAAATAGTTTCTAATGTCTCATTGCGTTGTCGCCATTAATCTGACGTGTGTTTTTTTGTTGTTGTCTCCTTTAGTTGTTCGTTGGGAATTTAATTGCATCAGGCTCCTTAGGGGCCTTAGCATCTCGGCAAGAGTACATGTCAACTTACTTAATCGCCTGAGTGGTCTAGGGTTCACGTGTCACCACGAGACACTGGATTTGAGTCTTTTTTTTCTGCAGCCGTGCGGAGTCGCTCTTATTTTCAGGAAATTCAAAGAATAATTGTGTCCTTTTATGTATATATTTGTTTGCTCTGCTCCGTCTGTGTCGGTTTATGAATGGAGCGGCAGTGGTGTGCGCCTTTTAAAAGTGGAACTATGCCCTGGGGCATGTCGGTGATGACAATTTCCACACGCAGATAGACCCAGAACAAGTGGAGTGAAATTGTTGTTTTCATCGTTACACAGTTGCTCAGAAGCGTTGGTAGTATATTTTGCGGCAGTGATTGTGCAGTAACATCTGCATCCGGGCGAAACTGCTGCAACAAGGGCCTCGACTGTACGGATACACAATGCACCACAAACAACGGTGCCGGTACTCGGTGCAGGGTTCTGACGCTGAGAAGCTTTCAAACGAATGAAGTGCCAGAAACTTAAGCGGGTCGTCACCACAGAATCAACATCCGCTCGCCAACTCGTACACACGCAATTTACATCTAGACAAGTCGACAACATAATTTGAGGATTCTTGTAGGTATACAGAAAACGCAAAAAAAAAATTAAGCAGGAAAACAAGACCAAAAGGACACCAGCTGCTGTAGCTGGTTTTGTTCCGTAGACCAAGTCCTTTGTGCTGCTGAATTATTTGTCAATGTTGGCTGTGTGCCCTTTGAGATGCATGTGCAAGATGCGCTGTGCCAAAAAGGACATGTAAGTTGGATGCATATCACATCCGAACATCTACACCTTCGTAGGGACCTTGTGGTATGTTTTTTCCTGTGTCGTGTGTAGCTTGGAGCGGCTTTCGCCTCATATATTTAGACAGTGAGCATATATTTGTGCGGCGATGGAACACTGCTGCCTGGGTGTTCACACAAGAGATTTGTTTGTCACGTTGGCAAATCTACGTGTTTTGTGCTGTTCGCCAGAGGATGTGGGCGTTCGTTTCTCCAGTCCGAGTCGATGGTGAGGACTTAACCGGACGGTAAGACTATACAAGCTGTATTTAATCTGCCAGCTAACATGGCTGCCATCGAAATTGCTTACGATAAAGTGAATCGAATTACATGGGATTTGTTTAATTGATTTGCTCGGTGCAATCAAGTGAAGTGCAGTGTAGTTGACCAGAGGGCATGCATGGTTCCACATTTGCCAATTGGATTTGCGTTTGATAAATGATCCGTACCTAGTGCTAAGTGAATATTGCTTTTACAATCGGTGCACTGCGGGGGGCGCAATTTCTTTGAAACTTGTCCAGTGGGGACTTGGGAAATGCATTTCAGTCGACTACATATCACACCTGCATGTCGATGAGTGAGTTGAGTAGGGGTGGGCGCTCAGGCAGCAAAGCTTTTGTTCGACTTCCTTGCTATGGCGAAGGTCCGAGAGAGTATTGTCACGAAGTTTGCTGTCAATGTTGGGGTCATTCGCACCAGACTTGTGAAGACACAAAAATGTCTATACCCCAATTCATATTTTTGAAGTCTGTTTTTGAATAGGGAAGCTCACAGGACATCTCCAAAACGGCTCAGTACACGCAGCACTCATTTTTGAGCCATGATTCTGAATTTCTGTCAATTTTTTTCTTTTGCGCGAATTAACTGTCAGTGTCAGAATAAGAAAAGACAACAGATGGCGCTTTCCACAAAGAATACTAAAGATTGAATATTGCTGGAGATGTAATGTGACTGTCGAGCCGATTATGCAGTTATTTCTAAGCCGATTTTTATAACAAAAGGACCAAATGGAAGGTGAACTTCCGTGGGTGTGTTCCCGCATGTAGTGTGTTATGAGAAGCGATAAAAACTAAAAAAACTCAGAGTTTTTGTTTAACAATTTTTGCCGACACAAAAGAAAGAATGCATAGCATATTTATAGGCTACAGGGTAGGTAATTCAATACCACTGCATTTAAAGGGAAGTTATTCCACCTCGTTCGACTATTACCAGAATGGGGTCACATTTTGGCAGCCAGCTTTTCCAAGACATTTTATTATGCGGCGCCAATCTTTAAACCGTGCCAAAAGTTACTTTTAAAGTTCCCCCCTAACGAACTAGCCATTTTTATGGTCTATATGCATGGAGCTATATAGTTCGTAGACCTTGCTTCTCGCAATCATTTGCTATGGGTGAGTTTTTATTTTTGGCACGAATGAAAGCGACCTACAATTTTATGCAAAGTCCGAATGACTTAGAGAAACTTTTCCAGGTCAGTTACACTCTCCGACGTTTGTCAGGCGTTCGCGGGAGGTATTGGCGGAGTTTAATTTTTAAAACTTGACAAATTTAACAACATAAGTGCCAAGATATACGATTTGAAGTTGTTTTTGTAGCGCCCTGTTTATGTTACCAGTTGGTGAAGACTACTGGACACATTTCGATGAAACTTTTCTTGAATTCCGCCTTAAGACTTAGAGAAGGTTGTGGGCTATATCGTTTAGCGACGTGCCTACTGTTAAGGACCGTTTTTTGAGAGAATTATATATGACATTACTGCCTTTAACTTTCCCTCGGTTAATACTAACAGCCCCATTCTGCTATTCATCGGGGGAATTTTTCTTCAATTTTCACTGAACACTATTCTACTATTCATTCGAATCGAATGTCAAATGTTGCTGATTTTAAATTAAATGGATCGTCTGTCTGGTTGCTGGTTGATAAAGTGTAAGTAAAAACTAATTTCTTGCTTGGTTTGTAAATAAAGATTATTGAACAAATAGAGACCAGTTTACTGCTTTAATTTCTGTCTGAAAGTGGAAAAAAGTCCAATACTATCCATACCTGTTCGTTTATATTGTTTGTTTTATTTAAATTAATTTATCCGTCTTTCCAAAGACTTTCATCGAATTGAATACATTAATTTCAATTTGCGAAACACAAACTTCTTATAATCTTCACATGAAAGCTGTTAACTTGAATGTCAAATTCGTTTGGATAATGTAGTTCACCCGATGGATAGCAGAATGGAAAGGCAGAGTGAAAGGGAATCAGACCAAAATCTAAACCGATCAGATGGATTCAAATAGAAAAAGTGGCTCACACAGCTTTTCACAACAGAAAGAGCTCGCCCAAATGGGCTCTGCCGCTTCATCTGTCAGTGCTCTCAAACCGATTGAGGTCTTAGTTTTTAGTAACCCCAAGCCTTGGTCAAATTTCCCTTTTTATGTAAACTCTATGTAGACCATACACATGAGGTCGACCGCTACACATAAAAACAGACCGAATTTATTTACAAACGTATTTACCCACGTTCCCATATTGGCAATCAATTCCAACGTGTCCTCATCGCTTAGTCCTTTCTTTTTATATTGTGGCTCTGTATTTGCCTCAAATGCATTCGACGTGCCACAGTGCATCCAGCCCCGACATTCCCATCTCAATATCCGATCTAATCCCATTTTATTGCAAATACCAGTGCACACAACATCCTTTGCTCCGTTTGAATTTTCAGTATTCCTCTCTTCGTTTTTTTTTTTTTTTTTTTTTTAGCACAAAACCTGCATCCTGAATCAATTCGCTATAATATTTGCACGAAGTTTCATTTAAATGTGCGCATATATTTGCACTCTTCTTGTCAGATCCGGCATTGAAGTCTTAACCAGGCGGACTTTTATATCCTTTACTCAGTTCTTAAATTTCTGGATTGCTCGTCTGTTGATGAGGGAGGTGGAAGAGGAAAGAACCCTTTCTGGTTGAATTTTGTGCAACGGTGTGGTGTGCTTTTATTTCATCAATATTTGCCCACGATCCTGGTACGTCGTTTTGAATTTATAGCCTCCCAAACTGCGCCACCACCAGTTTCGGTTGACAATAAAAATAAAAATATAAAGAATCCCTACGACTCGTCTTCGATAACAAACTGACACCATAATGGGCTCTGGCCCTTCTCTTATATCAAGCGTGTGAGTTTGTCCCCCACCCTGTAGGATGATGGGACAGTTTTATTTTTCAATATCTTGATCCTTGTTGCCTCTGGCGAGATTGAACGAAAGGGAACACGATGCGAACAACAACCACCCGAATAGTCATGGTGTATGGCGGCGACAACGACATCATACTCCTGCACTGTGTATCTTCGTCGTCGTCGTCGTCGTCAGTCCCACAGTAAAATAATCAGGACATACATTCAACAGGGCATAACTTACGTTTGCTGGTGAGGTAAATTTACGAAACTCTTCACGTTTTCCAATGTCGATAACACACTGTCGTTGTTTAGGTGGCGGCCGACTTCCACAAACCCACACTGCTACTGCTTGCTACTGCCGCCGCGCCTCCCTCCTTCTCTTTCAAGTATTGTGTTGGAAAAACTGTGTCGCTGTCGTCGTTGACGTTGGTTCATCTTCATAGCGAAGAAGGGCCATCCCACACACGCAGCGCGGCTGTTGATATCGTTTTATATCGATTTTCATTTTCATGTTGTTTGTTCGGTTGTTGTGTAGTCGAATACGAGTATGTGTCCTTTAGATATATAATTCTCGCCCGTTCATGTACACGCCGCCGTGAAGGACAATGAAGTGCGGTTCGGTTCACTTCGGTTATTTTGATGGCTTTTTGCACTGCAAAAAGCAAAATTTATGGCCACTGTCAATGTGTAATGTGGACTTGATTTTGATTTTACGATTCAATTCGGAACAGATACGAGCATGTTCTGGTATACGAGTGTTGTAAAAGAACGTCAGGCACATGTTGAGAGTTGAACCGTTAAATGATTGTCAATCTGATGGCGCGGATCATTCACAGTACTATACAAACAGGATGTGGGGTCGACACTTAAACAGATTGAAGTTTCTATCATTAAAATCGTGCTTCTGTTTTGAAACGCCAGGCGGACATTTTTGAATGACAGTCCTGGACAGTTGGATTGACAGTTCGTATTTGGAGCTTTTTCCTACAAGCTCTGTCTAGTTTTAAACGTCTTGTTCCCTTCTTTAGCGAAATCTTACTTCAAATTCACTTGGGCGGGAGTCTTAACCTAAAAGCCGCTTTATCTTATCCATGTCGTTTTGTTGTCACTGTCAAAATTGAATGCAATTTCCGATTTTCCAATTCCCAAAAAAAAAAAAAAAAAACCCAAAATTGGTCGACAAACTTTTGTTAAAGCAGCAAACACAAAGTGATGCGCCCCATGCTGTAGTATGGAGGCGCAAATCGCTTGTGATCCCTTAGAAACTTCCTCTTGTTCAAGGCGGCAAATTCTGTGGACGAAATCAACGATGAGGTTTTCAGAACTGGTCTTCAACTCATATGACGGACATTTTTCACCCGCCATTTCTTTTAGAGTGCGCGACTGGTGGCTATCGTTTGAAACGGACATCAATAGATCTTTCAAGTTTACGTGTATTAAAGTCAGAATTAGAAAAAAACTATTTTCGTGCGTGTTTCACAGACTATGACTTTTGTTTGCATCCAACCTGATACTGAGTCCATTTCCAATACTTGCCACACAAAGAAAAACATTTGTAGGCCGTGTGTACTTTCAACGTCAATCCCAGTTCCCCAAGTCGTGATGTAAATGGGTTAACACACCACCGGGTGGTTTCAAATTAAGAAATGTAGCAGCACTTCATCGTCAAAAAGGATTCGCTTATAGACAACCCGCTGTGCACTCTCTTCGCCGATCGATAAAGCAATTAACGCAACAGTTGTCCCATTAAAATTGAAACTCTGCCACTTCTCATCGGCCCCAACTACTCGTAATTAGTTAAACTTATTTTTTAAGTACCTGGCCATGTTGCTGTCAATTTCAGCGCACATCAAAAGCGCGCCATCTGTTCGCTACCTATCCTCGACGTTGACGTCCTTCCCATTCTGAACTTATTAAGTTCATTACTAAGACAAAGCACGAATTAAGTCTGGCAACACTCTTTTGTAATGTGAAAGAACAAACGAAGGACAACAAGAGAAAAAAAAAAATAATGGAAATTCCAATTGACAGTCGGTCCTTATATTCATCACCGCCACCGATGTGGATGGCGTCTCCAGCTCCCGCCCAGGCAAATCATTCTCACCTCACCCCCCCCCCCCCCAAGTCTCGAACCCAAGAACCGTGAGCGAAAACGTGAATACAAAATGTTACTGGAATATTTTCGAAATGCTGGTTAGAAGAGGATATCGGGGAATACACACACTCCCGCTGCCGCACCTGTGTCTGTGTGGGCATATTTTATACTGGAAAAATTGGAAAATTCCCTCCAACTTCCATCAATATATAGAACAGGGCCTTCGCTTTCAATCTAGGTGAACGCCACAGCACAGAGTGCTCGTTTACACAGCTCAGAAACGATGGGGGAAACTTCTCCATAGCACGCGAGGGGAGAAAACGCGCACCATCGTCGCCTCGCAAGTCATGCGCAGCCACATCCTTGTAACTGTGTTAATTAACACATTTATAGATTACATCGAAGGAGACCACGTACAACACACCAAAACCATAACCAACACCAACACAATCACCTGACAGCTCCAAATGGATAAAAACACAAGACGAGCTGTGTGCAGCATTAAGGCTTAATTTCTCTTTTGGCAAAACTTCTCGCCATGAATATTTCACACCGAAACCAACAGTATGGATGTTTTGATGTTGAAAGATGAAATTCCTTCTCTGGGGCTCGTCAAAGCCGCACACCACTGAGGTGTTAAGTCTGCCATAAGCCATGCAATTAATGTCGGATAATGGAGGAGATGGTAACTGGAGGTGTGTGTGTGTTTGTTTGTTGCTTTCTCGCTCTGACACTGCGAAGGCTGTTACTACATGTTACTGCTGCTGGCCTATATATAGGACAAGGCGACACACAATTGCAAAATGTCATCCTAGGTCATCGTCGCAGTTGACATGTTATGACATTGGCAGGGGAAATCTCACCATTTGAATGACAGCTGTGGAAGTTTAAATATTTAAAAAAAAAACTCTAGTGTTTTTGATGACACATCGCCTGAACATGGATAACTGGTTTTGTCCATTGCTAATTCACAGGGCTGCTGCCGAACTGACAGCTCAGTTGACAGGAATAGGTATTGCAAATGTCAGTTTGTGCAGAGGGTTGAAGGCAATCGAGTGCATTTCACTGTGAAGCTGTTTCAAGTGGTTACAGTTTACAGACCTTGGCCTAGTGTAGGCGAATAGAGCACTACGATTATGGATGAACTTCGATGGTGTGCCACCAACAGAGGAGAGAACTAAACAAATTTGTAGCGGGTAATATTTTTGTAATGCACTATAAGTGGCATTTGAAGGATAAAATGATACTGTGAAGGGTTCACGTGGACCTAATCTGTTTGAGAGGATTTACACGGTAAATATAGGGTATCTTCGAAAGCTTGATTATGCATTGGTGCGACAGCATCGTCGAAGTTTAACTCGTCAGATTCAGTATTGTAATCTGACAGTAATACGGTTTGAGTCTATGGGATTTGTATCAGAATGTGTTGGTAATGTGACAACTGCAGGTTGATCTTCGAATGGCAATGGGTCCTAATAACCAGTCGCTTAGTGGTTTCACTTTGACAGCCCATCTCTGTGTCAAGGGAAAAGATTGTTGTTTTCGCGCAAAAAGCGTGCCGATCAAAGTGACAGCAATACATAAATATTATGTCAGATGAACAGTGCAATGTAGAGGAGCTGAACGCTTGAATCAGCGGGTCATCTTCAGAACGAATGTTTCAAATCGGCCAGAAACCACCAGAACATTTTCCCGACAACTTCTCAAGCAGTCGATGAAAGTTCTGCAAATGTAACACACACAAAGAGACAGGCACTTAAAACCAGATAGAAAGAGAGTCAGAGAGACTGCTATGACATGACAACTAGCATACATAGAAATTTGTTAATTCTTAGGTTAGATCGAATTGACAGTTTCTCGAATTCAAAACTTTCATTCGAATCACATGCTCACACTCCCAGTTTTACAACAAAATGTCATGAGCGCTTTGTTGCCACGATTTAAGTCATTCGATCAGCAGAATACACTTAAGCGCTTAAGCAAAATATTCAAGCGCTTCGGCCTACTAAACTTTGCCAAAGGAATTAATGATTTTCAGCATACTTCAGGGGCGCTTTTCCACGCAACAAAACATTGTGCGCTTTAAGTCGATCAGTACAATTTATCTAGATCTTAAGAGGAGTATTGAAGCGCTTTGATCTACTGAACACATGAAGTTGTTGAATAGAATCTAGCGGACATTTTCTATTAAATCAAATTGCTACGAGCGCTTTTACCATGCAAACGATTTAAGTCGATCAGCTGAATGTACGTACTCGTACTTTACCGTTTTTGATTTTTACAAACGCAAGACGTCAAATTTCCAGAAGACTGATATTTTTGAAAGATCAAAAAATTTTAATAAATAAATTGCTGTTTGCAATTAATACTTTAAGTCGCTTTA
Organism: Cheilosia grossa; assembly: GCA_963082955.1. Lineage (NCBI taxonomy): Eukaryota > Metazoa > Arthropoda > Insecta > Diptera > Syrphidae > Cheilosia > Cheilosia grossa. Next base: position 6,385,855 of record OY720148.1, on the reverse strand, counting down.
AGTCGATTAGTAGAATCTACACTTGGACAAAATTTTGAAGCGCTTCGAACTACTGAATTTAACCAAATTGAACAAGTTATTCAGGAGAGCCCAGGGGATATTTTTAATTAATCAAATTATGAGGACCGCTTAGTGCAATCAGCATTTGAGCCATTAAAATGATTCTTGTCATTCGATCAGTAGAATTTCCTAAAGCGCTCAAGCGAAATATTGAAGCGCTTTGAACTAGTGACCATTGACAAGCCAAGTTTTGTAACCTGTCATTACTCTTTGGGGTATTTGGAATAAGAGAATTGATGTTCGAAATTGCAAAGTCTTTGATTGTAAACTGTATTGAGCTGTATAATTGTATTGTAGTAAACCGTAAATCCCATGACAGAATGCACCTATAACTTCCGTGTAAACTGCTCTTGACTTTTCCAAGATTAGATAGTGATTGCGATAACAATTTTAAGCAATCAAAAATGAAACAAACCACAAATGTGACAAGGCCACAAATGCGGTAGACCTAATCCAGCAAAAGTGCTAAAGCGTTGGATTACTTTTGTGGGTTTCTCTGATGGGATTACCCGGCTACTTTGATGTGTCACACAACGATGAATTTTAAGCCTTAGGTTACTATTACAATAAATATAAAACAGCGACAAACCCGTCTAAGGTATATTGTATATATTAAATTTCAAAATGCAAACATTTCCCACCGTCCACACCTCTTGAAGCAACTCCACGCCAGACAAAACGTCCCCTCAATGGAATTTTTACTGATTATGCGTGTCTTTGTGTGTATCCCTTGGCTATCCACCCTCTTCCCAGTGATAAGCTATGGGCAGCAGTCCTTCCAATATCTGTTCATTCAATTATTGCTTTTCATTGAAATTCCCAAACATCCACAGAGAGAGAGCGAGAGAGAGAGAGAGAGACACAGATTTGCGAAAGAGCTTTCCAGCGAGAGCTTTCAACCTTTTGCCAGTTTCATTATTCAATGAACGAAGCGAAACGAGACAATCAACTCAGGAGGATACACAGCCTTGATGATAAATAACCACAATAAAGTCCCTGGCACCCATTACAGCCCAGCGGCTACAAGTAAGCAGCACCAACAATGCCCAGCCTAGCCACACATTAATCCGCGTAGGCGCGTTGTTGTTGATGATGATTACGATGATGATGATCATCATCAAGATGACATGACGTGGATATCCTTTTGTATTGCCGTCATTGCTGCAGAGGAGGCTCACAAATTTAACCAAAAGAAACTATTCTCCTCACTCAATTTGAGTTGCTAAGGCCGTCATCATCTTCATTGTCGCCGTCGGCGACTATGCATGGGCTCGGGCATGTGTGTGCCAATGCCTGTGAGTATATCAATATTAATGGGATATATGAAAAGCCGTCTCGTCCCTCGTACTTGCCACCCACTGCCCCACCGTTACCCCATTTAACAATTGCAACAGCAACAGCAACAGGACAACGACGGAGTGGCACGGGAATGAAGCTGCGAAAAAAGGGAAACATGACTGCTCTTGTTGCTGCTCTTGGGGTGGTGCCCTTGTTAACTGGCAGCAGAGCAGTTGCATGCCTGAATGTTTTAAACCAGAGGCACGTTGTATAAATATCTCTCTCCAATGAAAGGACCCCTTTTGTACCACTGCTGCTGATGTTGGCTGAAGAGGAGATACGTGTTGCGCTCCTTAAATGAGGATGAGGCGTCATCGTCGTCAACACCGGACTGAGGATAAGACGAGATGGCTGTGGGAAGGGACTTAAGGTATATGCATGCACGTCGTCTGTGTGTGTGTGTTTGTATACTGTTTTCGAGGACATATCATTGCATCTGTGCAATTTTTCCCATTGAGAAACGGAAAATTGTGAAAAATGTGATTTTGACGTCTTGAATGCGGAAGCACTTGAATGCCTCAACTGTGCCGAGTCTATGGAGAGATTGTATCACATAAATGTTTTGGCTCTCTAAGTGGAACGCTTAAGGGGTTGTTGTCAGCAGCATGGATACAAGTGTTCTAATTTCATTGAAGTGCATTAATGAGATAAACTTTTGTAATATCAACGGAAGTCCTTTGGTTATCCAACGACAGAAACTTACAAGTGTATGTACTTGTACCTTCATTTGCGTGGCGGTTTTCAATGCGGTGATACAAAGAGGTGTTTGTGAACAAATCTGTAAGAGTTTCTGAGTAGTCGTGTTGAGTTGGTTTGAAGAATGTTTGTTCTTTTATTTTGGAGATAGATGATCAGTTTGACGTTTACAGATGATAGATGAGTTGTTGTGGAGTGTTGATGCGTAGAGCAATAACGAATTAGCAGTGGAGATAATGAGGGGAATGTTACTTCAAGGGTCTTATAGAAAATTCGAAAAATTGAGAACAATGCAAAGTTCGAAAATTTGACACATGTGTTCGAATTCAAAAGAAAGCGTTGCTTAGACAGCCTAGAGGAAAACCCCACGTAAAGATATTAAAACTGTCAGTATTTTGAACAATTTATACAGACACTTCGAAAATACTTCAACAATGTTCGAAAATTCTGTCCAAAAAAAAATTATAGTTCATAAGCGATCATTGCGAGGGCATGTTCGATGAAAATGTTTCTCAAAGTTAAAGAAAAAGAAGATTTTGCTTTTACGATTGATGCAGATATTTCAAAAATGATTTAACTAGGCTTGTTAGTCCTAGTCCTAAAGAAAAACGTTGTAGGACAAATTTAAACGAGAGACAATTTTCTCGTACAGTTCCAAAATGTTCGAAAATTCGACACAATGTTCGAGTTAAGAAGAAATGAAATTAAAATTGACAGAATTTTGGGCAGAAAGTTGGAAAATTCTTTAACAATGTTCGAAAATGTCCAACAAAAAAGTAATAATTCAGAATAGATCATTGCGACGGCATGTTAGAAGAGAATGCTGAGCTGAAGAAGATATTGGCCCTTCCCAATAAATATTTTTCGTTCCGACTTTAAATTTAAGTACATAGTTAACAATGGCAATATTTTCCATAAGAATTTTGCAATTGTGAGCTGCCGTGAATTTAGAGTCGAGACTTAAACTTATTATAAGTACGGCGCATTGAAAAATGCTTCTTTTGTTCAAACTTCAAGTTTTGTGTTGGCAGCCGCATGACTTTTGGATAATCACTGTATGGATGTTAGGCCGCAACTATTTTCAAGTGGCATTTCTACTCGTTAAAGTGACGTTAAAACAACCAAGTGTTTCTTCTTCATATTACCAACCAACCAGGAAAATATTTATCTCACTTATTAACACCAATTGCCACAAGGATGCAGCTATAATAAATAATAATTATAACGCCCGACAAAAGAAAACTTAACCCAATCACTTATGGAAGTACGTATAAGAACGCAACCCTTAGCACATTAAGTGTGCACCATCGTCGGCCGTTCGGCCGCTCCAATGCCCTATCACGCGAAGAGGAAGAGCTTATTAATTACGAAAACACAATGAATGAATGTGTGTACACGTACATTGTGCACTGAAATCACATCATCCATAAATAAGGAAAGAACACAACAAAAATAATATGTATCCAACGAAAAGAAGATCAATATTTATTTATAAATTAATATCTGGGCTTGATTTCTGTGCGACAACTCTTTACTATTTATTATCAGCGAGGATTAATAAGTTAAGAGTACATATTAAGTGATGTCCTGACTGCAATTACCGAATTCAATTATGCATGTACAAGCACATATGAGTATAAAACATCCAATTGACTGTGTCGAGTAGGTGCGCCAACTAGCGATAGCTCTGTGTGTTTTCGAGTGTAATTAATTAACCAGGATTGAACTTTATTTGCTTTCGGCAGAATTGCGTCACAATTTGCATCAACGACTGTATTGTTGGTAAGCAATTTTGTCAAATGTAAATTATGTTGGTTGGTTAATGTTTTGCAAGGATATACAGTTTGTCGACCGACCGCTCAAATCAAATAGTTTATCGAACAAGATTGATTTTAAATTCAAGCCAAATAAATGTAAATCTTAAACGAAATACGAAACTTCAGAAATTGTAATTCTATTTGACTGTTTTCATTGAACGTAGATGATTTCAAAATGACAGTTCGTATTTGTTTCAAAAAGTGTTTGCATACGACAATTTGACTTTTTATTATATAAATGATTTAATTTACGAAGCTTAAGGCTGATTTCATTTTCAGAGCAAAAAGTAATAGATTTCAGTGTTTTCTGTAATAGTTCAACGAAAATCTTACCTATTTAGGCACAAACCTCGTTCAGTAAAGTTTCCGCGAAAGAAATAATTATAACAACAAAAATTTCACGAAATCCACGGAGGCTGCGTAAATCTTTACGCGATGTTTAACTAAACAACATCGTAAATGCGTGCGTCGTAGGGGAATCTAATAAATACGGCTGACTAACTATTACTATTTTACAAACAATATCGTTTAATGAACCACCCCTGTCTTTCCGTTTTCTACTTCTGCTTGACAACTTTCAGTTGATCTATAATACTGAATACCTATAAACTATAAACACAAATTGCAAAACCTTGTTTTTTGACATTTGGAAATATGTTGACAGCTTTTGTTTCCGCCTTTTTAGTAGTAAACAGTCTTTCTAGTGAATTAATCTACCCGCTGAATCAGTTGATAGGTTTGTTCGATTTGACATGCTTTTATTGATTTGGAATGGAAAATCCGGCGAAAATCATAATTGCAACGCAATTTATGACAAAACTGTGAATATTTAGCTGACATTTAGAATATCTCAAAATTTCGACGAATTTCGGTTGGTGAAAGCTATTACAACACTAACCTTGCGAGTTATATTTAATCAGACAAATAGGAATACCACTAGGCTGAACATGGTCCAATAAAGTTCCTTCGATAATAAGTGCCACGTGGATGGGTTGCTTAAGAGATTCGATTTCAGCGTGAAGCACAATGCCATCCCGCAACCGCACATGAAACAAAATTCGCTTATGAGCTAAAATCAAGGGATAACGAGTATATAACTTGAATAAATGAGTCTTAAGAAGGGCTAAATATAATTGATTTCGTGTTTTTTTGAGCTTTGATCTCAGCAAAGCAAAGTAAAGTAGGATTTTCAGCACGCAATTGCAACAACTACTGTGAGTCCTCGAAATGTCAACTAGAGCGTAGTAATTGTAATTACCTCGCATTCATAGTTCGTTGGTGGAGGATTGAGAGTAGACGTGGGCACATCAGGTACAGACGTGTAACAAATACGATGGTAGATCAAGTTTAGAGAGATAAACTTCAGAAAGACTTTGAGGGGCTATCAATGTTGACAGCTACAATTTGACAACAGTTTTAATTGAAGTGGAAAATGTGCGTCCAAGAGTAATCATTCAGAAATGTTATTAGCTAAAACAAAAATGTAGGAACCGCTTTATAAAACAAAGGCACGAATCCTCTCATCCGTGAATGTCGGAACTCGGCTTCTGAATCGAATGTAAGTTCAACATCATTCTGAGAAGGTTTGGGTTCAAAACAACAATCTGTCTATGTGAAATAAATCTCACAAAATTTCGTGTTGGATTTTCAAAAGTTAAATTTACAAAAGATATTACATATGATTAATAAAGGTAAATAAATTTCGCACTCACCTTCAATTATCACAAGAAAGATTAACGTAACAATCAGGAGAATATGCATTTCCATTTCCTCGGTTGTTTGTCCCGGCGATGTGATACGCCTCTCCCAATTGATGTTAATAAGTTTTCCGTATGAGCACTCGTCCTACCAATGGTATTTTACGTCCAGGATGTTATGTCCTCCACTGTTCGCTGATGAAATTCATTCGTTTCGTCGTTTCCCAATGAATAATTTTTGACTTTTACTATAATCTGTCTCTCGTCTGATTGCTTTCGAATATTTTTCGTCTTTTTCTTTTTTAGGTACAGTGGTTTTGAGTTTAATTTTTTTTTTGTTTGCTTTTGCGAATTTCAATTAAATATTGTCGAGGGTATAAGCTCACGAGTCATTTTATTTTAATATTCTTGATTCTATTAAATTAATCAAATATTGAGCACAGTTAAATTCAAATTATATAAAATAAAAACACTTTAACAACGTATTATGATTTTATGATTTATTTAAGTAGGTTTTGCTTCTTGTTTACTTTTTTATTTGGTGTACGAGTGTATTTGCGCGAATTTCCTTAGCGATATATTGAAACAAAACTAATTTCGCGACCACGAGTTTATATCAACTGTTTTTTTTTTTTATTAGAAATTGTTCGCTATAACATCATCATTGAGACTTTGAATGGGTTTCACTTAAGAGCCAAATCTAAAATGAATGAGAAAGATAGAAAAAGGAATGAAAACCAGAACATAGTGTTGAATAAATGAAGGGATTTATTTGCACGATTATAAACAGAGTAGAGATACACCACCGCTTGCTTGGGATTTTTTTTTAATGGTAAAAAACAGCGGTCATTCTTTATATAGAAATAAATTAAATGAAAATAAAAAAAAATTTACTTTTATGTAAAATGGTGTGGCCTTAGAACTTTTAATGCAAGGTATGAGAGCCCTAAAACCGTGACCTAAAAAAAAATATTAAAGAAAACATTTAGAAACACTGTTTTGGGTGGGTGAGGAGAAGGGACATCCGCGGGAAAAAGTATACAAACGAAAATGACACAGTTTTACTACATTTTTCTACTCCATCTAATTCATTTAAATCACTAGTTCGTTGAGTGAAAAATGTGAAAATGGGATCACTTACAATAGTTGTCTTAAATCGTTTAGATTGATCTGAACTAGATTAAATCTATGCGCAAAAACTAAATTGGTCGGTAACGTCACTTTTTCTACGTCTATGCGAACTGTCAACTTAGTACTCAGTCATAAAATGTCTGACCAGGGTTCGAATTACCACATACGTGAGCGAGCAATACGTCACTGAATGTTGTGGATTTTAAAAACAAAACAATAACGAATTCAGTCACGTAGTACTCGATCACGGTTACCCTACAATAAACGTCAGCTGCCAAAGCTGTTCTTGTGACCGAACTAGGTAAATCAAAACTGAAACACATCGAGTCAGACAGCTGTCAGACTTACTAAACTAAATACTTGAACGTCCCCAGTGTTTTTGTTGTCAGTTGCAACGTGTCCAAATATATTGGAATATAATTTCACGCACACGTACCTACTGTGGTAGAACTGTCATCACGCAATAGGAATATATCTTTCATTTGACACACTCAACTTATTTTTTGAGGTTCGATGGGTGTGATCGCCGTTAGTGAATATAAATTCAAGGAATAGCAATTGCCAATACGAGAACTAAGTTTTCAAATATACATAAGTGCCGGCTGTGTTTAGAGACTGCTTTGTATGAAATCCGATAGGTGGCGTCGTTGTTCTTAGAATCTTTATTGAATTTACCACTTTCGAAGAACTAATTATTATCTTCTGATTTTATCGAGAAAAGTCATGTAACTTAGTTACACTTCTGTTGGGAATATAATTATTGGATTAGTCGGTTTTTGTTGGATATTTCGATTTCGGACTATTCTTTTTCACAACAACTTTTCGCAAAATTCTCACAAACTTCTAAGACATGCCAACTACAAATGTCCTGAACCTGATTACTGCATCAAAAGACGCCAACTTAACTCATTCAATTCACGTAGCCAGCAGATGGTAAAGTCAATTTCTTTAATGCGTCACCAAGTCATTCTACTGACAATATAGTTCACAGCCAGCTCTGATCAAATTGACCTATCAATAATAAAATACAGAAAGAAAAATCCCACCAATAAATTCACGCTCAAACACATGTGGCTCACATTTAGTTACACTTTACCACAAGTTTACGACTCAGATAAAGTTGGAGTAAAACCAAATCTCATTTCCCATGTACTCGTAGTCGTAGTCGTGCATGTGTGGCCTGCAGTAAAATAGAAACTATTCTCTAGAACGATAAAATGAATTTAATAACATCCCTGCAAAGTGGTGGTGTACTATTTTATTTTATATATTTTCCATCAATATTTCGTTTTTGTTGTACAAGGACATAATAATTTCAATGCTTTCGTTCACTATTCAAACAGAAACGGTTTGCACTTTTCATTTTGATTTTTTTTTTTTTTTTTAGTGCATTTTATGATTTATGGGAGGCATCCCCATAAATTGGTCGACCGATCATCATTGTGTGTGGCAGTTTCTGGTCTACTAAAGTTGCAATTTCAAAAGAAATGTTTCACCGTGTATTTTCATGCAAAAAGAAAACCCATCTCTATTGATATTTGACCTTTTTTTGTGTGCGGCGGCGATACTGGCTATACAAATAATAATAATAAAAAAAACTTCTGCTTTAATATAAAAGCCCCACCACCTACCCAGTCGATGCATTCATCGCAAAACTATAGTGGAGCAGGGACGACAAAGTATTCAATCAAATCGACGGCAAAACGATGGATTTTCTATGGAAAATTCCCAATTGCGTCGTCGTCGGATCAAATTTATTTTAATTAGGTGTGCGCAAAATGGAAGAAAAAAAATTCACTCAATTGAATGAGTATGAGAGTCGTGAAGACATATACAGGGTGGCGGGAAGGACTTAATCATGAGTGACATTTGTCTTTTGCTGTTGTCTTCCGAATATCCGGGCACATCATTTAAATAGGTGAACCCTTTTCCGAGTGACTGATTTTGCGATAAAAATCCCTTTGTGCGAGTATATTTCGTGAGGAATTTCTGATGCTCATTAGCGTTTGATTAAAAACAAATAGAGCACACCTTTCAAATGCACACACACATCATTCATCACCAGACCGTAGGTTCTTCAAAAGGGACGGGAAACAAAAACAAAAACAGCCCCTGTCAACTTTGTGATTGTACACAAAAGAAATTGGTAGGTTAAAAAGCGAAGCACAATCCTTATGAGTGAGAGTATAGAGATGCCTGTCGGCAGATGGTCCCTTTATTCCGAAATGAAATACAGATGGAATTGGGTAGATGGGGCATTGTATACTCCATTGATTTGGCGAAAGTCATGCATGTGGATAAAGACTGTCGCCGAGTAGATGACACGAATGTCATCGTTTATAAAAACAACGCACATTTAGCTACGAGTTACTCTCAAGTGCCCGGATGAAAGTCGAAAACCTACTAATGTCAAAAAAAAACGAAGCCCACACCGAGGGAGAACTGAAAAACCTCTGTACTGGTCTTCTCTGTGTACTTAGTTCGTTTTTAAACTGATTAAAGGTGAAAACAATAAGTGGGACTACATAACACACAAACAGTTTTGGATGTGATTTGCTCGGCAGATCCGCTCTAAAAAGGGTTTAATGCTCTAAAAAGCTGTTTGAATTCTTTTCAATTTATTGGTAAATTTTAAAATTATTTGCAGTCTTTTCTAAAACTTATAGACAAGCTAAAACAAAGTATACAACCCACTTCAATGATTCCCGGTAAAGTAAGCAATTTTTCAATTTTATGGATTTTACATACGAAACAAAAACAAATTATGCCCCTTCTGCTCGTTTACGTATGAGACGATTCGGGTGCAGATTTTTTGATTTGAATCTTTATTTAGCTTCAGCTACATATTATATAGATTTGACGAAGATAAGTTTTTTAAAAACACCTTTTAGTTTTAGTGCTTGTCTCAAATTTAAAAACTCACAATGGGGATATTTTTTTTTCTCCATATTTTATGAGCTATTGTGATCCAAAATAAATTTGAAATGAATACTTACAGAGTACTAGAGAAGAGCTAGTAGGAACCCTAGAGAACACATGACATATACGACGATATTTTAACTAAAACTGTCGGCCGTCAGAACCTTTTTTTATTATCCCTGACAAAACAGGACAAATCCCTTGAGGAATCTCCTCAACTACCTTCAGAGGCAGCATAAAATTATAGACCTATCCTATTCGTGCGGAAAATGTGAGAATATATCCAAAATTTTCCCCCACTTTCCTCCCATTGAATCTTACATTTGCTATGCATGGATACACTGAAGAAAAAAGAGGAGGAAACTGTTTCCTATACCCGACATAAATCTTTCATTAGACTGCCTTGTACATCCGGCACCTATATTCACATTTTCACCTTATGGAGCCAAAAATTTGAAATGCTTTTCAGCAATCCCCGATGCTATCGACCCAAAGAACACGCCTGGCTTCCTGCGACGAAAAACAAAATACATCTACACAAAAACAAACGTTCTAGATTTTATCAAGTTATCAAGGGACTTCTTTTGCAAAAAAAAAGAAAGAAAGCAAATCGCTCTGCACCATAACTATTCATTGCGTTCTCCTTGCCACTCATCTAAATAAGTAATTCTGGCTCACAATAAAGAGGATATGTCTTTGTTTCCCCATCTCATAAACTATCATAAAGTCCATCAATGCAGTAGCACAATTCATCTGTGCCGAATCGCCAACCCGTTAAAGGGACTCCTCTGCTTAACCAGCTGAATCTGGATATCTTGTGAAAAATTAATTAAATCAAATTGAAGGGGCTGCTGCCTCAAATCCATCCAAGTCTGTACATGCAAATGTCCCCTTTTCCTACTGTCATTTCAAACTTGCAGTAGCACAACCTCAATCCTTCTGTTTCTAACGATCCCACTAACAGATATACCAGTTAGGAAAATAGAAGTACAAAAAAAAACAAACCAAAGCAATAACCTCCCGCAACAAAGGACAAGAAAGTTCTCTCTTCTGTGCAACAGAAACAGCAGCACACACAAGTCGTTCATTCCAAGCCAGAGCAATTATTTTTTCTTATCCCTACATCGTCGTCCTGCCCTAGATACAAGAGAACTTATTCCAAAATGATTCTGCTGCTACTGCTGCTGGCAAAGAAAGCCTCATCATCCCTTATGCAGAAAAACAATCTGAAATAATAATAGAAAAAGTCCTTTTTTCTGATTTTCGATATATCCCTGTCCAACAAGAAGAGTCCCACAACGTGTGTACACTGTACAGTGTACAGTTCAGTGTACACAGCCAACCAGTGTTTAATAGCAGCAGTCTCCAGAACCAATACACACTCAATGATACGACCGACCATGTCCTTGCCCATATAAATTTCCATGTTGTGCGCTTCGGTCCCCCCTTTTTGCACACAGTAAATTTGAGAGGAATTCTATCTCTTTCTCTTCGATAGTCATACATTGAAAATACTATGCCAAAAGATATAACCACTGGAAAACGGGATAGGAATATATCAACAACATAAGCACACACAACAAGTCCTCGATGGAGTATGGATAATGGAAGGGAATAGGAAAAAGCACAGCAAAGGACACATAGTTTAACTATACAAAAAAAAATGTAAACAAATGAAGGACTATTGGTCTGGTTTTTAAATACAATGGATTTTTTTTTTTTTATTTACAATCTATGAGGGACGTAGAGCTTGCATTTGTTTAAATTTTCAATTCGTTATTGTAAATTAACACAATATAGTGGCAAGTAGTTTAGTCAAAGTGATTTTCCTTTGTTTTGTTTATTGCATGCTTCTTTTTTTGAGTGGTGTGTCATTACAGTGGTTGGAGAACTTATTCGTACGGGTAATTGAAAAATCTCCCTCTATCCTATAGAATCAATTGGTATTTGCTTGCGTAAATTGTGTGTCGTCGTGTCATTCAGAGGTGGGACAGTGGAGATTTGGATTGAATGCGCTAGGCGAATGCACTTGGCCTATGCCCTTTGTGATCTGGTTTGAATAGTGGCTACAGCAATTCTTCTGTAGGGATCGTCGGCTTTTAAACGATTGATGCTGCCATTTATGATCCAGTAAGGTGAGCATCAGCTCAAGTCAAATAGCAGAGGTGCAAATAAGAAAAGTGTGCGCAGGTGAAATTGTAAGTGGAATGCACACGTGTTAAAAAAATCAACACATTTAAAGTTTTACTGTAGTTTTGAGCCAATGACATTCATCAGAACCAAAATGAGTACTCAAAATCTGTAAAATTCAACAAATTGAGGGAAAAGCTCAGAGAGTGGAACTTGGAAGCAGTTCAAGTCAAGTTACAAATTTTAGTCAGATTTTGGTAAAATGTTCTCATTAAATGTTTTATTTAAACTGCGATTTACAAAAAAATAAACATTGCTCGATTTAACACGGATTTTTCATTTAGTCACGGATAAATTTTCGCAGTGAGAAGTGCCCTAGAGATGACCACATGCTTTTTGTATACCTACGATTTTCGACAGGAAAAGAAATTGTGATTAAACATAAAAAAATTGGATGACCTACGTCCTAGACAAGGTTAGTCACTTGGAGGCACTCTTCGACATCGACCTAGCAATCAAATTTAAGTACAGATTTGCATTTTTCTCCATCAAAAATTGAATCACGTCAGCAATTGACACAAACAGAGACTGAAAGTCCAAAAGTCGGTTGTTATTAGCCCGAACATTGCTTTCGAAAAACATCTTTCGCGCGAAAACCTTTTCTTTTGACGACTGAATTTAACCAACCAAGATGGTCAAAGTAAAGTGAGGACCAAGATTAAGGGTGAGCACATCAAACAGGTCGAAGACCTGAGAAATAAGCTCCTCGGTCTGAGTTTTGTCACGGTAACTGGAGGAGCTCCATCAAAGATCTTCGTTGTACGCAAATCAGTTGCTAGTGTTTATATAGTTATGCACGAAAAACAAAAGGAAAATTAGTGCAGAGTATTTCAGAACGAGAAGTACCAGCCTTTGGATTTGAGAAAGAAACGCACCCGTGGCGTGGGTAACTCCTTATCGCCCATAAATGCCAACAGGAATACTTTGAATGCGATCTGCAAGAGGTCTATCGATCTGTAGAGGAAGTACGTTGTTAAGGCATAAATCGCATGCTTTTTGTTAATAATGTATCAAAAAAAGAACGAAAAAAAAAAACTGTGAAAACCAAAACCATTCTTCCCAACAATAGTTTTCCTCGTATATGAAACTAAACAAATATTACGAATTGTGTTAGAGAAGAGATAGACTCGAGAAACAGGCAACATTTTGCAAGCAATAACAAGATGTAGCTTCTCTGTAGATGCAGCTTCTCTGTAGACTAAAGATTATATCTTATAGTTGGTCACTTTTCTAAAAAAAATCGCAATATTATTTTCAATCTCAAGCTTTGTGTGTTTTGTTTGATATTTTAATTCTGTGCCTCAACAAAATGCCCCACAGCTGTAAACACTAGACCAGTTATATAGGACGAAAAGTAAGCAGCTCAAGCTTTATTGACAGGTTGTTGAGAAGTTCCTCGAAGGGTCGAAGAAAGATGCAGCGTGCACCGATAAAGTTACAAAGAAGAATGACGGACCGATGACATCTGAACGATCATAGTTCAGTGGTGGTTGGACGTCGGACTTGAGAAACCAGTGATACCAACTATGTATTGTTTTGCAGATGCAACATTAGCTGAAGCTGAAGGCGTTAATCCCGGATTAACAATGCATTGATATGCTGTCCAGAATTTGGCTCATGTAAGCAGAGACAGGCAGTCAAACAGTGCGACCATATGATTCCTTCAGACGATACTTTGCATAGAAGGTCTTCACTTAAAATCATTGAAGTACCTGTACAAGCTTGAAGTACTGAAAAAGGGATTTTTTTTTCTACCATTCTGGTGTTAAAAAAGTTTATTGCGTATATAAAGATTTAGATAAATTGTCGCTGCGCTTCGAGGATATTTTTAACAAAATTAAACAATTCCAGTTTAAAATCCACTAACTTGTTTAGTATTGCCGGCCCACCCTGTAGAGTTTGTCTTAATTGTAGCTCAGCTCACTCGAATATAGTCTTGATACATTTTTTTAAAGTTAATAAAAAATCGAACTTTCGACACTGTCTTTCCTTTCAACACTGTCCCCAACAACCATTACCAAATCAAAGACAACAAAACGCAATTCACGTCAGCAAATACACGCCCCCCACCAGTGTTGCATGCATTTCGCCAACCACTGTAATTTTGTTTGAGCACACTCGTACATTTACAACTATTTAATTAAATAAATTTTTTTATGTCAATACCGTTATTTGTTTGAGGTTAACTTTTCCATTTGATGTGAAATGTTGATCATTTAATGTGCATTTGTTTTCCATAGCATTTTTAAATGAGTATATCGTTGAAATCTCTTTTGTTTAGTGACTATTATTTTGTTGTTTGTTGTTTATTTAAAAAATAAATGCTCTAACTATACTTAGTGAAAGGCAGTTAATTGAACAAAATTAACAAAAAAAAATTGTGTAAACAAAATGAAATGAAACAGCATTACAAGACCAACAAGAAGAATCGAATTTAACTGCGAGAATTTGACCAACTGTCATTGAAAGGTGGATTTCGTAAATTGCTTGAGCTTATTTGTCATTCTCGTTGTATTTAAAACAGTTGTGGGAAGATTTTTCGATTTAAAAGAAGACACGTGCAATTTGCAAGGTATAACAGAAAATTATATCAAAACAATGCAGGGATGTTTCTTTTTCAATTGAAAAATAAAAAATAAAAATTTAAACTTTGAAATTGTTTAACTAAGTTTGATTGATGTTTTGATTTTTTTTTTATATATATATTTATTAGTTTGGTTGTTATTTTTTTTTCTTCGTATTTAGCATTGTGTTAAGTTTGTTTGTTTTTGTTCCTTCCGCTGTGTGTGGAGATTAAGCTGGTTGATTATTTTATTTCTTTTTTAAGTTTACATTTTGTACACTTTATTTATTAGCGCATTTTTGTTTATTTCTGTTTAAGTTCGATTTTTCTTTGATTAGCGTTTGGAACTGGAATTCTCCTCTTTTTTAATTTGTGTCAGTGTGTGTGGTTTTTCTTTTCAGAGCAGTTAGATTAATTAATGAATTTGCTAGATTTTACAAGAATAATTTAGAAAGGAAAAGGATAAATTCCAAAACATGATTAAAAATAACAATCAGTGAGAGAGCAACAAATTTAAAATTCTTCTGTTGAATAAAATCGATTACATTCCTTCTCTGTGTATATATCAAAGAGCGATGTATCTACGTACATTATGTATCTATATTTATATATATACAGTGGGCTTATCATATTTTTTTATTTATTTTTTTTGTACATGAATTTGGAATTATGTTTGGTCTCTCTGTTGTAGAGAGGAGTTGATTAAATTAGCGAAAAATATTAAAAAGAAATGAACACCATAGATTCGACATTATGTGCGTGTCTGTGTGAATAGGGAAAAAATAGTTTCCTTTCTTGTATTTGGCAGGTGAGTTAGGACTTTGTGGGTTATTTTTCTGAAGAAGATTGGAATGTGAAAATGTACATGAAGGAGATATACACACACGCAATGGAATTTAAATTGAAATTTGCCTTATCAGGAGGTTTTTCTTATTTTCTGCCCGAATCTGTTCAAGAAAGTGATTTTCTTTGAATGTTCCCGTTGAAAACACTCTATTGTTTGAAAGCACACTCAGAAGATACACTTTTTTCAATTGGAAAGCATGGACCATCCGTCGATATCAACAATTGCCTTTAATTCAAGGATTCACTTTACACTTTTGCAGAGAAGAAGAACTATACTATTTTTCTTTTTCAACATTTAAACACTCAATATGTTTCTCAGGGTATACCACCACCAAGTCGAATGTGTTGAATTTTATTCAGCACTTGCATTGGGAACGCAAAATTCGAACAAAAAGATATGGGATACACTTTTTCTCCTCTCGATTGATAATGGGGTATCCTTTTTGGTATGTTGCAAGTTTATTTTTCGGACTTTTTAAACGGAAACAGAAGGAATATAATGTTCGTTTTGGATTAGAGTATTATTACTTTGAGGATAACGCGCAAACAGGGACACAGTAAGTTAAGAACAAAGAACACAGCATGCGAAGGACGAAGAGGAAATAGACGACTGTCGAAGGTGAATCTAATATGTTCTCATTTTGCGCAAAAGTTATTTTTTTTTTAATTCCTCTGGAGTGTTCTTTTTACGGTGAGGATTGTTTTTTTTTTAAGTTAAAATAAATTTAGTTTTAACCACTCCGAGCAACTCCGCGAACAAACGGTATGTGTGTCCTTTCTCTGCGTACCCTTGCAACTTATTGAGCAAAAACTTATTGCTGACAGCTTTTTAGCCATGGACCAACGGTACAGTGCGAATGGAAAATATCTCTTCGGTCGTCGTCTGTGGTGCTGGCTGCTTCTCCTGTTTACTGTGTGTGTAAAATTGAATTGGAAATGTGAGTATCCACGCAAAGCTTGCGCAGCAACTTCCTTTTTTGAATGGGAATCCCAGCCACCCCATTCGTATCGCATTTCGCATCCCATCCATCCGTTCAGTGCTACCTACTACAGATACTTCGTTAAAAAATGTTCCGCTCTTTCTCGCTCTCTCGCTCGTTTTCCCTTCCTTCATATGTAGGAATCTACCTACACATGTACGATCTCTCATCTGCCTGTATGAGTGTGATTAGATGCCAAGGATGCTAAGGATACTGCAAGTAAAGTTAGAGGAACTTTGCCATTTCTTCGTCTTCTGTTCGACATTGAAAAAAAGACGAGGAAAAAAAAAACAAGCAAAGCTCTCCACACTCCAAATTAAATTTAGTATTGTGTTCTGGTGGTGTTGTTCTACATATACTTGGAGAAAGTAAAGCGCACAGTTCCTTGGAAAAAGGATTCACCATTCACCATGTTGATGGATGGTATATCCTTCTTAAATTTCTGTTTTTCTCACGTTCAATGGGCCATGTGTGCGTGGGAATATTTAGTCCTTGCTCTTTCTTTCTGTTTTTGCTTCTCCTCTTGATATGTAAATAATAATTTCACTTAGTACCTGGGAAGAATGTCTTCTCTGCTGGGTGATCAGTGTTGAAAGGTAGAACATTCATTATTTCTGGTTATAGATAATGACACAAAGCGTCTGCAGAGAAAGAGTAAAGCACTTTAAGGACCTCTGTATTTCTGATTGAATAAATCGAACTTAAATTGCTTGCAATTCGTTCGATCCAGTATAATGGGCATCGAGAAGGGGAAGGTTTTTTTTTTTTTGATGTAGCACCGAATATTAGTTTGCGGTAGGATTTCCGTGCCGGATATGTTAGCCTAGAGCAACAGGAAATTTTGTGGGTACGAAAGCGATTTGCCTCAACATTTTTTCACTAAACACGACTATTATCCGAGGAGGTGGTAAAAGAAACAAAAAATCAACAACAAAAAGATCTCCCACTGTTGTGAAAGATAAACTAAAGAGAAGCTAACCAAAAAAAAGAAAAGCAGTTGAAAAAAAATAAAGTGACGCTTTTGTCTTCTCCAAAGCGGTGATACACGCCTTCAGGGATGGACTTTACTATAGCATCTATCAGGGTTAGTCCGGATGCCGCACACTGTTGAGTGTCAATGAATAACTTATGTGGTGAGGGTGATAGATGTTTACATTTTATACATTTTTACAATGCCCCTTCACAGCGAACAAACAATAAAAAGGAAAAAAAGTAGGAGGATGAGGACGACGGAGGAATAATTGCGTCGGGACGACTTTAAAAATAGTGATAAACAAAAATATAACAAGTATACGTCTAGTGGGCCACACGGATGTTGCGTGGTTTTTTTTTTATAGCTCTGGTGTTATTTGCCCGTTAGTGTTGGTATCGATTGGAAAATTTATTGGCTTTCGTAAAAGTGGCAATGAGATGAGACTCGGATGGAGGAGGAATCGACGAGTTAAAGGGCAATAACCTGGATTGTGTGACATGCATTGTATGGGGGAGCAAATGCAATATGCAGAACCAATTGATTAGCATATCATACCTTGGGTGTATATCACACTTTGGGTGTGATATACAAACAGTTGTTGCTATATTCAGACACACTAAACTCAACGCGGTCTACTTACTTGCCAACTAAGGTGGCTATACAGTTCGGGGTGAACTAAGGCCTCGTCTAAGAAACATCTGCAGTTAGCCCGGTTTTAGGCTAGCTGCCTCCAGTTGCGCATTCCGAGGAGGTTGAAAAGTCGGACGGCTTTTCTCTACTGCCTTGTGCAACTGGCTTAGACTTGAACACTACGGCTGAAGCATTTGTGTTCAGTTCATCCGCACCAGTCCGAACCATCTTCGACGACTGATGGTCAAAAAAAGATCAAAGTTTCTTTTACACTCGTATAGTTCGTTGTTAGATCTTTACCTCCAAAGGCCGTCTACGTTTTCTGTGTCATCTGGCTACTCTTTGTGTCCAACGTCGATTTTCCTTTTTTTAGAATTGTAGAAATGATCGACTTAACGTCACTTTTTAACAATTTTTTCAAACCTCGATCGACCTGAAGTCCCTTTTGAACAATATTCCCAAACCTCGACCACCTTCAGTGCGGCTATGTTTAAAAATTACAAAAAAAAGGAGTCCCTTGAACTAACCGAATGAAAATCTCTTCAAAAAGCATGTGTTATTCGTGTTTTGGTCGCACAAAATAACTCACCTAGGACATTAATCCTTTCCATTTTCTCCCCCCTTACCATATGCATGTATTATTGATTTTAGCTACATAACTGAATTGATAAACTACATACTACTGTTTAAACAAGGCCACACATTTTGGTTATATCAAATTGAACAAACCGGGAATATCATATTTTATTTGCAACCCGTATGCTGGATGCGGTAAATCTATTTTACTCGCTGCATGATGATTGATTGAAGGAGATTTAAAAAAAATAATGGCGATTAATGTGCATGGATATCATTTCAGGGGATTAGATTGAATACTGAATACAGATTGCGTATTCAAAGGAACGGGATAGGAAAGAGCTCAGTGAATATTTTACGAAGGTTGCAACTTTGTAAGTATATTTGTTGTTATATCAACGAGTAATCCATGCGTTTCACATCATCAATGACTTTGTTTCCCGTCCCGTGAATATCTGATTGGCATTTCTTTAGGAGCAATCAATTTGGCTGCCAAACACACAACGCAAAAAACGTTCGGATGTCGAATGGTGTGGCCGTGTTATACGATTGTGTGCCTCAGCCTTTCAATGGCGGACCTGGCCATAGATCAGGCAGGTTGCGAAAACATGTTTAGTTAAGGCTCAGGTTTTTCCAGAATGGAGCGGCATTAAAATGCATGCAAAGGTACACATCCACCATTGTTCAACATAGCCATTCAGTGTTTTGTTGATGTTATTTAGAAAAAGAAGGATTACAACTGACAATGAACAAGGGCATCACCGAAACAAACGTTGGCATTTGAAGAACTTAAACGGCTAGGTACTTGGCTGTATAGATGCGTTCTCCCAAATCGATGTCGGACCTTACTTGAAAGTCTTTAGGTATGACCATGGAAGACGTTTTTAAAGCCTTCAACAGAATTTACAGACGTATCAAACATTGCACCATGTTCATGATTAACAATGGGGTTTTAACAAATATCTCTCCAACTATCTTTGCATTCCTATAATTTAAAAAAAGATAATTTAACAATGTACTCACGAATGATGTTAGCAAAGATGATGATGATACAACTTGATGAAGTGTTAAACGAAAAACATGACATAACCTTAAAAACTTGAGTACGTGATTTTTATTCTATCCTCTTCAAGCTTGCAAGGAAGATGTAATCTGGAAATAACAAAACACAGTAACACCTTAATTCATGATGTTTTCAACAGTAACATTTTTAATTGGCCTATTTATTTCCTCATACTACTAACAACTTGAAATAAAAAAAATTTCTTACACTTTGGCGATTTCAACAAATCGCTCCCGTTTATACTGGTCTTCGTATCCACTTAAATACTTTAATTTCCCTTCGTACTGGGTGTCGATAATTGTTTGAACAAGTGGTGGATGTGAACTGCCCAACTCCATCCACAACTTGCCACCAGGTACCAAATGCTCACTGGCCACGTCACAAACACTTCTGGCGATCCGCAATCCATCATGGCCGCCAAGCAATGCATTCGCATTTTCATATCTGCATGGGAAAACATTACCGTAAGATAAAAAAAAATTGCTGTTGCAAATTCGGGACACGGCTACGTAACGAAGTGTCAAAATTAAATTATATTCCGTCAAATAAAGGCATCTGGCTCGCTTCGCTTACGAAAAGGTTTCTCAACTTCTTTCATTGGAGCAACGGCTTACATATTTCTTAAAACACTATGTTAAATGAAAATGACATTACATTACGTAGTCGTGTCCTGAAGCGGGTCAGACTACAAAAAAAAAAAAAAAAAAAAAAAAAAAAAACGGGCCACAACTTACACTTTGACCTCCGGCTCGAGGAGAGAAAATTCTTTGTCCATCACATACGGTGGATTCGAGATCACAATATCAAACTTAGTTTTCTTCAATGCTTCAGGCACTAGCGCTTCCTTGGTTGTAGTATGATGGTAAACTGTAAATCGATCATCAAGATTTAGTAACTTGGCGTTTTCCATTGCCAGTTTCGTGGCAATTCCACTACGTTCGAGTGCAACACTTGTTGCATTTTTCATTAGATGCAGAATTGCCAAAGACATTGCACCACAACCACAACCAACTTCAAGCAAATTGAATGGCTTCTTGGGATCGAACTTCTCCAGCAGCAATCGAACAAATTCTTCCGTTTCTGGACGGGGAATGAAGACCGTTGGCTTCATTTTCAATGTCAGATCCATAAAATCCCATTCGCCGAGTATATACTGCAAGGGCATACGGGCGATGCGACATTCGACTAACCGCTCAAATTCTTTATATTCGTTTTCTGACAGTTGCACATCTTCGTAGTTAGTAACAGTGCTCTGTAAAAGAAACAAACATTTTTGAATTCAAAGTTTAATTTAAAAAAATGCAATGTGAATCAATGAAAACGTCGCCCACAGTTACGTAAATACGAATTCGCCGCACAAAACTTGCGTTTGAAGTTTCGAATTTTTAACACTTCAACAAAAACAAACAACTTCGTTTAATTTTGAAGACAATTTTAGTACATACAGGTCACAATTGATTTGTGAAAGGCAACTTACGAAATTCTTCTTGGTTACATGAGCAATAATGCACTTGAGGTTAAAGTCGATATCGCCGACTCCCGCGTCACGCAGCTTCGCCTTCCATGTTCCCAAATTATCGCCAATGTCAACCAGTTTCGCAGCTGAAAACTTGCGAATATTCCTCAGTGTTTGCAAATTCACCAACTTGAACATTCTTAATTGATATTTTTATGCAGAACTCGTATAAAATCACAAAATTAATTGAGCAACAAACACGGCGACACTTCCGACAACGAGAATACACAATACACACAAAACAGCTGTGCTGTCAAAAACTCTGCACATGCCTGCTGCGACAAACGAGTCTGTAAAACTTGCAGAAAACTGTACAGTGATGCACAGCTATTATTTTGCAGATTGTTTTTCATCGGGAGTGTATGAATTTGATTTATCGTTCATGATGCTCCAATCGAGGTGGTCTCTTATTGGTTTTTATTTTAAGTTTGTCCGTTTCGTTTCAGTCTTTTGTTAAGAGATTTTTATACAATTTTCCCCAAGTAATACGCTAAGTATATATCCCAAATAGTTTTTCAGTCAACCACGCGTATTTTTCGCACCTCACTCGAATAGGAAAACAAAATGGTGGATTTCGAAATCTCCGGAACCGATTTCGTTCGTCAATCCTTTTCGAAATTGCTTTTTAATTGGTACTCTGTAATACTTTCCGAATTCTAAATCGGAGTAGTTAGTAGCACATTTCATTCGGTTTTCGAAAATGAGAGTACAAAACGCTTATTTTCAAAAATATTACTTTCGAAATGAGATACAGAGTAGGGCCCAATATAATTGCGAGTTGAGGCGGGGACCACCTCAGTATATTATACTTTTCCTCTGGTTGTAACAACTGTTTTGTAGCAATGAAATTTGAACAGATTGCGACAGTGCCTTCGCTTTGAGCGTGGAGTGGAAGTGGAAGAGATGCCGTGCAAAGATGATCCAGATAATGGGATCGATAGTGTTTTTCAACGAGGTGCAGCACAGGGCCTAGCGCCTGCTAAAACTCCACGCGAATTTTTGAATCCTTCGACTGATGAATGGAAAAGTTTGTGCGCGGGGCAAAGTGCAAGTAGGCCCCCAATGAACACACTGACAACGCAATTCACTTTTAAAATATAAATGTTTATTTATGTTTTTCTATATTTACACAAAATCATTGCAATCAACATAGTAATAATTATAAACTGAAATTACAAAAAAAAAAAACGAAGTTTGTTTGTTTTTTACTGATTTTCTTCTTTTAATATTGGAGTTGTTTCATTCCAAAGTGATATTAATGCATAATTAATTTTTTCTGTTTATTTTAATCTATTTACAGACTTAACATATTTACCTACTTACAAATGTGGATTTTACTTATATAAGTTACATTTTATACATATATTCCTTAAAACTCATCATAGGCTGCTGGCGTTGCTGGCAAACAACGTTCGTATGTAATGCTATTTTATGTTTTGTCTATTATTGAGATATTTGTTTAGTAATAAAAAACAACACACCCTCATTGTCATCTCTCTTCGTGTTAAGTCGATACGAATACATATTGGGATTTTATCTAGATTGGTTTTAAGTTGCTATATTGAATACAAAAGGAAATTGTTAGGAGCTCTCAAATATTGTGAGTTCTACTATTTTTAATCGTCGGCTTCGGTTTCTCGGAAGTATAGTTTGTTTGTTTTTTTATTTTGTTAAAGAAATGCGTATATACAAAGTTACTGCCGTTGCAAAAGAAAAGAAAATAAACTGGGTAGTTACATACATGAATACGATATCAAAATGTAAATGAGATTTCAGAAATAATAATAAAATGTATTCTCTGTCGCGCATGAAACACAGGCATGTAATCATTTTGTTTAAAAATATTAAAATATTAACACTACACGGCAATTAAAAGCTAAATACTTTCGATTGTTTTTTATTATTATTTTTTTAGTTGTTAGGTATATAAATAGTTATTGATACATTTTTTGTTTTGTTTTTCTAGTGTACTCAGACTACCGTTAGCGTCACATATAAAACAGTATTTATATGCCAAGTTGTTGATTGATGATGTTTTCATTTCCTTTTTACATAATCCTAAGATGTCTGCTCCCCATGGACAGACCCGATTTGAAGTTGTAGTTGTTGTTGTTAGTTAAAGAGACCCTTTGACTTAAAACTAAATAATATTAAATCTAAATTAAATAAATGTAATTCCAATTTGGAATTATTTTCATTGTGTTTACACAAATTATTAAGTAGTAACTATGCAAAAGGTATGTGTGTGTGTGATTGTTTTGTTAAGGAAGTGGGGATGGACTACAATGTGTGGTGTGTACGTGGGATGGGATTACGTGGGCGGCGGACGTCGATCATATTCTCCGCCGCCACCGCCGCCACTGCGACGATAATCGGGCGGGTAATCCATTCGGCCGTCTCGCGGCCATTCGCCCGACTGCGGATACCTGCTGTCTCGGTAGGCGTGTGGCGGGGGGGTGGGCTGAGGAATGCCACCATTTGCCATGTAATAGTTTTGCGGCATATAATGACCAGCATAGTTCATTTGCGGGGGCGGATGAGGCTGTTGATATCTGAAAAGAAATAGGATTTATATTTTTACATTTATAGAAATGGCGTCATTCAAATAGGGCGATGTTGACTGTCAAGTATTCATAGCCCAGTCTGCAACGACGATTCAATTCAATCAGACAACAGCAGTGTTCTTACAGTGGAAAGAAGCATGACAGTGAGATTGCTTTCCTTTTCATCGGCAGCCAACCCTCACTATTAGCTAATTCTCCCAGAAAAGGCAGCCAAGCAGAGAAGGAAAAAAAACCTTGTATACGATTAAATATCCCCAAGTTTAGGGCATATTTTCGTAGAGCATACATAGCAAGATTCATAACATTCTATTGTGACCGAATTCTGTTTTATTCTTTTTTGTTCTTTTTTCGTCCGACTTCCCAGAATCATTAAAATCAATCAGAGACGTTCATGCAACTTACCTTCGTTTCTCGGGTCTTCTGTCCCGATCTCTGTCACGATCCCGATGGTCCCTATGGTAGCCATGCGAATGATTAGTTCTTCCACCGTAGCCATCGTAGCGTTCGCTACCACCGCCTCTTTTAAAATCACCCGGTGCATACCTGCTAATTGAAAAAAATACAAATGATTAGTTGACAGTTATAAAAAGGAAAAGAAAAACTCACCTATCTCTGTGATTCCATCGATCCGATTCGACAAACGGCGAATTCGTTCGACCATCTGGATAGCCGCCGCCGCCTCCGGGCATTCGTTGACTTGAACCTGGATGCGTGCGATTATTTGGCGTTGAAGGCGATGTTATTGAGTTTCTTCTATCACGGTTGGGCGTCTCGGGATTATTCGAGCCGGCAAAGTAGTCGTCGCGTTTCTTGCGTTCGTCTTTTTCACGACTTTCACGATTTCTTTAAGTAGAAGGTTTGGAAACATAGAATCGACCTTGCAGCTAAAAACAAAAAAAAAAACAAACACTCACCTCGCCTCAGTGTTGGCCCGCTTGAAGGCCTTCGAATCACCTTCGCTTTCGTTTCGCTTCCGCTTTGACGGCGAATCCGATGCATTGGGGCCCGACGTCGTAGGCGCCGATAAACGTTTCTTCTGCTTCGCACTGCCGTCGGCTGGTTTTTTAGTCGCACCTGACGCATCCTTGTCCTTGTCCTTCTTCTTTCGCTTGCCGGGACTTTTGCCAGTCTTTGAGGATGTCGTTCCATTCTCCTGCTCCTTTGATGTGCCACTAGCTGATTTTTTCTTCTTGCCGTCCTCCTCGCTCAACTTCAACGCATGCTTGTACAGTTTGAAGAGCTTTTTGGCGTCGAACTCGGTGAATTTCGATACGAAATACCACAAGTTACTGCGCCACTCCTTGATTTTGTCGGCGTCTTTGTACTCATTCAGACAGACGTCAATCTGCTTGCCTATGCTCAGCAGGCACTCTCGGGTGTGATTCACTTGTTCCTGATTGGAGAGCGTCGAATCTGGGCGATCTAGAGCTTTCAGAGCCTTCTTCACAGGTCGCATCTTCTCCTTGCACTCGTTGAAGATGTTCGGGTCCAGGTCGCCGAGCACTTCCAGGGCGCGCGGCTCATTGTTCGCCGTGAAGTGCATTGGCCTGTTCTCGGAGCCCTTTTTTTTCGACTTCTTCTGCTCCTTGTTGGAGCGCTTCGATTTGCCCTTCTTCGGAGCGTCCTCCGAATTGGGGGCTGTTATTTTACCCGCTGAAGCATCTGCTGCATCCGCTGCGGACCCTTCGACAGAGTCCTTTGCTTTTTGCTTCTTGTCCGCATCTGTAGCGCCCAGCGACACGTCCTCGGCGGCATTTGACTCCGAATTGGATTTCTTCACCTCTGCCTTAGGTTCTTTCGGTTTTCTTGTTCGTTTCTGTCGCTGTACGCCCTTCTTCAGCTCGACGTTCTTTTTGATTATCTTTAGCAGGTATTCGGCTCTCGACTGTAAATGCTTCGTCTGGGGCTTCTTGGTGTCGTTCGGCAAAATCTTCTCGGTGAGGTTCAACGACGGATCCATTTTCATCGCCTCCCACGAGCCAATGCCGTATTGGTAGATGCCACACAGCAGCTTGGAGTCCTCTTCGATGTTCCATTCAACGTCAAAGTTTGCCGGCCGCGTGTGCACCCCCAACTGCCACGTGAGACGTTCTTGCGCTGAGGCTGGAATAATCTCATTTAGCGGCTTCAGCTCCTCCTCACACGAGAGCAGGGTTTTCGCGTTGAACGACACGCCACCGAATTTCACCGAGTACGTAGCTCGACTTTTTCGCTTCGCTGCTTCCTCGCCATTGCCAGCTGCTGCAGCGGCTGTTGCCACCACTGCTGCTTTCGGCATGTCCACGTCCTTGTGCTCCTCCAGAAACTGAACACAACGATCGTGCAACATCTGTCCTATTCGCTTCAGCTCGGCTAAGGGCTTTTCCTGAAGCTCCGCATCACATGCGATAGCCTCTAATCTAGTTAGCGGCGATGGGAATTTCTTATAACTCTTAATAAAGCGACGCAGTTCGGCGTCGGTAAAGCCTTGAATTTTCTCTTTGACTGGCGGACGACCTCTTTTCTTGGGTCGATCGTCACCGCTCGCATCGCTGGCGTCCTCCGATTCGGAATCGTCTTTCTTGCTGTTCTTCCGCTGGCGTGGGGTGTCGCCTGCGTTCATGTTCGCCGTCTTTCGACGTGGTGGCAGGTACAAGTCTTCCATTTCCTTGCTCCGCTCTTCACTCTCGATAACCTTACGAAAGTCCACGGGGATTATGTCGTCCCAGTCTTTTGTGTCTTCGTTGTTTGCGTCTTGGTTTGCTTCGATCGATGTCGGATCAGCCTCCTCCTCGAAGGCCATAATACTGGCGACCTTAAACGCGGACAGCAAGTCATCGCCCGGCATCTCGGGATCTTCGTTGCGCGTTTCGGCGCGCCGCAGAATCTCGTCGATATCACATACCAGATCGTCATCGTTTTCTTGCTCGTCTTTGAACAACTCTTCCGCACCGAACTTCAAGATCGCAGACAGATCGTCCTTGTTGAAGGGGGTGGTGTTCGAGGAGCTGTTCTTATCCAAGACCGTTCTGCCCGTCGTATCCATTCGCTGGATAACCAAGTGATCCAAGACCATCTTCTGCTTCGCCCGCTCCACGATGTTCTCTTCCACGGATCGCGCCGTCACCAGCCGATAGATGTTTACCTGATTCTTCTGACCGATTCGATGGGCTCTAGCCTGAGCTTGCAGGTCATTTTGTGGATTCCAATCGGAATCAAAGATAATCACAGTGTCAGCAGTTGCCAAATTTATTCCCAACCCTCCCGCCCGGGTCGACAGGAGAAAACAAAAGTCGCTGCTGTTCTCCGCGTTAAAGTGGTCCAGTGCTTGGCGTCGCATTTCGCCCTTTATACTGCCGTCGAGACGTTGGAATGAAAAGTGCCTCTTCTGCAAGTAGTCGGCCAAAATGTCCAGCATCCGGACCATTTGTGAGAAGATCAGCACCCTGTGACCGGTCTCCTTCAGACGGCACAGCAGCTTATCGAGTAAAACCATTTTACCAGAGCCCTTGAGCAGCGTTTGCAGCGCCTCATCCTGCAACATGCCCGCCAATTCAAACTCCGACGGACGTATGAGTGCCGCATGGTTGCAACATTTTTTCAACTCAATCACAATGTTAAGGAACGTACTCGTCGAACCTTTGACTCCCTTGCGCAGCGCGTTGAAGTTTTTCGTTAAAATCCACTTGTAGTATTGCTTTTGAACTGAGGTCATTTCCACACGCAAAATCTGTTCCACTTTTGCCGGAAGACTCTTCTCCACGTCCTTTTTCACGCGCCGAAGTATGAACGGCTCCAGCTGCTGATGCAGGCTCGTGTAACCCTTGTCTGCGGCGTTGCCATGCTCGATTTCGAAGTTCTCCCACGTGTCGAACTTCTCCGGCATGATGAAATGCAGCAGCGCCCACAATTCCTTGAGGGAATTCTGCAACGGAGTACCCGTGATCAACAGCCGATGATTGGTGTCAAACTCTTTGAGGCTCTTGTAAAGCAGAGAATCGTCATTCTTCAGCCGATGCGCTTCGTCGACCATCAGGGCCGCCCACTGCAGGCTGCCCAGAAATGCTTTATCCTTCAGGACTATCTCGTATGTGGTTAGGATTGTATTAAACTTTAGCCTTTTCGACCCGTCAAATTGCCACTCGAATTGGCGAATCATCTCCCTCGACTTGACATCGCCCAGGTAAGTGACCACGTTCATGTCGGGCGCCCACAGTATGAACTCTCGCTGCCACGCCGTCATTGTACTTAGCGGCACGACACACAAATACGGTCCGTACAAATGGTGCGACTTGAACAGCGAGTACAGGAAGCAAATCGTTTGTATCGTCTTTCCCAGGCCCATCTCGTCCGCCAGAATCACCGAATTCTCCTTGCACCACGAGTGAATCAGCCAATTCAAACCATCCATTTGATAGTCGCGCAGGACCAAACCCTCGCCCACGAAATCCGGTTGGTTCTTCATCTTGGAGAATTTCGGTCGACTTTTCAGCACCTTACAGTGCCGCGACGGAGAACACTTTGATAGCTCACGGTCGGTAAACTCTTTGGCCGTTTGTTGCCATTTTTTCATCACTAGACTAGCGTCTTCCCAGGTCGCTTCGGCATAGGGCAGTGATTGCCATTTGCAGAGGTATTCACAGGTTCCATCGGGCTTGTCGTTCTTCGCGATAATTCGATCGATGTTATTGTAACTCTTGAGGAGATCATTCTGCAGCTCTAGCTGGCATTCAAAGTAATCAATGTCCTCAGGACCGGCATACTTTCGCCAATAGTCAATGTCCTGCTCGCGCTTGATGAAATTGTCCAGCTTCTTTATGCCCTTTACTTTCTGGTCGCGCAGCGAGTTCTCCGACTCCCAGGTATTGTGAATGTACGACCAGCCTTTCCATTTGATGTGATACTGCACCTCGGTGTTTTCGGTGTCATCCTCGTTCACACCCTCGTTGGGATCACCGTTCTCTTCTATGGCATAGATGGTAGTTTGGTTGCCTGTGACGCCCTTCTTTCCGGTTCTTCTCGCCACTATGCGTTCAATGGTTTCGCATTTCTCCTCCTCGACATCGGCAGCTGCTTGGATGGCTTCATCGCCGACGTAGTCGACTTCGACGAGATCCTCGGAATCGGTTTTCTCATCTTCGCTAGCTTCTTTATAGCTGACGGCGGCTGCAGTTCTTCGCGTAGCAAGTCTGAAATTGGCAAAATATTCGAAAGTCAATTAGAAAGAGTGTGTGCGCGCAATTTTGTTCAACCATATTTAGGAGTTTATTAGGAATCGTGGCACTTTAATGGAAAGATCAGTTGGGAGTTGCCATTCCTACCACAGAGCTCAATAGAGTCCACATATTAATGAGGCGTACAGCAGATGGGGTACAGCTGTGGTCAGGCTGTCTACTTTTGAAACTGAGGAAGACCTAATCGATTGTTCAAAGGACTTAAAAAATAATAATATTATCAAACGCTCAGGCGTTTCTGTTTGAAAGAGATATTCACCGTGGCATCAACCCTCAGCATCAATTGACTTTCTGATCGCATATCCTCAACAACACTTTGCAATTTAATCGGACATCTATTCCCAGAATTAACAAAACTGCATTTACCAAAAGCATTACGCATGATATATTTATGTATTTATTGTTTAAAAGTCAGTGAGATGCAGATGCTTTGTGAACAATATCTGTGACTTCGTTTCAAGATCGCAATGACGATGTTTTTCATACTTAAAGTTTACCATGACACATCGAAATTCCCATGTTCACGAAGCCGACATGATCTGAAAACTTTACACACATCAAACTTACCAGTTGTAGATGACTCAGCAGAATCAGGTGACTTTCAGACCTGTTGTTACACACAATGGACAAATTTGAATTATTTTTTAGATGCCCACCGATGGTATTTTTACTGACTTAGTTCTCCAACTTTGTCGTTCCGCATAGCGGGATAACTTTGGTGGGGATGCTAAACACAGATACGGACATAAACTAGAACGCTATCACAGGCGGTGTCGTTTTGAAATACCTTTCAAGATTATGTAGCAGTGCACGAAACTGGAGCTGAACAATTTTATTAAGTTAACAAATATTATCATTTATAGAGCAAAAACCATTGTGAAACTATTTTAACCCATCTGCTTGCCATCTGCCCATTTGCTTGTTATGCATTGCCTCTCAACGGCTTTCCTGTTTTCGTTTTCTTAATATACAATTAAAATTTTCCGAACTAACTGTCCAGTGATTCAAAATTGTGTAGCCAATAATTTATGTTGTAGAAATTTCGTTTCACCAGTTATGATCTAAAGACTGAAATCGTTATTACTCCGATCATAATAAATATGACATGATTCTCTCTGCCGCTTACCCAAAGGCCTAGTGTATAGATGCAAACTGATCAATGGTCGCCACCACGTATTAGGCGTTTTACTTTTTTAGTTCAGAGCAGAACCTGAACTGTTATACAAAAAGTTTGCGTTTCTTTTTTCGTTCAGACACATCAGAGCCCAAATTTGTGTTTCTTTTTTCGTTCAGAGCACGATCAGAGCGCGCTCTATGAGCTCAGAATAAATTGACTGAGCAGCCTGAGGAAAAAGCTGCTTACACATGTACAAGCACACTTCCAGTCACATTTGACAGAAAAAAATAGCAGGAACAACAAAACAATATCAGAACGCTCTGAGCACGCTCACAATGCTCGAGCTCAGTTCAGTGGTCAGCTCTGAACTAAAAAAGGAAAAACGCCTATTGATTGCTTTTATTCGCCTAAGCACGAGTTCTGTTGATAAGTTCGGAAGTTCTATTTTTTGCTCTTTTCGCAAAAGAACTAATCCACTTGTGAATAGCTCGCTGGCTTTGTGTGAAATTGAAAACGTATCTCCAGAATCGTAGATCCATAATGTTACAAAGCACTTCGTCAGTTTTATGGCTAAATAGATGCACACTTCTCCGTGTTATTGACTCGGTTATTAATACATTTTTCTCTTTACTTCCAGTTGTCTAAACATCACTAGGTAGTGGTTGTATCAGTTTCGTTGCGCAGTGCTTGACGCTTCCCGACCGTTTAAATATTATTTTAAAATATTAAGTTTGTCAGTTGTGGAGAAACAGCCTTTATTAAAAAGACAATTGGATGATCACAATTTGGAGCGTTAGTGTAAACAAAGCGTGCGAACTAAAAAAAAAGGAAAAAAAAAACAAATTGATGTGTCCAACTGTTGTTGTTTTATTTAAAATCAAAGTCCAATCACTTTTAACGAAAGACCCTTTAGTTTCTCCAGTAACATCCATACAAAGATCAGCAGTCATTCCATGATTTTGTCAAATATCCAACTCTTTATAAATAATTTGTCATAAATAAGTTAGGAAAATGAGAGCACATGATAAAAGAAATCAATATTGAGCCATCAACTTCAATTTAAAATGTAGGCACAACCATAAATGTTTAATTGGCATTCCATTAAAAACTATTCTTTCAAATTGTAGATAAAAACGATGCAAACTTAACGAATGAGAAATTTTTGTATCCACAACCTAAAATAAGTTCTTTACGAAAATTGTGCAAATATTTTGTTAATTGTGTAGCATAGTCAAATCTGTAGGTACCCATTGTAAATAAATAATAAATAAAAAAAAAAAAATCAAAGATCAAAGTGAACGAAGTAATTTTGACGACTAAAAGTTGTTTCAAAAAGTTTTCAAACTTATACCTACCTCAACCTGTTTGTAAAATTTGCTAAAACGATCACATAAATTAAGAAGAAAAAAAGTAGGGTTAGAAATGCACAGGTGATCCATTTCGTCGAATAGAAGCTTAACGTTTTATCCACATTTTTGTTAGCAAATAATGCAAAATAAAACAGAAATGTTGAAAAAGTTGCGAAATAATTGAGAATAATGTTGAATATTTAACTTTCATAGATGTAACAAATGACAGCCAACTTAACGAAGATTTTAAACTAGTTATTCACTAACAAAAAACACACAAATGTCAAACATTATATTAAAGTCTAAACAAATTTCATCAACTGTCACTAACTTTATGTCAACTTTAGCTTAAGGGTTAACTATTATAGGATTATGTGTCAAAATGGAAGCTTAAGCTTAAGCTACAGTTACAATGTAATCGCACATGGCCTTAAGCTGGTTCGCCCCTTTCTCAATAAACTGCTTTTCACTGATTAACCACAAAGAATATACCAATTTCCAAGGACCTCAAGATCTTCGACAAATTTGAGTTTAAAGACGGTTGATTTCGCAAAAAAAAAAAAAAACAGTTGACGAAAATGCAATTGGCTAGATCAGCTGTCATTTATACCAAGAAACTTAACGAACGTATTAAAGGGATTCATATTAACCCCCCAACGGATCTTCACCAAAAAACATATCCACTTACCTGCGGAAACTATCAAATTTAACACGTCAGATCAAATTGTTCAAGAACTATTCGAAGCTGTCAAAGAAAGACACAAAGTGGGAACGAAACTCACCTTTTGCTGTCATCGTCGCTGTCATCCGTCGAGTAATGGGCCTTTTTTCGCTTCTGCTTTCTGTTATTTCTCCGGCCAGAACTGCGATCGCTGTCATCATCACTATCACTGCTCTCCGATTCCCAACTGGAGAAATAAAAGAAAAAAATAATAAGTAACACACTTTCACAAAACCCTCTCCGGAGAGTAGAATCCTTTACTTTTGTTTCTTCTTTTTGACGTTCTTTTGTGGTACCGGTGGCGGAGGCTTTCGAGCTATTCTAGCTGGCTTCCTCGGCCGATAGTCTTCATGATCGTCCTAAACCACGAACAAATCTTAATGAGGAAATCGTTAAATCTCTTTGTAAGGAACTTACACTGCTCGACTGAGCCGAGGTGGAGGATTTGTCTGACTTTTCCGAAGGAGACGAGTCGTTAGCATTGTTATTGACACGTTGATCCGCGTTGCGGCCGTTCTCGTTGTCATCATCGCTTTCTTTGACCTCGTCATCGTCATCTCCGTCCGTGTCATTGGAATGCGATGTGTCTTTATCACCATTTACCGCTGTATTCTCCCCCTCGGAATCGTCGTCGTCCTCCTCTTCCTCCTCGGTGAACCCATTCGTCTTGGTATCATCTTGTTGTGCTTCCACTTCGTGGTTAAAGTTATTCTGTTCGGGATTGACACCATCATTTTCTTGAGTGGCTTCAGTTGCCGGTATTGGAGATGCTGCCCCGCGAGAACTACGATCACTTGATCCTCCCGAACTGGACGATGAACTATCCGAATCACTGTGAACAAGACGAAGACCACATCAGCGCCGTACAGATAAACCGAAATCTGGGGTAAAAATTGTCAAAATAACCCACCTTTCTGATCCGGACGAGCTGCTACTGCCCGATAAGTTGTTATTTTCGCGGGTATCTTCGTTTTCCTCCGATCCAACGCTATTGAAGGATTCATCGTTTTCCTTGAAATAAACAAAAACACCGGCCGCCGATCAAAACAATGTTCTAGGACCGTTTTCTGGACTAAAATCAGCGAAAATCCGACTACAAGTTGGACAATTCCAACCGAACTATGTACTGTGAAAACCCTGTTACGCAATCAAAATCTTGTCCGAAAAACGTACAAAACCACCGAAAAGGACCTTGTTTTGGCGGGAATTAGCCAGAAAAGCAGACTTATTGTTAGATTTAAAGTTAAAATTGCGAAAATGGGTCCCCAATGGATTTTCAAAAATTCGACATCTCCGGACAGAGAAAATCCTGCAGATTATAAATCCACGAAGAAAACAATGAAACAATCAAGGATAGTTGGTGATTTAGCTTTATTTATAAAAATACTCTTAGAATCTGCGATAGAAGTAGGCATTTGCTAAGACGTAAAAATCTCAATTATCAACCACACCCAGTATTTTCTTGCAACACCAAAACACTCGACAAAACATGGGCAATCCGAAAAACGTATTTTTATTTAATTTAAGCTAGTTTTAGATTAGTTTTAATCATAAAATATCTTACCTGGCTCATGATATAATTGAAGAAAATCAATTTTCTTAGTCGCAGACATTAAACATTCAGGAAAAATCCAATCTAATTGATAAAACACAATTTTCGCAAGATTTTCCACTTAATTTCTTTGAGTTTTGTGCACTTAAGAGGTTTTTATTTTGAAAAATTCCAAAAATCTCCAACAAAGCAAATTTTCCAATGGCCTTTTCAACTTTTCATCTTCGACGCCATTTTGTGATTCGAATGGCAAAAAAAAAATTTTTCGAAGCTACGCTGAGCTGCTGGTGTGCACACAAAAAAAGAGTCACATACGGTACAGATGGGGGAAAGAGAGAAATTTTTCACCAGAAATTCGGAGCAAATTAAAAAAAAAAAATCTTCTTCCTTTTTGATCGCAAAGTTTATTTAATTGTTTATTTTTATTTGTATTATTGAGTGGAGTAGGTTTGGATGCACTTTGCGGGAACTGATTTGGTGTTGTTTTTCTTTTAGTTTTTAGTGTGGATTATTGCTTTGGCAGAACTTGAAAAGACACTTCCACCGATATCGACTTGTACGGCCATTTTGAATAAGTTCATCAAAGAAATTTCTTTCGAAGTTGACCGCGAGTGAGTGAGCGAGAGGAGAAATATAATGGTGGTAAATTTCGAAGAGGAAAATGTCGAGGACTTGTAGTTCAGTGGATTGTCCTATTGTGATTGTGAATAGAAGACAGGGGGTACAAAAATTTTGTATTAGAACTTATAGTTACGGAAGGCCTTTGATGAACACATTTACGTGGTATTAGGACGGCAGTAGAGAATTTAAACTTCTATGTCAGGATTTATACGCTGCGTGCTTTGTCGTAAGCCAAAACTAAGCATTATTTAATATTAAGTATTATTTAATACTTAGTTTATGGTTGTAAGAGCGGGCGTAGCCAAACTCGAATGGTTCGTAAATAAAACACAAAAAACGAAGTCAACATCAAATGGCAAATGATTTGTCAATTAAGTATTCGTTTTACGAAGATCGCAAATCAGACCGAACGCTAGGCGAATTGCTGGATATACTTTAAATGCCCGTACTGTGTTGCTGAAAAATCGAACACCGCAGCTCCGAAACACACATTCACGATAGTTCATCTATTCTGTGACACATTTTTGTTTTGAAAGTTCGCTTTGGTCCGCATTTCAAATATGAACTTGAATTTCGCGGATAAGTAATAATAATGTTTAGTTGTGTTCCCTTGTTATAATAATGGTAAGAGCAAACCAAATATCCACTCAACATTATGCAATAATTATAATTCCTTATACAGCGTCGAAGTTTGGCGCCAAGCCAATCATCTGCGAAATTAGGAAGCAGCACATTTGTCACCCCGTTCCAAAACAAACGAAAGAGATCATGCAAGAGCACCGAAAACGTTGTCAATCCTTCGCAGATGCCACAATCTCAGTCCCAATATGAAGAGGCCATTGCAAAGATACTCTCACGTCCATTCAAAGTGCCAATTGCAGATTATGTCCCAGACTACAACAGCAATCGATGCTTGGGCATTCGTAGGACCACTGTCCGAAGAGCTCTTCATGACCCGTTCGCTTGCAACGCTCTGGTCTTGTACGAACCACCACAATATTCCGAACATGATCGCTTAACAACGGACACCAGCAAAATTTTGGTGCACGTAGTTGTTGATCCACTGCTTAGTAACATTTTGCGGCCACATCAGCGAGAGGGGGTGAAGTTCATGTACGACTGTGTTGAAGGAAATAAGGGCGACTTCAATGGGTGTATTATGGCCGATGAAATGGGGTAAGTTGTAAACATTAACAAATGAAATCTCTTTTTCATTGATATCCCTATTTTAGACTGGGAAAGACGCTGCAATGTGTAACACTAGTCTGGTCACTACTGCGTCAAAGTCCAGACTGCAAGCCGACTATTTCGAAGGCGGTTATAGTGTCTCCCAGTTCATTGGTGAAAAACTGGGAAAAAGAGTTCGCTAAATGGTTGCACGGGCGCTTGCATTGCCTCGCAATAGACAGTGGTTCCAAGGAGGAGACTACAAAAAGCCTCGAGCAATACATCACAAACACAAATCAGCGTTGCGGAACTCCGGTTCTACTAATAAGCTACGAAACGTTTCGTCTATACTCGCAAATACTCAATCGCTCTGAGGTGGGAATAGTTATCTGCGACGAAGGCCACCGCTTGAAAAACAGCGAAAACCAAACATATCAAGCCTTGATGGGGCTGAAGACGAAACGCCGAGTTCTCCTTTCGGGAACACCCATCCAAAACGATTTAACTGAATATTTCAGTTTGGTGAACTTCGTGAATCCGAACATGCTCGGTACGGCGAATGATTTCAAGAGGGCTTACGAGAATCCAATCTTGCGCGGCCAAAACTCGGATTCGTCTGATGCTGAGCGAGAACGAGCTCTGGTAAAGACACAGGAATTGATTGGCATCGTCAATCAGTGCATCATTCGGCGCACAAATCAGATACTGACCAAATATCTGCCGGTCAAGTTTGAAATGGTTATATGCTCCAAACTGACAGCAGTGCAACTGCAATTGTACAACAACTTCTTGAGGTCTGACAAAATTCGCAGGAATCTGGCGGGTAAGTTGAGCACAGCTTATTGTGAAAGTGAGTTTGAAAAAAGGTTTTTTTTCAGATAACTCGGAGGAAAAAAGTGGCACAACGCTGACGGCTCTAGCTGATATTACAACGTTAAAGAAGCTATGCAACCATCCGGATTTGATCTACGAAAAGATACTCGCCAGGGAGCATGGCTTTGAAGACTCGCAAAATGTACTGCCCAGCAATTATAATCCGAAGTAAGTGCTTGCTGTTGTTTTTTATGATTTTAGTGTTCGCTTGTACCGCGTTAAAGATTCCACGAGGGTCGCTCTCTCTTTTATTTTTTTGGTTGAGTTCCTACGTGAGCGTTATAATTACCTAGTAGCCGCTATTGCACGGCGTTCTTAGTTTAAGTGTTGTAAAAAAAAGATTGTTTCTCTCCAGAGAGCTAAATCCCGAGTTAAGTGGCAAGTTTATGCTCTTGGACTTTATGTTGGCGTCTATCAAAGCAAATTCAGACGATAAAGTTGTTCTCATATCGAACTACACACAAACATTGGACTTATTTGAGAGACTGTCGAAGAAAAGGTATATTGCTTCAGAATTTATTTTTCGTTTATGCTTGTCAAAGCAGTTTGTTGTTTGTGTAGAAAATATTCATATGTCCGTCTGGATGGCACGATGACAATCAAAAAGCGGTCCAAAGTCGTTGATTTATTCAACGATCCCACATCGGACTGTTTCATCTTCATGCTGAGCTCCAAAGCTGGCGGCTGTGGACTGAACTTGATTGGGGCCAATCGTTTGTTTATGTTCGACCCCGATTGGAATCCAGCCAATGACGAGCAGGCAATGGCTCGAATATGGCGCGATGGGCAAAAGAAGCCGTGTTTCATTTATCGTTTGGTTGCGGTGAGTTGCATACAATATCGGGAGACCTTTCAATGCTGAAATAAATCAAATTCCAGACTGGATCGATCGAGGAGAAAATCCTACAGCGTCAAACGCACAAGAAGTCACTTTCGAGTGCGATCATTGACAATAATGAGAGTTCGGAGAAACACTTCTCGCGGGATGATCTGAAGGATTTGTTTCGCTTTGAGAAGGACACCATTTCGGATACACATAACAAGTAAGTTGAGCCAGTTCTGGGTGCATCCCTAGTACGACTTGTTTTTTTTACAGATTCAAGTGTAAACGTTGCATCAACAACATTCAGATAAAGCCGCCGCCAGAGGACTCCGACTGCACATCGCATTTATCGCAATGGTATCACTGTTCGAATAACAAGGGACTGCCGGACAGCGTTCTCGCGCAGGCATGGACCACAAGCAAATGTGTTTCGTTTGTGTTCCATCATAGGTCGCAAGGCGAGTCAAAGGCTGCAGCGATTGAGGAGGACAAGCAAGAGGCGAGGAAGACACGTCGGAAAAAAGGAGAGTCAGACGAGGATGAAGAGGATGATAATGATAGTGATTATGAGTTGTAATTTGGAAGGTAGCCTCTGTAAATAAAGATTATGATAACTAGTACTGCATTTCATACTTGAGAGTAGATTGGTGTAGTGAAAGAGCGAGTAAATTGTTCGGGTACTTTCTGAATGGTTTTTCGGTGAACCACAACAGCTGCTTGGAATAAAGCAAAGAAAGGACTCACTTGTAGGAAATACTCAGACCCTTCACATGTTGCGTCACGTAAAAAATGTAAGACTGTTCTAAAAATAGATTTTATTTACTTTTGATCTCCTGTACATCATTTTTGTTCCCTAATCTGTAGTTTAGTATTTAAATTTCAAATAGTATGTCGCCCGACCATTCACCGATGGAACTTTCTATTCCAGATATTCTAGATAAGTAGCTGCATCAAACGGCTGTGTATTATTTTCTTCAGGTGCAGGTTCTTCTCTTTCTTCGGCTTGCGCCTCTTCTGGGGATTCTAGTTCTATGCACTCGGGCTCATCGAGCTCATCGAGCTCATCGGGCTCATCGAGCTCATCGGGCTCGGATTCGCTGTCTATCGCTTCAGTTTGGCAGCATTTATCAAATTTTAAACTCTCATCAAGTGCGCGGACAGTAGTAGTAGTAGTATGAGTAGTATTAGTGGAATTGTTGTCTTCCACGTCCAAGTTACAGCGCAAAAACTCAAGTTGTTTTGAAAACTTGAATTCTTTCGTTCTGTTGTACTTTCTGTTAGGATTTGCTTGTTGTATTGCATGCCTCCTAAGTGATCTCTGATAGTTGGATCGTATGTCGGCCCATCTTTTTCTACAATGTATTGCTGCAAATGGAAGCACAGGGAAATGAATGATGGCAAACCGTAGAAACAACTAGAATATACTCACGGGTTAGTTGCATTTTTTCGGCAATTTCCGTCCAAAGTTTACCCCGGTTACGCCGGTCTTCATATTTACAATGATTGGTGTCGTAGAGAGGACTGTGTTGCCTTACAATTTCGATAAGTTTTTGATCTTCCAATTCTACTTTCGTTTTCTCATCAATGTCGGATAAATCTTCGTCACTTGACATTATTTAAAAATGCTAAATTCAATAAAACTGACGCACAAATCTGTGATAATTGTTTTATTTTACAAAATCCTTCGTGGCAAAACTACACCAGACGCAAAAGAGCAAACAATACACGACTAAAAAGCGCTTGTCCTGACACAACGACAACTAGTATGTATATGTATGCATCGTATCCTTTGACAAGGATAATTGGTTTACTTTTTCATGGTCGCACTAGGTGAAAACAAGAGCTTTAGGCGATGTACGGGGCCCTTTTACTAATCAGAATTAAAGTCGAATGTTGCCCAGTTTTATTTCAGATCACAATAGCTGATTTTGTGAAAAAAAAAAAAAAATAGTTGTGTGAAATAATGGGGCTTACTTGTAATAATATTCAAACCTCACCCTAATTATCTAATAACTCTGTCAGTTGTTACCAGTTGTTTCTATACTGCCCGTATTTTCGTAAAGGCCCTAACTAACATTTTTACACTTTCGAGATATAGAGGAAAATGCTAAATTTAGTTCCGCAACCTGAAGATAAAACATGAAAAATGCAAGAAAAAATTTGTTTGGATGCTTAATGTGTGCTTTATTTTTTGAAGTAGTTACAAAAGAACGATTGTTAGGTGTTCGGGAAATAGGGTAGATAGGGCTTTTAAGCTTTTGAAAATATCATATAATAAGGTAAATTTTCTCTATTCAATGTGTTATAAAAGGCCCTATATCCCAGTTAGGGCTTTTTTTAAACATTGATGTACATGTTTTGTACTTAGGGCTTCTAGAAATTTGAATTTTCTATCGCATTTGAAGCTCCAGCATTTTGAAATAAATATAATTAAATCGGAGACAAAGCCCTAACTCCAAATATGCATTAATATCGAAATTGAAAATTTTGTAGATAGGGCCTTTACGAAAATATGGGCAGTATAGGGTTGTTTATTTTTAGCATCTATCTCAGCAAGGTAAAGTAGAATCATCAGCGCATACTCGTAGTTACAACAATCGAAGTTCTACTTTACATTTTTGAGATTCACACTACGTATTTGGCCCAAGTGGTGTTAATGACATGAAATGCGCTCCTGGCAGCGTTTTCTTTATAAACAATATTGGAGGATTATGGCAGCGTTCAAACATGCATTGAAGCTTTTAATGGTATGTTTGAAGTTCATACACTTAACTAGTAATATTACTTCACAATAGCGTTCTTCACGAATCCATATAACCATCTACTTGAAACTTACCCAGCTGACTTGCCACGACTTTCTCGGCTGCATCTTTCGAATACGAATAATAGAATCGCCTTTTTGGAGTTTCTTATCACTGACAACATTATTTCTCGCAACTACCTTCCATCAATTTCGAATGGATTCGATTTCATTTTCGGTCCATCTATTTACTGTGGATACGTGACTTTTCAAGTGAACACAATCTAGATTTTAACGCTCGCATTAAAAAATTAATAATAAATAATTAAAAACAGAGCTACACAAGTTAGTTAGCTAGCAGACATCAGTTGGCATAACAACATTTGACGTAGATGATTGTGCAACCAACTGTTGACTTTAACACAGCGTTTATTAATACGGTTGTAGCATATAATTCAAAACGTCAGAAATGACAGTGAATAAATCAATACGTAGTGAATAAGAAATCCAGTTGATATCGTCTGATATTGATTTTTCCCGGTCTTTTTCGATGGATATTATTCCTTTCAGTTATTTCAAAAGACGAACAGTTATGAAGTGAATCGTGAATGCAAGAAGAATCAAATTCTTTTCAAGTATGGTAGGCCCAGTATTTAACACAAATCCTTATCAGGCACAACTTTTCCGTTTCTAAGTATACCTTGCACTAAATATTGCAAATAGAAAGAAACACATGTGGCTACTCGTATGTTTTGAAAATTATTGGCTGTCTGTTTATTGGTCTAATGACGTTTCTCATTTTCTTCGTTATTCTTATTCAAACGTCAGATATCTTTTTTAACGATTTATTGCTCTACAAAATGTACATAATGTATGACAGCGATAAAGAGAACGGCTTTGTAGTTCTGATGCATACGGACTCGGTCAGTCTTCCCCGTTAAAATTTCTGGAAAAATTATTCATTAGTTAGGGTACACCAAACATTTTCTGTACGACCTACCTTCTATTAGAATGAGTTCGTTGTCTACTATGCTAGTTCGTTGAAGTTGGCGTGCATCTTTTCTTGATTTATCTGCAAAAACAAAACTGCCATAATCCGTCATAGAAATCACTTTTAAAACTCACGATAAACATTAATAGTCCTTTCGGTTTCGCCCATCAGATTCTTGGCAATACACTTGTATTCGCCAAAATCCTTCGGCTTCATCGGTCGCACTGTGAGTCGCATAACAATTTTGAAAACATTATCCAGAGTCAGGGATTCATAGGTTCCACCCTGAATAAACTCCTTGTCCTTAAGCCAAAAATTGATCGATGTCGGGTGAGATTCAGAGATGCATTCCAAAATAACCTTCTGTCCAATGCCAGCGTAAATTGTATCGTATCGCGACCAGAGAGTCGGGGTAACTGCGAATTTTATCTGACAATTACTGACCTTCTATATGAAATTTAGGCAACAACTTACAATTGACGACAAGTAAGACCCGTTTACTGACCGTGGGCGGAACTCCATTCGATGCAATACATAGATACGCTCCCATGTGATGGCGATTTACATTGTACAGAGTAAGATTCGGACCTTCGACACTGTAGACTTCCTTGACACCAGACGATACTAGGGGAGTATCTTTTTCCCGACGCCATGTTATAATTGGCGATGGCAGCCCGGAGGCTGTGCACGTCAGACTCACATTGTGACCCTCTCGTACCGCTGTATCGTGACTCGTCTGATAGTCGATGATGTCGGGTGGCACGACAACGTCCAGATAGCCGACTTGACTCTTCATTGGGTCGGTGTTGATTTGGCACATGTACCATCCACGATCGGATTCACGTACTTCACGTATGCGCAGCTGCCATATTCTATGCTCCGTGTGACTTATGCCGATGCGGTGGTTCTTGGTGATGACGTGATTTTGAATGCTGAGGATTGTTTGGGTATCCACTCGAAGCCACGCCACCTAGCGAGTATTAAGGAGAACCCAGTTAATTAACATTTAAGAAGTACCACTACTTCGTTTGCTAAATTACACAAGACCTAACCTATAACACCCGTTTTAATAGCTAAATGTGTACAAATCCGTTAGTCAGCAGACGTCAGTTTGCGTACAAAAAATTTACGTAACTGCTGTGCAACCAGTAGATAACTTTTTGTTGCATGAAAGCTGGCTGTCTTTTGTGAATGAAAGTTTTTTGGGAATATTTTCATTTCGGCAAGTGTTTAACTAGGAAAAATACCTTGGTACATTTATCGTGACAGATTCTCATCAAACTGAATAAACTATTGCCTTCTAACACATTAAACTCCGTTCTCAAATCGTATCACTTTTTGACATTTATAATGCAGTCTCCAATATTTATAAAGTTCGTTCCCGTACTTGCTTGGCTGAATGTCATACATCTGTCAGTGCGAGGTAATTCTCTTATAGCCATGCATTATTAACTAAATGCTAAGGAATTCGTTGAACATTTATTTTTCTTAAGCTAAGGCCGAGGAATGAACGACGAGTGGCTTTTAATGGAGTGTCATCGCTTGGGGGATCACTTGTAAAAAATACCATTGTTATGTGAAGTACTGATCGTCGTAGTCTTTTGCTAGAAAGTCGAGTTCATATTTTTTATAGATTTATGATTCCGCTTTGGACAACTGAACGCTCCGTTTATTTCGTTTACTGTCTCAGTTTGGCGCTCAGAATTTAAATGATGGGGAACGGAGTTTGAACAAGTTTGGCCTAATTTGACTTAAACGTTGCAATCTTTTATTGTACGGGAATAGTCCTTTGGCTAGTTAATCTTTACATCCAACTATATGCAACTTACCTTATACGACACCAGATCATGTACCAGGCACGTAAGAATCGCATCCCTTCCAACTGGCACAGTTACATTCGTAATTGGTGCACTAAATTTCGGATCAGCTGAAAGTATAAAAAATCAAATTGGGGGGCCGGTTATCACTTTCAGATTTACATAAAGCAAAAAGGAAAACAAAACTAAAAACATTAGACACAAGACATTTGTCCCATTACCGAGTTAAATTATCCGGTTAACCCAAAGCAATGTACGAAGAAAAAAACAGCAACCCCCTCAGCCGCATCATCATCCCCTTGTTTGCCACTTAATTTGTAAACTTTTCGTCTCATTATTCGCGTGTGTGAACGTGTGCCGTGTCCACAGGGAACCAGGGTAACACTTCCAGCAAATGCTACGACATGACATTCAAATCGAAGGAGCATGTTTTATGTGGCGGAAAGTCGTAGCGTTGCGAGAGCTCTCTTTCGGGATACAATTTGCCGTCTATAACAGACCCAATTAGTAAATCATTACAACACTACCCAAGAATGAGTCAATCACCAACTATACCTCTCGCCAAAAACTCAGTCTAATGAGCAGAATGCATGCATTCTTCAACTACCATATACGGTCCCTCTCTAAACGATGTAGAACACGCCAGGATGTTGTAGGTAATATGTAAAAACAGCCTGCTTCCTGGAAATTATCCGCCAACTAAACGCGGCACATTGAATATGAATTTAAACTCTGTCCGCGCTATTTGAAAATGCAATTTTCATCCCAGACAAGGCTCCGGCCGCCCGCCTGTACCCATCCCCTACACAGAGAGTGGAGTTGTAAGACATAATAAAATATAAATTTTGCAGACACTGCGTGTTTTTGGCGAATTCCAAGGAAAGGGAAAATCGACAGGACTTCACTCACGGTATCTGTCTTCACACGCCAATGTCAGACTGCAGTGAGTATACAGCCACAAATCAAATTTCCCCGGAAATCATATTAATTTTTAGGAAAAGCCACCGGGAGCTTCCTTGCTTCCTTTGCCGGGAGAGTCTATTTGGTGTTTTCGCTTTTTATTTTCTTGGCTGAGTTTATGACTTGAAATTGGCGGGACATTTCGAAACAATGCCATGAGTGTTGTATAGGAACAGGACATGTGTTCGTCTTTGCCACCTATGGCGCCGAGCCACCACGCCACCGCTCGCCATCCGGTGGTTTTTAGCCAGAGAATGCAGGCCATACCGGCGAAGCAAACTAATTCTAAGCCTGTCGGTTGATTGGTTATCTGAAGGGGCTATGGGGTACCTATGCTTTGGCTCTATTATTTGGGATCATGTAATTTATTTAT
Source organism: Cheilosia grossa (assembly GCA_963082955.1). Lineage (NCBI taxonomy): Eukaryota > Metazoa > Arthropoda > Insecta > Diptera > Syrphidae > Cheilosia > Cheilosia grossa. The sequence continues at coordinate 6,341,979 of OY720148.1, read as the reverse complement.
TGCATGATGAGGGTAAATTGAAAATTTCTGCTTTTCTGACGAATGCAATTTCGAATTTGGATCTTCCTGGGGAGGGTAACACGTTATTTGTTTGAGTTTCGTGTAATTGAAGGTTTTGCTCTAAGTATGGGTTATGTTTGTGAGACATGATGTTTGTCCCTCTCATCGTTAGAACTAAGTTGTGGGTGCTAGTAAGTGAACCAATTGAAAGTCGATGGAAGTGAAAACCTTTGCAGTTCTACAGTGGAACCATTTTTACTCAGGCCCTGCCTGTAGACTCTTGCGGGACAGGGTCTTATAAAACAACCGAACATGTAATTGTCTTCCGTTTTCTTTCATCACTCAAACTCCAATCAAATGTAGTACTTTTGAGTGAAAACTCACTCATTGTAAAGTTAATTGTCAGCGACGACTTCTCTCCGAAATTTAAAAAAAAAATTATGTATATATACATTTACAAACGCCGGCACTGCCTACGCGCCCAAGGCCATTTATGGACTAAAATAACCGCACTCGGACTTAATTTCAATTAACATTGAAATATTTTATTAATTAAATTGTGTGTCACAAAGGAAACTCGAGGAAACTGTGGACACGATCATGCAACCGGAACAGTTTATGATTATGATGCTAAACAAAAACTTCTCCACCCCGTAATTGTTTAAAGAATCACTCTTCCTAGTGGATTCGGCGAGGGGGTGGGGTGTAGATAAATGCCTAATCCTAAGGAAGTGTTTTTTTCCTTGCTTTCAAATATTGTTTGCTGTTAATTCGTAGTAAGCATAATTTCACAAATTAAAAAAGACGAGAATATTTACTGTAAACATCTGGTGGGTGGTTAAGGCTGATATTGATATTGCAATAAAATAAGATTAACCAGACTTTCGGGTCACGACCAGTTGGGGATAGAAGTGGATACTTTCAGCGCTGATGTCCGTACTCGTTTGTCGTATATTAAAGGACAATTATAAAAATAGCTGCGTGTACTTTATGTTTATGCTCCGCAAGTCAGTTTGAATTGAATTGCTCTTTTTAATCGGTAGAAAGGTGGGTATTTGGTTATTAGGATAATCCGGTAAAAAATGTGGACTAGGGATCGGTGTATTTTAAGGAATTTTATAGGAATTCACAAGAAAAACTAAAAAAACAGCCAGTAATGCAGGAAATCTCGGGAACAAGTTTAAATTGAGACAACAAACAAATTATACTTTCATTATACGTTGTCTGTGGTCTGTCTAATCCTGGTGTTCATTACTTAGTCACGCCACGACACTCTGCATGCACAATTCAAGGGAATGTTTATCTACTGCAGAGGTGACGTGCATTGGCCACCAAGATCATCCGATTTGGCACCGAAAGAGTTTTTCTTGTGTGTTTGACTGAAGTCGCAGGTCTAAACCAATAAGCCACCTGATGCCCTTAAAGCCAAGATAACCAATGCCAACACTCAAATTTAGCTATCGAATCGTCCTTACTGAAAACCCTTTAAAATCTAAAAGCACTTCAGACTTTAAATCGCCGTGATTTTTGTGATTTTTTTTTAAACTTTATTGCGGGTCACAATAGCTAATTTTAAATGGAAAATTTGGTAATTCTGAGCTTGCAGAGTGAAAATAAAACTACAAAAAAATACGTAAAACATTCTGAAACACGAATTTGCCTAAAACGTTCATTTTGCATTCATTTTATCCGAAAACAAACACAAACAGAAATCGGCAAGTAATTTTACTGACGGAAGGGGTTTGTTCAACTTTTGCGTACTAAGCTGCTCGAATGCATTTTCAAACGCGATGGGTCCTTTTAGTTTATATATTTGAAATGTTGAATTGATTTTTGATTTTTCATTATTGGCCTATTGGCCACACCCACACGAATTAAATTCTATTCAGTTATTACTGTGGAACTATCCGAGAGTAAACAAACAAACTTAATTTAATTTTATCATCGTCCACTTTTGTTTTGTTTTCTTTTCACCATTTCTTTCATATTAAGCGGTTCGCTTTTTATTTGTTTTTCTATTTAACTTAGTGAATAATTCCGCACAAATTTACCTTTTTAAGAAATTGACCGCATTCCATTGACCAACTAGCGTATAATGTCATAAATGTCAAAAAAATATACTCATTTCTCGTGAGAACATTTTATTTAAATCCTCAATTTTATGTATTAATTTCTTTATTTTCAAATTTCTTTGTATGATATAATTCTAATTCGCATTACTTTTTCGCAATCTAGCGGGTAATTTGGGTTAAACGTTAATCTTATTTGTGAGCTAGTGGTAATCATTAGTTGTTATGAGCGAGGCTCTCTTAAGTGGAGGTAAAAATGACTGAATTTTGCCGTCGGGTATACGTCGTCACACGAAGTGCAAAATTGAAGTAAATTTCGTAAGCATTTCTGCATAACAACTATTGACACTCTTTGTTTTGGTTTTTACGCTATTAGTAATATTTTTATATTAATAAAAGATATCTTTCCTTTGGGCTTTTAGCACTTAAGGCTTGGTTCTTTTTTGACCTTTTTATGAAATTATTTTCTATTAAAAACAGCGTTAAAATATGTCGAGTGCACTTAAGCCCGTTTATCTTGAAACGATCATCGTAAAAACACAAAATGCCAAGCGATTTCAACCAATTCGAGTTAAATTGCTAGCAAAACTTTCTTCATACACTGTGGCATGCATTTTTCGCAATAGCTTAAATCGGTTTTTTTTTTTTTTTTGTATTATTGTAACACTCACAATTATTTAATTCGGCTGTTGTCGATAATGACTGTTGTACACAGCTCAGGAGGCTAATAACGAAGCCTATCCAACTGTCCATTGTGTCTTCATTCCAGACAGCACTTGTCACAGGACTGAAATAAATAAATATTTGAACTTCTCAATCGCGATTCCCTGTAACGACTGAACGTTTGAAAAATACATTTCTACCGGTCGCCCTCTTCACAACCAGAAAGATGCGTATATTCGAATCAAAATACTTCCCGGCACTTGTTCTACAATGCGCATGCTGATCTGACCGTGAATTCTTTCATTCATAAACAATCGTGAAATGATTTTTGCATTTTGGTAATATTCTGAATAGAAGTAGCGTGGATGGATGGTAGTTAGAGTAACATCCCCCCATTTCATACTCTTCACTGCACGTAGTTAGTCCTTGTTATAGAGGTAAGTAAATTCTCGTGGGGACTTAAGTCAATGAAAGGGAACTCCACATTTTCGCTGATGCGTTTGTTTAAGGACTAACTTTCGCGCAAATGTGTTAATTAGATGCGAGGATTTGGGGTTTTCTTTCTTCATATATGCAGTATTCTTTGAAAGCGCTTACCTTTCAAAATTCACAATTCACATGTATGTAGGTACTAATTGAGCAGATTTATTGCCTTTTATAAGGAAAGGATTTTTTTCGGTTAAATTAGATGTGTGCTGGGAAGGCAGGGAGTTCGTAGCATACTTAGATGATGCTTTCCTTACAATTGACTTTTTGTTTGAATACTTCTTGTGCTTCCATTTAAATCAATGCTTACTACAGTTTGTAATCTCCCGCTTACATTAAAATAAGAATAACCTCTCATAATGTGTTATCAATTGCGTAATTTATTTTTCATTGTGTTACACCGAATAAAATATTATCTTGCCCCAACATAACGATTGGCTTGGAATTTCTCTTCTAAAAATACTATCAACTTCAAACAGCTGGTTCTGGGTCTTGCTTTTGAATATTCGATGCAACAGCATCTGCGGCAGCTACAGTACGGTGTGTTGGCGATGGCTTTGGTGTTGGTACACTTGTGTCGGCACCCAACGAAACATCTTCATAGTTGGCTTCGTCGTCTGCAACAGGCAATGGTGGAGGTGTAGTTGATACAGCTACAGCCGCAACGACAGCATCGTTAGATTCAAAGAGATTGGCCGCAACAGCAGCTGTTGCAGTGGTTGATGCGTTGGCGTCACTTGGTAGCTCTGTGCCAGAAGCAGCACCATCTGCTGTGCCACGCAGCATATCAGCAGGCTCATTATCGGGAAGTTGTGCATATTCTAAAAAGTTTCGAGTTAACCAAGAGACAGAATTATGAAGACTACAGATCTTACCTTGCTGTGGGCTTTCCCTTGTAAAAAGACCCATTTTTGGATCAATTGCTGGACGATATTCTGAGTCCGGTTCACGATCTGATGTCGATGAAGCGCTAAAACCGGGCATATCATTTCTGCCGCCCACCAGATGAGTCGGTGCTCGCGGATTGTTCGTCTGGAGCGGTTGGTTATGGGATGATTTTCGAGTTTTGTCCGCCTTACGCCACAGAATTATTTCCTGTGTGAAAAGTAGGACAGAGTTGCATTAGAAAATTGATTCTTTTCTCAAGTAGTTTAGTACTCACCTGTTGTTTGAAATACCGACGATCCTCAGTGTCCATGAGAACCAGATTCAAGAAATATTTAACAGAGAACTTCTTGCTGATGTCCTTCATAGTGGGCGTCAAGCTGTAACCGCCCAAAAACACCCGAATTGGTATGCTCTCACCTGCAAGAATACCGATAAAATAAATCATTCACCAGATTATCCGAGTCACAAACATGCTCACCTTTAACTGGAGCGCCATCCATGATCTCATACTTTGCGATATTTTCGTTCTCTGTAAAAATGTTCGGACCTGATCCAGTCGATTCCCGCTTGATGATGGTGATCTCCATGTGTTTGATTTTAATACGCACCAATAGGAAATAAATTTTACCAACAATCACATCCTTTAAATGATACCTGCGAACAGACTTGTTAGTTTCTGTGTGACAAACACACAAATGACTACCAACTTTGACTTGTTGTACTCGAACTCAATGTGAAGGCAATCTTCAATGCCAACTTCCATTTTAATCGGAGCATTAGTGTCTGGGTAAGTACACAGTGTGTGGACAGCTATGTCCACTTCCTTAGCTACGTCGCTTAGTCGACGAACAATGGTAGCTCGAAGGAAATACCTCAGACGCACATTGGAGCCCATGTACACTTCGAATGGTTTTTCGACATTGGGAAACTCGAACGGGTAGCTGGTGTTTTGGATGAGGTCGCCGGGGCGAGCTAACTCCTTGACAATTGTCTTGAACTCATGATGATTACCGCGATCGTAGAAGAGTTCGATTTGGCCGATGAACTCGATTTTGATGCCCTGGTGTTCGAGGCGACTGCCGGGCTTCTTAAGAGTGACATTAACCTAAAAAAAAAAAAAAAAAACAGGCAAACATTTAAAGGTCAGATGGGGTCGAGTTCAGAATTTACTACAAAACCTTTCCAGAGACAGGCTCTCCGTCGTAGTAGAGAAGACACTTTTCCTTTTTGCCCTCTTCGGTTTTGATTTCAACAGTTTTGCGGTTTTCCGATCCATCAAAGACAATATCGAGCTCGGCTGATTGACCGAAACCAAGGAAATGCATGGTTATTCTTCTTTTTGATATTTCACCACAAATAGGCTTACAGGAGAAACTCTGTGGAAACAAGAATATTTATCAGTTACGTCGGCTTGACTGATTTAAAAGCAAGGGGTTGACGCAGGGAAGACCAATGACCTGGCAGTGCTATTTGTTTGAGCAAATTTGCCAGATATGGTTTTTACTCGCTGAGAAACTTGTCACTGGTTTAGAGATAATAATTGAATTTTGTATAATTTCTGCAAGTCGGGTCTGCTTTTGACAAAAGTTAAATGTATATTTTAATAACGCAGCTTTGTTAACTTCACACCGAAGAGGAACAAGCATTTGTATGAAGTGTTGGTGGTCGAGTTAACGGATGGAACACCATTAACCTCCCATTCGATACTGAAACAAACCACACATCACCCTAAAAAGGCATACGACGATACAACAGCCCATCCAATAAGAATCTGTAGACTCAAATCAATTGACATCAAAATTTCGAGTAAATCGAACCGTAGGTAGCGCAATTTTTCCATTGCACGATCAAAATGTATTCCCTTTCGTAGTTAAACAAACTATTGCAAACAATTTGCATAGGTAGGTATCGTAAATCGTACATTATTTCCAGTTAATTCAAATTTACTATCACTTTGCCTTCTGTGCAGCTTTAAATTTCATTTGACATCATCTGAGTGTGCCACTTGTGTCGTTTTTTTTTATCCAATTACATGGCCAAACGGGTTGATTACGACGCAATGGTTTTCCATTGAATTCAATTTCCTTTTCATCTATTTTGAGAAGTGCATTTTCGCGATAGATATGTTGATTGAAACAATTTTAACTTTTTAGATTTATCAAGAACAATTTATTTTGCAGAGTAAAAGCATATCCGCAGCCACTGTCATCACAGATATTTTTTCGAAAATACGAACTTATACATACTTGTGGGTAGATAGAAACTTCAGCAACAAATTAGTGCACTTTAAGCTTGTTTATTAGGCCTAATTTGATCGGAAAATGTGTAATATTTAACACATTCAACGGAAGTGAAAACTTATCAAAACAAAAAAAAATTAACTTTTTGGGGGTGTTCCTGTCAGTTGAAGATAGGAAAATGTTGGTGAGATAGAGAAGGATAGATATAGGTTTGTATTAAATATCAGCCGTTCCGTCATTGGTTTCGAAGTTTTTGAAAGTGATGCCAAGTTTCATAGATTTTAGGGAGAATATATATTGTTTGGGTGAATTTGGTTTTTGTTCTGCAGGGCTGCCAACTTTTATAGGAGGTATGGGACGAATTGGCGCCAAACATAGCAAAGCTCAAAATGAAGATCAAAAATGCATATTTTTTTTTGTAATTCATTGGCACACTGATTAAATGGTTTTCAAAATAGGCGGTCATAGCAAAAATTCTTCCAGAAAAAAAGTTCCCTACGAAAATAACTAAAACAAATCAACTACCACTGACAGGATGCCATTAGAAAAAAGTTTTCCTGGCAGATGGAACAGTAAAGAAATTAAATATTTCAGTGGAATATGATTTCTTTTTTTTTATTCTGGAATTAACTGATATAATTTCACATTCTTGAACATTTAAAGAAAATTTGCTAATTTATTTTCATAAACTAACTTTATAATTCATAAGCAACATTTGAAGACCAAGATTGAGTTCACCCATCAAGTTTAAGTGGTCAAAAAAAGCAAAAGAAAATGTTTACTGCTTCGTTTTACGTATGGCTATATGAAACTGGGGCCTATATGAAAAGAGTACGTTCGCAATCGAAGTATGCATTTTTTTTAAATCCTAAGGAGCCTAAAAATCACCAAACCTTAAAGTAAATAGTTTAAATTAGGATAATTCCCAAATGACAATTTTAAGGAGCCAGCGGAAAGTTGCAATGCAATGGACTACATTGTATAGATGGGGTATATAAAGGAACCCACAATTTGAGTGCATAGGACACATCTTAAGCTAATGCACTGTAAAGAACCTTAGCAAGTAGGTAGTAGGCGCTGTACTGCAGTAGTTAGTGGTTGGGCTGCTGGACCAATGGTTCCCTGCTTCAACCCCCTCAAAAGAGGTGCGAGAGTCCTTCTTACGCCAGCCTTATAAATTCCAGTTGTACTCTCTCCAAAGTCGAACACACGCAAAATAAAGTCCGGCATTTTTCCACAACGAAAATTATACCAGGGCTCCAGAATTTTCAGTTGGTCTAGGGGTATTTATGTGCGCACATTTCCACTGAACAAACACATAAATTTCAGCCGAACACATCCCGAACCTAGTGATGTCGGCGTTATTTCCGCAAAAAAAGGATGACAGGTCACCAGGATCTTTAGTTAGGGTGTATCACTGTCTCTGTACCAGATTTCCATACACAATTTGTCACGACACACGCCCCGAACTTAACACAACGGCCACTATCAAGAGGTTCGGTGTTATTTCCACAACGAACCAAATACCAGGCCAACAGCAATTGCAGTTGGTGTGTATCATTGCACTACGGAGGTTAAATTCAATTTTCCATTCACAATCTTCCAGCCCACATCCTGAACCCAAAGTTGTCTGCTCGGCGTTATTTCCACAACGGCAATGATACCAGGCTACCAGAAATATCCGTTGGCATTTTTACCGTCCTGTGCAGATTCCAGAAACTTAAGAAAATATCTAGATTCGCAAAAGTGCTCTGAAATCTGAAAAAGATTGCTTTTTTTGGTACCAAACGAACATAAAAATTGCTCTGAGGGCAAAAAAAGTGCTCTGAGAGCGCCCAAACGAATACCACATTAGAATGGAAAACGAACACAAAAGCTAAGCAGCCAACTACTCTCTTGTGCGACATAGAAACTTTTGACATTAGAAACATCCACTTAAACCGCAAATGTTATGCAAGGGATATCCACTGAAGAAGTTTCTATGAGATTTCATGCCATTTCGATGTATTATCATTTTCTATTCCTTGTTTTTGTTTCTAGTGCATACGCTGAGGTTCGAGCCTAACTTTGAACACAGTACTGAATGCATGCTACAATTCCTGGTCGACTGGCATTTCTCCACAGATTTTTGATTTATTTTTAAGATGTTGACTCAAATTTGTATGTTGAGGTGGGGTGGGAGACTTGAGCCGGAAATCTGTTTTGAAACATTTGGCATGGAAGGGAAAACACCTTTATTAAAACGACAGGAACTATGCAGTAAAGTCTCTTATTGCGATGCGATTGTGAACATACTGGAGACTTTACTGGAAATGTGTAGTGTCCAAAATAATAAAAAAAACAGTAATCGCCGCAATTGGTCAAGGGACCAAGATCTAGCTTCTCACAAGCATTCGTTTTGTGTGAGTTTCTTTTTGGACGAATGTAAGGGTTCTGCAATTGAATGTCGAGTCCAAAAAGAGCATTGATAAGCTCTTTCATGGTAGTTTTACTCATGGATTTTTGTCGGACGTTCGCGAGGAGTGGCAACGTCGTGGAAACGACCGTGAGACGTAATTTATGCTTTTTCCGGCTATCGAACCATAAAACATCATGAGAACTAAACAATTTTCCTATTTCGAAGCCAGCAAATGGTATATAAATAATATAACAAAAGTTTAACAAATCTTCTCTTTGACATTTTTAGCCGAAGTAAAAGTTGCGCTCATAATCCCTGTCACTGTAATTTCGTATATGACAGTTGAGAAATGGTCGATTGTTTTTATTTTCATCAACTTTGTATGAACAAAATTCGGCGTTTTTCCACGATGAAAACAGTACCAGGACATCAAAAAACACTGCCGCAATTTACAATTTGCGCTAAAGGCAGTAGTAGTAGCAAATACAGTTGGAATTCTCGGCGTTCTACTTCCACTGCGAAGTAATTATTTTTTAATAAAACAGGATGGCAGGAATTTTAGTAGGAGTGTTTGTACCTATCATAAGCAGATTCCCATAACACAACGCTCCAGAGCGAGCACACGCTGAACGCAAATATTCCGGCGTTATTTCCACAACGAACACAACAACAGGCCACCAGAATTCGCAGTTGGGGTAGGTTTTAACATTCACAAAATGAATCCTGCACTCAGTTGGATAGTTTCACTGGACTATGCAAACTTCTTTCCATTCGCAAGCCAGTGTGACCGCTGCAAAATTCTGAAAAGTCGCAAGAAAAAGGGCCAATGAGAGAAAATAAAAAAGTGCAATTTCAGACACCATTCTGCAAATTTAGAATTTTTGAATAATATTAAACAAGCGTTGGCTCGCTCAACACTATAATAGTTTTCTGATCGGCAACTGCATTACATTTTAAAGGTTTTTATTTTTAAGTAACACCATTTGAAAATTTGTTCTCCAACTAAAAAAAGGGCCTTTAAACGCAAAAATGTGTGCTCTCAAAAAAGTGCCAAATTGCTATTTAGTCCCACAACGCGCACGATGTCGACAACCCAAATGAATGTGGCACTCAGTTGATGTCATGCGTCTCAAATCCATGCACAGCTCAAATAAATGTGCGACAAACTCGGCGTTATTTCCACAGTGAAAATAAGTTGTGGTGAGTATATCAATCACTGCGCAGATTTCCCGCACACAGTCGGTCCAGCCAAAGCAAAACGGAAGCAAATACCATTCTGTTTCAGATTTTTTGACACCAAAGGGTGTTCAAGACAAATTGCGCTGCAGAAATCTGTTGCGAAATGCCATTGCAAACATCTACTGAATATTAGGAATACCAGTTCGTAGGAGACTGGTATTTATAGAAAGAAAATTTGTTATTGTATTCCCCCATTCCACGCCTACTGAGTCCAGTTGAGTTCATTACATCGTTCGGCAGAATGAAACGAAACGAGGTTATGTTTAGTCGCTCGTTAGCTGATATCGAAGTCGAAAGTCATCGCCTGGAAGACGATCACTGATGAGAGTTTATGATAAAAATCTTGTAAGTAAGAAGGCTGAAGCCATCGAGAGGAACCCTTTCTTGTGATGACGCTCCCCTAAGGCTTTTGAGGAAAATCAATCTTAACCTCGGAGTAAATCTCCGGTGGAGAAGTCTTATCATAGCTTAGAAATAAGTTTAGAACATGTTCTCCAGACAGCTGTTCTTAAAAAAGATTTGCCAAGCAGTCGTCTTAATATCCAGGGAATAATCATCCCCTTTTTGTTTTGATCTAGTGGTCGTACTTTTTGCAGGTACCTACATAAAACGTCGTTCAAATTGATTGCAGCACAGCAAGTCTATAACCGACAAATTTTTCACGAGTCCAGATCGATACTCGCCATTCTGTTTATCATGCTATAAAGAATAACTTTTAATATTTTAATTTAAGAATTAAAAATGCTGGGAAACCATTTGAGCTGGCTTCGCAATAACTACTAAAAATTCGAAGTCGAAGTTTTCTCACGGTCACGATGCGGTATTTTTCCAACGACAAAAATATTGCGTCATCGTCCGAAAAAATAAATCAAAAATCCGTCGAGAAATACCAGTCGCCCAGGAACAGTAGAAACTTGAGTATATTTCTCTCACCTGAGAGTATGCACCAACAAAACAGAACCAACTCAAAAGCAAAGGCGGTCCCACACCCAAGAGTTTGCAATGGAATTGTATGCATAAAAAAGTGTCGAGTGAAATTTGCCTGCATACGGATACGGCATACCCATTTCTGTCAATATTGCAGACATCACTCGAGAACCATAACCGCCCATCAGCTGAGGGCTGGGTTCAGTGTTGCCGAAAGTACTCCCATAGGAGTATTGTACTACTTTTAACACCTCCGTACTCCCGTACTCCTCCTTTCACATTCGTACTCCTATTTTTTTTAAAAACCTTAAGCATCTTGAACTTCCAGCAAGCGGAAATTGCAACCTCTATAAATTTAATTCACTTCAAATTTAATGCAATTTGGCAGCCCTTTTATCTTCCAAACTGTCGTCAAAAAGGGAATTTCCTTAATTTGCTTTTGTTGTTTGATGGCTTATGCAGCGCTGCCGAAAGTACTTCAATAGGAGTATTGTACTCCGGTACTCTCCATCGGTAAATTGTACTCCAATTTTTTAATATTTCGAATTGATCTATTTTTACTTTGCCTTGACATTTCTCTACCTAGTAAATTGCACAACAAATTTTACTTTCTAAATGCTTCATTAAAATTGTTTTGGTGTTCGATTTTGTTACAATCGCGTCGACAAACTCTTGCGGATCCTGGAAATTGTTTTCACTGACAAACAGTTATTTTGATAGTCAGTGACTGAATAATAAACACCAGATTAGAGAGACTCTACCAAAGCAACATGGCCGCCACAGGCTTCCAACATCGAAACCGTTCTATTTGACAAACGCTTAGAAATAAATTGCTAAATTTACGTTCTGTACCCCCCGGTACTCCCCATAAAGTTCTATTATGCTCCCCAACGAAAATATGAAACGGAATCGCTGGCTGGGTTACTTCCACTCCAAATCCGATACAACACTAGCTGCTAAGTAGCAAAGTATGTGTGTCATCATATTAAAGTAAATGCGCAGTGGACACATCATAATGCACTGCATAGGATAATTTGACAGTTTGTTCTAATGTTGTAAATACAATGTAATTTGTGGCAATGGCTGGAACAGTGGTACACGATACACCCCAACTGAAATTTCTGTTTGCCTAGTATAAATTTCATTGTGGAAATGAAGTCCGCACGCGTTGTTGCTTGTTGTGTATTGGAAGTTTCGTGATGACAATACACTTTCAAGTGAGAGTTGCGGAATTGGGCTGGAAATCTGAACATTGATACCACAACCCAACTGCGAATTCTGGTGGCCTGGTTTTGTGTTCGCTGTGGAAACAACGCCGAATTTGTCGGCACATGTGCTGGGGATATGTTCCCAGAAGTATTGATTGATTGATTGTACCATGTTTTGGTGAGAATCTGCACAGCGATGCACACCTACTGAAATTGCTGGCAGACTGGTATTTTAAAAAATAACCATGTATTTCGTTGTTGCAACGTCGGACAGAGTAAATTTCGTTTCAATTATTTTGAATTGAGATCTGGCTGGCGACACTACAAATTGTATAGTAGGTACCAAATTGTGAGTTTTAAAAAACGCGCAAGGCAAAATTAATGCAACCAAATCTTTCCGACAAGATGAATCTTACTTTCCGCAATCCGTTCAAAGCCTTCAAACTTGTAAATAAAACGCATTTATTTATTTTTTTCTGTCATAAATAATATTTCATAATATATATTTTTTTTTTTTATTTCTTTTTTTGTTTTGTGTAAAATTTAAAAATACAATAAATAATTTCATATATTTATATATAATAATATATATGTGTGGTTACAATTTCGCTTTCATTTCATTCTATCTGTACTGATAAAATATTTTTTTTAAAAGCTTAACATTCGTCTTCTTCGAATCAATAATTTTTTTTGTTGAATAGTGTTCAGTTTGTTTTTGTTAATATTTATTTTAATTACAGAAGAAAGTTCTAAGCGCTGTTTTATGTTGTTTATATATTTAGCTTGTTTGTTTAAGAGAAAGACAAAAGACCAACTAAAGTTATATCAATAGATTTGTAAATATATAGATACACAGATTTTCAACAATTTTACTTTGATTTTCAATTTACCTATTGATCTTGTTTGTATACTATTAATAGTTGATGTTGCTGATATTGTTATTGTTATATGTATTTCATAAAATAGAAATGCAGCAGGTTTCTTTTTTTTTTTGTTTCCAAAGAAGAGAACATATCGTTTAGATGGTTGGTGTCATTGTTATTTGATTAAAATTAAAATTTACTTAACCGGATCTCGTTGTCTTTTATTTTGCTGTCCTTAGATAGAAATGCGTGTATGTATTTTATTTTCATGTAATTTATATTGGAAGAAGTGTAAGAGAAACCCAATCGCTTTCAAGAAGTCAAACGAAGCGGATTTAGATCGTTTTACTTATGAAAATGAAGTTCTATCGATTAAAAGCTGAAGCCGAGTCTCTCCATAGGTTTGCTTAAACTGAAGTTATGTTGGCGGTCAAACTGAATGAGTTCTTGGAGGCGATCAGTGTGTTTTCTCGAGTGGTTTTCATATTATATAAAAATAAACTAATGGGTAAGAGTGGGTATTGAACAATGTTCTAAGTCAAATGATAGTAAATCTACAAAATACGACTACTTACCGATATGAATACATTTAAGACTAATAAATAGCGTTCTAAGTTTAAACAAAGAAAAAGGAATTAAATAATAGTTTTCTTTACATCGAAGGTGTATTGGTTGGACCGGCGGGCAGTTTGCCACATACTAAACACACACATAAGATTCTGGCGCTTTCTAGCAATCTCATGAGGCATTTCGAGGGTTTGCCATAATAGGATTGCGTGGATTAGCTTTAATATGCGATTATAGTGAAATTGCACGACGCGACGCGACCCTATAACGCCAACTTCTTTATTCCAATTCGTTTGTTCATGGTACTGTGTTGTCCAGTAATAAGCATAATGTTGTTAACTTATCTGTTAGTGAACCAAAACTTGCAATGCGACGTTGTATTCGCGACAATAATTGTTACAAGTGATGAAGGAAGAGTAAATATACACTTTTCACACTCCTTCAAGTCCTTCATCTCGTAGATGTTAACAAATATGATAGGAGACCAAACAGCCGCTTAAGGATGCTTCAAGAAGCCGGCCACCAATTAAAAAATGAAGAACTTCATGCTCTGCGCACAGCGATTACATGACGTTTTGTGGGTGGATTTTTGTCCACTTGGTCGTCACTTGGAACATTCCAAATACCATTATCAATTGTGCTGCAACCCAATTCACCTTCTTCCCACCGCTACACCTTCGATATTTAAGAAAAAAAAAAAAAAAAACCCAGATCAACGACGGAATATTTCTTACGACAAAATAAAATTACTATAAAATAAAACCAAACATTTACAAAATAGAAATAGAAGTTACAAATAAATTCTTTAAGTTCAAAAGTAATTAAGCGAATTTAGTGTTACTCTCTTTTTTCGAAGGATATAATACAAAAAACTATATCTCGTTACAGATATTTTATTTATTTAAACAAATAAAAGCTAAAAAAATCAAATGAAAAATAAAATAGAAAGAACATTAGGAAATTTAATTTAATTAAATTATTTTTAATCTGTTTAGTTTATATTTATATTTATAAAGTAAAGTGATCTGTGAAGACATTCATCTGTAGTCGAAGCACTCGCCAAGGGTCCAGTAGTGGTCAAGTATATCCTCGCTGGTGAAGCGAACATCGGGATCGGATTGAAGCATATTGGCAATCAAGTCGCGAACTCCTTCCCCAATGTCTGACCAATAGGGTTCGGGGAATTCGTAAACACCTGAGATGATTGCATCGAAGAGAGGCTCTTGCTGATTGTCCGGCGATACAAATGGTGGAAAACCACACAAGAGAATGTACAGTATGATTCCAGCTGCCCAGACATCGATCTATGTTATGTTGCAAGCAGTAATGACTTGAGCAAGCTGCGCGAAATATTTTGTTTTAAGGTAACTTACCTTGAGTCCGTAACCAGTTTCCATGAGAATCTCTGGCGCTACATATGTGGGTGTGCCACAGACGGCGAAGAGAGGTTCGGTTACTTCGCAGGCCAAACCAAAGTCAGCTAGTTTGAGCTCGACAACGTTGCCCTTGTCGTCTAGTTCAACCTTTAGAAAGATAGAGAATAGTCAGGGTTAGACAGTTTTTGCTGCAAGTGTTGTGTGAAGGTAAATACAAAATATTTGAGATTGTGTCTGCACTTTGTTGCTAATATTGAAATATATGTTGGAACAATTGACACGTTTTAACGTCTTTGTTACCACTGTCTGTAGGTGGGTGCGTTTTTTCTACTGTAAATGAGCTCAATATCTCAATTTATTGCTGGCAACAGCAAAAACGTACAGAATTCATACACAGACTTGATCAGCACTTGCGTTATTGAAAAGAAGATGTATGATCTACTAGAGCATCCTACTCACAGAAGTAAAATCCATTCTCCCTGTCACTTTTTTCATACAACTTGCATGGCACAGATTAAAATCTCCGTCCGAGTATCAAAAAACAATTGAACTTACCAATAAATTCTCTGGTTTGATGTCTCTGTGTACTATGCTCATGGAATGTAGATAAGCCATTGCCGCGGCCAAATGCTTAATCATAACTCTCGATTGATCCTCCGAGAATCTAGTTACTCGTGTAATTGCATCAAAAAGATCACCGCCTATGAACGAAACCGAACACATTAGTTAAAGCCATTTCAATTGCACTCAATCGAACGAAGTCCCTCACTCGGACTCACTAAAAATTAACGATTAAACTTACCGCTTACATACTCCAGCACCAAGTACATATTGCTCGGCTGATCAACGTCCAATATCAATGAAATTATATGCGGGTGATTCAGCTTCTTCATGACTCTCACCTCGGCATCGATGTAGTGCTCCTTTCCCTTGCACTTGCTCTTATCAATAACCTTGAGAGCGTAAGCCTTAGCCGTTTGTCGGTCTTTGACTTTCAATACAATCGCAAAGTTTCCATCGCCAATTACACTGCCCAGAGCGTAACGTTCTCGGATTTCTGTGGGGAGATCTTGTGCTTCAATGCCACTATCGTTAAGGGTGTCTTCAATGCAGTCGTATGTAACATTATGGATGTTTTTGCTTTTGACCGGCATCTTTGGCTTTGGGCCTTTGCACGCTGTCCCATTTCGAAGGGTTTTACGTGTTTGATTTATCGCTTTATTCTCGTCGGCTTCCAATTTAAAGTCATCCTGGCCCACACGTTCTGTTCCGTAGGCGAAGAATACTTCTTCCTGTGCAAAAAAATCGGCCAACTGAAGAACTGGAGTGCCAGAGATGGTGAACACTTTTCGCACACAGCCAGTGTCTAGTTTGACCACTTGTGTTATGGCGGTCAGCACATGATCGTAACTAGGACTGTTGCGTTTGTTCAGCAAGAGTCGCATAATCTGTAATGGAAAAAAAAAAAAAATATAGGACTCGGGGTTTTGGAAAAGAATGGGCGACTAACCTTTCGGGGCTTCGTTCCATTGCGAATTAGGGTAACAATACGTGGATGGACCACCATATCACGTTCGCTTACTTTCAGCACAGGACTGCCGTTTGTACCATTTTTCAGTGGTGACGACGGCCGAAACACTTTCGATAGCCGATTGTTGGTCTTATTCTGAACGTTATTCCCGCTCTGTTGGGAATTGTATTCCACCTTTTTGAAACTTTCATTATTACAGGAACACACATAGCTTTGGCCATCTTCCAATTCTTCAAGGTTGGAAATCTGCGAAAGAAATACAAAGAAATCCAATTAGTTTGACACACTGACAATATTCTTATTTACTATATTCTGGGAGGAAATGCTTGTCCTCGGAACAGTTTGTAACTTGTAACAACCTTCATACGTCGATTTTTAAGTCCAATTATTACATTAATTACACTGGAACTAAGTGTACCCTGTCAGGGAGCTGTCACACAAACGAATATGTACTGTACAACAGCCTTCCGAAAGCAAAGAACGGAGGCAAATGCCTTAAAATTGAAAGTTTGACCCTATAGACGTAGAACGGGAACAGAAATTCAGAGCATTTAAAACTGCAAGGCAAATATTATCTGTCACTATGGATTCCAGGATCACGTCTCCATCTTACAGATTTCAGTTTTCGTGAAAACGTAAACGAGTTTTTCAGCTTCTTAAGCTACTGTCAGTTTGTTTGACAAATCGTTAAATATATTTGTAACGTTTTATTTGGAAAGAGTGTCAGTTTGATTGTGACATTTTCCTTGCCAAACCAGTGACAGCAGGCTAATTGAAAGCGTCTGCCAAATGTCCACGAGAAATGTTTGAAAACAAAGACAAATACATAAGTAGTGTCATCATTTTCCTTAATGTTTGCACATACGTTAAAGTTTCAAAACTTCAATATTAAGTGGTGCAACTAGTTTTAAGTGGTGCAGCTAGTTTTAAGCGTCTTTCTTCAGTGATTTTTCATAATTTTTTTTTAAAATAACTTAATCCAAAATAATCCTATTATGGTCTACCTTTTTTTTTATATTTTTATTACTTTTTACTTGGCTACTATCTTGCATTTCCCTTTGATCGCTTTTGATCTCACCAAGCGCACTCAATGACTCTCATTAGAGTTCTTAAGGGGAACCCGTAATAAGATTCCATGGCCGTAATATAGCTTAAGCCAATTTGCGCTTGTACTGAAATTGTGTGTACGGAAAACGTATTTCTAAAATTCGGATGGCGTCGGCACACGGTATACATTTACTGACCTTCTTTCCACCCAAAGTGTAAATAGTTCGAACTGCTCCAGGAATTTTCACATTATCTTCTAAAAGTCTTGTTAAGTCTTCGGCTAGGCTTTCAAATGATCTGCAACACGGAAAATGTGTTTGTAAAAAAATTCGCTTCAATTTCCATTGTTCCGCTTACCTATATCGTTCATTTGACACTGGAATGGTTATGCCAGGATAAAAACGATCGCCATTACGATAGAATTTTATCCGTCGCGCTTTTCTAGTCGGTGTACGACTACTCGAGATGCGTTTCTTAACTCCCAGTACACCCGAGATGGTACTGTTCGCTGTACTGCCACCACTGGAGGTGCCATTGCTCTTGTTACTGGCAATGCCAGAACTGTTTAAGTCTAAATCTTGAAGCTCCTTTTCGATCTCTGAATTGGAGCTGGCCGGACTGTTACTGCGACTAAGCGAGGTGACACTGGAATTGTTATTCTGTTGCTGCTGTATTATAGAGGTGTTGTGCAGGTGATTACTGCTGCTGACTTCCATTCTGAAACGAAACAAGCCAAAGAAATTTGAATATATGGACAATAAAGTGCTTAATTTGCTTTAATTTGGTACTAAATGTTGTTGTGCTAAAGTAAGATAAGCGGCACAAGTTGTTTTACTTTCGCAATCACGGGGGAAGTGCGATAGGTCTTAGTTTTATCAATTGCGATAGGACTACATATACTTATGGGGTATGAACGTTTATCGCCGGAAGGAATGTGGTGACGCCATTTAGCCGTTCGCAACGTCACGTCAATCGTAAATCATCTCATTTTGTAATCAATTACGAGTTGCATCTTCCAGATGCTTATGATTCAATCATAAGCCTTCGTCTTCCAGCGGCCATACCAACCACTTGTTGCTGGACGATGAAGTCTAAATAGCATCTCACCACAACGCTAATTATTCACTACGGATTGTAAACACTGGAGTGCAACAGTGCCAGACGTGCAGTGGCATTCCCCCGCACTGGCAGTTGGAGCGGTTCCCACTAGAGCGAAACATCCACGCGCAAATTGTAAACAGAATGAAAATGATGATGAAGCATAAATAGCCGCAATAACAGAAAACGAAAAGAAAACGAAAATCTTAATGAGAGCCAGATAATTATTATAATTCTCGACCCCGCATCGTGGAGTAATTATTATTATTTTTTCCCCAACGAGCGTATTTTCCTAGAATCACACTCGCAGTCGGGCACAGTTGGTGGCCCACGGTGCCACCTATAGGCCAATTACGACAATGAGAGCTCAAATTTCGTTGATATCACCATTTGATATACTCCATGCGACCGCCACAGCAAGACCACGATCCAGTGGTTTAGTGTTAGGTAAAACGGTGAGATAGTGGGATGATGAGATAGCTCAGTGAATAGGTCACGTAACGTAATCAATGGCTTTGAGTCAGTGGCATTAGCAGTTGGAGCTCCATGACTCATGTTATTTTTTATAGGATTGGAAACAGAAATCATGTTTAACATAAAAAAGGGAGGCGCATCATCCGAAATCAGACTGTGAGCGTGTTGGCAATGGGTGCGCAGTTTACGATGGACGTACAGTATTTTGTCACACACTTCGCCAAACACCCCATCCCACGATGAAACATTCGCAATCAATTGAAAGCAAATATTATGTATGTATAGTAAAAAATATTTTATTGTAAACAACGTTCAATTAAAATGTTCAAAAGAAATATTATTACAGAATAAATCACATCTGCAGTGCGAGATATTCTATGAAGCTTGTGGCGGTTACCTTCTTTGATTTTTTTTTACTCCGCGATATACGAACAATCATTTTAAGTGTCCAGGCAAAATTCTTCGAACTCACAATGGTAAATTTTCCATGCAAAACTGCATGCATGTATGTTTAGTGTGAAGGTTAAAAACGATTATTCGTAAGGCCCAATGTGAATAAATCGGCACGTCAGGCAATAGTTTTATGTATTTGCCACAAGCGACCATTGTTGCTATATCGTAGAAAAGTATAAATTCTGACACTCAAAGGGATCAATTGCTTCGCCTCAGTGATGCCAGATCGTGGGTAATTACGCATTTCGTGGGCACTTTGCCTTTCAAAATAAGCTAAAAGTCGAAAAATTAATTTTTTTTTTGTGTATTTTGCTGTTTTTTAACGTCGGAATGGGCGAAAAGGGCATTTTTGGTAATGGTCGTGGGCAATTCAGTCCGAAAAGTCTGGCATCACTGCTTCGTCTAGCTTTTCTTGAATAAGTAGTGCTACTTTCAAAATATTTTGTTCGTTAACAGTCTGTTTTCCACTTACAGTTTTAAGTTTACCCGCAATTTCGTGTTATTTTGGACGAAAATTCTTCGATAAGTTTCGCTCAATCGAATATGAGTTTGGAACGCAGCTATTTATTTTGTTAACGCACATACGCGTTTAACTAATCAGCTATTAGCTGAAGTTTTATGAACAATCAACAACTTTGTCGATATGAGCTGCTTTATTGTAAATTCTTTTTTCTCCCACGCGATGAAACAAATATATGTAAATATTTAATATATTTGTGTTCTCGCCACAATAAGGAGAAAAAAAACTTAAGAAAACAAAAACAGCGAGTTTTCTGTTGGAAAAATTAAGCGGCCAAATGTTCGATAAGCTCTCATTGTGGTCCGTTCTCTCATTTTGGTTTTTGTCAGCGCTGAATCTTTTCATTTTGCGTGGTTAGAAAACAATAATTTTACATTAAAATGTTCTAAAATGTTATTAAAATACGAGACGTAAATGTGTACTAGCTCTTTAAAGTTTAAGAACACGATAAGTTTTCCAAACAGCGTCAACTTATCTGCATCGAAGTTCCTATGAATACCTTCTCTTAGACAGAACATAGCAGTTGTAAAATTGCGTTTTAATTTAAGCTCCATGGCAAAATGGCGGAACAAAAAGGCAAATAAAAATGGCTACTAATGACAGAACAAAATGGCAAGAACACAATTAGACAGCAGAGTGACAGCGAAGTATTTTTAAATATGGCCGTCAAAGTTGATGAGTCGGTAGATCCATGGTAAAATTCTGGCTGTGACAGAACACAATCATATTATAAATTGACAGGAAATCATTTTCGAATATGCGGTACATTTTGCTTTAAAATTTAGAAATACGATAATAATTTTCTTTTTTGAAGCAGATACCTATAATTTATAAAAAGTTTGCAATGTCATTTTCCACTAGTGACCTAGTACATTAAAAAAAACATTTGCCCACCTCTTGTCATGTCTTTCTTTCCCTATATCTGCGATCCACCAGTTTCTGTTGCCGACATGCAAAACCACTCTGCAGCAGGTTTTCCGTAAGTACTTAGGTTATGTCCACTCTTAACTTAAAGTTCGTTGTTGTCAGCTTATGATCTAAATCGGGACAAGTACGTAAATAACATTGTTTTTGTTTCATTTAAACGACAAAACAAACACACCGAGCTGCCCTCAACAAAATTAACATCCCACCGGTCCTAGTTAGAAATAAAGTTGTGCTGCCCAATTCAGTCGGAATGTTATCATGCTCATTCGGGTTGTTAAAACGTCATTTCCTTTTTATAGCTTGAGCTTCTATTATAAACTTAATTTCCGGTTGAAAACTCCAAATGGCCAGCAGCTCTTTCGCTTTGCCGCCTCCTCATTCGTTTCTTTAATTACTTTCCATGTTAGAACCTCGCCCAACGTTAATAACCTCAGGACACTCCCTCATGCATGCTCGTTTGTCTTTTTGCACCGCGCCACCCTCCTAATGGCTGCTTAAGTAATTTTTCAAAAATCGCAACTTGATACTTTCCAAAGAAAACACAAACTGCAAACACCGGCGAAAATGATATATCCTCTGAGGATTTCAAATCGTCATGCGGATTGGTATTGCTATCGCCGTCCATTTTAAGGGTTTGGTCATGCCCTTAGTAACCCAATTTCGATTCCTTCCAAACAAATCCAGGCACCCTCTATAATAGTTAATAGCCGCGCACAAACTACATACCAATTTTGTTTATTACATATAAACACGATTTTTTTTTTTTACGTAACAATGTTTCGTTTTCTACTTCCTGCACTCCTTCTCTATTTGGGTCACGAATTGTGATTGTTTTGCCTAGGTTTCCCTTGTTTCATACACAAAAATAAAGGAAAAACCGCACACGACAACGAATCAAATTTGCGATTGTGATTTATGTATTTTTGTCGGGAATAATCTTTCTTCTAGCTGTTTTCCAGTTGCTGGAAGGCGAAATGGAAAATGATTTATTCGATTTATTGTTGTGACCGTTTTTTCATTGATTTTAATTGGACTTTCTCCTTCACTGAGGAGCGTTAATAATTCATTGTACAACGGTACAGCGTACAGTACTCATTTCTTTTGATGTTGTCATTAATGGGACATTTATTTTACGAGACGAACGTGTGAATTACAAAAAATACAAATAATAACGCAACTATTACTATAAGATTTGGAACGTTTAATTATATTCTTCCGGACTTGGTGCAAATTATCTTTTCAAGTGTGTTATTATAAAACAAAAACACGAAACTCTAATTGGTCTACTTTTGAGTGTTGTTAACTTCATCTGACAGAAACAAAACATGGATTGTACGAATCTAGCTTTAAATTGCCAGCTGTCTTAAAGGAATTGTGAACTGTTTACTATGACAGCAAGCGTTTTTATGTGTTCCGTGTATATATAATTCGAATATTGTTGCTACAGTAATTTTTCTAATTAGACGAGTTGTTTATTTGATTTTGATGGAAGCCATGTTTAAGCTGCGAGCGAATAGCTTTTCAAATTTTGTTTGGAAGTACTTGCTGGCAGGCGATTTTCGAAGCGAATGTTTCTATACCTATGTTTACATTTTTTTTTTCGGATTTAAAGGAAATGTATCATGCTAGGTACCCGCCTAGGACAGGGTATTATCTTTCTAGGAAAGAAAGGTGACAGCCTTTTTAGACCAGATCTGACTTACTTTTAATACTCAAGGACCCAGCAAGACCACTTGCTGTACCATCGAAGACGGTTAAAGAATTAAGCAATTTAAGGGCACATTTCGTGAAACTATAGTATCCATTTTCCATCAGTGAAGTCAACAGCCTAGTAAGTGCCAAGTTCACAGCCTGTTTATAGATTTCACTGAACCGGTGTTTACTAGCAAACATCCTTATCGTGCGATGTAATTTTATCCTTAGCGAAAGCTGGATTCATGTTTCTTAACTAGATGTCGCCGATGCCACGCTAAGAAAGGAGAAAATATTTGACAGATGTTGATGCAGCGTGTGCTCTGTCTGGGTGGCGTTCTAATACTTGACCGAGAAGTTGGGTTTGTTTTAAATTTTAAATAGGCCTAACTAAATTATTTCTTGGTTTATATCATAAATCGAACACGGTACCACGATCTCGCGACCCCATCCACCTCCCAGTTCGAATGGTTCTCGCTTGATACATTTTTCTCTTTCCGAACTTCCTATTTTGTGATGAACAAAAGGAAAAACTGGCGCCATATTTCTGTTAACACCTTCTAAACTTAAATGTTTGCCGCGATGTGCGCTTGAAATGAAATATTGTAGTCAAAACTTGATTGCATATATACAAAGTTTGAGGGTTGCTCCGACACTAACAATATTGTTTATATCGATGGAAAATATGTGTTCAGATGTTGTAAGAAAAAAATAAAAATATTTTTAGACTTCCCCATGGTTCAATTGTTTGTTGGATCATTAATTAAAAATAGCATCAAGTTTACATTAATATGAAGTATAGACTCGGCAAATTGTCATTCAAATGGGAAATGCAAATAGCCTCACCAGTGATTGCATCTGTCACCGATGATTGCACCTCTTTCAATCAATGGGAACGTGAATGTTTTTTTTTTTCTATATTTGCTTCAACAAAATGCATGTGTGTTTATTATATTCTGCACTGCAGTTTGTTATATTTAGCTCCTGTCAAGTACAAATTGATTAGAGTTGCCATAATAGCTCGTGATTGACGGGCAGAGTCGGATTCGATGATAAATAGCAATTGACAAGGCCGCCGAAGAAACTTTCCCAACTCGAATTTACAGTTGAGCTCGCGTATTGTTCGTCTTGTCAGAGGAGAAAGCTAAAATCATTTTTCAATGAATCGGGTTGTTGGTGTTTAATTAATTAAGAGAATTCACTTTATGGCGTCAAACTTAATGCGCAGTTAAAGGGCTGTTCGTATTATGATTGATATATGAACTCTAAAAATAGAAAAGCTCAAGTTGTAATGTGAGGGGATTCGTTTTTATTAATTACTTTGATTTATTGCGCGGTCAAGCTTAAAAGTCGATATATTGCCGTCCGATTTATGATCCCACTGTGGAAAATTGTTGGCGCTGTATTCTGCAATCAACCATTGAGTGGCTACCCAGAATGGACGTAAGTTTGCCCAATAAATGCTTATAAGGAGACGGACAACTATATGATGGAAATCCGCTCCCTTCTGAAAAAGCCATGAAGTCGGTTGGTCGGTTGTGTTAATGTCAAGCACTGGAAAACAGGCCAAAATATCATTAACAAACTAGCTCGCTTTAGTGCCTGGGGCATGTGGGATGTGGCGTTCATTAGCGTCTCATACACATTTCATCCAACTCTACTTATTGCATAGGGTAAGCTTTTAAGGTCCGTTTTATTCACTCGAAGTTGAACACAACTTGGGGATTTACGATGAAATTGCTTTTATTCATCGTAAATTATTTTTGGGAGTATTGACCATCGTCTGGAGAAGAATTTGGTCTGTGAGAGACAGTTATACAAGATGGTAACAAGTAAAGGGCTTAAAAGATACCGAAAAATGGGACGGCCATGACTTCATCTCTCTCAAAGCGGACGACAATGCTCTCAAAATTATGATCAATTCGTTAAGAGAATGTATTGTGCATCGAAATTGTTGGAATATTCCGTGTATTTCGCGAGGTTTTCTTAGTCTATAGATATAGCGGGATTTACGACCAATAACCCAGTTATTAATCGTATTACGCTACTATGCACTTGGATCAATTCAATTGGCGGTTGCCGATTCCATTCGGGTAAGCATTGCAACCGTCAATCGTTTTTTGAAACGAGTGTCGAAAGCAATTGCCAATCTTGCGCTAAAATTCATTCCTTAATTTTTTGTGGATATCTACTCCTTAAAACGAAACTAGGCGACAAGGAGTAAATAGTAAAAGTAATGAATATGACGTGTGAAATACAAATCCAAAGCTGAAACTGACATATTTTGTGTCATGTGTAACAAATATCCCAGGGATATTTCTGAAACTGCAAGTAGGCCAATTTCTGAATTTCAACTGGCGAGTTGAGAATTAAAGTAGTGAATAAAAGCAATTTTGAACTTGCCGTTTAACTCTCAGTTTCAAATCAACTCTGAAGTTGGCAACAATAGTGAATAAAACGGCCCTAAGGGTCTCCGATAGATGAGTTGACCTGAAGTTCAGCTGTCCCAAAGATGAGCTGTATGGGTCAGCGATGGAAAAGTTACATGTTTTTAAAAAAATAAAACGCACAGTTGATTCGCGAAATGCATGACTGGACAGATATCTGATTTACCAATTTAAAGATCTCCATCAATCCGAATCAAGAGAAATCTAAAAAGCCCAAGTGGCGCAATATTCAATACAAAACTACGCCACTCCAAAGATCTTTTGCAACGAGACTCGGAAGGTTTCATATATTTCGCCGCCTCACGAGGGAAATACAAAGCGGAAAACATATCCCCATCAAAGTAAACAATCAATTTGCAAGAAGAAGAAGAATTCCACCACAAAACTTTCCAAACGGGGTTTTCTATCATCAACCCAGCCCAACCCTAAAGTTTACTTATGGCCATGCATTATTTAACCGAAAATTACCCCCAGTCGGTTGACTGCACTCCTCCGTTAAAGAGCGAAATGAATTCCTTTGTAAAGGATTCATAAACATGCATCGCACACGAACATGTGATGTAATTTCGGTTACCTCTGACATTCTGACACAAAAGGCCACATTTTTCAATGGCGTCAGCGCATGTACTTAATTCATTTCTTTAGAAAAGAAATGCAAACGAATTCTGAGAGTGACAGGACAGACATCAGAATCGAATCCACCATTAACTTGCCTTTCATCCGAATACAATGGAATTGCAACGAAAGTTTCCACAAAAAAAACCCCAGGAAAAGTGAGACGGCATCATGCAGTCAAAAACACGTCCAAGGATGCCTCAAGTCGCCGTTGGATACTTGCGCAAATACGTGATGCTCTTGGCTAAATCTACAAAACACGGTTGGCACACATCTCTAATGAAAATCGCATATCCTGCCTGTGTACTCAACGCCCTCTTACATTCATTTTTTGTCCTTTGATGAAAAGTGACAAAAAGAAAGAAGCCTCCACTCACCATGTGGAATAGCTTCTTAAACATGTCCTTCATTGTACTTCAGAAAGAGGCAAAGTGAAACCAGAAAGTCGCTGAATTGGTTAAATTTACACACACACACACAAGTTCATTGTCGTCATTCGTACAAAGCTCAACTCAAATCTCAACCGTTGGGGAAGAGTCTATATAATCTCGCTGATGCATCTCCGAGTAGATGTAGACAAAGTTACTTTGGGTTTAATTTGCGATTATTCATTCCGTCGTACCCCCTCGGGTCGCTGATGTGTCGATGGAGTACGGGTTCAAAAGCCAGCACCGTTCTTAGTTGTAAACTGAATAATAACTCCATTTGCCCGAGTGCATATACCGTAATCACTCATGTGCGCAGCAACAATTTTCTATTGAGAAACATTTCTATCTGTGTTCCGGAAATTTACTTGCACACTGCGATGAGCTGGAGGGGTAACACATTTTCTGCTCCGCGGAAGCCGACTTCATCAACTTCATACGGCTTCAGCACCCTTTCACGGGGTGTTGCAACTACCACAACACCTTTCGCTGTCTTCTCAGAGTTCATCGCGTGTGTAAACTTTTCGTTCACCTCTCGTAATTAAATTCGATTTTAAGTGGGGAAACAACTCCTCGGTTCTCGTCCGGTTGCCTTTCTCTATGGACGGACATACATGGAGTATATATACCCGGAGTAAATTTAAAACACATTTATTTTTTAAATTGGCACAGACAAATGTTTCGCGCCATCTATCTGCACTTAGTTTGCTCTTTGAGTTGGGCGAAGTGTTACAGGCGAAATGTGGAACAGAGTAACCTCTGCACTTTGTTGTCAGTGGGTATACTGGGTATACCTACGTCAGAAGTGGCGTAAAGAAATTGCTGAAAGGAGAATGAAGAAAAAAACAACTCTGCACAGTTCAGATTAATTTATTCCATTTAATGCAAGCGAAGAGCTGCACTGGGAATGCAAAATGGAGAGGACGCGCAGAGCAGAATCTGCATAGGGAAATCTATTTAAAGGTTGCAACGAAGAATCGCAATCTGTGCGCATTGTGGTAATCAGAATAGAGTTTCTTGCCTTCATAGATAATAAAACTCTGGTGGATGTGTGAGTTTGCATTTTTTTTTCTTCTCTTGTATGAATGTACAATAGGACGGTATACAGTGCAATGGAACGGAGAGCTGGAAGAACAAGATAATAGAATAGGAAAGAGGAATCTTTTGTTTGGGAATAAGTTGTTTGCAAATGTATGATATTGGGGGGGAACCTATGTAAACAAGCTAAGTAACTGAATACGGGTTGAGCTTGGATGGGGCACAGTGGTGTTTTTGCTGTAATGAAGGGGACACTCTTTTTTCAACAGTCCAAGGTAGTCTACTTTTGCGACAGTCAAATGTGGATCAGTTTATCTACGATGGAATTATATAATTTCTTTGAATAATTAGCACGCGCTAACGGTATATTTACTGCTCTTATAGTAGGGCTATTTAAATACACCTTAAACTTGACAGTTCCGACATTCCGCGCACTTGAAGTGAAGTATGCCTCTCGAGCGCCTTAATTCTATGACACCGTTTTGGTAGGATGTGTAAGTGAACTGGGGTCAGATTCTTCTATGTGAAGAGTTTTCGTGAGCAGGATTTGCTCTAAGTTGCAGAAGTAAATCGTTAATTCGCATACGAAAACGTCTGAACTTTTCGCTTTACACAATGCCATTTCAGAGCCATTCACTTTCGGTGAGTAACTAGAAGAACGTTGAACCAAACTAAAAGTCAAGACATACGTCAAATTGACAGCTCTACCACAAATGTTTGCATCCCTACGTTTAGTCGCTCCAAACTTGAGTACAAATCGGATGTTCATTGATCTGAGTGGGGTGGGTGCAGGTTTCCCCTGTCGACCCGCTAACCTAACCTTATCTGAGTACAAATCGCACATTTGGTCTGGTGCGCCAAAAAACAACTTATACCTACTGGGTAGCGTTCAAAAATCTTACAAATCGGAGCTAAGAATATTGGGAATTCTATAAATTCGCTTGAACAGTGTTATGTCTTTTTTTCTTAAATAGGTACTCCAAGCAAAACTCACCGTTCGACCCCAGTTCTCCGACACTGTGAAGACTGTTTTCCCCTTCTTTTTTTTATCAGAAATAGCATTAGTTTCCCCAAAATTCAAAAAAAAAGTTGTCTTTTTCTCCCCTTAGTGAAATTTGCACTTGTTTTCATAAGAAAAACGTAAAAACTGTGACTGTTTTTATTAACAAGCTCAAAATAAGCATATCACATAAAAATATACATAAATTTAAATAAATTCTATACTAGACATAATATCAAAACGAATGAATGCATTCAGATGCACAAAAAGTTTTCCGTATACGCTCGATGGGCTGTTTTCTTTCGTTTAATATGAACAATTTATTGTTGAAAATTATTTTGCAAAATACGTTTTAATTTTATTTATAAACATTTTACGTTTCACAGAGATTTTTGTATTGTTCCCCTTTTTTAAGCTTGTCCCTTCTTTTTCCCCTTTTTCACGCACAGACCTCATTTAAAGCTTTATTAAGTTCTGTTTTTGCCCCTTGTCCAAATTTTCAGACATTCTAAATCATCAGTGTGGAAGGTGAGTGTATTTTTTTTGGGTGCTGCTGTCAAACTCGAATGTTAAAATGACCCTATAAAAATGCAAAATGAAACAAATTCACTTGATTTTTCCGAAGAACAAAAAGAGAACGCAACTTACAAATAGTAAGTTTTAAAATTACCCTAAAAATATACAAAATTAAATATGTACTTAGACTTTTGCGTAGAAGATAAAGTTACAAGTAGTAAGTTTTCGTTTCTGCAAGATTTCTTTAGATTTTTTAAATGCCAAATTGGCAAAGAATCCTGTTTGCTGCCTAATTCCCGATTTATACTTTGACAGACATTGTTCCAAGATATTTCTTATGTATGCGCAGAATGGTTGATAGGTGCGCAATACATGAACCCAGCTTATTGGCAGACTCCCCGTTTTCCAACTGACAGTCTGCTCTTCGCCACAAACCCTACTGGCTGAAGTTGAATTGTAAGACCCAGCGCCATACTCCATTTACGTACATATAGTTCCTTGAATTATACGCACTGCACCCAATTGCACACTTCCCGGCGACCAAAATCTGGGTTATCCCTAGGACCGGGATGAATACGGCACCACTAATTTCATAATCAGCCATAACTCACTCAAACTGACAACATTTTTCCTTTATGCATTTTTCATTTCATATGCTTTTGACGGAGAAAATTACGGCCATAACTCCTGAAATGCGCGTAATCAACTCCTACACAAAAATACATATACATGTATTTATATATAAA
This sequence comes from Cheilosia grossa, assembly GCA_963082955.1. Taxonomy (NCBI): domain Eukaryota; kingdom Metazoa; phylum Arthropoda; class Insecta; order Diptera; family Syrphidae; genus Cheilosia; species Cheilosia grossa. The sequence continues at coordinate 6,312,526 of OY720148.1, read as the reverse complement.
ACATAATTAATTTGAATACCATGTTGCACCGGATGGTTTTCCTGATGCAGACTAAACAAATTGTGTCCATGAATTGTATACGCGCCCAAGAATGAGAAACATCACACAATGCAACTGTATAGAGGCGCGCATCAGAGGAACTGTGACCCAGTTCTTGGAGCAGCATCCAGCACAGCTCACAGTATGCACTGCACAGCCTTCAGCTAAATTGAGGAAGAGAATTTTTTTCTATTTATCGCACGAAACAGATTAAAGTGGGCAATTTGGCTGGCCGAGTGCATGCGGTGGCACGAGTATTGAAATTGAGTAAAAATAAAAGCAAAATGAGAACAAGACGAGCTACCAAAACCTGATCTACATTTTAGAGTATACATTTTAATTGGCATTGTAAGGTCTAATATCTTCTTTGGGGACCCACAGATAACACGGCCTATAATTGGGAAGCCTTGAAGGAATTTTAAATTAAGAATTTGCCAATGGGTTAAGGGGGCATTTGTACCTGAACTGATATTGGGTTTTAATAATTCAGCCGGCCAATTGTGGGCGAGTGCATTTGCAAGGGAAGGTGCATCGAGGTCTTCGGTCCACAGAAACCAGCCCGTGACGTTGGGATGAACTTAGCGAGCCTATTCCTAGAAACTTTAATGATACTGGCGATCTTGTTAACGCCGACGTTAGAAGTAGACTCCGCTTCATTAGAAGCTTGAATTGGTTTTGTGACTGAGTAATCTTTGATTCAGACCACAATGGACCTTTCAGCTGTCACCCGATTTAACCTTACCTATCCTAACATTTTCCTCGAAATGTGACGTAAAAGAGCGCGATGCAAAAGTGGTGGCTAATACTCATATCGTATATTTTCTGAATAAATAAGCCGATTGCGAAGAAATAAAAACTTATTGCGGCTCGGTGTTTTTCTTAGAAATCTACTAAATTGAGTATTTTAAAACCGATGAGTGTTGAAATTCACAAGAACTCCAACTTTAGAATTTTACGTAAATAGTGGCCTGTTTTAATTTTTTTTTTTAAATACAATTTCAAACGTTAAACAAAATTAATTGATATTTTCTAATTACCCGACATAAGTTCTCACATTTCAACAAAAATTGAACATTTCAATATCAAAACAATGTATTCGTATAAAAAGTTGAAAATAAAGAACATTTAGGCCGATTTTAGCAACCAAAATCCACACGAAGGAGGATACAACTCAACCTTGCGGTTGTCCGCTGCTCCCGTACCTACTAACCGATGTAACGACATCACCCAAAGGAACGAATGTACAGATCATTGCTGAGTGAAATCAGCTAACCCCGTGTGTAAATAAGTCAAGATTCTGTACCCGTAATTGACGGTCGTATGCCATCCCACTGAACTTGTTTCTTACCGTACTCCCTAAATGAAGTATTTATATTAAAAGCAAAAAAAGAATAAATAAATTCGGTGAGGCTCGGTGATTAAAAACAAATGTAACCATTTAATGTGGCCTCTACTTCAAATTCGTACAATGAAAAGTTAAAGACAGTTGTTAGGTAAGAAAAAAATAAAATTTTTGTCAAAAACACTCCCAAAAAATAGGCGTGACAGTAAACAAAACATCCTACAAACTTCTTTGAGTCTTGGGGAACTTTTCGTAAAATGTTTCATTAAAATCTGTCCAGCAATTCTCACGAAAACTGGTGACAGACCTAAAAGCCAGTGATGCCAGATCGTGGGCCCAATTAGCAGGCATTTTGCATTTCAAAATAAGCGAATGGCATTTTTTAGTAAAAACTCACTGCAGTTTCAATATTATGTACACATTCTTTTTTTCTAATTTGATCTTTGCCGGCGCTGAGATAATTTTCAGAATAAAAACCCCATTTGTGCGTTTATCATCTGAGCTGGGTAAAAATGCGAATTTGGGTTCTCTCCCTTCGCCGTCGGTTGCCAAAATTGCATTCAGAAAGTGAAATACTCCATAGAAGGACAAAATCTCATTGTCATTTGATGTAAATTTATGCAAGAAGAATCCGTGCTAAATGTATAAAAAAAAAAATTAAATAAAACCTCAACCAACGAAAACCTTTTGGGGCGACAAACAAAAGTTTCATGTGGCAGAAAGTGCTTAATATTCGGAAAACGTTTTCAAATAAAAAACTTCAAAGTTATGAACTCATCCCATGGGATCTGGCAAAGCGTTTTTACAATAAACTGAAACGTGAATGCAAAGATTATTTATGTTTTATGTAGAGCAAGATAGCTCGTCTTAAGCTTTTTTTTCCGTAAATAGATGGGTGAGTGCATTCAGTCCTACGTTCTCGCAAAAACATATCATTCTTATAGTTTAAGACAGTTGAAAAGTGGAACAGTGTACTTACATACTTCGCTCTTTCTCCATCATCGTTAAGGAGTAATTCGTTGCTTTTTTACTTGACATAGTTGCAAATCCTTTGCACAAGCGTTTGTCTTTGCTGCTACAATGATCAATGATGATGTGATGTCTTTTTTTTTCTCATGTGCAAAGCTTGAGTCTCATTCGCATAGGTAAGTGTACTTTAAGCCCTTTTCAGAATTGTTTTTAAAACGATAACAATCACTAATGACAAGGTTTTGTAATCCATGCACAACAAAATATGTCAACCCGATAATTTAAACAAAAACCCTTATAATGGAAAATTCATTACATTTAATGATGTCCCAAAATAACTGCTGTATGGCTAAATGTAAAATTGACACGAAAGTGTTTATATACGCAGCGATGGATATATTTTGCGTTAAAAATAATCATGCATGTCCGCTTTCTGTGTGTACTTACCACATGTATACCAAGTGAGATCATTACTAGACCATTAAAGGTAAAACTGACCATCAATGCCATCAATGTTAACGTCTGTGTTGTAATTTAACCGAACGGCTATCTTTTTTATTTCCGCCCTACAAACGTTTCGTTTCGATTTATTGTGTGCACCAAGTTGCAAACACACAGGTACTTTCCCTCTTAACGGTCGATGAATTCCTAATGTAATCGATTAATGAGCTGGGGGAAAATATTCGTAAAGCAAGTCCGGTAAGGCAAAGAAAACCGAAAAATATTTGCATTTGAAAGTAAGCGCACATTTTTGGTGGATTTGCAAACTTAAATTGCATCATCATGATGGTGATAGTTTAAATTTGAATGTATATACTTTACACTTGCGTGAACAAGACTGACTTTTTGAGCGGCTTTTGTTGCATGCATGTTTGGCTTAGCTTTACGCAATCGCGAAATGTGGATTTCGTTCAAAGGTTGAGAAGAAAACAATTAATACCTTGCAGAGTACTCGGGAGACCATAGATTTGTAAAGTTTGCCCATTTGTATGTAGGTTTGTGCTCGAACTACGTTGGAAGTATACCCACCCAATCCAAATGAATTTCCCAAAAGAGCACAGGGCTTAACATGGAGCAGCACACGAGAATGTGTGTATAAAGTTTATTTTGTCCCAATCGGCCAACTTATTCAGAAGATGTAAGAATAATTTCAAGTTTTTTGACTGAAGGCAGATGTCATTGTCGGTACGAATAGTAATAACCAAACTTCTATCACAATTTAAGCAAAGAATGTTACCAAAATCACTGAGATCGTTAAAGAAGTAATTTCCTAGATAAGCCTGCCCAAAATTACTAAAGCCAGGTAACAATTTCGATAAACTTTTACAGAAAACACTAAATTCTATTACTTTGTGCTATAAAATCGACAGCAACTGTTTTCGACGGATTAGCTTCGTAAATAAAATTATTTTATGTAACAAAAATTTGTCTAGTGGGTTCGGACAGACGGACAAAAGCGAAACTAATAAGGTTCCGTTTTTTCACCTTGGGTACGGAACCTTAAAAAGCAAAATTATCTGGCACGATTTCGAAATTGTTTTGGAGGGACTGATCAACCTGCAATCGTATATCTATGTGTGTTCGCATTTTCAATTATTCCACGTCCAATTCCACCAACCACCGCCAAATCGAATGCCTGGTCATGGGTAGAGATATTCACAAACATCCTAAAAAATTCCCTATGAGCAACAAAACTGACACAGAAGAAATAATATCACACCCAAGGATTTGATATTATTTTATTTATTATACAGGGTCATTCATTTTGTGGTTTCAAGTTGGTAGCGCTGGCATTTGACACCTCTCAAACTCAGCTGTCATTTGAAGTGTCATAATATTAGTTGAATGTTTGCCATGCCACAACGCATCAAAATTATTAAAACTTACTTACTACATTTTGATCTTTTTCCAAAAAAGTGGGGGCCCAACGGCTACGCTGGTTTTAAATTAAATTTACCTTAAATGATGAAGTGTAAACAACCCATTAGTCACCAAAAAAGTTCCACTACCAATTGGAGACTCGAATCTGTCAAATAAGTGGAGAGTAGTGAGCTAGTTTTAGAACCAGCTAAAACTAGAAACTTCGCAATAGATGGCAAGTGTTATGTAAAGTGAGCTAATTCTAGAACCAGCCGGAAACTCCACGATAGACGGCGGAGCGGACATAAAAGGCAGCTTCGAGAACAGGGGTGGACAGTTGATTTTTAAATAGTGATTGGTAAAGTTCGATATAGTAATCGGTTGTGAAGATAAATAAGTGTAAAGTAATACAGTCAGTTAAGTGATTGGTTTGAATGGTTAAGAATTGTTTTAAATGATATTGTTCTGGTAAGTAATAAGTTAATTATAAGAATAATCCATAAAAGTGTAATAAAAGTGATATTATTAGAAAAGTTCAACAGAATAGTGTTTTATCATGTCGAATGTAACAATATAATGAAAGGAACAATAAAAACGAATTTAAAATGGAAAATGAAAAGAAATATGATGGAGTACTTAGTGAGCGATCTAAGGTTCGGTCCCCGGAGGTACACAAATTACATTTTGGGATTTTTTTGATACGGACCCATCCCTGGCGAACCTGCTACTTGGAAAGTAGCATCGTCCACGACTTTTTTGGCAGAGCTTATACCAAAGGTAGACCTAACCAATCCTTGTTTATAGAGGTGGCTGTTGTGTCAGCATATTGGTGGGGCACTATTGAAAATGTAAAGGTTTGGATGATCGATTTTGAAGTGTTTAAAAAAAAGAACCTACCAAGGTTTGAACAGAGGCTAAGGTTGAGCATATTATGACCTTTCATCGGGTCCTATGGCGATTTGTAAAACTCAAAGCCGACTTTAGTTTATCCGCACTTACGGTGGGTTAGTTGAGCTCATAGGCAGCTTGATCTTTTAAGGCGGAGAACTCAATTCGTTTCAAACATTGTGGACCCGTTTTCTAAATATGCTGTTTCAAGTTCAAAATCAATATGCGGGCTTAAATTCGTCTATAGCCTGTTAACCTGGTGTCACATACTCCAAGCTCATCGCGACTAAATTTCACTTGCAAACTTGCTACAAAAAAAAAATATCCCTGCCCCGATATTCATAACTCGTGAAACCTAATCCATTCTACCTTGCCTCGTATACCATTTCATGATATTTCAGATTACACACATGACTGCCATTAATGCGAAGTGAAGACTCGCCGAGGACATGGCGTTGAATGACACAATCTATTCACCACTTGCGCACCTACACGCTATTCACTTTTCAATTCAGTTGTTATAAACGTTTAAAGCAACACAAAACCAACCCAACCTGCAGAACAAGAGCCCCCAAGGTGCTCTTCCCATCCTATTGTATCCGATGGCAGCTTACTTAATGATTTATGAACTCCGTCATTTTCTGGATTTCCATGGGTGAATAAATAATCCTCGTCATCGTGACGGTGGATGGGAGGAGGACACTTCGTAATGAGGTTGCCACGTGTATATTAAGCAGTATCCTTTGAGGATAGAGTAACCTCTACCGAGAGCAAAATAGCGGCCTATTTTCCTATACAGACACGGACAGGATATACTCGTGAATATTGGCCAGCAAGTGCAAGACAAAATTCCACAAGCCGCTGTAATCCCTTGCATTGCCAGTTGTCACACATTTTCACTTCACCACGAACAATGTCAAAACAATAGGTTCCCACACACACTTCGATGAATTAGACATGAAAAGTTCAAGGATACGAACACGTAGGTATAGATCTTCATCAGGAAGGGAAAACGTGTCATCATCAAATCGCCATGACACACAAGGACAAGCGAGAGGCGGGTTGATAACAATTTTCGCACATCCTCACAGGTATTTCCACTGCACAATCAAATCAGTCTCTTGTCAACGATTTCTTCTTGGCCTTCGATTCGCAGAGAAGCATTGCAGGATGAGCTGCATATTTAATTAGAATGGCGGAGTGTTTGCTGGAATACCGCCACCACAACAACAGCTGTTGAAATTCTTAACCTTGTCGCAGGAATTACTCCCAGAAGCAACAGTAATTAATTACAATGACGCAAGGAAGCAGTAGACAGGAAAAAAGTGTAAACAAGATGTTAAGGTCGCCACTGCAAATGGGGAGAGGGATTAAGTGACATCACATCCGCCATCAAAGGGAAAAGAAAAGTGTCGCCGGTAAGTTCTGTTCAATTTGGTTTTAATTGCGTTCGATTAATTAATTTACCCAAAGCCGAGTTGAATAAAGTTGTTTGTTGTGTATGTGGCTGTGTGCGCGTCCAATTTGATGCGAAAATGCCGCCTTGGGTACAACGCATAACGTCAGTATCACTTTTTCTGTTGTCATATCTTATCACCCGGTGATATAGTGTAGGTATTGTGAATTGATTTTTCGCATTAACAGATACTGAGTCAGATGTCTATTTGCAGGCGGATTTTCTGTTTCCTAAACGTTATTGATTTATAATTATTTCATTCCGATATTTTTAGCCATTTTGTTGCTGCTGTCTCTGCAGTTAACCGAACGAAACCTGTTGAACTGAATACCTAGGTGCGGCAAATATTTGCAAATCGTGCTGAGTTGGTATGTCATGCGGCCCCGCTAACTGAGAATCAATTCGGGCTTTTGGTATTTTTAGATTTAATGAAATCTTTTGGAACAGTTGAGTCTTTAAAATGTTGCTTGGGCAACTTGCTTCAATTTCGAAAGACGACTTCCATTAAAACAAACAGGCTTTGACTGTCAACTAGCAGGGCTCGAATGGGCCTCTGGCTTTACGTCAAAAAGAGAAATAAAACGGAAACAATTGACAAAAAAAAACAACTGCAATAAAATGGCAGTTTCCGGTGTAAACTAAATTACCATTGGACTGAGTTGCGAACCCTGATGTACCTCGTTTTATGATTGTGATTTTCAAGACGATTGTAAATTTTTTTTTTGTGAGTTTGTTTACCCTTTGCTAGCTTAGTTAACAACCTTTACCTGAATTTTATTATTCAGACCAATGGAAGTGGCCTGGGACAAACGCAAATTCAATTCGTTTGAGTACACCTTAGCCAGGAGCCCAACAGAGCATAAGTGACAAACTAAAATATTCCCGATCAAGATCGGTCGCTTTAGGACTCCCCTTTGCTCCCTCTGCATGTTTATGAGACGATTACATTTTGACAAACTAAGAAATAAAAAGATATTCACGTCATATTCACCGAGATGATGTCTATAAGTTTTGACAGAAGAACCTCTCGACACAAACTATGATTTCAGAACTATACACCACTCCTACCACTGCCGCCTGCTAAATATATAAAAATAAATTCCGACAATATTTGTTCCTATGTTCTACTTAACCATCCGTCAAGTACTGTATTTCAACTTAAAATGTCAATACCTTCCATTGCTGCTCAAAGAATCAATATCCATCACTAAACGCTGTATAAAGTTGCCGCCCACTTAACAAGTCATCGCGTAATCGCTCTCAAAACGAGCAACAAATCACTTGAGCCATTACTCGAATAAACAATTTTGACACTTTTCAGATGACAATGCAAAGAAAAAGGAACGAAATTCCACAACATCAGTCTCCCAAGGTATGTTGACTCTGTCTGCTTAATGTGAGTACTTCTCTGTCTATTCTATATACCCGAGTCCCCAAATCTCTCTGTTTACTGAATGTCTGTCTGACTGTTTGACTGCGCCTTCCCTGTCCAGTTGATTGTACGTTTTACGAATATCTTTGTTGTTCACTTTTTGTTTGGGACTGAGTAATATAAGGCTCCCGAGAAATTCCACTGCATTCCAGCGGATTCCATTAGAAAGATTGTACAGAAATACATATATACACATACATTGTTTGACAACTCGAGAGAAAGAGAGAGAGAGAGAGAGAGAGAGAGAGAGAGGGCGAAATTTAAATTCCTTTCGAGTAACACTCGTGCTGCATGTCTAATTGAGTTTGCCCCAATCTAGCTCCGGAGGAGGTAACATAGATTCTTGTATTTGCTTGTTGCAAAGTTAGAATTCCCATCTAATCAATCGGAATGAGATACACCGGCAATAATACTATTGGCGGACCAATTTACTCGCCTGCGACTAACGAATTCCAATCACATAACCCACCTTGGGTACATGTGGTGTTGTCAAATTTTATATGGTGTCTTTGGAAACTATGAGTGTTGGGCAATTTATGCAGCGTTCTGGAAGAAAGCAAACAATCAGCTAATACAAATGAGCTGTGTCCGCAGAGTGACCCTGGAATTTGTTGATTGTACTTATGTATATTTTTCTTTTTTTGGTATTTTAATTGAGTTTATGGAGGAGAGGGAATGACGCAAAACGTGCGTCGACATTTTTAGATTAAATTTGAATGATAAATTGTTGTTGCTGAAATGATATTTTTCAGAATAGAAAATCTGCCAAATGAGCCCTTTAATAATTGAAAGACTCTTTATTTAAGTAGGCAATAAAATTGCGCGAACATCATTTTAGAACGAGAGAAAAAGAAATAGCAGAACTTTAAGAGATACCCATTTTTTATTTCAATCGAACATTACACCAAGTACTCTTTTGAAATTTAATATACTTGGCAGCATTGAAATGCATATGCCAATGGGGACGTTCAAGAATCTATAGTTTAGGAAGTGTGACAGCTGGCTGATTTGATGTTTCTCAGTTTAGATTTTCCTAGATCGGTCACATGAACAGTTTTTAGGGTAGCCGACGAATTAAGTGAAGAACTTCGTGACTGAGTACTAAGTTGACAGTTCGTATGTGTGGCTGACGTAGGAATAGTGACGTTGTCTGTCTAGTTTTTACGTTCATGGTACTCTAGTCCAGACCGATCTAGTTTACTAGATTTTTAAATGTGCCCATTTTCTCGGAATACTAACGTCAAAATGAAATGTCAAATTAGGAACGCAAGCTTTTTGGAAGAACATCTAACGATTGGTGTGATTTCTGTCATTGTTGCGATTATTTTTTTTGGTAAAACAATTGAGAAGATTTTTATGTGCAATTGCTTTAGTTGGTTTAGAAAGAAAGATAAAAAATGTACTATATAGGTTCGTGATAAGATGAAAGTTACGGTTACAATTTATCTGCAAGTGAGTAAATATTTACCATAAAGTGATTTTATTTGTGATTGACATACCTGCAAAGAAAAAGGAAAAGTTTTCTTTAGCTTTTCAATTAATAGTAAACAAAGTCAAAATCTATTTAAACAATTTTATGACACCTTCAGCCATGATCAGTTTTTCGTCCAAGTTGCCTATTTTTGTGTGTACATGATAATCAAATATGCTGCGTGGGTAAATTGAGAGATCTCAGTTTGGTTTATACACCAGCTAACGAAGTAACGAGTAGAACAGTACAGAGGATGAGGGAGTGGCTATTTTCTAAACTGCAAACCTTAAACCAGAGGTCCTCTCACACTATATTAGATTTCATCAAAAACTAATCTTATTTAAAAAAAAAACCCCACTGTAAAACTAATTTCTTCTTTCAAAACTAACTGCAGTCGAAATAATGATTATACAACGAAAATACAAATGGCAGCACATAGAAATAAAAATCGATTTTCTGCGAATACCCTCAGACATGTCTGGGTGCGTCTGGCACAAGGATAACCCCAATGCAAACAAAAGAATAAAACCGCCTGCAAGGGTGATTCGGAATTGTCTTCAATTTCTTTTTGTTTTCGGCTCCGGCCAACCCTCTGTCACAGATGTCGCTGGCGCGACACAAGTCGCACGCACTTAACATTGAAGAACGAGGGGATTTATGGAACTGAAGAAAATCCCTCTCGACAATGATGCTCTGTCTGGCACCCTCGCACATATTTACGGAAATAACGCTCCATTCTCGTCACTTATGCCGCTTGTCCCTCAAACTTAAGAACAAAAACAGGTCCACAATGACATCAACGAGCAGCGATATGAGTGACATTTCTGCACATTCAGGTGGAAACGATGAGGAAACTCAAACGAAACGGCCACCCACCCAAGCATTTCAATGCACTCGCAGCTATTTACTGAGGAGAGTGTGTCGCCTGTCATTTTTGCCGCCGCACTCCGCTGAATAAATGTCGCTCTCTGAAATGTGACTTTCATGGATTTTGCACATATACCGAGCAGGGATTCGAAAATAACCTTCCGGGGTGGTTCGCTTTAATATTGCTGTGCTTTCGCGGTGCGGAACCGCGCACCGTTGTGTTACGCAGAATATCTTTGTCATTTTAATCACGAACTTGCGTTTGACTTCGAAGAAAGATAACGAAATGGAAGACAACGCCAGAGACAAATAAGCATATACGAGCAGAGAATCAAAGATTTTGAATTATGACCTGAGGCATGAAATTATTGGATGGAGGCTGACGTGTAGGGCGGTGAAAGTAGCGGTACGTACTCTACCGTGGAGTATGGTACTCAATTTGAATGTCACATTTAATGATCTGATCCTAAGGGCGAGTCTGCACTGGAATTATAGCATTCAAATAACTATTAAAGGTTAAATCAAGATATGGTTTGAGCACTGTTGAAAGGAGCGGCTTTAATATAATGCAGAAAGGGGACTTTAAGTGACTGTCTGTCACTCTGAATGGCAAAGATGGAATGAATTTGACAGGAATGTTAAATCACAACTTTGAGGTGAATAATACCGTTTGCCTACATCGATTTCGACACCCAACGGAGTTAAGAACGTTTTGCGTGAACCTTGTCGGCAAGTCACTCCAATTTTTCAACTTTTCGGAGATGCTGCAATCAATTTGGCACCACTGACACAGAGCCCCAGCTATGTTTCACCGCTCAAAATGAAGCGCTTGTGTCTCCTCTTTCCAGGGATGTGAAAAATTGTTTGTAGGCACTTCCGCTTGGTAGTATTAGACAATGTCCGAAGTCGGTAGTCAAAATAAATGAGCTAAGCAACTGAAATCATTGCGCGGTACTAATAATCATATCTAGTGTCCAGGCTAAATCTTACGAACTCACAATGGCGAAATTATCCATAAAAAATCGACCATATTCAATTTGAAGATTAAAAATTATTATTGAAAGGCCCATTTCGCTTAAATGTCTAATGCTTTGACCACCTTTATGAATCTGTTCCCCAAGCGTGCTTACTCAGTCAGGGTCACAGGGTCCAAGAGAGCCTTACGACAAAGCGTGGTTCATAGTTCAGTTGTCAATAAAACGGTGCAACGACTAAGTGTGGCTCCGAACCGAAGATTCCACAAGCAGATCGCAAGGTTGTTATCCTTTGTCCTCCTATAAGAGCAATGCTGAACAGGAATGTAAGCTATTCTATTGACAAGAGTTCTTAAAAACCTTCTTTTTTTTTCAATTACAATTATTATAATCTACGTACTTATTAAAACTGTTATTCAAGTGGAAGCAAATTATCTTAGCTGAGTTCAAAATATTGTGTGTGGGTTGAAAGTGTTTTCTACTTAAATATGCAAAAGTTGGTTTTGACTTTAGAGCGACGCATCTTTATTAATGTGGGACAATTTGATTTTGAGCCCACACGTGCTATACGGCGAATTGGAATAGAATTGACTATCCAAATTGGGAGTGGTTTGGGGTCACGTTTGCGTCACAATTTTGCTAGTTAAGTGCTATCTGTTTAAGGGATTTTAAATCAGCGGGTGGAACTATAGAATTCAGTTTAAAATGTGTCTTATAGTTGACGATCGAAAGGTTGCAGCTGACATTCTATAAGTACAAGTGACAGATGAGTAGGATTCAAAGCTCAGGTATGAACCCTGCAAGATCTGCTTCCTAAAGTTATACACAAGAATTTCTAAACAAAAAAGAAAAGCATAACCCTATATTCGGTAGGTATGATGTACATTTCTGTTTCATTACTGATCTGCATAAATCCGCACTCATTCAAAGTTGATTGCCCTCTGCATCGTTGCACAATGATTTACGATGACGATGATCATATATTCATCCTCCTCGCAAAATGAAAATTTAGCTCGTTGTCAACTTTCTTTAGGTTAAGTGTACTCAACATTACAACATGCATTCACGCAGATGGAAGTCTGAAATTGGAACACATTCGTAAATAAATTTTCTCGGCAAAGAACAACAAAGTGATCAAAAGACGATGCCCCGCGAGTGGGTGTCTGGAGAAGTATATATTTTTTTTTCTTTTGTTTATTGAAAATTTTTTCTTTTTTATAGACAGTCGAGTGTTTATTAATACAACAGCTTCAGTCAATGGCGTAATTAATAAATAAGTGTGTTTTTGAATAGCTCATTGGGCTTATGTGTATTTCTGCTTGTTAATTGGAATTATGGTTCATTGTGAAGTCTTTGACATTTAACATTTGATTTGAAAAGAGACATAGACAATGTTCAATCATTTTGTGTGTCTCAAGTGGCTTTTTCCAAATGAAAGCACACAGCGGTTTATGACCAACGGAAACTGATGCAATCCATTTTAACAACTAGAAGTAGGACATAAAATGGAAACGTGTTAAACACAAATCTGTGTAGGTAAATCAAATGAACGTGAAATACTGTATACACTCGATAAGATTACTTTGACAGATATCATATATACAGAACCGAAAAACTGTTTACAGATAAGATTGAAATGAAATGACTTCAATAGACAGTCATATTGGGTGAATTTTAAAAAATAAAACAAACAAAAAAGTGAAGCAGCGGAATTGAACACGAAAGCTGCACGACAAATCTGTAAATTAGAATTTTATTATTTAGGCTTTACTTCGTCGAAGTGGTTAATTAGTTTGACATTGAACTATTAAGCCAGGTTCGATTCAAAAAAAAAACCCAACATTTCATTTTAAGGGGAAAGTCTGACAAACATCCGAGAGTATAAGTTTCATGAAAGAGCTTCTCAATTAGCCGCTTGGATTCGGCATAAAATTGTAGATCCCTTCCATTCGCCCCACAAAAATTAAAAACTCCCACAAAACGAGTGATTGTGAAGAGCTAGGTCTAGGGTCCCCAGGGATCTGTTGCGCCAACTTTATTATTATAACTACGGCGCCATTTCAAAACCGCATTTTATGAAATAAAAACCAAATGAATGGTTAAGATTTGAAGAATGCTTTCGACACAAACCCGTGAATGGTGAACTGCGGCTTGGTGAGATTCGAAACACCCTCAATGGACGGAATGTAGGTTCAACTGAAACTACATGGAGTAGATTTAAGTTCTTCTATGCACTGTCCATGCCAGAGACTAGTTCGACTTAAGTTTTTATTTGTCTCTACGTCAAAATGGATATTTCCGAGATTGATCCATAAAAGCCGCAGTTGCTTGTTCATCAATGGCGGCGTTTACAGTTTGGAAAAGCTTACCTAACGCTTTGCGAGTTAGGATTTTAAGAAGTTCACTCGTAATCAGTTCGTAAACAAGAGCACATTGACCCTTAGCAATAAAAAAAAAACATTTTAGATAAGACTTTTTGGCAAAAAATCAACTCTTGGTCTAAATTTTATAAAATAAAGGGGTAAATTTGACTTTGGGAAATAGTTAGATTGGAGTCACCGCTGACCAAATCTAAAGTGGCATTTATCAAATCACAGGGGTTTTTACTTTTTCAAATTTCTCCTTGCTTTACCTGTAAAATCATAACAATTTTTGTTAAATTGGTTATCATCAATGAAAACTTCAAGCCCGGCTCTGGTGAGACAACAAAATTGAGTCACAATAGCGTTCACTAGCAAAAGTGGACTTTAGAATCGAACTTTGTTTTTTTTTTTTCTCTATTTATAAGGGCCATTGAGGTAAGGTTTCATTTTTATCAAATGATCTCTCGGACCCTATAGCCTCTGTGGCTCAGTTGTTTCAAATTTGAAGCGTGGCTTATTTCCACTGCATCACTGTCTCGCAAACGTCTGATAAACCATCCGAAAGCACAAACTGTCGCCGGAAAAGCTTCTCAATTCAGCCGCTCGGACTCGGCATAAAAGTGTGGGTCCCTTCCAATCGTCCCTCAAATAAAAACCAACACAAAACGAATGGTTGTAAGAAGACTGATGAATATATTTATTTGCATTAATGTTTCTTTAAAACTTTGACCAATAAACCAACTAAAAGTTACAGCTCGTATAGTGAGTTTCCTCACAAGAACTTGTCGGTTGTAAGCAGTTTTAGTAGCCCCAATTTGTGCCAAGAAAGTCATTTAAAATTACACACTGGAGTAAAAACAACTCACTAAAGAGTAGAAGATATTGTCTGAGAGTTTATAGTTGCAACACAACTACAAACCAAGCAGCCACTAGAACTTAATAAATCAACTATACGTGAACAGAAAAATCTACAAAAATGACCTTCACACAAGTAGTTAAGTCCCAACTTGGCTTGGCTCATCTATAAAAACCGAAAAACCAGTTTCAGCGGCTCTTTGGAATGCCTGTTCTCATATGTCAATTATATCGCAATATATATCGCCCATAACTATCTGTACTCCACATCGAATGGTATACCATCGTCGGTCGTCACGTCATCCGTCTGTTTGCCTTTAACAAATCTGTTTCCAACCACACAAATGCCATTGAAGTTGTTATTTGTTTTCTTTTTTGCTCTGTTTTTGTTTCACCTGAGGTTTCGTCATCATCGGCACACAATTTGCTGCCTTATTACTCATCAATTATGGCCAAGAGGACCAGACTGGCCTGGCCGGCAGCAGCCCCTACATGAATGCAAAATATATACTCAATTGTTACACTCGGCTGGTTGCGGAGATTAATTCACCACACCACACACGAGCAATTCAAGTGGTTCGGTGCCATGATAAATAGAATACTCTTTATCATGGTTCGGTGCTACAAAGCCGGTTGGTGCGGTATCACCTCGTCCGTCCATCTGCACTCTGCACCTCTCTGGGGCCGTGCAAACTTATCGCACGCCAAAGTGCCAAGTGCCAACAGCCAAGCGTTATTTAGTTGCATTTAAAAGAGCAAGTAATGTGTGCACGAACGCTCTGGATGGGAACCGGTTAACGTAGGCAGGGTAACCCTATACGGGCATGGCGAATAAATTTATACGATATTCGATTACACCCTGGACAGAGCATTTGTTTCTTTTTTTTTCCATTACGAGAGGAGTTGCATCTCCTCAAGCAGACATATTGGCATTTCAATTACACACCGAACATATGTCACCTTAAGCTGCTACGCAGACTGCAAGACTTTGTATGGACGCTTTCGTGATAAATTGGAGAGAAAAAAGGCGACTGGCTGGGGTGCAGCATGTGGATGACATTTCAGGAAGTGGGAAAAGAAAGTATGGTGTGAGAGAAAGTTGCCCCGTAGCTGCTATGGGGTGGGTAGATTTTCATTTTGCACGATTTATCGCACAAATCTGAGCGATTGCGGATATTTTTCATCTTTGGTGTTTGCTTAGTGCGGGGATTTGCGAAAAGGTCAACGGTTTTAACGGGTTGAATGATGAATCCTTTTCAGTAGTTCAGAGCTTTGTAGATTTTTAGTTTCCACCTAAGAAGGATCCCAGTCTTAAAATCTAGTTAAATTCTTAAAATTTAGGTAGTTCGGCTTTGAACTAGGACCTTAGGTGCCAAAATGTCTTTTATTCCAATGACGCCCTGTTTTTGCATGGGAATGATTGTCGTACCCATGATCGTTTAGCCAGGTTCGAAGGGATTTATGATCTGATGAAAATTTGAATTCGCCGCACACTTTTTGACATGACCTTGGACTGGCTTTTTGCCAAATGCAGTTTCCACTTTTAGATTATCAGTTAACAGGTCCGTAGGGACCCAAGGCCTAGCTTCTCACAACCATTCGTTTTGTGTGTTTCATTTTTGAAACGAATGGAAGGGATCTTCAATTTTATGCCGATTCCAAACGACTAATTGAGAAGCTCTAAAGACAGTTATACTCTCGGACATTTGTCAGACTTTTGCGCTTAATAGTCCAACACACTAACCACTAAGCCAATGCGCCTACTTTAACAACAGTACCAGTGCGAATATTCATCTCATCAATGCCCAAACTTGACAAAAAGTCAACCAAGCGACAACCAAGGCCGATTCAACTTAAAAAAATACCCTTGACGCTGATACTTGTGTTTTAAGAGATGAACCTCAATTGATATTGACTCTGACTGTTAGTGAGAGCTTCGAACTAAAGGAGACATTAAGTGAATTCACTAGCACATTTATCATATTCTTAATTAAAATAAATTTCGGACGCTAATTAGCTACCTTTCTTGTGTGTAAGCTTTTCTTCGGGCGTTTTACCCCGTCTCTTGATTTTAATTGAATGCAAAATAAAACAATTGTACTTGTACCGATAATTAAGCAGCAACAACATCTTTTTACGTGTCGGGTATGTGCGCTTGGATTCGACCGTACACTTCGAAGGTTTCCACTTATCAGTTGCACAGTTTCGAACTTTATCAGCCGAACACACATTCATGAAAGCAGCTGATAAGAATATTTGTGCAGGGCATAATAGTAACAGTGTGTACTTATTAATTATTTGCATATTTGCACCTGTACAGAATTTCATTGTAGATATATAAAAGTACGTTTGATAATTCGATGAAAAAACTAATGATATCCACACGATATTGATGTTGTTATTGTTGCTCAAATGAAAAGTAAATCCGTCACGACGTTGCGTTGGATTGCACGAGCAAGTGACAGCAGTTCATTGGAAAGCCCAGTAAAATCGAGAGAGAAAGTCAGTTCATACAAAACATTTAAGCATATAATTTTGAATACATATCGAAAGATGTTGAAAATGTTGCCGACTATCAAAAAATCGACATAAAGTCAGATTCCTAACAACTACATGACAGCAGAGCGTGTGTCACCGTGTTCACCGCTTATGTGGTTTTGAAAAATATTTTATTTATGAATCACAATGCTTAGAATATAAATAAACCAACATCGACTGAGGGGGTAAGGTTTACAAAAGTCACCCGCCTTTTCCAAGTTGTTTTCAAGTTATTATAATTATTATTAATATTTAATAACAAGTAAAATTAATTTACAATATTAATGCAAACAAATTACAGCACTAGCTACAGGGTATTTCGTGATGCCAAGTTAATTGCACGTCAATTTTCTATTTCCACGTCATTTTTAATGGACGGTTAACATGCATTAAAATTTAAAGGGCATTATTCATGACAGTCGCCTGTAAATTCTTACTTGCGAAAAGGCGGTTCGGCACAGCGAGACAATTTCACTGTGATCTGGCCTTAAATTAAAACGACCGCCAAAGGAAGTTTAGATGAGAAACCGAAAAACTAAAAAAAAAAAAAAAAAACACTCCAGTCTTCCGGCCTGAAAAGTAGTATTGTCCAAACATTTACGCCAAAATTTGTAAAATGGCATTTCGGTGGGTGGAGTAAGACAAATTTGTCAGAAAGGTTAGCAATCAATACTGAAATGCTTTGAGAAAACTTTGGGCCAAGGCGTTTGTTACATTTTGTACTAAAACTTTTAAAATTTAAAATTTGGGATAAATCTTTCAGATCGATAAAAATACGCTACCTCGTTCAAAACAGCTCTAAAAGTGATTGCGCCGTACTAATAAACAATTTTAGTCTCGACTTTAAATTTACGGAGGCTCACAATTGCGAAATTTGTATGGAAAATATAACCACTGTGAACTACTAAAATTTAGAGTCGAAACTAAAAATGTTTATTGGTAAGGCCCATTGGGTTTATACACCCGACCCGGTTTCTAAACTGGACGATCCAGAAGGTCTCGTAGCAACGTTTTGTACTAAAATTTTCAAAACGTCACATGAAAGTAAATAAAGTTGGAAAAATCAAACAGATGGGAAAAAAATTGCAAGCAAAAAATACGGATATAGCTTGACAAGAGTTTTGCATAAAGTTAAATACAGGGGACTGCCCATTTTTGTACTAGATTTTGTAACATATCAGGGGTCGAACTACCGCATCAGTGAACGAGCAATACGTCACTGAACATTGTGGATTTAACATGCAAAACAATTAAAAATTCAGTCACGTAGTACTCAGTTCACGGATGCGGTAATTCAACCGCAGATTTTAGTGGTTTAAGTGCGACAAATCTGTAAAATCGAGCCCAAATTGCCAAAAAGGTAAGTACAAAGTTCGGGAATACTTTTCAAATGAAGTTCGAGAAAGTCTGGTGTCCGATTTTTTGTACTCAAATTTGTAAACTGTCAGACCGCAGAAGGTTAAGTCAGATCAATACAAAACTGCAACATTCCTCTTATAAAAACTACCAAAGCAAGTAAATCAAGCCATTGACTGTCATACATTTAATCGGGCTTAAATTTAAGAGACAAATGACCCAACAACTGTCTTTCATATTTGTTCTTGTTTATTTTGTTTCAGGAAGAATCATGCTGAATATATACATTTGAATTTGAACTTGTAAATTTCAGAATTTTGCATCAAAATTACCGCTCTCTTCGACAAACTCAAAGTTGTCAAATTTATTGTTCATCAACCTACTAAGCAAACATTCAGTGCCAACAAATTCCTGAGTATTATATAAGACGGCCATAATGAAGAGTGCACACCAGAATGAAGTTTGCTCCAGTAAGTGGAAGAGTGGAAGATGATCGGAATTTGGCTGTTCGTTAAAGAGCTGAACAAGTTGATATCTTGCATGCTTACAAGGCCGGTAGGTACAAGAATTCGAGCCATTCGCGCCTCGTTACATTCGGTTTATGGGCGTTCGGGAAGTTAGATCAAGAAGATGCCATTCCTTATTTCCCTAGCGGTTAGACCCATGTTTGGCCTAATGGCAATGCAGGGAAGAAAAATTGAGAAAACTATTTTATTTTCTAAAAAGGATACGTTCACAAATTTCTTTGTATATTTGAAAAACAATTTTTCCAACACGTCGATCTACCATCATCATTCAATCTTTGTAACCAAACCGATGTGAGAAAGCTAATTCAAATTCGTGATAAAAACAAACCAATATAAATCGTCGTTAAAGCCGTCCGTTGAATTGACCCACAAATTGACCTATAAAGCTGTCCTTAAATCTCCCTTAAACCATATCAATGGGGGAGCATTTCAGAAGCATTTAAGCATCATTTTCAAGGCAGCTATTTCCAGCAACCACCCTCAGCTTTCAATTAAAAATTTGCAACGAATGCCACAAGCTTTTCCCATTTATAGCCAGTTAGGTACTTCGTGACCTCGCAATTACAATGAGCACGAGTAAGGTCAAGCACAAGTGCGACTTCTTACAAGGTAGTATCGCTTCGTACGTAAAACGTTGCCAGCATTCACCACTCAAAGTTTCGAAAACTTTCAATTCGAAATGAAAAGTTTACGTCGCACTTTGTGTGTGCCGTGAATTTCTGTAAATGTTACGTATTCGCCAAAGTGAGTTCTCCTCTCTTTCGACTGCCTGAAAGATGTTCAATTTCACGGAAAGTCGTGTCATCCAAAGAACTGTCACTGCAGGCATCTATACAAATACATATATCCTTGCACTGCAATCAATTCCATTTCCGGTGGCAGTGTGATTGAATGAATCCCAAACTAGATATCGACTGATGAGACTTTTTATATCGCCCAAAGGGACACCAAATAACCATGAATGGGAAGAGGATGAGGAAGTGGGGGAAATAGAAAGCGCTCACCGATAATGTGCAGAAAAATACTTCCGGCATACGAATACCTATTAATATGGTTTAAGTTAGCCGCCATGGACGAGAATCGATTTATGTGACTATAGCCTTAAAAGCGACTCAATACCAGCACCAGGCAATACCAGGCAGTGCATAAAAGCGAAAAGTGGCAGCGAATTTCACCCGTAAGCACTTTTCCTTCGCCTGACTGTTGGCGCGCGCGAAAAGTGTTTAGAGTGCTGACGTTTTTTTTTTTTGTTCGCCGCCTCTATTCATCATCATCGTAAGAACGAAAAGAAAAAAAGAAGACCGAAACTGGAACAATGTACTTTCAATCCATCCATACGTTGGTCGGTCGGTCGGTCGGTCTTTCGTTCGTTGGTATATTGGACTTAGTTGTAGCAGTTTCAGTGTTTTATAACCGGTGCTGTAAACTTCAAAGGCTTTTATGTGCTTGATTTTGCAAGCGCCGCACCGTGATTGTTGTTCTTTGCAGGCGAAATATTACGACACTTTGGGTTCATTGTGATGTGGAGGACAAAATGTATCCGGGAGCATGGCCAAAATGGGGAAGGGGTAGTGCGTGTCACAAATGACTTACCTGTTCTTTTAGAGTGCTTGCGCGTAATCCCATTGCAATGTGTTGTGTAGCCTGGTTTTGTGACGTTTCTTTTCCCCCCTGTTTGAGTTTGTGTTTCTACTTGTGTTGCACTTTGAACTGAAGCGCGTTCAACTACAAGAAGGCTTAAGTAGAGTGTGATTTATGGTTAACGGGAATTTCATATTCACGCAAACGTACTTTTTTGTGGACTCATGGAAAAGTCGTTAAAAAGCTGTTTGGGAAAGTTGCAAATGGAATTGGTTTCTAAGAAAGTGTGCACGAGGTAAATAGTTTGTGAAATCTATTTTGTCTTAATCATTAATTTTTACCAAGACTTTCGAAAAGAAATGTTCTGCTTTGGGCGTTTATTGATAAGATTAAGCATGGAGCATGTTTCTATTGGAGAATTGCTGTATGTCTCGATAGAAAACGCTGCTCTGAGCTTCCATTGAACGAAAATGGATTTCTCCGAACATTTCTAACCAAAATGACACTGACAGCTGTCACACTTTTTCGAAAGTCTGCATCTTTGTCGGCTAAAGACGAAAATTCGCACAGTCTTTGACAGTTTCTTGTGAATGACAAGTTTAGTTTGATGGTAATGGGTGCGTTGGAGAAGATTTTCTTCATGGCCTATGACACTGACAAATGACGTCGATCACTATCGAGTTTTAGAAGTCGATTTTTGATAAATATGTTAAATATGAATATATATATCAAATTCAATGGAAAAATCTTTGCGATTACAACTAAGTTCACAATCACCTTGTACCTTGACTTTTTCTGACGTTTTTTCCCATTACATTTGCCAATGCTTTCAATACAACTCTTTGTCTGGCGCTTTTTATTACACCCGTTGAAGGCCAAATGCCCAACGGAAACAAGTCTATTTTTATTGTAATCAGAACGACTAGAAGAGCCCATGTCCAAGGTACGATTTATTGTGTGTCGATATCACAATCGTATAATTATCTGTTCAGACGGATTTTAAAACAGGTACTTACAAAGTATGTTCTGTCAACTGCAATGACACATCGGTGTAGCTGTCAAAAATCAGTTTGTGACAACTGTCAAGAGAGTTTATCTGGATTTCAGTGTTTTGTCAGAAGACAGACCTTGAAACGTCGACAGTAAAAACCAGAACTACACTTTCCTTCCAGTTATTTAAACAATCACCAAGTGATAATGCATAAACACCTGTCCCGTGCCAGTCATGCAAATAAATGCACACCCAACTTGCACCAATCGAACCAGTCGTATGTTTGTTCACATCAAATGACCGATAACGTATTAAAATTCAACACATAGCGAAGCGTGTGCTATTATTTAACAGAAGTAAGACACCCATCTTATTAGTCTACATTGACAGCTTGTAACATCGAGTGCGATCTCTTACAGTTTAAAAACAAAGCCAATCCAAAGAGTGATCGTTAAAAAAAGCGTTCAAAAATACAACACCTACTTGTGCTGTTTCGTGTTAGGTAATCCCTATCAGGCCCACAAAACAGGCTCTCTCTCTCTCACATTTTGGCTGTGTATCTGTACACTCGTATTTCCATTTGGTGTTCAACTGAAATCAAAAACCAGACGACAAAATTCCACCGATGCGCTACTAAGCGCAAAACACGCTACATAGCAGCAGCTATACAACGATGATGATGGCGATGATGACGAACACAGCAACAACCATAATGCTGATGATTCATCCAGGCGAGCACATACAGATACTGCTGGAGTCATTGGAATTGTGGTGGCGTCAACAGAAAACGAAACAAAAGAGACTGAGCACAAGCAGCCAGTTGTACTCGTTGTATAGCTTTCATCAGCAATATTTGAATTACTGCTGTGGTTTCAGAGAACTTTATGTAACGGTGTGTTAAAGTTTAAAACCCCGATGACACTCGCTGCCCTCTAGTGAGTGTTTGTGCTTAAAGAGGTCAGTGCCTCTATGCACCTCCGATCTAGTTGTGCTCACCTCGAAGCATTTCTCTGTGTATACTCTTGGGAACACCTGGGTTGGGAATGTCAATTGACTTTCTAATCCACAAATTGATGCCAAAAAATAAAAATAAAAAACACCGACGAATCTTAAATGAGCACTCAGGCGAAAGTAAAATCGATAAATATACCAAAGCAAGGTTCAATGGAACACAGCAACAAAGAATAGATAAGCAAAAAAAAAAAAATCAGTTTTTTCTGCTATTCTTCTGCGGATGGGCGAGGTGGATGGATGGTGCAAAAGAAAAAAAGGGGTGGCAAATGGGTAGTCGGCTTCACAGTGTTGCCAGTTTGGTTGCCGTGGGACAATGGGTGTTGGGTAAATTAATATTTTATGCAGAATGAAAAAGACGACTGGAAGTCTTGTAGTACGTTCGCTACGAATGTTGTATAAACAACATTTATGTAGCACTGCGCGAACTCGCCAAGCACCCTTGGAAGTCATATACGAACTGCGATCTTAACTCAATACGTCTGACCCACTTGACGAGCTGCATTGTGCAGTCCTATACTAATACTATGATACCTTTGAGCAGGAGGGATTTCCCTGTTCAATGAAGCTGTACCTACTTTACAGGGTAACAGTTGACGACTTCTGGATGAACATTTACTTAAAACTACGGATTTGGATAGGATTATTTGAAAGGAGGCTGTCATTAGGATGACTTTCTTGAGATATATTCGTTTATTAATTGAAAGCAGTCACGTAACATTTCTGACGAAAACCATCGAAAGGTAAAAACCTAAATAGCTAGCAAGTTGGTGCTGAAGCTAACATATGGAAGTGGCTTTCAGTCAAGTCTTTAACCAAGCGAATGAAATCTGCGGACAATCGAAAAGAAATAATTCAGGAAATAGCTTATTTTGGTGGAAGCCGATATCTTCTGGGCGACTATAGTCGTACCTAGGCTGACCAGGCGCACACTTTAAAGAGATGCCCTCTTTTTATCTAAAAGATAAAAGCAATTTGGCCTCTTTTTTGAATTTCTCTGTTTACGGAATTTTACGACACCACCAAAATACAAAAAAGAAATAGTTTTTCAACTCTAATTCAGATATTTTCTTTGTGAACCCGACCCAAAATATATTTGTACCCAAACTCATTCACTTCTGAATATTTTGTTTTTATTTTTTAACAATCGCCTGAACACACCCATTCATTTGACATTTCAATTTCTTTTGCAAATTTTATTGAATTTGTCAAAATTGATGTTTTTTGTTTGTTTTAATGAATTTAAAAAAATATTTATACATTTTTTGTTACTTTGGGTGTTGTTTTTTGTTCCCCAATTTTTCATTTGAGATTTTTGAAGGTGTCCTCTTTTTGCTGGGCTGGGATCTGTTCACCCTAGTCATACCTGATTTGCTACAAGGGTTCAGGCGTTTTAAACGTGCATATGAAAGTAAATAGTTACACAATGTCTAGCGTATAGTTCTTCGAACGGAACGGACCCCGCTTCGGTTCGTATGTCACTAACTTGGATTCCAAAATGTGTTATGGAAGTCGTGTTTTATCTAAAATCATAATGAGGTGTTTAGATTAAGTCAGGCGTTTCTCCTCTACCCGTGAGCATTTAGAGACTATGACGGACTGTTTGTAAACGAATCAATGAAAAGAAAGTGTTCAGAAACTATCTACTGCGATGGTTTCCTATGTCACTCATATTCACATTATTGCGAATAGGGAAGCGATGGAAATGCTGGTGTAAAACGTCTATGTCTATCCAAATAGTGGCGCAGATCTAGTACCAAATCTGTTCTTTAAAGCTTTGAGGGTTCCTTATCAGAAATCGGCCTTTATTCTGCAGCTTGCTTTGGCGTAAAATAGTCTTCTGATCCTGTTTCTGATTTGTTGCTGATGCTTTTCGCAAAGATAACTTGAACTGGCACACAAAATAAGGTCTGTAAGCAAAAGCGCCTACATTTTTCGATTGAACTAAATTATTAAATATGCTTTTAAAGGTTTTAACACTTAGTTTCCATTTTCCAGCCAAAATTATGAACTCCAACCTAGTTCCAGCATAAATCGCTTCCCTTTGGAAAATTGAAGAATTTTTGGGATTAATAGAACAGGTTGATTCTGTTAAAATATGTACCTACTTCCAAGCCTACAGCACGGCGGCACTCAATATCCACGGTAAACAACACCAGCTGAGCTGAGGTGGTAAGTGGCTACTCCCTATTTAACTCCTACCCGACATCGACACTAAATTCGATAAAAAGGGGGTCGACGTCGATTTCAAACGTACGTAAATGCGTTTGTATCAAAGGACCTGCGTCACACATATTTTAAAAGTATTTGATCAATATTTGCCGGCTTTCCCAAAACAACCCTTACCGGACCAAACACAGCTGCACTTGCTCAACTACCCGCCCTTGGGGTCAAGCAGTGCCGACAGGATATAATATGCTTCAATTTCAAAGGTCGTGTTAAAGAAGTGTCAAATATAATTACTCTCACTGTTTTAAAATCTAGCAATTGGCAACACCGATCATTCGTTTAAAGAGACAAAAAAGCTAACCCCAAAAATTGAAGCATTTGCCTGTGCGCTTCTTCTTCGCCCTGAAACCGGGTAAAAGCCAAAATCCAGCAGTACAAATGTAGGAAAAGTTATCAACTCACCTCATTGATTACACGAAATATATTCAACGGGGCTTGCACAGAAGACAATCGTGATCGGCTGAATAAATAGAGTGATATTTTTTCTTCGATTTTCCTCTTGACTTCTCCAGCAACACGAAACACGCCACGCAAATTCGATTCTCTTCGGTTAACTCCTTCGCCGTGGTGAAGGAAGGAATTTCTTTTCTTTTTTTTTGTATTCGCACAGAAGAATATTTAAGACACAATTCAAATAACTTATCAAAAATATATATTACACACAAAAAACAGAACACAATTGCACTCGATATATTGTATTTTATATTTTTACAATGAAAACAAACAAAACCACTATAAATTTGCTTTTTTTTTCTATGTAATTAAAAATGAAAAAATAAAACCGAAAAAACTACGACGGCAGCGACGATGATTATCGATGTTTTTTTTCTTTGCACTTTGTATTTTTTTTTTTTCTTCGCTGTTATCGCTTGAATGAGACCGATTTCAGGAAATACTTTTTGTTTCTAGAAGGCGGTTAAATGGAACTGCACTACGATATCTGCATTATTGCAGGTGTTTTCCTTGTTTTTGGTAATTTTGGAGCCAATACAAATTAAAAATGATAAACACAACAAATCCACGCAAGGGGTTTCACGAAATACGCCCTATCCGTATCACATAACCTCGATAAATGTGCGGTATTCGAATTTTTTGCTTTGTGCTTCGACATGACTTCGCCGCGATGTGAGTGCATCGAATTTCAATTCGCCGGCTAATATATTCGAATTGGAAATGTGCTGTCAGCTGTTTTGTGCAATATCCGGTAAGGTAGTCTGCAGTGGCTGTAAATGTTTGGTATGGTAGGGCAGTATGATTTGCACTTGTTAGCTCAGCTATGTTTATACAGAGCAAAGAAAGAGGAAATTGCAGAAACCCAAGGTTTTGACAATATTGTAAGCGTACCTGTGACTAAACAAGCGCAATATGGGGTGAAGATAATCAGAAAGCGTGTTTCACGTGTAGTGTGTTGGACCAGGAGATGTTACTTAAATAATTTTTCTCTTAAGCCCTTGAAAAAGGGTTTTTAACCACTTTCGACAAACTAACATACATGCTTCTGCGCGGAATGATACCATGCAGTTTTGGCCAGAGGACGAAACTTTCGTAATAATTCGCTGGGTCACAGGTTAAAGTGGCACCGCGCTAGACAAAGCAAGTTTACCGATTTCAAATTTATGTCTTTCCACCGTGAGTAGCTCGTATTAAGTAAAAGAAAACTATTCAGGCTCTCCTCTGCTCGCATGCATGTCTGATGTCCTCGCAGATCTGCACATAGTTTTCCTAAACTTTCACCTTTTTCAAATATGAAATAAAAGAGTGCCCACTTTTTTCTGTAATATAATTTATTTTTATTCCGAATAATAATGAAAATAATAGTAAAACTATTTCAATATGTAATAATTATTAATAATTATAGACTGATTGGTTTCATTTCAAATGCTTTCCAGCGTTTGTTTCATTTAATTTTTGCAATAATTTTCTGTTTGGTTGGCGCGACTCCTTTCCAATTTTGGAGGAGGCTGCTCTGCTCTTATGTACAAGCACATCACTTTAATTATAACGTGTGTGTGGGCTTCATTATGCATGCAGTTATCTACATATTATATAATTATTATGTTGTGTGGATCAGTTTAGTTTTTAATTGAAATCTTTGTTGAACAAAAAAAAAAAAAAAAAAAATTAACTACGACAAAAATACTTAATTTAAGAAAAAAATAAAATAAACAGAACTACGTATTATTAAACAAAATAAACTTAAAAAACAACAAACGAGATATGAAAATAAAACAATAAATTAAAGGTACACTTTTGCTTCATTAATAAATTTGCTTGCTATTTGATTTGAACGGTCTTCTGCTTTCGCTCCTTTTCATAAGTAAACCCCATCGCATGCGAGAGTTTAAAATAAGAACTAAAAGCGTCAGCTGAATGGGGGCTGCTCTGTGAATACGTGCAAAATAGTCGGCGCGCTCTGCTGGGAAACCTGCAGGTCGGCACTTATGCCCAACTGCCAACAGTTTCCCCAACCAAACACGCCCAATATTGTGCTCACAAATAAAATATATATTAATTTGTTTCTTTTTTTTTTAAACTCTACGGTTAGATTATATTTATCTCTTACATTTTACTCTAGTTCCCTTGGTAGGGAAAGTTTCTTTTGTTTGTTTTCTCTGTTACTTTCATCGAGCGCCGGAGTTGCATAGTGCGGGTAACTTTACATAAAATAATACGTTCCTATAAATGCAGATTACACATTTGACAGGCTTCTGTTTATAATGGTAGTAATTTTATTTATTATCCAATTGAATTTGTTGCCTAAAAAATTTTCTTTGTATAAATTTCAGCTGCTACTTAATTTACAAAGTCGAGTTTTGTGGTATAATCTCGTAAATCTCGTTTAGATCTCATTCGCGCGCTCGTGTTCTCCTTCGACAAAATAAAAATAAAAACAAATAAATTTAAATATAAAATACGTTACCCAAGACGATACAATTTCTCATCCATATAGCTATACGTGTGTAAAGTGAATAATATTAATTAGATAATAAGAAGAATAATATATTTTATATATAAATTGATAATTGGGTGGTTTCGTGTAGAAAAAAAGGTTATGTTTCGGGTATTGGTGTGTGGGAAGGGGGTTTTCTGAATTCACTTAAAAATACGAAAATATAAAATATACAATGAGAGCGACAAACACAACACCGTAGGTGAGGGACTTTTTAAGAATCGCATTGTAGAAATCGTCGGACTTGAGCTTGAGCTCGGCAATTTCGCGCTTCAGCTTCAGGTTCTCGGCCTGGGTCTTGCCGAAGCGGTCTTTGTAGAGAATCAATTCTTCTTCGTGTACAACGGCAGCATTGTTCATGGCAACTATGTCCTCCTCGATGAGTTTGTCAAATGATTCCTCTGTTGAACTGGTGGAGGAGGCGGTCGAGTCTCCAACATCGATTATGGATTTCGCAGTATTTGATTTGTTTTCTGCGATCACCTTCTGCAGAGCGTCTTTCTCGTCGCGCAGACCGTCAATATCTTTCGTTAGTTCGGTGATTTTGTCCTTGAGGGACGCACATTCGGTGTGCAGAGAGTCCATGCTAAATGCAGCTGTGGACTCTTTGTCTTCCAGTTGTATGTGTAGCTTGCGGATTTCGTTTTGATAGTCTGCTATGGCCTGGGCCTGTTGAATGCAGTCTTCGTCGTTCTTGAGGGTGTCCTGCGTTTGCAGTTGAGACGGAGATGATTGTACTGCCGATGAGGATTTGTTTCCCTGTTTGGTGATTTCGTTGAGGGCTTCTCGTAATAGAGCCACGCTCTGCTGCAACAAATGCTGTGATCCGTTTTCGAGTTCCTGATTGCCGTTCTCACCGCCAGTGGTGGGCACATTGCCGTTGGCTAGTTCGGATTCGAATTGTGCAAGGTTCCTGGCGACCAGTTCGAGCTTGTTGGTGAACTTCACCGACGACAGCGACGAGGAGGCTGTGGTAGTCGTGCATTTCTCCTCGAGATCGTTATTTTCGCTCTCGCCACTCGAATCGGATTCATTGCAGATAGCCTTCATGATGTCGAAGGAGCCTTCTTTCTGGTTTAGATCCGAGTTCTCGAGCCACTTCATGATGGTGGACTTCTTCGCTGCAAGGTTGGTGCTGTTGTTGTCCTGATTGTTTGCGTCATTGTTTGCTTCGTTGTCGACAGCATCGTTGTTGTCGTCATCGTCGGGTTCGATGCCATCCGCTAGTGTTGTAGCGGTGCTGCTGCTGTTTGTGTTTGTTGTGTCGACGGAATTGGCCGTACTAATGGCATCCACGACGTTTTCGTCGACGAATTTCTCCTAAAAATTAACAAACGAAATAAATGCAAAACTGAAAATTAATACAATTAAATATTTCGGACGCAACAGGCCGATGGTGGTTTTTTGTGCGAAGGTATAGAAAGGTAGCTTCCTTCGAACGATAGGGGAACACAAATTTCAGCATCGACTTCCCCCGAGTGAGGTACGAGTGGCGGGCGAAATACATCATCAGATTTAAATCTGAAAAATCTTTGAAATCTGGAAACAGATCAGCAAGGCTGGATGCTTCTGTTACCTATATCTAAACTTGCATTAACCTAGAAATACGACTCTGTGGCGTGTTCTTGAAAGACGAGAATCAACGGAATGTGAATTTCCTACTCAATTCTCCAGAAATGAACGTCAGAACTTTGTGACCACCTGACACGGTCCACATGAATGCCACCGCTTACTGCAAAAGGGCAATTTTTTGGAAGACTGCCAAGAAATTTGTATTTCTTCGAACCCGTAGCACGTGCATGGACGCTTGCCAACTCCCAGTGCATCTGCTCTTCGCGATTACGCAGGCCGCCCATATTTTTCGAAACAAAAATTCACAATAAATCCCGACAAAGTGCAATTATCTCGGCTAACTCTCAAATTACAACAACTTGTACAGAGGAACGACAGAGGAATGACTGTGCGTTCAATTAACAGTAGCAGCAGACAACAACGAGAACAACAGCGAAAACAAGTTTCACTTATCTCGCAGTTTCAATTGATTGTTTACGACCACGTTGGCCTCATGAGTGATGACGCAACGGGGTCAATTGGTCAATTTTCGCTTCACATCCGACAAAAATATTCGCTTACCTTTCTACTCTCCTCTTCCAGGTCCAATTGTTCGGCGCGGGTTAGCAAAAGTTCGCCGATTTTCTTTTTGTACTCCTCGCATTCGGTCTCTCGCTCCTTTAGCTTGTCAGCTAAATCGGCTGCTGTAGCATCGAAATTGCTCTGTTCTTCGTTCGTTTCGCGCTGGCACTTCTCCATTTGGTCCTTGTATTCACTGTACTCGGTCTCTAAGCGCAACAGCCGGCTATTTACATCTTGCAAGTTCTGTTTTGTATATCGAATCTGGTCGCGAAGCAGTGAACACTCGTACTCACTGCTCGAGTATTCCCGCTCCATTTTAGAGAGCTTTTGCATTGCATCCATGCGCTCCTGATAGACTTTGCGTAAGGCTTCTTTGGCTGAATTCTGATAGACAAACTTTTCGTCTTGCAACTTGAGTATCTCCTCCTTCAGCTGATCGGCGGGCGAGTTCTTTTGAAGGAATTGCAGCTTGTTCTCCAGCAAATCGATACGATTTAGTAAGCGGTCTTCATCGATCATCGATTGCCAGCAGATTGTCGTATTCTTTCGAGTAGCGTCCAGGATGTTTTGTATGTTCTGCAGTTTTGCTTTCAGAAGCTTCTCCCGTTGCGATGTCTCCTGCATGTACAAGTTTAAGCGATGCAATTCCTCAAACGAGATACGACTGTCGCCGCGGAACGTTGACTGACCAAGCTGACTAATTGATATCGCCTCTCTGCCATCAGGTAAATATGGTTTGACGGATGCAATTATGCAGCCGTGAACCTCCTTGCGCGAGTTCTCCATTACTTCGACGCCGAATTTGACCACATCGCCAAAGTTCAGCTCAACTGGCTCCGAGGCGGGTATTTTGCGTTCGTTTATGAACGTCCCGTTGGAACTTTTCGTGTCCTTGACGTAAAATTTCCCATCACTGGAGTACCAAAGGACGGCATGGTTGCGCGAGAGTACCTTGCAATCGAAAATCGCATTGCTGTCGGATGCCTTACTTTTGGCAATGCAACGTCCCACTTTGCATTCGATATTTGGCGCAAGGAGAATCGTGCGGGTCTGGAAAGGATGCGAGTCTGGTTGGCATATTAGTACAATGCGAGCCAGAGAGTCAAGCGATTCACATTCGGCGGAATCACAGTTAATAATCGTGGTCGTTCCATTATATTCCACTGTAATTGTATTTATTGCTGCATTGGGAGCTCCGGATTCTTCTACTGCTGTTGCTGCTGCTGCTGCTGTTGCGGATACGACCGATCGTTGCACAGGGGAAGGTGCAGCCATCATTAGAACGTTCGTTTCAATCATTTGCGATTGGTTTTGATCATCATCATAATTTATCCATTCGTTGCTAGCAATTACCATAACTGCAAATGAAAACAATGTTTCACATCACAAGTGTTATGATTAAAATGTTTTTGGGCGGAATTTACCTTAATAAGAATTAGCACGAATTATTGGAATTCTCTGATTTTTTTTCGTACAAAGAAAATCATTAAAATAAAACGTCAAGCGAATTACTACATTTTCATTAATCGTCGGCAGAGTAGTTCAGAAACTGGTGTTTTATTTCCCGTCTTCGTGGGGACATTTTTTTTGTTTTTGGCTATTCCTTTGTGGGGTTATTTGTCAGCGCCATTGTTATCGAGCTGCCATTTATATGTTTTTCTTCCAATGAAAGTGCTAAAATTTTAAATGGTAAAAATGTCACAGCAATATGTCCTTATTAATTTGTATTTATTTTAAAGTATTTCTTACTACCCCAGTGGAAACGCAATTAGTTTGTGCGAACAGGCGTATATGCCTCTGTCATCTTGTAAAACAGAAACACCGCACTTACTTAAATGGTCATGCATAATATTTTGTTGGGTATTGCACGGCGGATTTTATTCGAACCAAATATGCATTTATTTATTTATCTACCTATTCCGTGATATAAGGCAAAATTCCTTGAAGGAGAATGTTAGATAATAGAACAGTCAGATATCAATCGCTTTAAAAAGCAAATAGTATCACAGCGAAAGTCCTCGGAAGAGTTATAAATTTCCCTAAATTCTGACTAGTTGGTAACGCCTTAAATTGAAATGACATTTCAAAAAATGTAGGTCTGAATTCGCCGTAATGAATTTTTTTTTATATTTTTTTATATCTTGAACATAAACTATTTGTAATTATAATTATTAAATAGAAAAATACCGGTGTATATGAGAGACAGTAAGGATGTCGGTTTTCTATAAGCTACGAAAAAGGAATAGCATTAAAAACATATCAGCGACAGCACGAGAAACCTAAAATATTTCCCTTCACAAAAACAAAATCAGCTGATTGCTCTCAACACATTTTATTCGAAGGAGTACGTTTGCAAAATAAGAAAATGTTACGAAACAGGATCATGGAAAAATGCATTGTAAGAATTCACAATCATAGTCAAATCTATTGCCACCACCGTTATGTTTATTCTTCTTAGCGTGCCTTCGCTTCCAAGACGACACCACATCAAGAAGCACTCATGGCTAGGGGTTTGCCAAAGAAATTGTCAATTCCAGGGGTCGATCACATCGTAGTGGTTGCGTCCGGCAAAGGAGGAGTTGGAAAATCAACAATAGCAGGTAACTTTCGTGTTGTGAACTCGAAAATATGATCAATCATTACGTTGGATATTTGCAGTTAACCTCGCGGTAAGTTTTGCAGCGCTGGGAAAGCGGGTCGGGCTTCTTGACAGTGACATATTTGGGCCATCAATCCCACTCATGATGAATTTGAATGAAGAACCCTTGGTCAACGATCAGAACATTATGATACCACCAATAAATTACGGCGTCAAATGCTTATCCATGGGGTTGCTCAGTCAATCTGGGGCGATGATTTGGAGAGGTCCCCTAGTTATGTCCGCTCTGCAGAGGCTGCTAAAAGGTGCCGCTTGGGGTCCTCTGGACGTTCTGATCGTTGACACTCCTCCTGGCACTGGAGACGTCCATCTGTCGCTGGCGCAAAATGTTCCTATATCGGGGGTTCTTCTGGTCAGTACTCCACAGACGGCGGCACTTGAAGTCACAGCCCGTGGTGCCGAAATGTACAAGACGCTTAAAGTGCCGATATTGGGTTTGGTCGAGAATATGGGATATGCTATATGCAGTAACTGCGAGACCCGTATGGATATTTTCAAGAATGTCACAGAGCAATTTGCCGGCAAAATGGGAACAGGTGTGGTTGCTAGTATGCCAATGGACTCTAAAATAACAGATTGCTGTGATACGGGCGTTCCAATGGTGGCGAAATTCCCCAATTCAGCATATGCGGAGAGTTTTCGCCAGTTAGGTGGGCGCATTCTAGATAATTTGAAGGCACAAACTGAAATAAAGACGTAGTAGCGCTTAATTGTTTTTCTTCTGACTTCAGACTTTGCCCGCCATTAGTTTCCCAGGTTCACCTGATATTTGCATTTGACAAACGATGACGTGGAATAGATACCATAAGCGTGTCATCTAGCGACGTTACAAAAACTTTCGATTTTAAACTAAACAGCATCATTTATTTTTCTTCAACTTCTTCATCTTCTTCATCGCTTTCTTGTGGGCATACCGATCATTGCGAGCGGTGACCTCTTTGAACTTTCGCTTAGTGAATTTCTGGAACTCGGCATCAGCCATTAGTTCATCCACCAGTGTCTTCTTCTTATTCCTGCGTGTGTCACGCTCTTTGTAGAAATCTAATGGCGAGTGCAGGACTGTACCAACCTGGGGACAAACATAACCATTCAGTAATTAACCCGACTGATAACCGTTATTAGAAACCTTACCTGGAAGTATTTTGGCAGCACTTTCAAGTCGTTTTTCTTGTAGAAGTGCTTCGGATTTAGCACCGATCTCATTTGGAGGATTTTCAGATCGTTTTCAACTTCCTCCGTGACTTCGGTTGCAGGCATGTTAAACCATCCCTCGCCCTTGTTCTTTCCCCGTTCGATCTGAAAGCAGAAACTTTGTTAAATGTGCTTTACACGCGTACAAATTTGTTAGAATGAATTTTTGGATCAGATTACTAAAGAAGACATCAATGTGGGCTGGAATTCATCTCAGAGACTACATCCTAGTTGAACCGAAAGCTGTTTAGCGTTTCATTGCGTGTGCGGTATGTTGGCAAACTTATAAATCACAAAAAGAAGCTCGACCCGTTGCGACAGTCTATAAAGTTTGTTCACTTGTGTCCCATCGGCCTTACAGGTGCTGTTAGTGGCTTTTCAACAGTTCCTAAGATTACAATGGATGAAACTATGTGCTTTCGGTTCGGAGTCTAGGCGGATGTTATGCCTCCTCAAGCAATGAATTCCAGTCACTATACTTGCGACAGCAAGCTTCAGCAGTCGAATATTTCATCATGTGTTGCGAAAATTAATTAAAATGCCGGCAGAGTTCAACTTACCCTTCTCAGGTCTCGCAGGGTTTTATCGCGAAGCTGTGGCAAGCCCTTTTTCAGCTCTAATCCTTCGTTATTTGAGGTTTCCATGTCCAAAGGTGTACTTCTTTCATCAGCAAATTTGCCAGTACACAGGTCGAGATGCGGGAATACAATATCTTTGTTTGCACGTTTCGTATAACGAAAATCTGTCGATTTATTTTTCATTTTAGCTTCATGCGCTGACTCGACCATTTGTCCTGCAAGTTCCAATCCCTTCTCGAACCGGGTCGGCTTTGCCTTGGCAATGGATTTGACGAGGATATGTGATATGTCATGACTGGGTGGTGGTAGGCCTAAATTGAGAGGAATTAAAAATAAATTGCTGCAGCAGAGTAAAACTTGTTGCTTTGATTTACCTCCATAGTCACCATCATCTTCTTCCTCGGAGCCGGGGTCTACGAATTCCTCTGGTTTTGGAGCAAGGGGTCCATTACCACTGAAAGGACGTTTCGACTTAACTTGTTTAGTTTCTGCTGTGTTTAAAAGGTCTTGGTTTCCCGCCGTATCCCAAACAAATAGCGACATTTCGCGGTTATTTTGTTTCACAAACCAGAAGTAAAAGCTATGCGCTCGCTTGCCATGTGCGACGGCTACAGTTGACAGGCAAACGAAAAAATGCAATAATTTGCCAGCTGGTGTTTTTCTACCGAATACGGCGCCATCTGTGTGTTCGAGTTTTTCTTTAGGTCGCCGCTGTGGCAAATAAACTGATGGTGAAATTATTGTGTAATATGCTAAAAAAAACAGATTCCATTTTGCCAACATTAACATCCGTGATATTAGGCATGTTCTTCGATATCAGGAAATCAAAGTAAAGAAGGAACGCAATTTCAACAACTATGCTCTACTTGACACTTCGAGGACTCACAGTTGTTGTTGTAATTGAAAATGACTCCCGCATAGACAAACCACATGATTTGTATAGTTTGTCTTAACAAGGTTATGGATTAACTTTTTTATATCTTGTCCGTTGAAAGTTTTCACCAGAGACAATACTGAGACCCCCAACTCGCAATCCTTGTCTCTGGTTTTCACAGTCACACTGCATCTTACTGGAGATCGATGAATTCCTGACTAAACAAACCCAAATTTAATTTTTATAGCTTCGGCTGGCATTCCTTTAGTTATCTAGCGGTCAATCGAACGCGAACATCAAGCGGATAAAATATTTTCAAACTATTGGGTACAAATGTTTCCGTACTTTTTTCAGTTAGTGGTCAAATTCTCGGGCAAGGAAAACATTCGGGACAGGTAGCTTTGCCTTTGGACTAAAGTATATTTCACTCTGAAATATACTTTATAGCGGAGACTAGGCTTGCATCGCGCAGTCTTTGCGGTTATCGTAAAGCATAAAGATGGAACATAGTATTTATTGTTGCTTAGATGATGTATGAATACGAAGAAGAAATAAGCTAGGAAAATTACAAGCTTGAGTCAATTCTAAGCCCACTACGATTTATCACCGTTGTTGACACTGCGCACGAAATAAGACACTTTTATAATTTAAATTTTTTATTTTATATTTGTTTACAAGTGAAATTTTCTTTACAAATTACTAAAATAGTTCTCTCAAAGAAAGTTACCTACATTCGTTTTTTTTTTTTTTTTTACTACTACTGCTGGCTGCTTTTCCGTTACTTGTATATTTGCGTAATACCCCCGTAAGAAAAGTGGGTGCTTAAACTTAATTCGTATATATTTGCATATAGTACTTCTAATAATAATAGTTTATTTATATAATATTTACATGTTGCTATAGTTGCTATTACAGTAGTTATTCAATTATCCTTTCGTAAAACTATAGAATCGAACTAATTAACAAAACAAAGAGAAAAATAGTGCTGATTCCGCGCAGAACAACTGCGTGCCTGTCGATTTCCTGATCTTTTGGTACTTAACAAGTGCAAGTGGATATTAAGTCGAACGAATCACATCCTTGGTACTACAAAGTTGTTCTTCCTCCAGGGTGTGAGTGTGTGGTTGTTAATAAGAAGAAAACTTTAAGAATTCGTTTTGATTGATCGAATTTTATAATCCTGCTATAATAACTTCGTGTTGAGCTTCGTCATCCATCTCGGGCATTTCCTGCTTATGGATGACCACTGTCTGTCCCATTTGTACCTGGTCTTCGTGGTTTTGTTGCGATTGTCGTGGCGCTGTTTGTCCTGCAATTGTGAATCATACAGTGCTATGTTTTTGACGTTGATTTTTAAGTGCAACTTACCATATTTCTCGTGGATTCCTCTATGACGCTTCAGGGCAAATCGATCGGCAAATGCTGCTGAGCAGATATCACATTTGAATGGCTTCTCACCGGAGTGCACCTTGGCGTGGTTCTTGAGATGAGCTGCCTGACTGAATGCTGATCCACAGATTTCACATTTATAGGGTTTTTCGCCGGTATGGATTCGACGGTGATTCCACAGGGTGGCGTGGCGGGCAAATCCTTTGTCGCATACTTCGCACACATACGGTTTCTCGCCGCTGTGTGTTCGTTCGTGATTCTTGAGATGCGGTGACTGGGAGAACTGCATGCCGCATGTTTGGCATCTAGCAAATCGGGATGTGCTTAGTGTTGTCAGATTTTCCCATATAAAAATAATACTCACTTGTAAGGTTTTTCGCCGGTGTGAATTCTGGCGTGGTTCTTCAAATACACCGCTTTAGCAAAGGCCAGGCCGCAGATGGTACATTTGTAGTTCTTCTCGCCGCTATGCAGCTTCTTATGCGACCACAAACTCGAGTATCTCGAAAACGTTCCACCACAAATGTTGCACGTGAAAGGCTTAGGTGTTCTGCAAAATTGTGACATTAATAAACTTTCTATTATTTTAGTGTCAACGCATCATACTTACTCTGACTTGACTTGTCGCTGATTGCCGCCCACAAATATCACGCCTGAACCGTTGCACTTCTGGCACTTGGTGACCGTTGCTAGGTTTCGTTTCTTCACTGGATGGTGTCCCACAATGGTTTCATTACATCCATTGTCTTGAATCATTCCGTGCTGCTGCTGTTGCTGATGTTGATTTTTTCGACCACCACCGCCGTTCCCGTTATTTCCCTGCTGCATTGGAATGATATTCTGTGCGCTGAGCGAGTCCATCGAGGACTCACTAGTACCGCTCGGCAGTTCATTCATTTCGAATTTAATCTCGCCATCGGGTGCGACAAAAATCTGCGTTGGGGTCGACTGCGTCGTTTGCGTTTGCATCACGTTTCCATTGCCGTTGTCGTTGTTCACACAATTATCACAACGAACAATCTTCGGCCCTTTTCGCTTTGTGGGCTGTAGGATTTGCCCGCCACATGATACGCATTTGGATTTCTCTAGGGTGAGTGTTTTCGCTGTGGTCACTGTCACTTCGTTGGCTGTTTGTTGCATGCCATGTGAGGTGGCTGGCTCCAGCGACTCTGTGGCAACAATTTGGATCTGCCCAAGCGGTTGTCCGTTCTCTGTGATGATGTTTTGCGTTTGCACTAGGCCTTGTGCGTTCACGACAGCGATTGAATCCTGATTTGCGTCTCCGCCCTCTTGAGCGTGGATACGCTTGTGATGATTGAGCAATGTCAGGTGGGAGAACATAAGGCCGCAAACATCGCATTTAAAGCTGATATTGGATATTGTATTCTATGGGGAAAAGCATTTAGTTTTATCGGTAAATCGGTTTGCACAACTATGAGAGGCTTACTGTTGCTATGGGTTTATTTATTACTTGCAAACGTCCCTGATTATCAACTGTGGCGATTCCGACCGTCCCTCCTTGGTTGAGTTGCATTTGATTGACCAGTGCATAGTTGTAACCACTTATCGGCTGTGCAATGTAACATGTTTTGTTGTCGTCTGTGGTAAGTTGAGCCAAATTAACTGTCGTCGCGTTACCCTAAACGGAAATAAAAAAAAGTCTACATAGAGAGTGGAAATGTTTGGAATTTTATCATAAACCGGAGGATGTTCGGTTGAAATGTGTAATTTCGCGCGCTCACAGTTCAGTGAGTCAATTGCTGTTGTGTCGCTTTGCTGACGCAGAGAAATAGCGTTTCTAAATGGCAAGGGAAATGAGTGTTTTTAAAGAATTCTCAAGAAAAGAACATATCTTCATAATGGTACCCATTTTAAATAGCTGCTGTGCAGATTATTGCGGCTTACTTTCTCTTTTTACTTCGTAGTTAGCTTGATAAGTTGTCGGACGTTGTTTGGTTGAGTTATTTTACGATAATCTAAAGCGTTTGTGCGTAGCTAGTGCCTCGTTTTTCGGTTACAACGATTGATGGATGAGCATTAGACAGTTGTGTACGTTTAAACTGTCATTAATATTAAATTGAATAAATAGTGATTTTTCGTAAGTTCATTATTCAAATTTATTTCTTTGGAAAATCCTATAATCCCCGATTTTTATTCAAATGAACGGTTTTCATGCAGTCAAACGATGTCATTTGAATTACATCAGTTGATTTCTTGATAAGAACTTGCCAGAAAAAAATATTGTTGAATAGCTATCGTTCTAACTTTATATAAACATATGTTAACAAGTTCCTGTTGTACATATCTTACAATTCAGATAAGTACCCTTATTGTTGTTTCCACTTTTCAAGTGTGAGGGTACGATTTAAATGATTCATTAAAAATGAGTACAAATTTATCTTATCCTATCAATTATGTAGTAATTTGCGATTCATTAATTTCAGTCAACAACTTCGTTGTTATCTTAACACTTGATTATTTTCTTATCGGCAGGAATTTCAAATACGCGAAATCTGTAAACTTTAATTTAATAAAGTGATCGTCTTGTCATATTCGATTGGCCCAACAAAATGTTGTTTTGTTTTATTTGTTCTTCTCTCATGACACCGACGTTGTAGCGAACTGCTCTATTCTGATTGTTTGTTGGAAGTTTATTTATCTCATTTAAGCCATTTAGATATTTTGTTTACATAGTCATTCAGTTTATATAATATACAACTCAGGAGGCACAAATAAATTTAAAGTTTTGTTTTTCTATATCCATATTTACTTGAACGCAGGTTATTCATTATTTTATTCAATAAAATTAAAGGAAATAATAAAATATTCATATACTTACATTTGTTGTTGTGTAACAAAATGTGGGATAATCTTGCTGATTTTTCTGACCCTCTATTTTTGGCTGCTTTAGGATTGTGCCATCCGCCGTTTGATATTGAATCGTTGGCTGTCCGTTTTGTATTGTATTTGTAGTGAACATAATGGTTTTGGTAATATCTTCCATTGCACTGTAAGAATTAGTAAAGCATAGTTATGATATGAATTGTATGGTAAATGTGTGATAGAGAATAATCTATTAACAACTACAGTCATAGACTAATTATTAGTTTCTGGAGCTCATTGTGATGCCAAACGGCCTTATCGACATTTATTTCCATTAAAGTATATTGCAATTACCTTGTTTGGTAGTTTTCGACGTGCATTAAAAAGGATTCTTGATAGTGCGCTTTATTTCAATATTATTCAATGATCTCCTGTAATGATAAAATGAAAAGAATTTTATTAGAATTTTATGACAATAAAGAAGTATTTATAGATAGGTATTTAGCGTTAATAAAAAAAGGCATAATTACGAAATATGTAGGTTTATGTGTCGACAAAATCTACAATGTCTACGAATTTAACCTAAAAAAATCCCTTATACCTAATCGAGAGTGTTAATTATTTTGTTGACCAAGTGCGAGGGACTAACTATATTGGGCACATTCAAAAACATAGTTATCTTATGTCTTTTTCCATTGTGACCACCAGAAATCTTTTCCAGATCTCAGATTTTGCGCTGCTCATGCAACGCGCAACGAAATTAATCTGCTTTTATAAATTTATTAGTCCGTTATTTGGCAGCAATATCATCTGCTCAAATTGCATTTGTTTTGCAAAAATCACAAAAGGATATCGACTTGAAAAATGTTTTCCCTGTTGTACATACAAATTTAGTATTTTTGGTGATTCGTACTCTTCAGATGACGAGGAAGACTATGAAGATAATAATTCGTCCAAAATTATATCCATGGCTATTGATGTATTTCGTTATTGAAAGCAAACTTATTGAAATGACGTAAACCAGCTGTGCAAAGCATATTGGGATTGTGGCAGTATGTGTAGATCTGAAAAAATATCGAGATCGGCAAAAAGCTTTCCGAATCGAAAAAAGGATTGATTTGTTTGTCCCAATGGAAAACGACATACGTCGACAAGGTTGGTCTGGACTAGATGTACCTTAAATGAAAAAACTAAATTGACCAGTAAAGTAACTTTTCCTACTTCAGAAGAACTGTCAACTTAGAAAGTACCTACTCAGTCATGAAATTATTGACTAGATTCGTCGGCTAGCGCCACCCCTCCATAGGCTTCAACTGAAAACACTGTTCATGTGACCGGTCTAGGTCGATCAAAACTGAGACACATCAAGTCAGCCAGCTTAGGTACTAAAATATTAAACATGAACGTTCCCATTATCCTAGCTTTCAGTTTCAATAAGAACAAAGCAATACAATTTTGTCTTCATTTTTGTGAAATGCAGGTTAAGTCATTTGTCCTTCAGTACATTGCGAAGTAGTTTCCTTTGCCCGCGATGGACACGTCAAATGAATGTGCCTCATTCTCTATAACTCGTCAGTGGAACCAATGTAATGACTCAACTTAAATAAATAATTATTAAGACGAAGTATCAACATACCCCCATTACATACGTAAATTTCAATGCAGTGCCACCCAAGCCAATAGTTCATTACGCTGTTCAGAGTACACCCATTGGCACGCAGGGTAGCTCCACCGACTTGCTACGTGGGAATTCCTATTTAAATGCTTTTAATAGTAGAATCAGTTAATTTCCATGTTATCGCGACATCATGGTATAGCCATACATATATTATGTATGTAGGTGTATACATTAAAAATTATTGATTTTAATTTCTCGTTTAAATACTGTGTTGACATTTTTTGCTTGAATCTGTATTTCCATACTCATGTGTATTACAATCTATTTATAGAGTTGCGAAATTCGTGCTTGTTGTATGGTTTGTTTGTTGATGAACATATTGGGACCAATTAACATAAATTATTATTATTATTATTGTTTGAACGAAATAAGTCATATTAGAGGTGGAATTTTATTGTGTTCGAGGGATGCGACGTTTAGAATTATCAATCAGTACCTACACTTATCATAATCTGAACATGGTATAACGTCGGCGATATTTTTGCTGATTGAATTAAGTGCCTTGCTCTATTTGCGGCAACTGTAGGTATTGTGTAATTGTAACGTAATCACTCCTTTTCCAGATGTAAAGGAATAATGTTTCATTTCTTGCAATATTTGCAAGGTTTTTGAAACCATTACCCCTATCGGGAATAATATTTCTCACAGAATCTTTTAATTCAACAATCTCATTAATTTCCATCGGAATTTAGTCACAATACTCTGAAGCGATTTGAAAATTGTAATTACAGTAAAAACAGAAGCAGGTACGAAATGTCGTTTTTACACCAACACGAGCACGAGTCGTTTAGGTATGACAAACGCCAGCGTTAATAGCTTTACCTATTTAACAGATCTATTTCTTAAATAGGTAAGGTACGTAGGTATTCGAAGCTGTCACAAATGTTGGAGAATATTATGTTGCAAATAGATGTTAAGGCGTAATACGACAAGTCATATTATTCTGCCAGAAATTACACTCATGATTCCGAGGGCAAAACGGAATTGTTAGGCCCCTACCTTATATGAGACAAATCATATATACTACGAATGTATATTCATGTTCTGAGTGATGTGAGAACACTGGCACTATGTACAGGTTTGACCGCCAACAAAATTTCAAAGATTATGACTTGTAGTACTTCGTTTGTTCTACGTTGTGATTCTGTGAATAAGTGCGCCGATGTTTTCTTAAAATGTTCGTGAAAAACCCCATCCCGAAGCAAGTTCAGCGACATTCATCAGACTGACATAGTCGGCAACATGCAAGGTCTTTACATTCTTGTACGGTCCCTTCAAAAGCACTACAGACTAGATGTCCAGCTTCATAAGAAAATTCGATTTCATGTTTGAATTTGGAGCGTGCTACATATCATCTCCAATAACCTTGGTACCATACAACACATGTTCCAAGATCATGGGAATCTCTCGGCCTCGGCGGCCGGAATGCAATTATGCACCTGCCGAAGCAGACAGAAAATGTCAAGGGCAAGGACCTCTGGCATAGCACGTTGTCTGTCTTTTTTTTTTTGTTTTATTACCAGACAAAGACAATTTCATACCATAGATAAGGATGCAACCAAAACAAACATTTTTGTTTCATCCAACGCAAATTGTAATAAAAGAGAGAAGAAACCATAATAAGACGCACCAACCAGACCTCCAGTCAGTGTGTCTCTTTGGCAGAAGCCATCCGACAAAATAGTGCTAGCAAGAGCAAGAAACCCAAACGCCACATGGCGACCTGAAAAAAGAGAAACCTTCAATGAAGAAGTGACGCAACATCATTGACCCAACGATATGAGAAAATGAGAAGGGGAATAGGTGCATTAATCGCTGTATCCAAATGGCAGATACATCCTTCAAAATTAATCAAACAACTTTGCACCATAAAGATTTATCGATATCAGATAAATTGGTCCCCAAATGCAACTCGAAAACATTACTATGCAAACTATTAAGAAGAAAACCATCTAACGTATATCCATCCCCCTTTTACTCCAACTCCATGGCAATATTATTTTCTTCCACCACTGTAATCGGTTCACTGGGCATAGTGTACGACGCGCGCCATCTTCTCTTCCTCTCTGCCCTGTGTGTGTGGTACACAGCTTGTGTAACCGGCCCTCCTTCACACACCAGTGAAAAACGCCATTGTGTCGTCGCCCAGAGAAACGAATCACTGTGGAAAGAAGATGACGAAAAAAGTCCCGACTACAAGAATTATATACGTGTTCTTTTTCGCACACAAAATTTTCAGCTTTTTTTTTTCTTTTCATTTTCTCATTCGAAAAGTTATTTTCCATTTCACACCCACCCATCGTCCCAGAATTATTGTCAACAA
Organism: Cheilosia grossa; assembly: GCA_963082955.1. NCBI lineage: Eukaryota > Metazoa > Arthropoda > Insecta > Diptera > Syrphidae > Cheilosia > Cheilosia grossa. Next base: position 6,269,179 of record OY720148.1, on the reverse strand, counting down.
AAACACTCGTCGATACCCTCGATTCCGTTCAGATTTTTCGACAAAAACTCATTAATATTCCCCCAAAAATGATGGTGATATAACGCCGTTGAGTGGAAAATTTTTCCCGATGACGCCATCGCGGACACATATCTCTACACACGAACATTGACACTGTAGACTGTACAAGGCTGGGAAATAAATTCGATTTACCTTTGGGCTCAGTTCACGAATACAGTTTTCTATTTATTGTTTTCGAAATCTTTACAGCAACGGTGAAAAAAAAGAAACGAAAAACTTCACTTTTTTGGATAGAAAATAATTCACTTGTAAATCTTTTGTCTCATTTTTCACAATATGGCGGTCGTCTGTGGGTAAATGCGTTGTACTATCTTTCTGCTCTTCGGCGGATGAGAAAAAGTGATTTTTTTTCTTTTCGACTTGGGTATACCGTGCTCCTCTTCGGCGAGCGTTTGCGAAAGAACTAAACGGGCGATTGTAATTGTGAGAAAGGGATGTGCTACGAATTTCTCGCTCGTTTATTGCGTTGTTCGCTGTGTTGAAACGTTGTCTGTCTTCTTTTGTGGAGATTTTTGTTCGTTGCTTTGCCTTTTCACTGCGGCGATTATGGCGACATCTCTATTCTGAACGGCCCATCTAACGGCATCTACAATCTCAACGCTGCAATTAGCAGCTAATATTCGAATCAACCCCCTTTAGGGGACCGTCAACCGAGTATTAAGTGTTCGATTCACCAGGAAATGCACATGTTCCTGGTGAATTTTTTTTTTTGTATTGGACGTCTCGGTTTTTTCCATTTTATCCGTGTAAAAATTAAGATTCCAACCGCTTTACCGACAGAAATATAAAATTTTGAAGATTGTTCCCATTTTTGTTTGTTTTTGTTTTACGACTTTAAATCAAACATCCTATCCAGGGCAAGGTACAACAATCAATCTCACCTCCTCGGAGTCAGTCTGAAATTATGCAAACGTTCAGATTTGGGAACTGTTTTTTTATTTCTAGCAGTTTATGCTCAATCTTTACAGGTTATGTTCAACAATTTTGCTAATAGTTGGGTACAACCTCTCTGCCATTTTGTGTGTCAGACTCTTAGCTGAAATGTTGGTTCTGGCATTTAAACTGACAGTTTATCATTATACTTGTATGGTGGCAAAATGCCAAATTCCAGTTGGAAAAAATTATCAATGCATTCATTTACAAGCATCGCTGTTTTACTCTTGCTGAGCATTCCTAAATACTCTAAATATAAACACGTGCGATTGATTTGCATGAACTGTCTCGCAAAACGTCAAATTTTATTCGCTATTACGAACGGTTGGCATACTTAAAACAATAATTTAAAGAAGCACAAACACATCATCCTAACGATGGCCGTTTCAATAACAATCAATCAATAGCGTAAATAGAATAATACTAATTTTCTCATCATCTTTTCCGATTAACTGTCAATTGCCAAATTGAGGTCGTGTCCCCATAAAACATCCGTATCGCGGCTTCTTGTAACCAATACACCTCTTTCTATATAATACACATCAACATTTTTGTAGGTTAAACTTTGATCAAAGAAATTCGCAACAAAGCTACACAAACAAACAAATAATTGACATTTGGATAAAAAAGAAGAGTCAAACAATTACCAACCCAGATCCCAGATGTAGTCTTGTATTGCGAATCACCAAAGAACATTACCGGTCCCACTTCTATGTTGCTTTTCGCATTGTACTCGCCGCCGACATTCCCTCTCAAATCTTACATGAAATCAGCAATTATGTTCTACTTAGGAATCGATTTCTTGTGGCACTAAGATGTGATGATGCCACTTGGTAGAGTACATAAAGTGGAAGTCACATCACCATCGCTTAAACGCAACAGACGCACCATCCAACAGATTCTTGTTGCGCATGTGCGCTCGCAATAATTAATCTCTGGGTTTGATTGCGCTGGCTCTTAGAACGATATAAGTGTCTATAGATATTGGCAGCGCATCTTCGCGTAGCAAGCCATTTAGGGATCGCAATGAGTTGCATTGCAATTGAGTTGGCCAATTTCAATGGAAAGTAATTAATTGTTCTTAAAGGGCTCGGTGCGATGGGAATTATGCGAGATAGTGCGTAGAGACTGACAAACGGGCAAGCGGGATTACTAATGGCATACTAAGCTATGTCCAGGTCCACTGATGGCTTCTTTTCGAGTAATTTCTCTTATTAGCCGATAGTTAATTAGGGCTGATTAAATTTAAATTGGTCAGCCTGCGATGATTACTTTCGCGATTCTCTTTGAGTAATTAAAAAATATTTCCTGATATAGAAGGCCAACTTTGCTTCTGGCGTTAATGGCAGCAGGAAAGAATGTTAAATAATTGAATTAGGTACAAGTGATTAAAAGTACTTGTTGATCAGTCGGTAAGGTAGTACAAATTCTTCTTTTGAAGTGGCGCCAATCGCTATTGCAACTCCACAGCTAGTACACCGATCCTACAATTTTTTCTACCACTTGTTTGAGTTTATACTTGGTCCAGTAAAGCCTTGAGATCTGTAGAAACAGGGAACGGGCAGCTCATTCTTCGGTTGGTTTTTGCCCTCTTTCACGACCCCCTCCGGGGCTGATAAAGGTTTTTCTCCAGTTTTTCCACTGTTCATTGTCGTTGTCATAAAACGGAATTTTATTTTCTTTTTTCTGCAGTAAGTCCAGCAAAAAAAAAACCCTCAATTAGCTCACGAAGTATAACAAACTTGTCATATACCCACAAGCCTCGTTATCGCAGATTCATACATCACGCATCACATCTCGCACCAATCAATCAACCCGTCACCATCGTCGTGGCTGTGCATCTCAAAGACGGAAACCTCTTGAACCTTAAACTTGACTGACTTAATGACTGGACTAACGACAACGACGAAGAAGAAAGTTGTCAAGCCACTTCCGTGAGGGTACAAATTTGGCACAACGTACATTTCTCCTCGCACAGCGTGTGATGTGGTGGTCCCCCTTTTTCGGGCCTGAAATTAACAATCTAGAATTATTGTGCGACAGTAAACAGACATGGTCCAATACTTGATGAACTGGCTTTCGAAATAGGTTTCCGATCTTGTGTATAGGGCATGGAAACTAGGTCTTCTGTGGTCAAGGAACCGCCAAACAGATGCAGCAGCGTTTCAATTTAATTTGCACGAAAGCCAACAAAAGAAAGAAAGTCCAACACAATTGGTGATGCGAACGCTCCAAGCCAATCACCTCGAAGATGAACAAGAACTTATTGCGGCTCACCGGGTACGCGTGCGCCAGCAAGTAGTTCATCTTAATTGAAGCGGAGTGAAATGCATTCCATGTCGGTGCGGTGTGTGTTGTGTGCGTCCATGCAGGCACTGGATAGCCTCTGGTTACTTTGGTTTGGACCTTGATTTTCGTTTTCTTTTCAGACATGTGCTATCGTTGGCATCCAATGATTCGGTGCAGCAGTCTCATGAGTCTTGTTCTCCTAACCGCGATCGTTACTTGCTTTTTGCTTCTCCGAAACGATTCTGTTCTCTATTTGTGAGTGCTGATGCTGACTGCGGCTTCCTACTCCAATAAACCTGTGGTCAAGTCAAAGTGGCTGCTCGTCGGACTGTGCGCTGGTTTCTGATGCACCATGTAGAATGGCAAATTCCATATGAGAGATTCTATCGATGATTTTTGCTTTTCCTATATTTGTTTAAAGTATCTTTCTCGCTCTCAGTCTATGTGGGCATTTGTAGGCAGACTTTATCGGTTAAAAAACAGAGCAACAAGAGAGCATGCAAGAGCCCATGGACTGTAGTCGGTATGTTGGTGTAGTTTGACATGGTCCAGAAATAGTAATTTGTGTGGGGGTAATGTCGATGGCATTGCAGTTGTTAGTTGGAAAGCAATCAATACTAGCAGACATGTAATATATATATTTTTTTTTTGTTCAAATACGTTGACATGTCTTATTGCCATTTTATGTTTCAACGTCTCGCGATAGGTTTGACATTTGGAGGAAATTATTTAGTTAATTGTTACCAAAGGTTCCACATTTTGACCCCCTTTAATGTATTAATGGGGGGGTCAACTTAGCACTCAGTCACGAATTTCCTGTCTATAAATTCATTTTAAATGCAGAGTCTTAAAGCTTAGTGGTGACACTCTTTTGACAGTATTTTTCAAATTTTAGAAAAAAAAAAAAAAAAGACAGAAGTTTGAAAGAGTTCTGCCGACAAGTCCATCGCCCGGCCAAATGAAGTGTCAAAAACACATTCGACTGCAGTTTGTGTCTAATATTTACACCAAATATCTGACAATGTTCAAAACTCTAATCTGACAGCAGGGAGCCGTCGTATGTCTGGATTTTTATTTGCCTAGATTGAAAACGTCGAAAGTTTTTTTCAGTTGACGTTTGAGGTTAGATAAATATCCCTAATCACACCCTACTTTCAACAATAATCTATTTCAATAATTAAAGCATTGAAAATAGTTGCAAAGACCAATATTACCGTGTTGCTAACTCGAATCATATCCATTCAGTCGCCAACTTGAATTTAGCACAGCGTAACAGCCAACAGCAAACTACAAACTCAAGCCAAACAAATTACAATTACAGTAGACATGCAAACCGAAGCAGAAAGAACTTGAATTATTTATACGAAGTGCTAAATTTGTTTAATGCACTGTTTCTGTTTGTTGTTATAGGTATTGTTGCTCTCTATCTATCTTAAGCTGTTCGCTTGGCTGGATTTTCGGTTCAGCCAAGCCGAGACACTCAAGTTATGCGCGCGCTACTTTTAATTGACTTCGTCCGATGCACAGGGTCGAAGCAAACACATAAAAGTGTAAGTGAGTAGGTATACGTTCCAGTGAATTAGAATTCCGAACGCGCGTATATGTGACTCCATTTCGCTGTGAAAAAAAAAAGAAAACAAAAACTATCTTCCATGTTACAATAATGTTTGTGCTTAGCTGAGCTACGCGCTGTTGGTTCCAGTGACGAGCTGGAGTAGTACGCCCCGGCTATCAAACCAAACAGAGCTTGATATGGGTATGGAAGACCGTTAAATCCAGTAATTGTTTTGTTTATATGTTGATTTAACATTTCTCTTCTGCTTACACTTTCATCGCTTTGAAGAAATGGTTTTGTTTTGGTTTATGCTCGCATATTCTTCTTAGCTGACAGCTTTTGCTTTCATCTTGCAAGTGTTGATGGAATTTTTTGTACATTACTTCGAGGCATTTAGGATAATTTGATAGCGGTTAAGAACTAAACGCGTCAGAGTGTTTCACATTTAATAACTTAATGGGTGCGGGCGAAGTTACTTTCACACTGGGAAAGTGATCTGCAGTGTCAGATCGTTTATTTTTTACTTTATATTTGCAAGTCAAATACGTGCACATACGCTTTAACATTTTGTTGACAATCTACTTCCATTTTCTGTACCGAAAACTAGATTGGTCGTTAACGTTACTTTAAGTAATAATCAAAACTCAGTCGAGAAATTCTTTGCTGGACTTGCCGGCTACCCCTTGATAAAAGACAACTGAAAAGTCCTTCGACGCAATCATTCTGAGCTATAGTAAAATTCAGACGGCTACCGTCTGTCAGTCTTAAGGACCATTCACGTAAGAGCGAATTGCGAACTGGCGGATATTCGTAGATTCTGACATTTCATTCACATGAAGACTTTTTTAGGCGCAGGTACCCGCGAATCATTTGCATTGTTGAAGGTTAAGTTCGAACGAATTTTTCATTCGCGGTTTCGTGGAACGCGACTGTTTTGTGTGGATTGTGACAGTTCGCGGCAAGAATTTTCAACTCGCGGGAAAATTGCTGTAATTGTAAATTTCGCTATTTGAATCAATTAAGACTCAGTTTTTTTAGATTAGATGTTAGATTAATTGAATATAATGCTTTTGTAGTAAAACTAATATCAATTTTCAATCCATAAATACAGTTAAATTGATTTGTTCGCAATTCGCCTATTCGCAGTTCGCGATCATGTGAATGATCCTTTAGAGTCTTTATTATTATTTTTTTGTGTTGGACACGTTCAAAAACATTTTTAACTTAAGTCGACTAGATTATGGTCTGTACTAGATGTACCCTGAATGCAAAAATTAATGACTGGTCGGTTACGTCTCTTTTCCTACGTCAAACGAAATGTCAACTTAGCACTCAGTCACGAATTTTTTGCCTATAGATTCGTCGGCTACCCCTCAATTAACGTCAACTGGAAAAGCTGTCCATATGAATGACCTGGGCCAATCAAAACTGAGAAACATCAAGTCAGCCAGCTGTCATAGACTTACTAAACCAGATTCTCGAACGTCCCCATATTTATTGAGCTTCCATTGACCGCCCACCTTCTAGGAACTAATGTTCGCGTTTTTGAAACATGAAGGCAGGAAGCAGACCCCAAAGATGGCTGTATTGTGATTTCATTATCGAAGCAGTGCTGCCAACTGCAAGAAGATGCCCTCTTTTCATTGTAAAGCTTTCGAATTCCTTTTGATTTTGCTTTACGAAAATTAAGAACTAGTTTCTTACTTATACTTTTGGTGCCGCTAAAAGAAGTTGCTTCTACTGACTGTCAATAAGACATTTGTGTCATTACCATCAGATTGTATTAAACTGGCCGAAGTTAGATATATCACAGAAACCCAGATTCAATCACAGACGTTTGCCAGTCACCGTGTGATAATTTCATATCATAATCACAGTCTTGGAAGCTTCTGTAAGGAATGGCGCTACAGTCGATTTTTACGATTTTTGCCTACAAGAACATTTTTTCTATCCATTCGCCGCAGCCATAAATCAAGTATGCAATCCTGCAGACATATTGCGAGCCCACGGGACTCTTGCTTTCTACTAACAACTTACGGATATAGCGTTTGGCGAGAACTACTCCAACGACGCACTTTCTAATGGCATCGCATACTTGTATCTAACGGTCACGCTATACAATAAAGCAGGTTCCGTCCAAATGCCTGGCGGTCTCAAAAAGCACCTCTCATCGGAATACACTTCCGTTCTCAGTTGTCAGTGCCTACACGACTTGTTCTCCACAATACAATGTTTGCGCAAGCCCACTTCCACAGTCCATTACTCTTTGAACGCCATCATTATGCCAGCCAAATCGCTATTCCCGATCCACGCTTTTCCAGAACACTGCGCAGCACGAATGCAAACATACAACACATCCCTGCAACAGCTTTCACACGTATCCCACAGACTGAGCCTCTTAGCGTCTATGGCACCCAATTACAACCAGTTTCGCCAATTTGCCCGTCACTGCATCCAGCCAGTATCTTCTATGCATCTATATGAGATATGAATTTGAGGGAAACCGATATATACCCACCAATCCACTCAAACAAAAGCAGAGATGCACACCGATGAAGGTTGCGAATTCCTGCGAAGGAGTGACTATAGTCGTCGGCCGGCTATCGATTTCATCCAAAATCGCGGGCATGCAAAAAACGGAAAACTTTTGATTTTCCTCACTTTTCCTCTCTGACAGACGAGACGACCGCGGCGACGTCTGCTATCGTTCTGTATTTGCATCGATCGTGTGTGTCTTGCCTGGCGAATTTATTTTAGGACACGCGGAAAAGTTTAGAAAGCGATCTTCGATTGAAATCTCAAAGTGCGCTGCACCGGGGGCTAGTGTAGAGTATCTGCATCTATGCACATATTTAATTGTAACCCAGCATCGATAGTTAGTCGTTTTTCCCATGAAATGTGGACACCAGCAAGCGGGATGGTTACATGCTCCATGATGGGTGATAAAGAGTCTTCTTGTGCGCGCGCACATTAGAAAGTTGGGAAAAGATTCTTCTTTTACTTTTGCGCGCATCAATTTGGCGCTTATAGGATTAGTGGCAATGTTGGAGGTGACGTTAGGTGTCTCATCTTCTTCTGGTAGGTGATGGGGCGGCTGCGCGGCGGTTTTCTTGATTTTCTTGTTTTACTGGAACATCGTGGAGGACGAGCGCGCTAATTAAAATAGAATTACACGTTAGGATTCGAAAGAGAAATCTTTTTTCGCTTTTATTTGCAAATTACTGAGGCTGCGCGATGCTCTGATGCGCTTCGGAGTGCGGAGTTTTCCTCATTCGTTGTCGTGAATGTGTAACAAATGATCGAGCAATTTTCTTTTCAGGATATAGCTAAAGCCGGTCGGCTGGGTTGTTTGTAAAGTGTGGGAAATGTTTTCCACTCATCATTAGAGGTGATGGTTGATTTTATAGAGCTTGTGATTTTTTTTTTACCAAGCTATTTGGAGACTTTATTGCTAGATGGGTGTATATACTTACCGCACGCGTCGTAATCTATAAGGTTACAGCATTCGCGTAATAGTGGAGTCGACTTTGCGGTTGCCGGAAGAGCAAGGCATTCATTTTGTTGAAAATTTCAAAGTAAACATTCAATCAAGCCGAAGGGCTGAACATTTTTGTGGCAATTCGGATTCGAACTGATTTGAAACGTTGCCTCAGTTCCGGTCACTTATACATTCCTGAACTTTAAAGACTGTCCATGTGATCAGTCCATCAACTCAATTGGGCTTCACGTCAAAATGTCACAAACAGTTACGTTATCATATTGACATATAAACCCAAAGAACGTATGCAGACGTTTCAGCATCTCTTTCTTTTTTATTGCGTCAGAGTCTTGGACATAATTTCAGTAAATATCTCAATCAAAACCATAGCAAATCGCGTCAGTCACGCTGAGAAAACTAGTGTTTTGAAAGTACCCAATAAAACCAAAATGTCAGCCAAATAATGCACAAACAGAAAGAACTGCGCCATCTATCGCCAAAGTCTGACAAAGATAGGACAATCATCCGGAAAAACTCCTTAATTCGGCCGTTCGTAATCAGCATAAAATGTAAGTGCCCTTTCATTCTTATCGAGAATTTGGGTTCAAAAAGGGCTTGTTGCGCCAACTAGTACTTATACATTTGATCGTGTTCATATAGAACGAAGAAATTTAAATATAGATAAATTTAAGGCCGAAAGGCAATAATTTTAAGGACATTAATAAGTTTAGAGCGCTCGCTGAGAGCCAGTAACCTAGAATAAGATAAATGTTAGTTTTAAACTAGATTTAATAGTTTTTGTCTAGGATGTAAGTTTACTGAAAGTTACTTATAAAAATTAATTTAAAATGTAAAAAAAAATGGAGGATGTGTAATCAATTTTGTTTTCATTGCTGCCTCGAAATTTTTTGAACGATTTTAATGTTTCATAAGTCGTTTTCAAGCTGAGGAGTTGAGTATTTGTGTTCTACTTAATAAAAAGACGCAGTACTTTCTGTCGTTTATTACACTCAATTCTGGCCCCAAAAGCAAATACAAAATACGAACAATAAAAAATACCTTAATATGTATCATATTGCTAACAAGAAACTTGGAATTGCTTGCTCTTTCCGCACCACAGCAAAATTGTTTCTAATTCGCCTGTATCATCTATTACTATTTGCACAAAAGTGACAGCGGAATTATTGTGTATTGTCGCATCATTTCCAAGCAAAGTCAATCTATGACATGTGACGTAATTTTCCTTCTTTCCCTTGGGTTTCTTGGCCAAACGGGCAACACTAACTTAAAGCTTTAAACAAATGGAACTGAAATCGTCTGATCTACAACATGGACACCTTTGCAGTCGGATATCCTTAAAGGATCACCCAGAAGGACATGGCTGAAAATAAAATGCGGAATTTTCGTCCTTTCGGCCACCACTTCAGTCCTTGATATGTCAAATATATTTCAGCACAAGCCACCTGCTCAACCGAATCGATTTGCGTTTGTTTTAAGATGATCGGTGACCCATATCCTGAGTTATGAAACTTTTAAACCGTCATCGTGGAAGATTTTCCATTCAACGAATATCGGCAACACAAGAGAAACTTTTGAACTGACAGGACTAGATCTGGTACCTTTCTTTCTCTCTGTCGTTGCATAGGCTAAGGCCCAGCGCCCATGAGTAGAGAGTAGATGGATAAATATAGACAGATTTAAGGCCGAAAGGCAATAATTTGTAGGATATTAATAAGTTTAGAGCGCTCGCTGAGAGCCAGTAACCTAGAATAAGATAAATGTTAGTTTTAAATTAGATTTAATCGTTTTTGTCTAGGATGCAAGTTTAATGAAAGTTACAAATAAAAATGAATTACAAATGTGAAAAAAAATATAGCAAAACTCGCCCAATGAATAGGGTGGCTTTATTTTAATTTAAATTAAACTCAAAAACACTGCATTACCTTAAATTCGACATTTGTCACTTTTTAGACGTAGGCTACTTTTCGATAAACACCAAGACGGAATTTATTCACCATTTGTTTCGTAAGTGCGCTTGACTTCAATTCAAAACTCTTCACTGTCTCTGTAAAGTTGCCACAGTCGCAAAGTCACGGACGGTGTTTCCGCAGGCTATTCCATTAATCATGGTTACCAACCATCGCCGAACAGAAACGCCCATCTTAAGCGGCAAGTACGTAATGCAATCAAAGTGTAACAATTTTAAAGTTGCGAAAATATCCCACTAAAACAATGTACATCATGTTGTTTGCTGAGCGTAACAACAATACCACTCATTGAACTTTTATTTTGTGGTCTCGGCTTTGCATGCGTATGCGCGATTGTGTTTACCAGCCATTGCGCCCCGCCCAGGGGGCTTTATGTTTACCGTTCTGCACATTGTCATTGAGCGCTCGTTTCGTCAGACATCGAAGTGAAGTGTGCAATTTTTCCGTTGCCAAAGTACCTACACAACTTCCATTTTTCGCATGGAATTCAGTTCAGATGCAGTAATTAATTCCGCATACGGTCGCCGCCGTCGAAGTTGGAAACACTTCAATTAATTAATTTGCCAAACGAAATCTGCAAGACGGTGAATAGAGTTGTTGCTGGCGCAAACGGTGCGGTTAAGAAATCGCTGATTGTTCAATGTTTCCCTTCCCCTGTAGGCCCGAATGCGGGTAATTAAAGCGGCAATAAATTGATTGCAATTGAACATGGATAGACACACTCGAAAGAACATGTCTGGCGATTAATCAGAGAAATGAAAGTTTCGCGTTGAGAAATTATTCTCAGTTGACTGTTGACTGAGTGATTACCTGGAATGATGGTTACTTGCGCTATCTATGACAGTTGCCCAGCAGTTGCCTCTGTAGACAGTAACAGTTGGGGATCCCTTTTTGGCTTTCTCTGTTGGAGGATTTTCTTGTGGCTATTGCAAAATGACCCCCCTTACGGGCGGAAGGGTTACCCAATGCGAACACAATTATTGATCACACGTCACTTCCTCATGTTTTGCTTTGTGGCTCAAACACAGCCGCAATATGAAACTTTCCAAAAATCTGTTTAACATTTTCAACTAATCAAAAGATCTGTGGGAATTATAACATTTTGATTGCAGCTCACTTTCAAGTCCAAAGATGCGTGCAACCGCGAGTGCCCATCATGAACATCTTTCCATTTTGACAAGTGACAGGCAAAAGTCATCAAATTTAGGAGTGAGTTTCTCTGATGGCGGATTTCGTTTCTGTTTCGGCCAAATATACTGAATATGCATCAGTGCAATAATTAATCAGAAGATTAATTTCTTGGCGTTTGTTTTACAGCCTCTCGGATAAAAAAATACAAAATTTTGATTATATTTTTTGTTTGTTTACCTATCTACTAATTCACTCCGACAACTTGCGTCGTTGTCGCATTGAAATGGAGATGGAGCCGCAGCAGCGTATACACGAAGACAATGGTTGATGTTGTTATTAATGTTTTTGTTTTGGTTTCTTAATTTTGTGGATGTTTGTTTTTTTTTTTTTTTGCGAAATTCATCGTTGTGGGAGTAGTTGTTTGTGTATTGAATTGGTAATATTGTTTCGTATATTTTGTTGCAAATCTTGATTATCACAATTTAAATGGGTTTTCTATGGGAAATTTTGCAATCGATTACAAGAGCTAATGAACTTGTCGAAATCAGGTATCAGTGGACGCTATGCGTTTAGATTTGAGCTGGTTATGTATTGTAATGTAGCTTTTGTAACGTCTCTTTAAAATGTCGTTGTTTAGCGCGCCATCTAGTATGTAATGCATTAAACCGCAGCCAACTTAAGCATTAATAACTGTTTGCATTCAGCATTAACATTAAAAATTCTAGTTGTCCTTTGTCGACTGGGTCGGTCTGGACTTGATTATCATGAACTGATTAGTCGGTAGCGCCACTTTTCTTACGTCATACACATATATACGAACTGTCAACTTAGTACTCAATTAGACACGAAATCCTTGAATAGATTCGTCGGCTACCCGTCTATAAGCGTCAAATGAAAATGCTGTTCATGTGACCGATCTTGGTCATTCGAAACTGAGACACATCAAGTCTGCCAGTTGTTAGACTTACTAAACTAGATTCTTGAACGTCCCCACTCAGCTTTGTTTCATTTTGCGCATCTGTGAAAAAATCATGCTTTCCGTAGAGAGAGAGGTCACAATGGCTCACCATTTTTTCTCCAGATGCATTCAATGCAAATACGAAGCAAAATCCCCAGAGAATTTTACGTTCAAAGGATAACTTCGTCCGCCTTCGATGCGGAGATCTTATGTAGAGTCTTCTGTTTTCTCAAATTGTAACTCTGCACTTAATACGACTTTTACGTTCATTTTATTCAGTCGCAGGATTATCTCTTTATTCCGGTTGGAAAGCGTTGCAATTGCTTTCTTAAAACTATAGTGTCTTTCGAAAACTAAAACCTTTGGCAGCCCTATCCAATCTCCGACGAGAATACGTCAAGTTGCGTCTGCGAAACAGCGTAAACCTCATAGGAATGCGATTGCGGGCCAGGCCAGAAGACGTAAACGCCACTTCGCATTCGACTTCCCAAAAAGCGGACACACTTATTACAAAGCCATAATCCACTCCACAGCGAACGTGGAACTTGGTTTCTTTTACAGAGTTGCATGCATTCTCCGCTTCTCATTTGGCTGCATTTCATTATTTGCATTGAAGTGTGTGTGTGTCTTTCTCTTAAAAATATCGCTCTCGCGCAAGTATTTTTATTTCACCTGTGATTTTCTCTTCACCTCTCTTTGGACGACGATTTTCCAACTGCTGGGAAAACACTCGGACATGTTCTTTCTTTACAAAGCAATAAAATGTGGAAACAAAGATGCTTATCGAGTATAGATTTTATTGTCGGTTGTCCTATGGCAATATTTTGATATCTGACTTATAAGGACAAGTGTTTTTCGTATGAGAGAACCGGCCAAAAAGGAAATTCGAACATGCCGTGCTATGTTTACAAAATGGTTCGAATTTTGGAGAGTAGTGTTTGGTTGGGGTGACAATGAAGTGTCCTGCTGGAGAAGAGATAATGTCCACTTGACACATATGACAATAAATAAAAAAATGATTTATCTACTTATCTGTCTGGTTTGTTAAGTCAGGGATGGTAAATCGGTAATAGCTTGAGGGGATAATAAATCAAAACAAAAAATACACCCGCTAGCTCCTTTACATCAGACGGAGAGTGTTAAAAAGCAATTTGCTTTGTTACAGACAAAGCGTTGCGCGTTGGATAACGCTAGGTAAATGTTAGCTTATAATAAATCAGTTGTAGCTTGGGATTTCATCATATGTCATAATGGATGAGGTGATCTTTAGGACTACGCGTCAATGCGATGGTTTTAGAAACTGAGCGGGGTAAGTTACAAATTTTGCGGAGCTTTATTTATTGCGCAAGTGTGTGATATGTGGTTTAAGCGTTGGACTGCTGAACCCGAAAAATGTGACTCACACCCAAGAGCCCGCTCCTTTTATGTTTTTCATGACTAGGTCAATTGATTAAAAATGTACGTAATCGTCAAAAAGACGAGTTGTTTGGCAAAAACTAAGCTGCCGCGTCATATTTTTCGTGCCCGTAACCTGACTTTCGTTTAGTATTCATATTCGCCTGATTTTTGATGCTTCCAGTTTATATTTTACGTGCTGCCAATACACAAAATCCAACTAATTGTAAACGGACTTTTCAAGTTCTCTGACAATCGGTACCCGAACGTTCACTCATTCCCGACAAAGATCAGCAGAAAGTAATGACATTTGCGAAAGGCCCAACCCAATTTTAACTTTCAAAACTAAAAACAAAACGCCACGATAAAAGCAAACATCACTAATGATTGAATGAGTTTATTACTTCATACTCAAGTATTACAAATCGATCGGATAAGCCTTTACAGTCTCTACATGCAGATGTATCACCACTACCAGTAGGTTTACGAGATGATTAAAATCAGCACTTAAGCGAGTTATTGTTCCACAACCTCAATAGGTTCATAAACGACCTGCAGTGCTGCAATGTTTATATTCTCGATCTCAGTTCTTCGATAACACCGTAGAGCTATAATTGATCATTTGTTATCGCTTACCAGATTGGGTATCTATGACTTTGGCATTGATCAATTTTTGAGGAGTAATGCTGCAGACAGAACTGGTCAAAGCTTGAGATTGTGCTTTTGATTTATAAGTGAACTTAAATTGAAGGTCATGGGTTTGTAAATTATTTTCATGATGCAATGACGGGTAGTAAATGTACGTTACAAATCGTTCAACTTCTTTTAGAGGTATGGTTATAGTGGGACAGTGATCTTGCTGTTTTCTACCGAACTGCTTTTGCTAAATGTTGACAACCAGGTGGTATTGACGTATAAAGAACGTTTTCCAGCATAAACCTATGGGTGGGGGATATTTCGGCGGTGGTTTACCAGCGAACTGTACCAGCTAAAGCGATTACGACCTGTTCAGTACGCATCCGTCGTCTAAGCAATGTTCGGCTAGGCAATGACTTGGAGAGCGAATATGGAGACCAACGCTCCGGCCCGAATAACCTCCAAACCGGATTTCAGCCCGCAGTAGAGAGAGACCTTCTCGCCTTAGGTGGCGTGCGCAATCATTAAAGGGGACCTCAACCAACTTGGAGTGGACAACTGAAGGCTGTTAGCCATAGATAGTGCTTACTGGAGAGGCGTATTGTTAGTAAGCGCACTTTACCGCCTTCGGTATAAAAACCAGTTCAACCTTGGTCCACGTTCCAAGGTTTAGATCTCTCTAATGCGACTGCAAGCGCTACAAAAGGTGTCATCATAGACACGTCTTATAGGTAAACTTGCAACACGGTTTGTCGTATTTTCAAACGATTTTTGTAGAAGCTGTGTACGAGGAGGATGTGGGGACTTTCTCCGTATAAGTACTCGCCCGTCACTATCCTAAAAACGAAAACTCCTTCTATTACACCGATCTGAACAGTCTAGCAAATATAGAAATTCAAATTCACTTACGCTTCACTAGAGTTCCAATTGTTTCAAGTCTGCTTCTTATCGATAGCTTCTTCAATCTAACCTTATAGGTTGTGGTCTTCGATTGGGCGCTCTCCGAACACTTTTTTCTTTACACTCAGAGAACTTTTTAAGTTCGTTTGGTACAAAAAAAAACAAACTTTTTCAGATTTTAGAGCACTTTTGCGAATCTGGATTTTGTTTCAGTTTTACCAATGCAAGTATGTTTGAGTTTGACAACTGGTGGAGTTTCTGTATTATTCATATTCGCTTTTCGTGAATTTTTTTCTGAAGCAAAGAAAGGCATTCCATCGGGTGAATCTATTTTTGTAAATTACTTGTGCATAAATATTTAGAAATCAATCGGGACGGAAATTTATAATGTTAATATAATATTTCACCAGTGAATGGAAAACGCTTTGAAAAGTGTCTACACATATTCGAATCGCACAAAAAATAGAAAGTGACGTTTTTATGTTTGATTAGACACACGAAATCTTAAATCTGAGAGCAAATCAGAAGAAGCCCAATTGAAAACAACATTAGTTTGTTTACGGTGACATTCCTAACCGAAATGCGTAATAATAAGCTGTCATCTTTCAAGTTGGTTGTCCCTAAAGAATATGTTGCCAACTTCATAAGCAAATTTCTAAAAAAAGACCACTCTTTACATTATTTGCTGACCCAATCTTGCAACTACCTCAACATTGAAAGTCGGTAGTCAAATTAGTGTGGAACAATGCACCCAAATTCTATTTGAAAAAATACAAACAAATTAAGTCCTACGATAGTACTCAAGAAGAACCTATAGATAATCTGTGCGGTCTTCTTGCAAACAAATGCCAACACAAATACAAAATCGCTTTTCCGGAAGATAAACAAATCTTTAAGATCTGCGATAAAACATCAAACAATAGTAAACAAAACAGGCCGACATGTCCCTTAAATTTCGCAGCAGATACCTTTTCGAACGAACATCTTAAGCCAATCGCTTTAACTCTCTTACAGTCGCCACCAAAAAGATTGTGAGTGGTAGACTTCTTTCTGATTGCAGTAGTATTCGGGAGAGCCATTATAAAACAAAAGAGAACCTACCTACATTAACATAGTCCTACACCTATTTGAGAATTAAGTTTGAAACTTATCTCAAAAGGCAACGGCAACAAAACAGACAGAAGACAGGACAGAACTACACACTACACAGACACAACACAGGTAGTAAGAGTCAAGACAGTGTTGTCCCGCTCTCAGCTGATGGGCGATCAAAACTCTTGCCTGTGTTCGGTTCAGCTCAGAGATTCAGAGAAACAAACACTACTGCATGTAATGCTGTGCTGCTGCTGCTTTTCTAGTGTGCAACGAAGCCTGTCTACCTTTACTGTCTTCTGTCTTCTCCGCTTTCCGCTTAGCCGACACGACGACGAAGACCAATCCAAATCAACATTTAGTAAGTGCGAGACGAGTCTGAGAGCAACAACTGTATTTCACCTGCCGGACAACCTTAAATCGATTTTCTTCTCTCTGTAGTTGGTAGTTTCCCAATTGAAATTGTGCCTAGTGTTCTACTCGAGTCTTTCGGTGGTTTTCTTCGCGGTGCGTTACCAATAAATCGGCATTTGCCATCTTTAATCGACCAAAAATAAGATACACGTTTATAAAAAAATGTTGTCAAGTGATAAGTTGAAGAATTCCATCCCAACAAAAAGTGCTTGCCAATAAATATTAATCAAAAGAATACGCTTAACTGGCTAAAGCAAATAAGTGAAGTCTTGCATTCGTGACCAATAAAAAGAAACGTCCCAAGCGTGTGTTCCCGTTTGTGCTAAAATCAGCTGAATAAATCTAACAAATCCTGCGGATTTACAATTGATTTTCCAAATTTTACGAGTACGTTCTGCAAAAACCAGTTTTTTGTGTACGAAAAATTCATATACAGCGACACAAAAATAAAACACAGAAGGAGGTAGAGCAGGAGACGGAAAATAGGTTCAGAGGTTCATTCATCTGTGTGCTCTGGGCTGAGTGTGGAAGTTTTGTTTTATCTATACAGATACTCTCTGCGGTGCTCCTTCTTTGCTTTGAACTTTTAACGGCTGTGTGCTGATGCTGATCATTCGGACTGATCAAAGTGTACCGTGGTCGCTGAGAAATCGGATTTTTTTTTGTTCGTCTTTTTAATCATTTGCCTAATTGGGAGGAAGGATATTTTTGAAAAAAAAAAAATAATTAAAAACTCTCCACTTCTCAGTTCTCAGATAATTGTCTGTCGTGAAAGTGACACACATTTTGTTTGCCTTTTTGAAATTGTGGAATAAAAAATCAAATTAGTGCCGTCTTGTCGAATGGGAATAATTGTGCAAATCTTTGGAAGCAGAAGAACACAAACCAGAAGAGAAATACACGTGAGTACGCAATATTTATTTGAGTACTGTTGCTAATAGGTGCGTGTGCCAATTGGTGATGTCTTCATGTGTTGGGTTGTTAGTTTCGTATCGGCTTACATAATTTCATAATAAACTAGCTTATCACTGGGCCTGTCTTAATCAGTATTTTAAAATAAATAAATAAATTAAAATGCGTCTATTCGAAAGATAATTATGCCTTGCGTAAGAGCGGCGGTTTATTTTCGCTAGTGACGAATGTTTTTAATTGCGTTGGGGTTTATTTTTATTCCACGCGTATATAACTGGCTTGGGAATATACATTTGCCAATCTAGTAACAAGATCTTGCAGAGGTTTTGGTTGGAAATTAGTTTTCGGCTTCTATTCAACAGATTTGTGGTGACAAAGCGATGAGGGCAGGCGAATTTTGAGAGGTCTTTTCTTAGGTTCGTTCTTTGCGATACTAAACATCTGTCTGTCTTTACAAATTCGGAAGTGACTGTCTGAAGGGAAGGGATTATTTGGCAATTCGTAAAGACAGTGAATTACGTTGCCAACGCGAAACGAAACATAATTTGATGTTTTTCCATTTTGTTACAAACCACACGGAACTTGATCTTAGATCTTCATCAATGAACCTCCTTCAAGTCTGGATGGCATTATACGACTGCATCAAATCTTCCGAGTTTCAGATTTTCCTCCAGAAGCAGTGATCTGCTAAGATTGTATACCTACGTTCATTTTTTTTTGCAATTCTATCCTTAAGATTTTAGGTATTCGAAAGACTGCTTCGCAATCGTTTGCGGTTTCACTAAGATCTCTTCCAGTTAAACTGACTTTTCGACAATTTTCATAGATTTTCAAAGGCCATTGAAGCCGTTTTCCTCTAAATCATATGTTTGCTTGGTGGGTGATGACAGCAGTTATAGTTAGGACAAAGTGAAGCCATTGTTTTCCCACAGCTATGAAGGCTGTTGTTGTTGACCAGGAGTAGCCATAGTCCTTGCTCTGTTTACCTTGGCTCAAGCTATACCTACAAGAATTTGTATAGATTTGTTACCGCAAAAAGTGGAGACCTATACAGAGACCAAAGATGGTATTGCTAATTCGGAGGTCGGCAGCTATCCGACTAGGTTATTCAGAAACTCAAAATGATTCAATTCGTAGGGGGGTCAAGGATCCAAAACCTTCTATTGTAACCCTACCAAAACGTGTAGTTCTCGACAACGTCAGTGTCAAATATGAGCAGAACAAACCAAGTGACAGCTAAAAAAATGTTAGGAAAAAAAAACAGATTTTATAGGGCTGAAGCATAATTATTTGAAAAAAATATCGAAAAGTTTATAATAAAGTGGAAAAAAAAGGACGAAAGCATTCTTGAACTGGAAATTTGATGTTTTTTTGACGTTTGAACCGAGGAGATAGAAGATAGCATCTGTGAAAGGATGGGCTTCTCGAAACACTCTACTGACGCAATAAAAAATAGTTTCTCTACCATCAAATTCGAATACAACATTTAGTCGCTTACATATCTACACAAATACAGTAAAGCGCGCTTTAAATATAAACGTAGCTATGCATATAGTGTAAGTGTTTGACATTTTTGTCATTGATTGCACTTTCAGTCGGTTGTCAGTCTCTTTAAATAGATTCAGTAAGGTAGGTCTTTCTGCGCATTTTCCCCAACCGTCATCATAATAGTTACCAAAATATTGAAACAAAAGAATGTCACGTATTGCACTATAATTGAAAGTGTAAGTCTGAAGGAAAACCTGCAGTATATATTTGTGTTGTTTAAATTTGAATGGAGTAATCAAAATATGAAGCAACACTTACCGAGGTTAAGCAAATCAACAATCTTATTTGACTTGATTGTGTTTTCAGCTGCAATATAGTGCGATTGTTTTGACAGATGTGTTTAAAGGCAGAAGGTGAGATAACAACCATCAAGGTGAATGACAGTTCTTTCCTTTTAAGCTAAAATCTGTTCTTTTGAAATTATTATGGGCGCAAATACTGGTTGCGTTCAAAATATTAGTTTACTAAGTCTGACAGTTGTTTGATGGTTGACTAAGTGATGTGTCTCATTTTTGCTTGGCCTAGATCGCGGTTACATCAACAGCTTTCACAGTTGACGTTTATGGAAATTCGTGACTGAGTACTGAGTACTGTTGACAGTTCGAATATAGGTATGGCTGATGCAGGAAAAGTGACGTTACCGATCAATCAAGTTTTTGTGCTCAGGTGACATCTAGTCCAGATCAATCTAGCCGACTTAAGATAACAAGATTTTTGAATGTGCACACATTTCTTCAGTTGATGTGTATGGATTGGTAACTGAAATATTTACTAATATATTGCAATGACTCAGTACGCATTTGACAGTTCGATTATGCTCAATTTTGACTGCGAATTCAGCTGCTATTTTGATTTGCATGGCTGTGAGGTGTAAAAAGTTTGACGTTAACCAAAAATGCTGTCCGGAAAGATGGTCGCAAAAGTTAAAAGTTCCAACAACTTTAAACGACACCAAAACTACACAATGTGTTCCCACTTTTGGTTTTACATACACTCAATTTGACAGCGCGACGCGACACAACGCAACGTACTCCATTCTGGCGCAGCAGTTAATAGACATTTTTATGTTCACATGATCAACATAGATCATTGATATAATATAGAAATCGATGATCAAAAAGATTGGCAAATTAAAAAAACGCCAAATGTCAACAGCGAAAGGCTTACAATTCTGAATTTTATTGTGAAAAGGATCAGCAAATCTGCCGCTAACCATAAAGACCAACTGATATCTACTGTCCCGCCGTGACACCCCAGGCGGTTATCAAATTTAAACAGATTATATAAGCGCGGTTTTACTTTCTCAAGCATGTTAATCTCCGATATCTACTAAGACAAATGAAAAATCAATCATTCAGCCAACTAAAATATCGGTTTAGCAATGCTAGTTGGAAATTGTGTCAAAGTTTAATGACTTGGCGGATCCCTGTTAACAATCCATCCAAAGATGTAAATGCTCGCCGTAATTAACTGATTTTGATATGAATTCAATTTGGTCAGTGCGAGGTTAAAAAAACAATTTAGTACAACTCAAGAATCTAAGTCCAACCTCCAACCACTACCAATTTCGTGTACAATTAAATTTGACAGATGGCTTCTTCGACTATAATTATTTTGTTCTTCCTATAAATTATGGCCACACAAACTTCACCCTGCCCAGTTGGGTTCTCGGGTGCACATAATTTCTGAAATTGGATTTGCCTACTGCGCTGGGCAGTTTGCAGCCGTTGGCAAACGAGAGACCTACCTCTGAGTCAGCACACAGCGAACGTTCCCAGGGTCAGCCACAACTTTGCAAGCGGAAACCGAAAAGTCTGCTATACCGCACATGGTTATCACGTTCGAAAATGAAAAGCACTCCACACGACTGCACCTTCGGCGAGATTAGTGTCTTTTTTGTCTTATCTTGAATCGATTTAATGAGAACTTAATGTGTAACAATCGGCAAACTGTTATGCAGGCTATTGAAAATTGGGTTCGACTCTATCTATTGTCTCTATTACGTGAGACCGTGTGAGTGTGACTGCGTCTACCTCGTTTTGAGCTGCGAAATCGGTATATACCTGGCGCCTAGGAGCCAATATAATTTGCTTTGTCTTGTTTTATGGTCCCCTTTTGTGTGTTTTTGTTGAGCGATTTTATTTTATGGCCGCTGCCGCATGTTGCCGCTCCTCAGAAGGGGAATTTTGTGGGAATTTTTGCAACCAAATCATGCTGAGGGTGTTTGTAAGTTTTTTCGCCAAATTTCCCTGTGGGTATTTTTCCGTATGAAAAACAAAAATAGGTGACACTCTTGTCAATACACACAAGTGGCTGTCACTTTTGAACTTAATTGTTTGCCATTTGAAAGGTGTCTCTTTAAACTTGAGCGCAAATTGTTTTATTGCTCGCAGGCAATGAAGAGAGGTTAAAAACCTCTCAATGGCGTCTCGATTTTAGCCCCCCCATGTAGGAAGTGATTGAAAGTCTGCTATTGACCTGGTCATCGCCACGAATGTGTGCAAATTTTAAAAGTTTTTAATCAATTACCTATGGTAAGTGACTATGATTATGATTAGTGGTAGATGGAAATCAAAGGCCATAGCTACTTTGCTAATTTCGTACAGTTGATTGCCTTTTGAGTGTTTGAAACCAAACGATATAGATTTTGCTGGAAACAAATGACTGAGAGTACGATACGTGTATGTTGTGGGGAGTGCAACTTTCAATGGATCTAAAATGGAAGGGTGGGTGTGGTCTCAATGACAGCCTTGACATATCCAGGTGATTGTACTATTTGGCAAATGTGAGATTTTTTAAAAGAAGGACGTTTTTATTTGAGTGTAGCTGTTGCTCTGCCTCTCAACCGTCGGCAAGAGCAGCGACTTGAGAGTGAATTTCTTCGGACACTCCTGCGCTGATGACAGCTTCCCAATTCAGACGTCCGTGTGCGCTATTGAGTTGTAGATGGACGTCATTCGAGTCAAAAATAAAACTTACACAAACGGCTGCGAGAATGAATTCGACAGCTGACAGCTGATAGTCTTTTTATTTGTCATTTAACCACCATCACTTGTTTCTCGGTTGGAGTGCACTTGGAATCTAAATTAATTTATTCAAAATGTTTACTCAACTAAAAGAAGACTCCGATTAAAGTTCTACAAATTCACCTATTACTGAAGGAACTGCACTAAAATTGGTCGACATTGGTTGGCTCTACATCAATTTCTGTTGCATGTAGTGTGTGGGCCGCTTAAGAATCACAAATGAAAGAACTGCTTGCAAAATAATAAATGAGGGAATTAACCTACGAAAATCACTCTCCCTTTGGTTCATATTCCAAAAAAATTCGGCTGTGACAAGCCGCCATAAACCGTACTTTAGGTCGGTCTTCTAAATCTCCACAAATTCTATAGTTCCATCACAATCACTTCTTTGTCCAGAACAAATGCTTTTCTCCAGGACAAACACGCATTAAAACGAAGCAAACATCAAGAGAAAAAAGCCAAAATTCAGGTCAAATAAACAAATACCACGAATGGATCTGTCATCGAAATAAGTAATTGACCGTCACCTCCTCCTTCTGAAATATGTTCAGTGTTCACCGTTCAAAAGTGTATGTGACACGATCTCCTTGTTTTTCTTCTTCGAGAACTGTTAACGCGTGCCCTTTTCTTTTTCTTTTTGGTTGTTGTTGTGCTATTTGTTAGATCTCATTATACCGGTATTTGTCTTATATATAAACAAGACACAAGCCTGCGTGCATAAATTACGAAATTCTATTTCATTGAGTCATGCGATGGGGCGCGGGGACAACAAACTTTGAATGCACTTCGGTTGCCGCGTATCGAACCTATCGATCGGTAAACATACACACAGACACATTCTCGTGTCCGATCCTTTTAAAGACTTGGCTCACGATATATGGGGGTACGAACAACAAGAACAACAAAAAAGAGTTCGCTTAAGAGCTGACTGACAACGTCCGCCATGGGACAATTAAGCCGCGTTGTGTGACTCATTGACCAAAAGTGGTTCTTTCTTCGTTGTAATGTGGTGATAGAGATGTTTTACCAAACATTCCTGGACAGCAGAGAAATCTTTTATTCATGAATTAATTAAAGGCTTTGATGGAAGTAAGCTTTATGTGTTGGGTTTGAATGTCTTACTCGCATAGATTTTCCTTCCTGCGGGTCAGTTGACACTTTTTGGGACAAAAAATAGACAAATTTTCATATTTTTTTTTCTTCTCATTGGCGACCACCCAGTGACCACTCCAACTTAGGTATATACATTATACACTCCCTGGAAGGATGATACCTGGACTCACAATTGCATTGTTACAGCACTCGCCGGTGTGAGATGACAAATGAGGCGGTTGCTTTTGTCTTAAGTTCATGGGTGATATTTCGTTTGCTCAGCTTGATCCTAAACAGTTTTCCTTTTAAGGTCTTGCAGGTGGTACTTAACAGGACGACATTCTGCGAAACTGTGTCACAAGTTGACAATAATCAACTCATGCGTCGACTTGTAATAAATATTGTAAAGTTTGTCTATTTGTTTGTGGATTTGAACACGCAGCTCGTTGAAATTACTGGACAGACTTTCATGAAACTTTTCTTGACAGACTCCGAAAAGAATTTAGGCTGTGTTGTTTATTGCCACGCCTACTTTTCGGGGGCGTTTTTGACCAAAATGCATTTTTTCAGACTACACTAGCTCTGTTCACGTACTTTCCCGAAAATCTGTCAACACACACAAAATTGAGTGAAACTCTGTCAGATAGCTGAAAATATACAGTACTCGCCGAATAAAAGCACATACGCATGGGGTATAAATTTATAGTTCCTAAAGCCGGGTTCTCAATTAAATTCCTAATAAGCGGGAAGCTTTGTAATGCATAGGATGGCGTTTTTGAATCCCAACACTAATTGGTTGCTAATAAAAGGGTTTTGCTATTAAGGGAGTTGTTTATATCCGGGGAGTTCTGTACTCCAAGGTACGTGGATAGATTTCGAGCTACTTTGAGCCACTTTCATTTTTGACGTATAATCCATGTCACAAATAAATTAACCTTTTTGCAACATATGAAACGTTCGAGAACATTCGACAACCATGGATTTTTTTTCTTCGGATTTTGAAATTGTTTCTTGTCAACTTTTTGCATTTGACATATTTATCAGTACTTAATTAATTAATTAATAATAATTAGTTGGCGCAACAGGTCCGCGGGACCCAAGGCCTAGCTTCTCACAACCATTCGTTTTGTGTGAGTTTTATTTTTGGAACGAATGGAAGGGATCTACAAATTTATGCCGATTCCAAACGGCTAATTGAGTAGCTCTTTCAAGACAGTTATACTCTCGGATGTTTGTCAGACGTTCGCGAGAGGTGGCGCAGTGAAAAACACCCTAAATTGGAATTCGGGTTTTTGCGGGATTTATCAGTACTTGCCGATTGAAATTCTCTGAGCTGTTTCGAGCCAAGAGAGGAACTACTCGTTACTCGTTATTTTGCTAGTTTTCTCTTTTTCTCGCTCTTTTTTGATGAGAACGTGTATAGACTTTGTGGCCTTCGATTTAAACCGCGTACGCTAATGGACCTACGGACTTTACTTTGTTATTACCTACACAGGCAGGTCTTTATTAATACAGGAAACAATCGATTGTTTATGACAGCCAACACTTTCCTACGTATTATGGGCTGTCAATCATATTTCTGCCTCATCCAGAAGATCTACAGACCAAAATCTGTCCTGACTTTATTTTTATAATTTATTTTATTCAACGAAGAATTATTTGCTTCGGAACAACGATCAAGTCGCTTCGTAAAACGCAGTTCTGTCAGTTTAACATTTGGAGCAGTTTTCAGTATTCTTAGCGCACATGCGCCTCACGCAAAATGCTGCTCCAAGTTCACTCTGAATCTGTTGTAAATTCTCTTTATGCAAACTCAGGCCCTAGCTTTATAGCCATACGTAAAACGAAACCGTAAAAAATGTTCTTTTGCTTTTTTTGACCACTTATATCTAAAAGTTGGAGTCAATCTTGCTATTAAGATGTTGCTTATGGATTATAAAGTTAGTTTATCAAAAAAAATAACAAATAATCTTTAAACTTTATAGAAAAATAATTTATTAATTTCTCAGGCAATTCCACAAAAAAAAAAAATCCACTGAAATATTTCATTTCTTTACTGTTCCATCTGTCAGAATTTTTTTTTCTGATGAAATTTAATCAGTGGTAGTTGATTTGTTGCAATTTATTGTTTTCGTAGGGAAAAATGTTTGTGACAGAGTTTTTACTAAACTCATTTTCCCACTGTTCCAAAACTTTTTCGGTTGCGTTTTACGTTTGGCTAAAACTCAGGCTTACTCCGTCTAAATATTTCTATAAGCGGCTTCTTTAGTTCTCAATTCCATGACAGACCAGGAATGCAACGAAAATGGAAGAGCACCCACCTGGTTTACAGCTCATAACATTCCAGTGACAGTTCCCACATCAGCAACAGAAAATCTTCTGTCAATCTGTCATCTGTTTGCTCAACCCAAATGATCCAATCGACATTTTATGGTACTCAATCAACGTTATAATAAAACCACTAAATACGATTTACTCCCAAACTCTTCGAAATAAAACACAACTTGTGGAAGATAGAAGATCACCGGTTTCACACAGGCTTATATAGTTCGTACTCGATTCTCGCCGCCTTATCTTGGAAGTTTTCACTTTCTATCGCGGAAAGAGTTGGTCAACTTTATTCGAAAACAAAGGGCGCCTGTGCTTCGCCTCTATCAGCCGCTACAATGTTCAACTTTTATTTGAATAAAATAAAATAAAAACACCGCGAATAACTGATGAATAATATTAAATCACGTGCTGCTGTAGTATATTTTATTTATTCAAAATGCGCCATATAAATTTTAAAAAGTCAGCATCGTCGTAACGCAGTAGTTTTTTTTTTCTTACTCTTTTATTTATGCTAATTGGGAGAATACAATTAAAAATTGGAGAACGGTCGAAAAGGGAAAACTTCGCGTCTGATTGAGGAACGCATTTTGAGGCGTCTTAATTTAGTGAGCGGTGGGGATCGGGCGGCAAGTCTATTTGCATATATGGATAGCATATCTAACAAATTGAATGGAGCCGGAGTCACCTGCCGCAGTGATTTACATTCGTCGCGTGCAAGAACGGAAGGGGCAGACCTGAATGATGTATGAATTTCCGTTTTGATATGAATGCGAAAAAACGCCAACGAACAATACGAATGTATTTCCAACGTCCGGCCTATGGATTTAGTGTATATAGTTTTGCATTTTAGAACTCCTCCGAGGAGTCGCACCAAATTTATGACCGCAACCAGGTAGGCAGGACTTGGGGAACAACAAATTTAGAAAATGCCGTTTCCTGTGATCATGTGAATGGAATTCCAAGCTGTCGCTGATCTGGTATGTTTTGAATTTCGTGCCGCGTTTGCAGTTTGACGTTAGCGCGACGCGTTTTTTGAATGAATGCAATTTCTGCTGAACTTGCTGTTGATGTGGCCCAATTCATATTTTTTATTTGCTCGTGTCAGTGAGAGTGATGTGTGAATGAGTTGGACTTTATACTTTCGTTGGGTGTAGGCATTTGCCTGCGGTTATGTTAGTTGTTGTTTAACCCCATTCACAGCGGGTTTTCAGAGGTGTCAACGTTCAGCGGGACTAATACGTTTTAGTGTGGGATTTTTTTTGTTAACGTTCTGTGAAAGTGAATTTCGCTTGTCAAATTAGTCAGAGAGGGAGTGTATTTTAGTGCGGAAGATCAGTCAGATTTTTTTTTTCCTGTTAACTTGGGAATATCGAATCGAACAGTAGACAACAATTCGTCAATGTTTCTCTTTCTTTTGACAGGTCATTTGTTCAGATTGTTTGAGTTTGCTATAGAAGAAGTATAGGCCCAATAACTGAGCCTTGGGAACCAGAGTACATCTATGTACTTACAGTGATTAGGGGCGATCTCACTACATAGGTATGTAAATCTTACAAATACACATAGAAGTACAACAAAAACGTGAAATAAGCGATAAAATATTAAAATTATTGATAAAAAGAGTACGCTACACCATCGCATGCTACACTGTATATATTCACGTTTCCACGTTTGGTGGAAACGCACAAAACGTTAGCGGTATAAGTAAAAGAAGGCGCAAAACCAAAATAACCTTTTCATGCGATGAAAAAAAAAAAAAAAACTTGCGGGGCTTGTGGAGGAATGACCAACTATATGGAACTTGCAGGACTTGCTACTATTGCAATTATTTCAGCTGCTGCAGCAATTATAACATCTTCTTCAATTCTTCTTGTATCCATTGTTTTGCAGATTTTTAAATATTGCAATGTCTTTGAAGTTTGAATTTCTTTTTACGTGTATAATTAAAATGACGTTTACCGACATCTGTCATGAACATATGGTTTTTGTCCCATCTATCATATTTCAAAATTTAGCGACCATTTATCTTTGCTTGTGGAGAAACGGAGTGGAGACTAGGGACGCTAAAATTTAGCGCGAGCAGGATACTTAGCTAAAAGATTAAAATTTCAACTGTTTCAGCACTCAAACGATTACGAATTTCTGCTTTATTTAAACTTGCGGCAAAAAATATCGTTTCAACATTTGCAGAGGAACGTTGTGGAATTGATAAATATTGAAAATAAAATCTTTTAAGATTGAATATGCGAAGTTCCTGTCCGCTGCTTTTACTGCTAAAAATGTTTTCCAATAACATATTGCCTACATCAGTTTTTTCATCAAATAATTTCCTTACCTTAGAGCTGATGGAAACGTAGGTAAGTAAAATAGAAGTTGTGCATGGGTTTCACCGATGCCAGACTTTTCGGACTGAATTGCCCACGACGATTACCAAAATACCCAAAAAGGCTCTTTTCGTCCATTCCGAAGTTTAAAAACAACAAAATACCCTAATTTCTTGGTGTTCTGAACACTGAAAAAATTTAATTTTTTGCCTTTTCCGGATATAAACCATCCGTAGAGCATTTTGAATTTCGAAATAAGCTGGATCGCTTAGCTTTAGTAGGTAATTACCCACGGTATGGTATCACTGCATGGGTTCTGTTCGATTCACTTTCTTCATAACAATGAAATTAATAGAAAACGTTTTTCTTCAATTAAAAAAGGTATTTTAGTTTTTGATTGAGATTTAGAAAATCAAATATCTTGGAATTTGATGAATTTGAGGTAAAAGTCTTGTACATATTTTCGAGCTCAAAAATCCCGAAAAAAAAGAAGATATATCTGGCATCACTGTTCGTAAAGTTTGTTATATTTGAAGTTTGTACCATTGATTATATTGATTGAATGGGCTTAGTTATGGATCTTGAAAATAAATGTTTCCTTCTATTAACTTATTTGGACATTTTGAAAAATGAATTTCCTTACAATTGTTGTAAAAATCAAAATAGGGAATTTCTTGTTAAATTTCAATATA
Organism: Cheilosia grossa; assembly: GCA_963082955.1. Lineage (NCBI taxonomy): Eukaryota > Metazoa > Arthropoda > Insecta > Diptera > Syrphidae > Cheilosia > Cheilosia grossa. Next base: position 6,240,425 of record OY720148.1, on the reverse strand, counting down.
TGATAACAAAACAATTAACAACAAACAAATACATTCAAGTGTACCACACATGTGAAAATGTATATATTATTGTAAAATGTTAGATAAAAATAATTGCAAATTGATGCTTGCTTTATTTTTTACGTCACACCCTGTGTCACATTTCGAAATCGTTTTTCCACTCTTCCAGCCCTCTTCTTTCAGAGCACTTCTATTGCCATCTATTTCTCGTGTATATGAGACATAGCGGTACTCAAAATTGTAAACACTGATAGGAAACACGTGGAGAGTGTCCCTACTCACTGTAAGTAGATATACTCTGACTAAAACGTCATTCGTATTTGATGAAGGGCACTCACTTAAATATGTTTCACTTCGGAAAGTTCGTTTCGAGTTCACAAACCGTTGGAGAATTTATTGAACTAGTTTCCAGAGCCTTTTTGCATCTCCGTCACGCTTTCTACATCAACAACAAATCGAATTTCTGACTAGAACCACTTGCGCGCTCATTTCGCAGCCTTCTACACGTAAAAACGCAAACTCCTTACACAATAGCCATTCGGATAACGCGTTTAGATAGCTTTGTCTTAAACCCTGAAGTCTGTGGTATCAGATTAGCCAAATCATTTCGTATCTCTGATTGATTGATGGCAAGTCATTTGAGTTGCATAAATGTGGTTTCAGTGGTAAGCCCACATTCAAGAGGAAAAAAATACGAAAACCTCGACTATCACTTTACCCTCAACTAAGCCCGAGAACAATGGCAAACAAGTAGTAACAATGAGCAGCTTCTCAATGCCTATTAAAAGAAACACAACTTGTTACCGCAAATATCTCATAGCCCGAATTGATCTGCAGCTTGAAGGTTGAAATTCCCTAAATCACGATCGCGGTGATATCATCTAATTCACCAGATGGTGGTGGGTTCAATGGGCTATACGATGGCCCAGCATCGCTTAAATTCGTTCACCGACCACAGGCTAAGGTTACTGTGCCAACAGTGTTCCCCCAAACAAGATGCCCCCACCGAAAGCATTCACTTTTAAATTGTTAGACATGAAATCAATTAGAGAGAACCATCTGCGCGTTCCGTCGTCGTGCACCCGAAGAAGGTCATCGTCACCCCGATTCATTAAGTACAGTATCTTTGTATCTGTATCAATTGCTATAGGCTGAAAATATACAATATGCTCAGATCAATCTTTGTGCAAGTAATTGGATTAGCTCTGTACACCCGTACAGAGCAGGTATCTCAAAGACTGACAAATCCAATCGTCATAGTGTGATTTTGATTAATTACTTAGCTGGCTGGCATTGCAATGCGATATAACAGGAAACGCCTAGGTCGTTCTGTGACGTGGTGCAAAGAAAGCGTAAGAGGTAGGTGGGTTTGTCAAGGCCGCGTACGCATTGATCCCAGTTTGTGTGCCGCTTGCATACAAATTATCTGCGAGGGGGAAAATCAATGAAATTGTACACAAAGTGTTTCTGTTTCACAAATGACCCTAAAAGGTTTCTTTTGTGCTGTGATAACATGTCGATAGGCAGGCAGATTACCTCCGCGAAAAAACAACATTAATTACTTAGCCGAGAGGTATTGATTTGTTTTCGATGTATTCCGGGATCCGATTTATTTAATTGAATTGAAAAGGTGAGACGGGGTTTTGTTTTCTAACGAATTTGAAGATTTTTCAGAGTTGTCATTGGATGGATTGGTCTTTTCCTTTAATACTCAAGTGTTGCGGTAAATACCTTAATACTTGGTTATAAAGGGAAAAACTTATATATTTTTCTGTTGCCAAGCGCAGAGCATTCAAGATGCAACTTAAATAGCTAAGACTGTCATTCCTTCGTACACATTTCCTTGGTTAAGTGTTCCAAATATCAAGTACAAGTCGATCAATTGGAGCGCCATCTAAAGGCAGACGTTCTAACGAAATTCCAGCAAAGTTTCAAACCACTGCACTGATACTTGACCACCAACAGAGCAGTCACAAAAAAATTCCAATAACCAACGGACTGCCAAAAATCATGCATTTAAAAAGATTTATTTACCAATTTGTGTATTTCCTCAACGAAAAGTAATTTTTCCCACTTTGACATTGAGACATGACATTCTCTGCGCTCCACGTACAAAGTGTTGCAATTAATTACAATTTTCGTATTGACTGATGATCATGATGATGGACGGCTATGACCGAAAGCTTTGTATTTCCAAATCGCTTCTTAAACATGAGCTAAGAGCACATCTATTTTTATTTTCCTTTTTTTTTTATTTTTATTTTATTTTCTTAAAAGAAGCAATTACTCGCCGATGGGCGATCATTAAAAAATATAGCCTCATAGTCAAGCATACAAGCATACACATAGTTGCAATAGCATTTCGGAAGGACAAATTATAGCGTCAACAAAAAAAAAAAAAACGCATAAATATTTGTCTACCGAAAAACATAAAAGAAAACCTGCCAACCCGCATTATTTGGCCTAAATAAACGACGAAGTGGAACCCCGACAAAGTGTAGACGTACAGCATGACTTTGAGGTTATGCAAATGCCCGCAAAACAATCAAAATAGATAAATTGTGATCAAGTGTTGCACATGTGCCGTTGTCGCACAAAACTGTTCGAGTGTTCGTGCCGTGCACAGATAATGGGCAACATGGAGTTTTGTGTAATAACAATTTGTCGAGTGTCAGTAAAAGTGGTTGAATTTAGAAATAATGAAGTGGCATACAGTTCGAATGTCGTATGCTGGTAGCAAGGATATCTAAATGTGCCACTAAATAGGAGTTTGCCCAAAGGTATATATGTATTTATATATATTTTGAAGTGAGCCCAATAGTGGACCATCCGTAACGAAAAGTCAAACTCAATGGAAGGCCGCATGGTAGTACAGTTTGGCTTTATCTGGTAGGCCAATTGAATTAAATTTTTTTCAAGCTTTTTATAGCAAAATCCTGCTCCGCTCTCCCTCAGAGGCGAACATTTTTTCGACCTATATCTGGTCTCAGTGTGCTGGGCTTTAGCTGGCAGTCGATTTAACCCAACTTATAACCTATAGTCAAATCAGAGCGTAACGAAATGTGAAACGCGATGATAACTGAAGTATGCCTAGAAAGAGAACGATGTTTGGGCGCAAAAGTTATAAATATATAGGACCCTCGGTCTAGCTTTTGTGTGCGTTCTAGGTTTTAGCTTGCATATAGGCAGAATAGTTGCGTTACGAAAAGTGAAACGCGATTATAACTGAAATTAGCCTAGTAAGACAACGATGTTAAGGTATTTATGGAACCCTCGGTCTAGCTTTTGTGTGCGTTCTAAGTTTTAGTTTGCATATTGGCATAAGAGTTGCGTAACGAAAAGTGAAACGCGATTATAACTAAAGTAAACCTAGACAGACAACGATGTTTGGGCGCAAAAGTTATGTGTAGGACCCTCGGTCTAGCTTTTGTATGCGTTCTAGGTTTTAGCTTGCATATAGGCAGAAGAGTTGCGTAACGAAATGTGAAACGCGATTATAACTGAAATAAGCCTAGAAAGACAACGATGTTAAGGTATTTATGGGACCCTCAGTCTAGCTTTTGTGTGCGTTCTAAGTTTTAGTTTGCATATTGGCAGAGGATTTGCGTAACGAAAAGTGAAACGCGATGATAACTGAAGTTCGCCTGGAAAGAGAACGATGTTTGGGCGCAAAAGGTATTTATAGGACCCTCGGTCTAGCTTTTATATGGGATCTAGGCTTCAGCTTGCATATTGACAGAAGAAGAGCGTAACGTATGTGAAACACGATTATAACTGAAGTAAGCCTACAAAAACAACGATGTTTGGGCGCAAAAGGTATATATAGGACCCTCGGTCTAGCTTTTGTGTGAGTTTTATCTGCCATTTTATAACTTATTCGGCTGAATTGTAAACTTTTATAATCTCAGATTTTTTGTGAGTCTTTCGCTTTTTCTGTGTTTCTCTGCGCGCTTAGCTTGGAATCCCTCTTCAGAGAGCTGACCCGAACGTATGTTGACAATTTTGTCCCACTTTTCAGTTATTTTTCAATCCCTAAGTTGGTGGGCGACGACCCAGTTCGGTTATAGTTTTCGAACTCACTCGAATCTGCGAACGCAATTTTCAAGGCCATGACGAAAGTATACTTCTATTTTGGCCCCATTATGTACCAACAGAAATGTTATCAAAATGACTCACCTCTGTATTGAAAAAAAACCTTCAAACGGCAAACGAAAAAACTCACAAAGTTACCGACAAATTCGTCTCAAGTGAAATTTTGCATTAGCTAACCTCGACTCGTTCGCTTTTGAATTTATATACACAATAAACAAAAGAGCGAACTGCGATAAGATTACAACAAAAATTCTTACAATCTAACGAGTTGCCATACAAATCAGAAAGCAAAGCAAATATCTTTCTAGTTTGTACATACTTGTACTTTTGTTTTGTTGCGATTTTTGTTCTGTATTTTTTTTTTCTTGCTTTCAATTTAACTTTTAATTAATTGACGTGTATACGAATGTGCTTACAAAAAATACTTACGCCATGTTCTATGGGCAGGTGTGTACTTGAAAAGCACTCAAATCAGTGACGATACCATCAGTCCCATCATAGAGATTGTACTTCTTTTACGGTCACCTTGCTGTAAGCGGTTTTTCGCATTTTTTTGTTTTCTGTTTTGTCGAACTACAACAGAAGTTTGCAAGAGAGCGGGTGCTCGTACCTATTGTGTGTGTGTGTCCATGTGTGGCCGAGTGTGGGAGTGCAAAGTGAATATTACCAGTCACCAAATTAATCAAAATTGTAAAACATTTTGCACGCACATCAGTGCCGGTCGTCTGTGCGGGTTCGTATTTTAATTGGAAAAATAACTCTTATCAGCTTTGGTGTAAATTACCAGTGAAGTTCGCAGTTGGGTGGGTATAGCAATTATGCAGGTAACACATGGCCACACGAGTGTGTGTAGAATATTGGGTAATTGGGGAAGTTTGGTCATTAGTTGAGTTTGGCGTAAAGTGTACTTTTCGCTCTTTCTGTCGAATAAGCTTTAGTCGCATAGTATACCTGCACAATATGAGGACCGGAATCAATTTTTAATCAGTTTGATTTACAACTTGGAATGGCGTGATTATGAGTTGTATCTGATAAAAATGTCGAGAGCATTTGTCGGTCGTTTGGGTAGTCATTCGACTGGCTGAACGTGTGTTTCAGAAGTCGAACATGTATGGCCTTGTCTAGTTACACTTTAAGGAGACTGTAAGAACATCAATATCTCAATCTTGTTTAGTGTCGAAGAAGTAGGGGCGCTGGCGAATTCGTTAGTAGACAGTCTTGGTAGTTTTGATTGTCAAATTCTTGGGTGATTTTCTGTTGAGCTTTAGAGGAATATATTTACTAACGATCTTTAAGAGCTGTGCAGCGACATCTGTTGAGCTTTAGAGGAATATATTTACTAACGATCTTTAAGAGCTGTGCAGCGACATCTATGGTAAAAAGATTGTCGATCTGTGGTCTAAGGTTGTTAGATCATGTTGAGACTAGCTTACTGATTTCAAAATTTCATTTTTGTTTGTTTGTTTGTCTTATAGACTCAAAAACTACTTTACCGACTTGCTCGGGCGTTGAACAAAGGAAAATTAGCAAGATTTTTACTGATTGCGATTAGTACTGATAAAAAACCGCTTTAAAATATTCCGCAATCAAAAGAAACAACCGCTTTCGAACATTATAAATGATTATATGCCAAATTTAAGTTCTTAAAATATTTTTGTTTGTATCAAAAAGATTTGTGCACATATTTGACAATATTTTGACATAATTTCCCTTTGGGAAATTTCTGTGTGAGTGAGTGTGTTTGGTACATTTGCACTTGTTGACGTGGGTTATCGTCACTCACGACTTACCTGAAATTGAAAACTTTATCAGAAGTTTTTAGAGAATGGTTTGAATCTAATACGAAAGATGGCGCTATCGTTACTTCAGTATTAACCTTTTAAGGACCATTCACATAAGAGGGAATTGCGAACTGCGAACTGGCGAATATTCGTAGATTCTGAAAACTTTTTTTAGTCGCAGGAACCCGCGATTCATTTGCATTGTTGAAGGTTAAGTTCGAATGAATTTTTCATTCGCGGGCTTGTGGAACGCGACTGTTTTGTGTGGATTGTGACAGTTCGCGGCAAACATTTTCAATTCGCGGTAAAATTGCTTTAGTTGTAAATTTCGCTATTTGAATCAATTAAGACTCAATTTTTTTTATAGATTATATGTTAGATTAATCGAATATAATGCTTTTGTGGTAAAACAAGTAGCAATTTTGAATTCATAAATACAGTTAAATTGATTTGTTCGAATTTTCTGTTTTGTTGCCTATGAGTTGCCTTTCATTGTCTATTGCCTATAGTCCGAAATCTACCAAATGTGGTGGGAGATATACCATGAAAATCAGCCGCTTGCATAGGTACCTGGAGTTTTTTGGTGTATAACTCACATTTTTTCAGCGTCCCTAAATCCGTTTAGTTTATTTTTCAGTTTTATTGTTTAGTTTGTAGTCTGTGATTTGTTGCTCTATGTAGTTTTTAACTAAAATCTATCGAAATTAATCTAGAATGTAGTAGATATAGTAACTAAGGCAGTGTGTAGCTTAAAGTTTGGAAACATGTTATTTTTGAATACTTAAATTAAGATCTTGTGCTGTAGATTGTAGTCTGTAATGCGTTACTGTATCCTTTGCCCAAATTTGTAGGAAAAAATTTAGGCAATGGTTCTTAGAAGCCCCAAGTTTGTGTATTTTTTTTTTTTTCAAATTCCCTGCCCAATGGCTGACTTTGCCACATAAAGGATCTATTTTGTAGCATCGCAAGTGGATTTCCTTTTTATTCTAAAGAAGCCTTGCGTCTTAGTCTTGTAGTTCGTGGTTATGATAGATTGTGTCGCCGTAGTTCAAAATCGGTTGAATGTTATCTACAATGTGTTGTCAGTATTCAGCAGTTTGTGGTCTGAAGTTTGTAATAAAGGTGTTGTCTTTTGGAGTTTGTAGTCTTTCTTATACAATTTGTAGTGATTAAGTAAGTCGCATGATATCTGTTCTATATCTACTTCTCCGCATTTGTAGTCTGAAGTATGGTCCATGCAGTCTATAATAAAATATTTGATCGTTCGAGTTTGTAGTTCGTTGTTGTTCTACATAAATACTAGCCTCACTTCTCCGTTCTCTAGATGGCTCTGCAACTTTTTGTGGCCTTTAAATTGTTGCGAGCTCACTTTAGGCTACGATTTTTGTAGTTTCTATGTCGAGTTTTGTAGCCTGCTTCGTTAAGCCTCTCATTTGTTGCCAATGGATCGTCGTTTTACGGCTAGAGTCTTCATTTGTATCTCAAAATATAAATATACTCACGCTGATATATCCAACAAGTCCACTCATGTTGAAATGGCAAACCAAAATGAGCACAAATCAGTTGTCATCGGTCAAAATGGCCATTGCTGCAAAAAAGTGTTGCCAATTCGAAAAACAAACCCCTAAAAAATTCATCGTTTTGACACAAACGTTTTTTGAGAAGAACTGCTATATAAAAATTGTAGTGTAACTCAAGTAGTAGTCCGGTTACCAAGTTTATTACAAATTGAACAGAACTGCCAGGCCCAAATTTGTCGCCTCCTCATGTCATTTCTGATTTAAGCTTCGATACCAGCAAGGCAACCTAAAAGTACTTCGACGTGTCAAAGTTCCACTGGACTATTTCAAAAACTCGTATACCAATAACCATAACCATATAACACAGCCAGTCTTACCCAACTGTCACTACTCACTGCCGCATCTAACGCACGTACTCCACACCAACCGCAATTTGTCACTCCGTGTGCCATCAAATGTTGTGCATTGTTGCGAAATGTCAACCAAAATCAACCCTCTCGATCTGGGTCAATACAATATCAATGCACTGGCATCAAATGGTTACAGTTAGACGCCATTTGGCCACCCCCTCCCCCCATGACAAAAAAAGAGAATTTCCTTGTTGCCGTGATCATCTGGCGATTTCGTATTCAGTCAGCGCGCATAACCTCGATTCGATTTCGTCCGAAACCAAATGTAATTTAATTCATTTTGGTGCGTGCTTCTGGTCAAATGACAGTAAATCTATTTGTCACACGGTTTTACGTTATTTTTTATGTTGCTTCGAACCCGATTTCATGGTACATTAATCTCTCCCCGAAGCGGGTCGATGGCGAAACCGTCTCCTTATGATTATTTCTTTCGACTCTATTTGTCGGAAGAGCTTAAAAAGTGTCATCAGCTGATCCAGACTCATTTGGGACAGACTCATTTCTGGACTCCAATCTTTATTAACTTATTAACTGCATGGCGGCATGTACAAAAAGAAAAAGATATATTCCTACCTAACGATTATGACGACGTATCGTCGGTGGTGCTTCTTCTGTTTGCCTCTCGTCCAGGGCGAGATGTATAGATAATCAGTGTGACAATGACACAGAAATCTGATGGAACGGTACTTTTTGTGAGCTTGCGCGCAGGCTTCTCCCCACAGTGTCAGAGGTAGGCAATAATGCTTGTAATTAACACCAACCCGATGACAATCTGATTTTCACCTCCTGCCCCCTCTAGCCCGCTGCTCGTATTTCGTATCTGGCGTGTTGCAAGAAAGATGATGAGAGGCAGTCGTTGTCTTCTATGTTGTAAATATCTAAGTGAGATAAAGTAGAAAAGAACATTCTCATTCCGGGCACGGTAGTTGCGTGTGTTTTGGTTGGGGCTTTCGTTGATTTTCGAGCCCCAGAAAACGGTGTTAGCCAAACATGTGTATAAAGTGATAAGTCGGTTGCATGCGGTGCTTATTAGTATGCAGTACTTGAGGATGGGATTGCGCTCAACAATGCAGGTAACTCATTCCCATGGACGGGAATGGAATTCTTGTTTTTTTCCTTTTTTTGTTGTCTCTGATTTCTAACTATTGCGGTTAGTAGATGAAATTTTGGTTTCACAACGTGCACACAATGGTTCCAGGTTTTTTTTTGCTTTTTTTTTGTGGGGTAAATTTAAAATTTCAACATTGGTATGTTAGAAGATTAAGACAGAGATACCGGAGATTTGGGGTTCTCGAGTGAATATTTGAGCTTTAGTTACGGCTATTTGTGCGGTTAAGTGGGTCACTTAAGACGTTACAGAGGTTTGGAGGTTTGGCTGAATGCTTAATTTGTCAAAAACAGTAGCTACTGTCGGTTGTGTAACTAAATATGTTCTTTGGTGACATGCTTTGGAATGGATACATCTCCCCATTAAGCTGTTCCGGAACGAAATTTTCCGATGGTCTCCAAATGGACAGCGGAAAATAATTTGCGGGGAGTTCCGTCAGCTGCTACAGAAGTAGCAGTGCTGCCAGCACTGGATATCTATCTCCGATTTGGGTACTCAAACTTTTCCTTGGCTCCTTTAAAATGTCCATTTGGGATTTATTCTAATTTGGGGTATTTGGTATTTATAAAAAAACATACATACTTCAATTGCAAATGTACTCTTTTTCTTTTAACTAAAGTTTTCGACAGAGTTAATTGCAAATGAGCCAACTCCATTTTCATACAGTTGTTGAACAGACTGTCACAAAATATGCATGAATATGGAAACACACTGTCCAAGTATGCAGGTAGGCGGTATGTTTATGTATGCCCCCTTCCAGCAAAAGGGTTTTTTTCAATTTTGGAAAATGGAAACTTTAAAGTCCCTCAATTACGAGTTTGTGTTGTTTTTTTTTTTAATTTAATTTTTCGTCCTTAAAAACAATTTAATCAGAATAAGTGTGAATATGAATTCCAACAAAATGCGCATTTTTGATCTTCATATTTGAGTTTGGGTATTTTTGGGTCCAACATTTTTCAATTCGGCTCCATACATCCTATAAAAGATGTCACTGCACTACAAATGTCAAATTTCGCAAGCAATTAATGTCCCGGACAATAAACGCGTGCGAAAAGAGAGTAGAGAATCGTACCAAGCAATCTACTACAATTACCCACTTTTCCGCCATCATTTCGCAGCAGCTGCGTACTGCAAAACGAAAAGGAGAGCGAAATAATTCGTTCATGATTTCGTTGTGTCACTTGTGTATGGGATTTTTCTTTCCGGAACAGCTCTTAGTCTCAAATAGACCACGAAGTCGACTCGATTATGAAACGTCTTCTGGGTGGGATTTTTTGGATCTTAGTATTTTGACAAAACTTAAAGTTACATTTTATGATTTCTAGGCAGAAATGAAAAAAAATAAGTTAATATACAGTTTACTTACTTAATTAACAGGTGAACAATTAACAAGGGGCAATTTTTTTTTGTAAATACGTTAATTTAAATTTATTAAAATGAATAAAATGAACTTTTTACTTGGCATAATTATTTTGACAAATAACTTTTATTTAAAAAAAAATACATTTTGAAATAAAAAAAGGAACAAAATGCAATTATTTTATAAAAAAACACATCTGCTTTAGCCTCCATAACATTCTGTCATTGTCTGGGAACCGTTTCGACGAATTTTTGCATTTTTTCTGCAACAGGAACGGCACCGCAAAGCTTTGTTACCACAAAAACGATCTCCTTTCTGCTGCGTGTCAGGAAAGGAGTTTTTTTTTTTAAAATGTAGAATAAATGGCTAATAGTCTATCACCAGGTGGGAAAGGGCAATTGTTTAAATTTTGTGCTGGATCATCGTTTCATAGATTGGAAGCAAATATGCACAACCGTTGGACGGCCCTAAATCATTACAAGCCTGCCACTATATAAACTGATCTGAACGCCTGGTGCGTATTTTTCAAGAGATAGTTTCGGCATTACAACAAATCTTTTTTACGGTGATCCATGAGGCTCAAATGAACTCGCTTTCGTTCATAAAACCCGGCTCCACACCTTAAGAGTTTATTTTTAAGCTCTTGGGCGAATTGTAGCCTCTTTATTTTGTTTTCGTGGCTATATGCGGTACTTTTCTTACAGGATGTGTATCCAAATCGAGTTCAGCAAGGCGCCTCTTATCCTTTCGATAGTTGCGTTTTAAGCATATTTTTGTTTTTATTTCAAGCTAGAGGAATTAAGCAGTCAAACGTGGAATCTTAACAAACTTCTCCGAAATTAATCTTCCATCCATCCTTTTCGGTATAACTTTTTCGTTTCTCACCCGAAGGAGGTAAACTTTGCACAGAGATCGTTCGTGATTATTAATTTGGATATTTACTTTAACACATAAAATGTTTGCCCTACTTTTTAACAGAAAGACCGCAATCGTTTTGCTACAAAAGCTGCTCGATCTTCCATATTTTAACTCTGTCGTTTTCCCCATATTTTGGTCAAAATAGAGTTAATGGACCTGTAAACAGTAAATGTATCATATTTAATTTAAATTTAGTTTTTTCGCCAAAAAGGAACTTGAATGCTTTTGCCAGTCAAAAAATCGAACGTAAACCACAAAAATTCCTTACCTGAGATCTTTGTTCGAATAGCTGACAGTTGAATAAACTTTTTTTGCGAAAATTGCTGAGTATTCCTCGCCCCATCAGCAGATAGGCTTTTAGTCTTATGACAGCTCATCGTGCCCTTAAATATGTGTCCGGGTTTTGGTCTAAGCCCTGTGAATAGTAGAGGTAGGCTTCTATTTGACAAAAAGCTTAGTTAAAGTAGGTGGTACTGTTGTAAACATCGTTGGGAATTTGGGAAAAAGACAAACCTTTCGGCAGACCCTCTTTGTAGCTTCTGCATCTAAGGCGAGAAGATCATGCGAAGGCAGGCCAAGTGTCCATTTCTGGCAGTTTTGGCTTTTAAAATAGTCATTTTACTTCCGCAGTCTTATATAGAATCTGTCAAGACTGCTGATCGTTTGGTACTTTACAGATTACTTGGTCATTTGCTTGTGGTTATTCGAATTCATAATTGGGTTAAGTTCATTACACATTAATAGCACTGCGCGTCGTTTATCGCGCTTCCGAGTTTCTGTTTAATGAAAATACTCTCCTAGTTTTCTGCTTGCGATCATCTTGGTTGCTGGCTACTTTAATACTATTTCTTTTTTATTTGCACATCTGTCAAAAAGACCCATTAAAATTATAACATTACAAGTGGTTTAAATGGTAGGTAATGAAGTGTCGGTAATGCAGTACGAATGAAGAGTGCTACAACCTTCATCAAATTTTGCGTCTCATACAAATATTTCTAAATGAGGAGTGGAGCAGCCTTATACGCACTTATTCATATATCTGGAACATTAACTCTGACAAATTTCTTCCAGAATTAGTGAGCACCGTCTGATTGCACTTTCCCACAGGGTCTTGGTGATCTTTTCAAACGATCTTACTGTGGGACATTATTATTGCTTAAGTATTTAACCCTTTTCAAATCGAGCTGAAAACAGTCGAAAACTGGGTTGTTCAAGCAAACACACCTTTTGCAATATTCAGAATAGCTGACCGAAGTGTCACAACTCACAACTTAAAATCATTTGTCATAGTTAATTATTATTTTTAAATGCACTAAATTCATTTTATTTGTTAATTAATGCGATCGAAATTTGTAACCAAAAAAGTTTTCACCGAAGTTTAACGTCTAGTGTCTCACAGCGGATTGAAACGTCAAACGAAAACTAGCTGGTGGTCGGTGTGAATGCGTCGGTGAGTTTTCGACGAAAACACGGTTTTCGGCTCGCTGTGAAAAGGCTGCAAGATCGAAATGACCCACAAGGCGTTACATTTTATGTATCTTCAACTTCTGTTTCTATTAAATAAAACTTCTGTTGGCTGCAAACTGCAATTTCAAGGCAACTCAATTTGTCTTCAACGGTAAGCAGATTCCACGTAAAGTCGCACCCGTTGCAGTCGTGAAAACACTTTTTTTTTCCAGAAGTTAATATTCAAAAGAACACCACGAAATGTCTCTACTTCTGGATGACCTACTTTTCGTCCTCCAAAAAGCGCAGCTGCGCTAAACCATACAAAAAGCCTACCCCTGGTCGACGACCTTCATTTCGTTTATACCTATTCCATTTCATGAGCTTCATTTAAATGAACTTCACTTGAAATCAGTTCAACTTCTACGGAACCAGCATCTACCCATAGATTGTATAGAAACCTTAAAAATCCGACACGTTCTCCAAACTAGAAACGAACTTAATACCAAGTAGCACTTGTACGTGGTAAGTATGTATTCCCCCACGTACTTTACGTGATCGTGTCGCGTCCACAAAAAGTGTCTAATAGCCACACGAAAATATATCGAAGCGAAGAAAAACAAAGTGAAAACCATTAGAGGGAAAACCTCATCTATACCCGGTGGTGCTGAAGATACGATCGTGGAGAGAGACCCGCATCCAACTTGTTTTTCTGTCGAGTTCAGTATTTTTTATTTTTTTATTTTTTTCTTTATTTTTGTGGTTTAAACAGAAAATGTATCTCATAGATGTATCATGGCGTTTGTTTGTTTATATTTTACTTATTTCGTGTGCCGTTCTACCTTCATCGTCAGCATGAAAAGTTTGGTTTTATTTTACAAATTTTCCCGCTTGGTGTTTTCTTTTTGATTTTTGTAACAAAAATAGTTGGATGGGTATTGTAAGCCCCTGCGCACATTATTGGTATAAGAACAAAGTCAGTAAGTATCAGCAACAAAACGAGGAAGACTTACGTAGTGTCGGTTTTGTTTTTGCTGTCATTCAATACTTGAAACATCTGGCAGAGAATGTGGGTATGGGGGTCTTGTCGATGTCGTGTGGCGGTACTCGCAAGCTATACCGAGTACGGTGTCTGTCATTAGAAACTTTGGAATAGTTTAGTTTTGCTTTCACAGAAATCGGTCTAATGAATGGAATTGTTCTTTTTTCTCGATTGATGGTCGTGTATCAAATTCAAGTTCAGTTTCATTCCTATGCGGGTTATGAACTTTGTCATTTTCGTAGAAGATCTACTTTTCGGAAGGAGTTGGTCTGAATACTTGGTCAATGTCATTCAAACTAGAGATAGGCTGGTCGGGTTTTATTTGAATTAGATATAGCTGCCCATTATCGAGAGTGATTTTTAGGTATTTGAGAAGTCGTGAGGACAAAAACCGAAGGCAAATAGAGCCAGGGCAGCTTTTGGAATAAGTTTTCAGCAATTGTAATCTATTACGTTCCTAAAAGGGAACTGATAAACACGAAACGACCTAAACGAAGGAAGTTGCCTTTGTTTTTGGCTGTGAACTGTATAAAACTAAGCTAACCTTCATCTTTATCCTTAAAAGAATAGAAACGACCTAAACGAAGGAAGTTTTCTTTTCTTGGCTTTGAACTATATAGAAATAAGCTTCATCCCCGTCCTAGATCAGAGAACCGGACTTGAAGACTACTTTCACTCAAGAATAGGTTTCGGAGTAAGTGCCTTACATGATTTTTGTGTAAACGGGTATTCGGGATATGAAAAATCGATGTGCCATAGCAGGGAATTTGAAAACAAAATCCCAAAGGTCTTATTGCGTAGACTTGAAGTCTTGAGAAGCTAAATTGATTAGGAAACTTCTCCAATCACAAGAATAGCATCGATTCAGATGGAAACATTTTTAATTATTCATTATCTACTTCTGTTCCATCAGCATTCATTCTTCGTGTGATTGAAAACACATCACAAACTCCATCAGAAAAAATCGGAAAAGTCTATGGCACTAAAGTTGCAACCTTATGGTACACTAGATGTCGCTTCAAAGTATCCATCGATCCAGCCCAACCTGATGGGTGTTGCCAACTCATGAATAGACATTGCGAGAGATTTATTTGTGCTTTCTTAAAATAAATAATAAATAATGATTCAGTTGAAAGATAAAAAACAAAAAAATGTCAGATATCTGCAGTTATATAATGTAAATTGGGCGACAACGTATATTGTTATTTCATGAAGCAAGAATAAACTCTAACTCTCACTAAGTGGTGAAAATTTGTCTCTTAAAGGCTTCAAAATCAGCTTCGAATTCCATAAAGTAGATGTAGATCTTGTCCTATGACAAACTATGACTGACAAACATCCGAGAGCATAACTGTCATGAAAGAGCTTCTCAATTAGCCGCTTGGACTCCCTTCCGTTCGCATCGAAAATTAAAAACTCACACAAAACGAAGAGAAGCTAGGTCTAAGTTCCCTACGGAACTGTTGCGCCAACTCTTTATTTATTTATTTTTATCAACTACAGCAATTAAAAGTCTGAAACCGTTTATGTGTATAAGGTAAGGCGTTCCCTGCGTAAGCCATCAATGTTCCTTTCCGACCTGCAGCCCTTAGATCAAATAGAGCAGAGTGCATTATCAAATCTTTCTTTCAACAAAATCTTGCCTTGAAACTTAAAAACTTCTCCTCCTGTACACCCACCCCGGTCAGCAATAAATTGAAATTCTACACCAATTTGCCAGATCCAAATGCATGAACGCAGCTTTTCCATATGCACAACAAATAAAGTTGACCACTCTGGTGCGGCCAATTCGACCCGTAGGCTATTTATAACTCACAAATGCCATTCAACTGACAGTCATTGACCACTTTCCGGGCGAATTTCACTTCAACAATCTAAAATTAGCCCACAAGATTCACTCGCCAGTATTGAAGTAAAAATATCCATAAATCCACAGAAACCGGCTTAGGAATTGCATCTTCAAACTGCAAAGAGCACATTAGCATCTCTCCGCCTGACATATGATGACGATGATCTTGCTCTGCGAAAGAAGAAATACGAAAGCGCAGCGCTTGGTTGGTCACCAAATTAGCATTTTGTTATATTTAATTTAAATTAAAAAATCGAGCGTTAAAATGTTTCTTCCGACACAAGGCACAAACACACAGACCAAGTGCAGCACACAATCTTGTAAAGTGTCATTCCGGGTGATAAAGTTTCGCTTTCAGTTCGATGATCAGCAGAGAGTAGCCGAAAACATTCGCGGTTTGCCTGTTGGGTAATATGCTGGTGCCGTCTGTCTGTCGGCTGAGAGGGTTTTCCCCAGAAAACCATATCAATTCGAGCTCAAGATTAATGCATCTGCTCCGCTGAGAGGTGAAAAATGAAAACTGAAAACACAGCGCTGTCTCTGAGATGACCTTAAAGTGGGCGAATGCTGCTGCTGCGCTACTCAGTATTGATTAAATGGCTGTAATCCACCGAATGAACTTGGAACGCACACAGATAACTTTCACTTCCCGAAGTTGTTTGTGGAATTTTCCCCGCATTAAGTTGGTATTCGTTTGGATTAAGTTGAATTCCATAAGCGTTTTGAGTGAAGGCGAGATAAGGTGTAAGAATGAGCCCATCATAGTAGTTCCGATACGAAATGAAAAGTCGGACAAATGTCTGTTTTCACTGAATCACGTGAAAGTGAATTTTATAACTTTCTGGATTCTGTCTACGAACCGATGCCGGACAACAATTTCTGGTGCGGGTTTTCAGATAGCGAGTTTCGATCTTTAAACATCGATGTGCGCGGATCGTGCTCGCGCGTGGGCTGATTATTTCCAGGTTCATTACGCGGCCGATGTTGTTGCATTGGGATGAGTTCTTCATCAATATTTCGCAATAATTAGGGTTAAGTTGAAGGAGCGTGGGTCGTTATTTCCTTGGTGGGATATGAGATTTATTGTCAAGGATGTGTGTTGGTTTCCTCTACTCGTATAAATACGTGCGCTCTCTCTTATGTCCTCTGATGGTTTCAATTGGAATTCTTCAGTGTGAACGAATGTGAGGCTATGCGGACTTTAGTGTCAAATATGGTCTTAAGTCTACTTAAGCTCTGTCGAATGTTTGGCCCGCGTCGAACTTTTTCTACAAAATACAATTCTGAATCACTAACTTAAGCTGGCTAACTCTCATGAAACCGAATTGTGTTTCACACTTAGCAGCATCTGTCAAAATGTCAACAAAGGCTTTGGGTACTTTGTTGCAAACGTAAAGTTATTAAAAATTTCCTAAGAATCTGTGCGAATGCGGCCACGTACTGAGAAAATTAAAAAAAAAAAATGAGAGAGAAATCCATTTCCCCTCTTTTCATTTTTTCGTAATTTTCTACTCGCCGAATTTCGACTTACTGAAGAATGAAAAATGAAAACTGACAACTAAGTGACAGCTCAAAGGTTTGACAGTTAAAACTCTATTTATTTTCGTTTTCAACGATGTCGGAGGAAGAAGTTCTAATTGAATGTTGTCCTAGAACATATTAGCTCATTCAAAATGGTAAGTTTAATAGGTGTTAAGCTTATAAACAAATCAATTCCAACCTATTTTTGTTTAAAGAGAACCTTGTCAAATGTCAAAATGCAATTTCTTAAACTTTTTGTAAGAAAACCGGTGAGGGGGACTTACTTCTCTTGAAATTGAGAGATTTCTCTCTCGACTTTTGAGATTTGACATCTTTCATTTTTCTGTAAGTACACGAACGCATTTGTGTGTGCATTTCGTGAAATTATTAAACTCGCGACGGATTCTATGCCTAACTATTATCAGTGCGTCTGGCAGAAAACGTCATTTCAATTTTAATCAGTTTAATCCCACCTTGAAGTCGTGTGCTTTAAAAAGAGAAAAACTAAAAATAAAAATAACTGAAGTGGGTTTGGAAACCCCCAACCGCAAAGTGCGCAATAAATTCTTCTGAACACTATCGTCACGCGTGATATTGCTGCTTAGCCGTTGCTTAACATGCTTTGACGGATACCTTATAAGAAAGACCTGATTTAATTCGAGTTCCGAAAATCTATCATATAGTCCTCCAGAGAATGCTGTTAAAATTCCATTCATCTCGCAAGGTTCCACGTGATCTTCTTACATCATTTACGAGGGCAGATTGCGTCTACAAACCTAAATCAACAGCGTGATATTACTGCCTTAACTATAGGAAAAGGACAGGTATCTACCCCAGTAAAAGGCGGAACAAGGCATAAAAGTTTCACAAAAAGGTCTTTGTAACTCGGTGATAAAAGAACAATAAACCAACCTGTCAGGTAAAGTCGTCTAGTTTGTAAAGTACCGGCAAACACAGAAATCTCTCCACGACTCTCGTGCTCCTTCCTGGAACTTGTAAATAATTTTCTATCCAATTGAAAACAATTTGTATTCACATAAACGTAAAACTTGCCTACGTTATTTAGAACGAATTCTATGTACGCGCTACAAAATGTCAAAACAATTTCCTTACACACTTCGTGACCCACTCCGAGGCATTCGATTACTGTATGCAAACGAACTGTTCTTTTGGGAAGGAATTGTTTTTTTTTGTTTAGTCCTCCTTCGCAGCCCTTTTCCACGTCGTGTGTGTGTGTTTTCTTTTTGTATTCGCCGTTGATATTTGAATATATGACATTTATCAATCACTTAGTGAGTGAATGTCGTCTTGTTTCTTGTTTCTTGTTTCTTGTTTAGTGGGAGTCAGAGTCAAAGTTGACGTCCCTCTGAATGAATGAATGCGCCATGTTCTGATACATGACACTGCTTTTGTTCGTCATAGCGTTCACTGCGTGGTATCGATAAATCATCATTTCGAACGGTGCATGACAGCAACACTGATGACGACCGCAATTCATTCAAACGATCTCCTCAAGGGGAGCAGACGACAGCTGCTCTCTCTCTCTCTCTCTCTCTCTCTCTCTCTCTCTCTCTCTCTCTCTCTCTCTCTTGTTGTGCATCAGGCATCACATTCACATGACAGAACAGACACTGCTTCAAGTACATTCACTACAAACTGTTGTCCATATCTGTATTGTAGGTATTTGTGTTGGGATTTTTCCAAACAAACAGACAGATTGCAGGTGAGATACAATTATTGCTGTTAAATGCAAACAAACAGTTAGGCACCCATATAGGCACTATTCATTGCATTGCCCCACATTGTAATTGGAAAGGTTGGGTTTGGGACAATTTGGCCTTGTTCTTGCAGCATATTCATGCGACCTGCCTTAGAAAGTGTGAGGTCACGTTCTTTTTTCAGTTTCGGTGTTAATTACTTTCTCTGTTGTTCTTTTTGTATGTTTCAAAGATTGTGTAATTTAGAGCAACGAACAAACAGACACCAAGACCCGGGGCGGAAATGTATATGGATGATTCACAGAGAGCCAAAAGTGCAGTAGGTCATTTTTGTCGCGGTGCGCGTCGAAAAGCTGACCTGAATTAGTTGTCAGTTTCTGTTGAATTCGAGTGCATTTCCAAAGAAGAGAAGGAGTGCTGAATCACGTTTCCAATTTATCAAAACGAAGACAGTTCTAGCTGTACCCAGTGACGGCTTTTGTTCAAGTCTGACAGATGACGATCGCCTTAAGAATTTTTAATTAAACCGTGCGTTACCTTCTCCGCGTTGGCTACATGCGTAACTGAAGCTCATTTTAGATTTTCTTTAGTGAGAGCGTTTGGCTTATTTCTTCTGGAAATCTGTCAAAATTTGAGTTGATCAAAAGATTTCTATAGGTTGTAGGGAGCGAGGGAGGTTTTTGGGTCTTGAAAACTAACTTTCTATTTTCTGTCTAAAGCCTAGTACGCAGCTGTTCCAGAACGAAAATCCTTTATGTTTTGCAGTACGCAGCTGCTGTGAAATGATGGCGGAAAAGTGGGTAGTTGTAGTAGATTGATTGGTACAATTCTCCACTCTCTTTTCACACAAGTTTATTGTCCGGGACAATGGGGACGTTCGGATACTTATAGTTTATGTAGATTTGTCGGGACTATAGGTGACTAGGTAACTTGAATTGCTTTTGTATTCTCGCAATCGGCGTTGCCATTGTTTGACTTAAATCGAAATTTGGCCTGTCACAACTTTTGTTATTTACCCCCTTTTTATTTGGAAAGGGCCCTCCTGAAAATTTCCCAAAAATTGTTATTTCAAAATAAGTACCTACGTTTAAAATTTAAAACGGCTCTCCGCTACAACACTTTTATAGTGTTATGCGAACTAATGGTTGTTTAAATAATGTCGTGCGAAAATTCTAAATTTTCCAGAGCAGCTTCAGAAATGACACCCTCTTCTCTCACCGGCCCTTTTTTTTTGGACATTTTCGAATTCAGCAGCGGCCACTCTGTTTATTATAAATTTGACTCTTCGAGATGTCAACTGAGTGTACAGGCATGATTTTCTTGACTAGATTTGTCGGCTTCCCCTGCATAAACGTCAACTACAAAAACTACTCACGTGACCAGTCTGAGCCAATAAGAAATGAAATACATCCACTCAGTCAGCTGTCAGACTTACTAAACTAGGAATCCGAACGTCCCCATTAATTCCTTGCGGAAATTTGACATTCGTTTTGACATTTGTACTGCGTGCTGTCAGCTTTTATAAGAAATTGAAAAATTTTGGAACCAAAAATACCCAAACTCAAATATGAAGATCCAAAATGCGCATTTCTTTGTAATTCATCGGCACACTTATTCTGATTTAATTGTTTCTAAGGACGAAAAATTAAATTAAAAAAAAACTACACAAACTCGTAATTGAGAGACTTTTATAGGTTCCATTTTCCAATATTAAAAAAAAAAACCTATTGCTGGAAGGGGGCGTACATAAACATACCTCATACCTGCATACTTGGACAGTGTGTTTTCAGATTCATGCATATTTTGTGAGATGATTTTACTGCTGAGATGTGAGAGTCTGTTCAAAAACTGTATGAAAATGGAGTTGCCTCATTTGCAATTAACTGTATAGAACTTTAGTTATACGAAAAGAGTACATTCTCAACTGAAGTTCGCCTTTTTTGTTTATTAATACCTAAGACGCCTAAAACTCGCCAAACTTTAAAGTACTAGGCTTAATTCGAACATTTGCTTCTGGTTTAATGTCAAAGTCTGCATACACTGTACCTCCTCTCTCCAATAATTTAATCTTGTCTTGTGAAACAAATTCTGAAGAGGAGGACATTTGCAAGAGGTTCTTTGACCCAACGGCAAAAGAAAAAGCGGGATACTAATATTCATGTTTAGTGTCCAGGTTATATTTTACGAACTCACAATGGCGAGATTTTCCATTTAAAATTACCCATTGTGACCTAGAAAATATTTAGTGTCAATATGCTACTGACTCTTATTTTTAAATCCGATTTATATAACACCCCTGCACAGTTTGACATCACCGTCAGTCAACGACAAATCTAAATCATGTAATATTTTAAATATATGAAATATATATATGTCTAAAACACTTTCTCTTGTTATTTGATTTCCAGGACCAGCATCTACCTTCATGAATGAAATAACTTGATCAAGAGCAACGACGTGATACTTGTTGTACACTCATAATCCCAACTAACAGGTATGTTATATCCAAACGGATTAGAAACCATTTTAATTGAAAAACACCCTATTGGGATTGTAGTCTTCTTTTTTTTTAAAAAAAAAAAAAGATATCACTTTGTGTTATGCCCTATCTCATATTGGGATCTATTGCGGCGTCTTTTTGTTATTTCGATCCGATGCTGAATTGCTGATCCTTTCCCTTTCACTTGGAAACGACCTCCTCTGTGATGATCCACAAAAAATGCGCGCTTTTCTTGAAACCACTTAAAAAAGAAACCCTGAGATTTTTATCAAAAACCCTGAGAAAATATCTAATTTCCTTTCGATTCGTGTGGACTATTTATTCATTTTTTTTTATTCCACTCATAGCGAGAAAAATTGTGCTGATGACCGCCTACAGTTTTCTCAATTTTGGCCTCGTTTCAAATATATACCTCCAATGCAATGGTCCAGAACTAATTCGGACAGTAGGCGGTATGTGGGCAGTATCACAGTTGAAAGAAAATAAATTGCAACAGCAACGTGCTTGGTAAACAATGGAAGATATTGATTTTATGTTTCTTTAATCCTCTCACTTTCCACACGCCCTCTCCCTGGTAGGTGCTAAACTGCTGGCAGATTTTTCCCTTCGTTCTGTTTCAAATCCATTCACTATGGATGAACTACTGTTTCAAAACTGGTACGGTTCGAATATTTAGAGGAGGATAATCCCCATTTGCCACATCCTTCGTTAAAGCAGTCCATATCCGTCGGTGGAAGAGACATTTCTTTTTGTTCGCTCTTTCGATTGAATCTGTCCACAAACTATGCCGTTGATACTGGACAAGGGCGGTTGGAAATATGTAACTCTTTCAGGTTTAGAATGAAGAAATTTGGATTGAGAACAGCAACGAAAACTGATTTCACTTCTTCGTTGAAATTGGTTAATAAAAACGTAAGATTTGTGTTTATTTTCGGATTAATTTACTAAGACTTTTGGCTTTGGAGTAAGATTACCAACGAAAAGAGAAAGAAAGAAGCGAGGTTTTGACATTTATGGTTTGACCGGATGAAAGACAATGGTAAAGTTGTCAGTTGTCACTTAGGCCATGGTTGCCATTACTTGTTTTACTTCAACCAACTTCTTTTGTTAAGTGAGTGCAATCGTGAGATTCAGGTCGTATTAAGCTAAGATTACACGTGGCATATTTGTCTTGGTAAATTTTGACATATCGACGTCATAATGACGTAACCACTTGTGTTAAATGTGTCACTACGTGTGATCGCCTGTCAGGCTGGTCTGGTCGCGCTGGCTGCCGCAGAGTAATCTCACGAGAGACACATGAGTGACAATAGAT
Source organism: Cheilosia grossa (assembly GCA_963082955.1). Lineage (NCBI taxonomy): Eukaryota > Metazoa > Arthropoda > Insecta > Diptera > Syrphidae > Cheilosia > Cheilosia grossa. Next base: position 6,217,845 of record OY720148.1, on the reverse strand, counting down.
AAAGCGAATTGTTGTGACGTTAGCATATCAAAATTTACCCCGAAAAAGGCACGTGTAATCTTATCCACAGGAAAATTGTTTATTTAAAATCAACCAACTTTCGGTAAAAAACTACCAAGTGATACTGTTAAAATAGATCCTATACAGAGTTAGTGGATTCAAAATAACCGAGTCAACTTGTTTAACCTTTTATCATTTTATTCCCTTTTTTTCGGTTGTAAATAACAAACTAACCCTGTTGAATTTAACCAGCTGGTTGACATTTATCTAGAAACTTGGTTCTCAACAACTGATAAAGTGTGTTATTTTTTATAGTATCTATGCATTTTACATATTTATATCGGTAGTGTTTAACAACGAATACTCGGTGTTTTTCAACAGAGACTTGGTTAATTTTAACCCATTTTTCCAAACCGAGCAAAAATCGCACTCTGTTAGAGCCAATTTTTGAGCGTGTAGCTTTAGTTACCCTCGGCTATAAACAAGGTAAATACTTTGCTTCCAGCAACACCTAGGTCCTAGGTATACTTAACCTCGGCTCAAGTAACCATTTCAGTGGAAATCACCGAGTTCAATCGTAAAATGCTTGGAATCTTTTACTACTCTTTAAGCTGAACCAAGGCGCAGTGGCTTAGTGGTTAGTGTGTTGGACTACTAAGCGAGGGTTCCCAGGTTCGAATTCCGCAAAAACTCAAATTTCAACTCAGGGTTTTTTCCACTGCGCCACCTCCCGCGAACGTCTGACAAACATCCGAGAGTATAACTGTCTTTAGAGCTTCTCAATTAGCCGTTTGGAATCGGCATAAAATTGTAGATCCCTTCCATTCGTTCCAAAAATGAAACTCACACAAAACGAATGGTTGTGAGAAGTTAGGCCTTGGGTCCCTACGGACCTGTTGCGCCAACTTATTATTAAATTATTAAGCTGAACCAGGAAGGCAAATATTTCTCTGTCCTTAAAGAATCTTACTATCATTCCATAAAATCATCACTGTTTGCGGTCTTCTCGGTTGTCCCGGGACTTCATTTAGTGCTGTTTTCAAAGTTCTGACTTCAAAGGCCAAACTAGCCTAAAACTGATCTGGTGGCGCCATCTTCTGGTTTATTTGTAGTATAAACCGATTAAGTATTAAGTCTCAGCAACTTAACTTGAATTTTCCAAAAACCGTCCTCAGGAGGAAAATCGAGTTCACATCTAAGCTCTATAGTCAGAGTCACCACCTTTCAAGTCTTCTCCAACCGGTCGCAAACAAGACTCACCGTTCACCCTTTCCTTAATAATCCCTCGCCAGCACAAATAGCTCCCCCCTCACCTAACAAATATTCACATCGTGCAGACAATAATAAAAAGAGCAGCACCGCACATAAACCCAAAAACAATTCCTAAGTTCAAGCTTACATTGCCCCCATTAAGAGCTCTGGGCTTCAAATTAGTCTAAAACAGTTCACAGATATAACCACGCTGAGGTGTATACCTCTGACCCTTTCCTACCGAACCTAGAAGCCATACTAGACCGACTCGTCTTATACCTCTGCGCGACTCATGTCCAATTGAGCACCAAGTTTCCGGCATATCTACATCTATGTGCAAAAATCTGCATCTTTTGTTATGCAAACTTTCTGTACGAAGAAAAATGAGAACTGGTTACACGGGTGGATATGAAATTTGTTACTCGCTTCACAGCGACTCATTCATAAATGACATCTGCCCCGAACCAGACACATGGTTGCTGGTTGACCCTAATTCGTTTGCAATATTTCTCCAAATTCTTGCAATTCCTTCTCATATCCGAGGAGTGGGTGGTGGAATTCTTCTAGCCGCGCAATCAAATCCAATTAAAATCCAAGTCTGAAAAATTAGCAAGCATACAGACACGCATCTGTCATTTTTGTACGGCGCGCTGTTTAGGTAATCTTCACCCATGCTCTAGTGCGACTGGGAAACTTTCACCAGAGATGCCATGGGTGTATAGTTTAATTAGCCAAATCGGTGTAGTGTATGCTACGGCAATTTAAAAACTAGCCACCGTTCCGTCGGATGGAGAGAAAAAGTGAAACCCCAAGATGACCAGATAGGAGCCTTGTTAGAGCACGTCCCTTGAAGATATTCAATTTGGCAGTAATTAGGTGTTCGTTGAGTATGAGAATGTTGCACCTACCGTTCCTTTTGCATAACATCACCGAGCGGTTTGTTCCGCAACAGTTTACACAAGACCGGCATAAGCGAATGAAATTCCTCGCTTTGACCCAATTAAAAAAAAAATAAAAAAACTGTTGAACATAAAAACTGTCGTTCCCATAATGATGATGATGATGAGGAGTAGATGACGACGACTTTGGGGGAATTGTTGCGAAAATGTGTGTTCGCCATTAAGATGAAAACGAAATTAAATTATGGACAATGGTACCACACACAGACACCGTGCAACACCGTGCAGAACGTGAGACCGGCAACCGGTACTCGTTACAGTACCTGGAATCGGAGTGTGTAGATCTCGAAGTGGTATTCGCAGAAATGTTGGCCGTGGATTTTGGCTTTATTTTGACTCCGGCAGGGAGGTTACACGCTTTTGATTGCAAGACGTGGGCGGTGTGTAAGGTCGGCAGCCAAACAAATAATCTGCTCCACTGTAACCATTTGGGTAGTAGGTAGTTGATAAAGTGTTTGGCAATAATTATGCGGTTATTCTGGAGTGGTTTGAAGATACTCCAAGATTTTTGTTCATTTGTATCAAGCGTGAGGCGTTGGTGTCGCAATTCGGGAAATAAGTAACGACCTTGCGACTTAGCCAAGAGGTACCCGCACCAAGTTCTGAAACTATAACAAGGTACGATGAACATATTTTGGAGTTATAAATTATTATTCAATTCTTTATTTCATTTATAAAACAAACTTAGAGAGAGGACATTTTTTAGTAATCGATTACTTGTGTTTGTTATTTAATTTTGGTTTTCTTAACGCCAACGTTTTCGTTTCCAATACAGAACAAATAATGAGCAACTTCTAAAATACAGAACATGTTTTTTTTTTATAGACAATAATCCATAATGAACAAATACAGAACTGTTCATTATTAAAATGAACGTAACTAAAGGGTCTTTCATTAAGGACTTCACTTGACTTCTGCTTTAAATAAAATGCAAAGTACACCTACTTAAGATATCTCAAAAAAAAAAATGCATTTGCCCCTAATTACTATCAAAACATTTATGAATGGAATTCTACCTCGTTCATTATGATCGCCACAGGAACGTATCGAGTGGTCGATACGTTTGAACCCAATTTTCGATGACTCGGCCGCATATTTCGACCGATACGGTCAATATTGGCTCTGAGCTCGTCTAACATCGTCGGTTTGTTGGCATAAGGAAAACCCCAATGATTTATTGTAGCCCCGTCAAAAAAAGTCTAGAGGCGTTAAATCACACGATCTCGGCGGTCATAGACGGGACCATTTCTCGAGATAACACGTTCACCCAACTGAGACTTCACCCGCTGTGTGACACCGTCTTGTTGGAAGCACATATCACTGATAGCCAATTCATGCAATTGCTCAAGGAAATAACGTTCCAACATGTCTCTGTAGTGAATACCATTTGCCTTAACGTGACAGTCATTTTTATCGACGAAAAAAAAAAAAAAAAACCGTCCAATGACGCCACCGGCATGAAAACCGCACTTGAATTTTCGCGGACGAGGGTTTTCACTTCTCAGCCTTTTAACCAAAAAAGCGTTTCATCGCTGAAAATTTAAAATTGGCATTAACGATTTTAAAGTTATGCGACCACCGAATCGGAATTTCGGTAGTAAATTTGAATTATTTGTAAACGTTTGGCCACCATGTTTTTTCACCATGGTGAAAATGTTGATTTTACTGAATATTTTGACATTGGGGACGTTCAAACAGTCTGACTATATATGTGGCTGACGTAGGAAAAGTGACGTTCCCGACCAGTCTAGTTTTTGAGTTCGGGTTGCATCTTATCCAGAAATCTTAGTCGACTTAAAAAAACAAGTTTCTTGAATGTGCCCATTGACAGTTCGGTATTCGGTTAAAGAGTGCGTTCACAATGAAAGTTTAAAGTTGTCAAGTCGCTAATGAAAGACCTTTTCCAAACACATAAATGTCAAAATTGTTGTCACCATTACAGCTAATATAATAAATAATACCGAACAACATCGCCATGGAGCAGCACATTTTTTTTTTTTTTTTCTTCAAATCGCTTGTCACTTTTCTCCGTTTCGTATTTCGGATGGAACGTGTTTGGTTGACACACTACCGTACTGCTGCACGAAGGAACTAAGCCAGACTGAATCAACCCCATTATCTAACGATATTGGTAATTTGATACCCTTCCACGAGATATTACACCACCTGTCTGCATTCCACAGAGAGAATGCAAGAGATACTTGTGCGTCGTACCTAACCTATACAAAAAAGGTAGGATAGAAGAAAATGAAACTGCGATTACGCGAAATTGCATAACTCGTAACTATCTGTAGTCAACAAACAAAATTTATGCACGTCCTTACAATAATAGGTACTGCTGTTTCCACTTATTTAGTGTTTTATTTTATTTCCGTTGGCCTTTATTATGTCAACATGCTGTCATGTCTTGAGTTCGTTTTTTTTTCCAGTTCATTAACACTTTGCTTTTGCGGTGTTTATTTATTGTTACGGAAAAGGTTTCTTGTAACTTTAGACCTTATGTTGCGTGGTAGGTTGTAATCGATGCGTGTTGTTCCGTGGACTAGTACATTTTCTTTGGCATTACTGACTTAATGGAGTGGATTACGGCAAGTGGATCACAATCAGTGAGATCATTGGTAAGGAAACCCGGGTTATGAAGGGACCTCCCCTGAGAGTTGCTTTCTCAGCCCAAAAAAAATTCATTGACAGGAATTATTCGTTGTTTGAAGTATGGGAGAACGTAGGCAGCCTACTTTAAACTTCGTCAAACAGCTTTCCTCTATACCTACCTTATAAAAGCTGCTAGTTCATGATCGCTCTGTTGGGACTATGCAAGGCTTTTCTTAATGGATGTACAGCTGAATTGTAAGGCTCCAAAACAGCTTGAGCAAACCTCTTCCCTTTTGTTGCGTCAAAGTGATAGCGCATTTCAAAAGCTACCATTATTTCGCACACTGCCTTACCGGTTTCAGTATCCGGACAGCGACACCTTCAGGTGAAAGTACAAGAACTTTTTGAAAAAATAATTCACCTATTGTGAGTTCATCGCGTATAGATCAACTTTGTACAACTCATCTACGCACAGCAATAGTTGTTGTTTCAGTAAGAACATACGCTCGGTAGCTGCAGTCAAGCCATATAGTAGGGAAAGTCGTTTTCCCATCACAAGCTCAATTTTATCTACCTTTCACTTTTGTTTTTGTGTTAAATCAAGTAAATTCTTGACAGCAAAGTCAATGACTGGCCTTCAATCCAATTTGCGAGTACAGTACCCTCTCCAGCCCGCAACTTGAAAATAGCCTTATCTCGCTTGACGTTCTTTTCAAAAATTCCTAAGTAAATTAGCTCGTAAAAAAAAAAAAAAAAAAAACAAACAAAAAGAATCGTGCTAACGTCAGCTCCGCTTAACAAAGCACCTCAACTCAAATGTCAGCCGCCGCATTATGAGCACTGAGCAATACAACATTCATGACTGCGTCTGCGACTATCGATCAGGTTCAAGTTCACGTTTACCTGAAATGTATTTCCCAACCCGTCTGTCCATTTATGCCAAGCCGTGGCAACTATTGTCCCATTTGATCCAATTACCCACAATTACAATTCGATTTTAATACCTACTCAGTTAATCTCCCCACGGTCTTAATCAACGTATATATGTGTATGTCAAATATGGGCGCCAATTTGAGACCACATATCCGGCCGCAGCGAAAGAAAGAGAGAATTGATTGGAAAAATCGCTCGCGCCAGACGCTGGACAACATTACATTCACGTATTGTTTCATTGTTTGCGCCCTCGCTTGATTTCAACCTTGTCACTAGATTAAAATTTATTTCCATTTTTATAACATAATTAAATATTAGCTTGTTCTTGTTATTTTTTTTTCTGGTCGCTCCAACACAAGTCTGTCCTCTGTCCGCGCGTATGTGTGCAATGTGTCCTTAAGGAGAGTTTTTTTGTTTACTTGCAATGTGCAACCTTGATTGCAATCGCTTAACCTTTTGGCTGTCAATTATTTACAACATTTTTTGGTATTTCAACTCACAATGTAAACGGCTTGGTGAACGACTTTGTGCGGTTAAGTCGGTTAAGTAGGCCTACGTAATAACACAGGAAGTGCATTTTTTTTTTGATAGTTGACTGGCGAAATTTTCGATCGGATACCCAAAATGAGTTTGTTTCTGTAAGTAGAATAAGCTGAGTGCTTCCGTTTGGTCGCTGAGCGACATTTTTTTTTTGGGTTATACCTAATAACCCAAAAAAGAATGTTCTTGCAATGACGACAGACGACTTTTCGTTTAGTTCCGTGTTACTTCTGGTTTTTCCCTGCCTGTGTTCATATTCATATGGTTTTTGTTAAGATATCGATAACAATCGAACATGTTCCATGTGTTTCTCTGTGCCAGAGCAACACTGACATTGACATCTACTTGTCATTAAGTGTTCGGAAACAAGTGTGTTAGATAAGGAAAGCTCTCGCAACAAAAAAAAAAAACAGTTTCATACTCGTTTTCTCCTTTTGCAATGGCCAGGCCGGAAATGTTAATGAATCGAGATACTTTTAAACAATTTTGTTTTTTGTTTTTCTTCCTATGTATGTTTCAATTGCAGTGCTGCTAATGTACCCTCAAGCACTCATTATAATTCATAAGTTCCGCCTACTCTCTGCATGGCTACCATACTTTTACGGCAACAACCAACAACACTGCTGCAGTCGTCAGCAGTCGTCATTGCCAGGCCATATTCTGAGGAGGAAATCGTATCCAATGTCCGCAACACTTCTTGTTTGTGCTTTCTTCTGTGTTGGCCTTTCGTTTTTTTTTCGCGGCATCGGATTTGTTATTGATTTTTATTGTGCTTTGTCACTCTGCGGTTCGTCACTAAATAGCTATTAGTATGCTAATCTGAGAGCGTACAGCGGACATGTCCAAACAAATCGAAGCGAGTCTATTTCTATCAAGAGACACCGAGAGTCCATTCATTCTGGAAAGTGTGTTGACCCATTGGCCAATATATTCCCCACATGGAGGTACAGACGGAGAGTAGGCCGACTAGAACGAATTTGATTTGTTAGGTTAAGTTAGTGAATTTTTTTGTTGTTGAAAAAGCCCTAGAGGCATGTGATTGGGAACTAAAAAGGATAAAATAAATAAATAGTTGGCGCATTAGGTAAAAAAGTTCTTAGCTTCTCACAACAATTCGTTTTGTATAAGATTTTTTTATTTGTTTTCTTTTGTGACGAATGAAAGTGACTGACCATTTTATGCCGAGTCCGAGCGGATGAAGTGAGTAGCTCTTTCTTGACAGTTAAAGACCATTCACATGAGCGCGAATTATGAACAAATATATTTAACATGTGTTTTACCACAAAAGCATTATATTGAATTAATCTAACATCAAATCTAAAAAAAAAAACTGAGTCTTAAATGATTACAATAGCGAAATTTACAATTACAGCAATTTTCCCGTGAACTGTCACACTTTATGCCCAATCCACATAAAACAGTCGCGATCCACAAACCCGCGAATGAAAAATTCGTTCGAACTTAACCTTCAACAATGCAAATGATTCGCGGGTACCTGCGACTAAAAAAAGTTCATGGGAATGAAATGTCAGAATCATGTGAATGGTCCTTTACACTCTCAGATGTTGGTCCGACGTTCGCCATCAGAAGTAGTGGCAAAAAAATACCTATCCAATTGTCTATTTTAATTGTCTGTTGGAAGCATATAATTGCTCTCGGTCTTCCGCCACCGACTCTAAATAACCTGGGGCGATCGGCACACAGGTAGAAGGATTGCGCCCTACTAATAACAAATCTTAGTCTCCACTTTAAATTTACGGAAACTCACAATTGCAAAATTCATACGAAAAATATAGCTGTTGTGAATAACTTAAATTTTATGTCGGAACTAAAAATCTTTATTGGTAAGGCCCATTGACTTTGATCTTCATTTATAGCAATTCGCTTGGAAATGTATTTAAAGACGCTAGCTTCATGAGGCATTGGTTCGGGTTCTGGCTCCTAGAAACTGCAGTCCCCTGTTTCGGCATTTGACAAGCTACATAAGTCTTTGTTTTTTAAACTCACAAATAAACAATTTTCAAAATAAGAGCAATGCGCTTAAACACAGCAAGATTATATTTTACAAGCCCCTTTGTTAAGTTGCTCAAGATTCTCATTTCTCACCGCGAAATTGCTTCTTTATATCTGTGTGAGCTGATGGGAACAATGGGTCCGGGACGCGCCTATTGTCATATAATATGCCATTAAATTAAATGTCCATCGAACTCACATGCCACTACCGTGTCTGAAATGAATCATCAGCAAAACGCAATATATCTACTTCTAGCCGGACGCATTGGTGAATTTTCCAACCTTTTCCGTGGTCCCGTTCTTTGATGGAGGGACGCAGCTTGTGAGCCAGTTTTCATTAACAAAATTGTGTAAGTCTGTCTTAGTTTTTGAAGCCATTTCACATACAACTTCCTATTTTTTTTTGGAAAAATCGTAATTATACCGTGTGCGAGCAGGATTAGGGTTTTTTTTTTCAAAGGATATGAACTCCTTTGAGTGAATAGCTTTGAGCCGAAGTAGCAATCATCTTTGTTTGAAATGGCGCCAACCGCATCGCTTCATTTAAAATTCGAACTTAATCAATAAATCACTACAGTTTATTGCACACAATTTATTTCACGTTATCAATATTTATTAAAAAAAAGTATTTATATTCAACAGATCGAAACAAAAACCCAACAAAAAACCCTCGGTTCTTTTCAAGGCCGTTCCTTTAAACGTTCCAGCCTACTTAAAATACCATCAATAGTTATTTAAACAAAAATTAATTCTCATTAGTTAGTTGTCGTAACAACTAACAACACCATGGGTTTGGGTTATGGCATATTTCAAATAAGAATTAATTAAGAACAATGTATATGATTTTCTTTCGCACCGACTGAAATGTTTAATCATCGCTAAGGTCTACATGTATAATTGGCCGACTTAACACGCTTATTAGCGATTTCGCAGTCTTTTTTCTCTATTTTCTGCATAATTTTATAATAATTGTTAATCAACCAAACGTTTAGCGAATTTCGCAACATTAGCAATGAAGCATTTTACGCTTTTACTGCGGTGAGCTCTTTTTTTCCTTCTGTAGAATAAATTTGAATAAAAAACCGAAAAAAAGAAACTCGTGCCTGTGTTAGATTTATTGTTATGAGATATAATATAGTTGTAGCAAGAAGAAGATTTATTTTCTAGATGTAAATGATCGCTGATGGCTAAGGGAATATCAAATTGGCTCTTATAAGTGATTTGAAATTCAAATTAGGGCTTGAGTTTACACATTTTGGAAAGAAATATTTAAATTGAAATATTACTGCGGAAAGGAATAAAAAAAACTTAAAAAATCTTAATTTAGTCAAATATGCGGTTAATGTTGGCTTCGTATTCACAAAGGAGAATCTGCAGAACGACTTTTGATTCACTGAAGGGTATAGTGGTGACGTGTGCTGATGAAATTTGTAGCGGCTTTCTCTATATGCGGTTGACCGGCTTACAATTGTGGCGATCATTTCTAAAAAAATAGGGGTTACGGAAAATTCGCGTGACATGTGGATAAATAGCTCAAGTTTAGTTTGCTTTACTGCGCAAACGATTCAAGTGTCCAGTTCAATCGGACTGCTTCTGTCAGGGATATAACAGCTGCAAAACAGGTTGCAATGATAATAAAATAGTTGAGATTGAATCTAAGCTTTGTCAGTCGCTTTCGCGAATATCAACAAGTCTTGGCGCTCAGTAAGAATCTGCTGGGTCCCCGGTCTCGAAGGCGGCAAGAAATGGGTTTTTCAATTGAACCTAACAAGAGGACTATACCACTGTACTAAGCCCTTGTAACCTCAGACAGGCAATCGAGAACAAAATACTGCCGCCGACAGATGATAGATGGAGCAATCTCGATTACTGTGACCTAACCAGGCAAATGTGGCCAATCTATGACAAACAGAGGACTAATAGAATCCTTCAAATGAGCGAATAATCGTTTTGGTCTCTTCTAGGTATTATGACGCTATAATTATAAAATTAAAAGACTTGTTGTCATGGGGACTGGTCTAAAAAAAGTAGTTAAGACTTCGTAGAAGGCTGAGTTTAAACATTTCCAGTAGCAGTCCTTTATTCCCAAGTGTTTACCCCATGTCTAACTTTCATCTATCTATATCGAAAGTGGCTACCTTAATAACACGCACCGTCCGATTGAAGCTGATATTTTCCGTTTAGTCTTGAAAATAACCATTATTTCATAAGAGTAAGACCCACTTCAGTTTTGAAAATATTACCACAGCAACCAATTTCACACATTCTCTTTTTGTTTCTTTCCAGATCACCCCACAAGTAAATGAAATCAACAATAATGCAACCAACGACTCCCTTTCGATCCATGACCGCATTGTCGAACAAAAACTTCGTCACGCATCACTAAGGCAGCTGCCATACACCAGAAAACTCAAAATTACATCATAGAAAGAGAGAAAGAGAGACAGAGAGAGAGAGCGCGACAGTGGTGAAGTAGGAAGTGATACGCACTTCCATCTTGCACATTCAAATTCAAATCCAACAATCGGAGAGTCAAAAACCCCCAAAACCAAGATTTCTCCTTCACAAGTCAAGGAGGCCCCACATCCACATCGGATAGGATGTTTGGCTTATTGAATGCATCGCAAATTTATGGATTGCAACAAACCGAAGCCACAACAATAAATAATAACTCTCCGACAACCACGACCATAGCCAACAGCACGGCCACCAACAACAGCAACAAAAACAATCGCCAATTAAGCAAATTAGCCCGTAACGGCAGTAGTGGCGGAGGAGGAGGAGGAGGCGGTGTCGGAGTTGGCGCAACTCTAGCTCACCATCTTCAAGGTATGAAAGTGCCAGCGAGCTTTATCGAGAAACTCATCAAAAGCGAACTGCTAACCGGCTATGAGGCGGTGAAACAATTCAAGAACTTTCATCAGTCGACGCGTCATCATCATCATCATCAACCGCTCCACCACCACCCCGGAAGCAATCTGAAGAGCATCGATTGCGATAATTTGCATGGTAATTATCGCAGCGGTAATTTCGCAGACGAAGACGACAATAGCCCGCAAGAAATGACCGTCATCAAGTATCCAAATGATATACAACATCATCAACACCAACACCAACACCATCACACGCCGACCACAGATATGGAGGTAATCGATAGTAGTGTCATCGGTGGCGGTTCCATTCTCCGGACAATTGACGGCAGCACATTGCAGCGGGAAGACTCACTGAACGGGAACTCAAACGAAATGGTAAGTTGCATTGCAGAGGCACACTCTCATCGAGGGTTGCATAACGCGTGCTGGACGTGTGTGTGATCTGTTATCACAAACTGCCAGACCAAGTGACCGAGGGCAGGAACGCAGTAGTTGAATGTTCCAGCGATGTTTGCCCCAGGGATTAGATAAGGTAAATTCGTTCGATTTGCTTTGATAGTTGCTTAATTGTAACACTTGACGAGCTTCCAAAGTGAGAACCGCGCTCAGCTTAATTAGATTGGTACTACTGTTTATAAATAGAAGTCACTGAAGATGGCAGATATTGACGTCTGTTTGCAATCGACAACGATGAAAGTGCGATGTTTTATGGCCAGTCACAGTCAATCTGTCGCCTGTTTGGTCAGCCCACTTGTTCGTCAGAACGCATTTCCTGGCTGGTTTATTTGGGTAGACGGTTGGTGGTACAACGAAATGCAGATGTCACTCTATGAGGAACAACTGCGTTACAAATCAACTGTCATTACTCTTTTTTCTTTCGAAATATCTAAAACGACATTTCGTTCAAAAAAGTGTCTTCCCTGGCATTGAGCTTTTAAAAATGATGAACGACTTGTAATTTTGGCCTTCATATTGACAAACACTACTGAAATAGAAAGGATTGTGATCTCTCTAACTTCTGTGAGGCTGTTTTCATTTAGCTTTTTTGATGAAGATAAGTTCGGGCTTCCGTTTGAACAAAATAGGCAGCACATTTATTTGAAAATCGTAGCTCAACGCGATGCACAACTTTATCCAAAAATTGATGCGTTTCGCTAATAGTGTACGACAGCCCTTAGTAGACTGCATACAGACTTCGTTTTTCGCTGGATCTGAAACGTTTTTGGAGATTAAACTTCAGCTCTGTGCACTAAAGCTGAGTTCAGTCTTCTGTTTGAACAAAATATGCAGCTCATTTATTTGAAAATCGTAGCTCAACGCGATGCACAACTTTATCGACCGGACGACATTAACTCGTGCACAACGCTTACCCTTGTTGAGCTACTCGGTAACCAATTACATCCATAACCATCTCCTTCGTGTTGAGGGCTTCGTAAATTAGACTGTTTTTAATTGAAAATTGATGCGTTGCGCGTGTAGTGCTCGGCAACCTTAAGTAGATTGGGATTCTTCAGATTTGATCTCAGATTTCGTGTGTCTATCGGACATAAAAACGTCACTTGCTCTATTTTGTGCTGACATTCGTAACTTTCGATACTTTTAAAACCGATACCCATTCACTGGTTGAATTTTATATTAAAACATTCGAGTCGCGATTGATTTCTAAATATTTATACCTAAATAATATACAAAAATAGTTTCACCCGAGGCAATGGCTTTCTTTGTTGTAGAAAAGATGCCCGAAAAGCTAAACAAACTCCACCAGTTGTCAAACCCACTTGTATTGGTGAATCTGAGAAAAAAATCCAGATTCGAAAAATGGCTCTAAAATCTGAAAAAAGATTTTTTGTTTGTACAAAACGAACATAAAAAGTTATCTGAGTGCAAAAAAAAGTGTTCGGAGAGCGCCAAATCGTATATCAAATTAATCTAACTTCACTAAAAATGAGGTTAAATTGACTTCAGCTCTGAGCGCTGCTTCTTTTTGACATTCGGTGTCATGTTCTGAGGGACTGGATTTTTTGGATTTGTTAAAAATGACAGCGCCCCATTGATCTCTAGATGTCAGGCTCTATGTACAAAAAAATGAATGTCCTGGTCGTTTGCTATATATATCAGGCCTGTTGGACTTAAGTTTAGATATTGCTATCCTCACTTAGTTTTAATCGATTGCACGATTAAGTCTTCCTTTTCATTGGTCAAGCGTTGTACAACTGTTTGTACACAGTTTAAGACAGTATACATGATTCCCATACTTAAAAAGATCAGTCATTGCAACTTGACCTAGTGAAAGGCTGATTACGATCAAATCTGACTCTGCCTACGTAACAGTATAGTTGGTTTTCCCACAATCATATAATAGAATTACGTTTCACGATATAAACCGTACACTGAATCTGAGGTACATTGTATAAAAAAAAAACACGATATACCGTAAAACCCTTGAGGTCTTGTTATCGCTCGGATATAGCGTTGCTCTCATAAAAACCCAAATTGTAAATCATTTAATTATCTCTCAACTTCCCCCTCCGACCTGATGGACTACATCGGTAACCTTTCGTTTTGTAAAAGCCAACCATATGAATCCCTGATACTGATATACCAACATCTGTTGGCTGACGCTGATTCACTTATCTGATGCAACTTCAACAACAGATAATCAGACTTTGCGTTGAGATTATGCGCATAGACACTTGTGTCTCTGCATGTGTGCCTTAGATAAGAGCGAATTGGCCAAAAGCGATATCAAGTACAAAAGGCACGTCGACCGTTGCGAGGGGTTTGGGCCACCCAATCTACTGCCACCAGCTTGATAGTAAATTTCGCAGAAAACAATTCAATTTCTAACTGTTTAGTGCTGCACAACCATCGTGTACGTAAATGTGTGTTTACCTTTCGCGCTAGCCAGTCGCAAGGCACGATATGGGAATTTTCAACTTAATGGTACCACAAGTACTGACATTTATCATGTTCGCAACTTTTTAACTTATCAATTTATTTACTTCCAGATATCCGATCAGTCATCATCGACGAAGTCGAACGATCCGTCATCGTCATCGTCGGCCGACAGTCCCGGAACGGAACGCAAGACCTCGCCAAGTGCGGTTGGCAGTCCGGAGCGCGTCCAGCGACGTAAACTGATGCATATGATCACGTTCCTCGATCAGCAGAATCAGCGCATGCAAAAGGAGTTGGCCAAGGAGAAGCGACGTCGCACCGAAGAGCTGTCGCGAGTTATCAAGTCACTCATTTGCATGGAATCAAAGTTGAAAATCGATAAGAAGCAAATTAATCAGCGACTACTGGATAAGGATACTGAAATCTGTCGATTGGTTAGTATAAATCGGGCCTTGCGCAAGCAATTCAATGAAAACAAAGAAAACTGTGAGGCGACAACGACGCAGGCAGAGGCTGAGTGTTTGCTGCTAGAGGCTTTGCAATGTACCAGTTGCAAGCAAAAGTTCTATGCCATCGATACGAAGGAGAACTGGACACAAACCTCGAAGGATGGTAGAAAATCTAATGGTGAGTTAAATTACGCGTGGACAGAAGGTAGACCTCCCTTCTCACCCCATGCGATATATTCGTAAAAATCATTGATTAACACAATTTTATCTTGCAGATGACCCCACAACAGAGCACGGCTCATCGAGTGATGATACAGTCTCATCGTCGTTTTATGGAGCCCGCCGCAGTGTACGCTATACCAGTAAACGCACCTTCGGCACATTTCGTGACTATATGCGCTCGCGAGCGATGAACATCGACGATCCGAACCTTGATAACTCGGAGGAGAACGCCAGCACTATCAGCCGCGACGACAGCCACAATAGCTACGAGAAGATGAACATTTATTCGCGGGCCATTGACCGGCTGCATGGAGTGCGGCGTGTCTCATCGACCGAAGGCGATCTAGACAGTGAATACGACAATAGTTCCTCGCGAAAGATTCCAAGCCACTCCTCGGGCATTGAGGAAGATGATTTGCTCTCTCCACCCGAAGATGATAGGGCTTTCTCGCCCAAGTCCGATAAAATGGAACTGTCTCCGTGCAATAGTAAGAGCAATTCGTTGAGCAGATCGATTGATTTCTCGGAGGCTTCGCCGAAGCAAGAGTTCGAAACATCCACCGATGATTGGTATGCTAGCGCCAGTGATGGCGAAGAGGAATCCGAAAGTGTTCGCACCAAGTCGTACGGGTATAATGTTGCAGTGAATCCCGTTCTGGAGTGTGTCAATCAGATTCTGCTGCAACAGTCGATGGAGGAGTCAATGAACGACAGCCAGCCAACGTCACTTGAGGGAAATGACACTCCGAATCTAAGTAGCAGTCAGCGTGGTGGCCGCCAGAGTCGTAGCAGCAGCAATGGTAGCACCAAGGACCAAGGAAATACAGGAACAATATCGCGCAAGCGAGTGCACTTCTCGACGAAGAACAGCATGGTTCATGTACCCAGAGACGATGATGATCATGATCATGACATTCATCTGATTGCTTCGCCAATGTCTTCACCGTCTGCATCTGTGATAGCTGATCAAATCAAGGACAACATTCTTAACTACGAGAGCATCTATAGCAACGAGTATGAGCCGATTGGCAGTGAAAACAACTCGTCCAATCTGTATGTCGATATGGAGTCCAAGCTGAGTCCCGAAGAGCGAACGAACTTTGAGAACAAGCCTCCGAAGCAGCCGCCAGCATTGCCGCCAAAGCCAGCCAATCTGATCAAGTTCAAAAAGGCTCTCAAAATCACTGTACCTCAGTTGCACTTCGATGAATCCGAAGAGCAAGGCGCTGCTGATGATGGGTCAGTTATGTCCGAGCCGGATTACTGCTCGATTTCTGAGGTTAACGTGGCCATAACCAATGTTCAGGTCATTGCCGATGTGCACAAGGAGCCCGAGCTGGACTCTTCCACCGAAATGGATAGCCTAAGGAGCGATACACAATCAATGAAGACTGACGAGATCGAGGAGATCTTCGCAGACATTCCTAAATTGCCCAATGTTGCCGCGATTATTGCACCGAAGACCCCACCATCGAATACGATGAACTATTTAGCACAGTCGCGCACAGATGCTGAGGTGGTTTCTAAATTGCAACGATCTCCGCGTCAATTCAAACGCAAACATGTTCCTAACATCTTGGCCGAGATCAACAAGCGCATGAACAACTCGAATCCCACCACACCGACCAAGATCCCCAATGGAATTCTGACAATGTCCACTACTCCAAAGAAGGCGCCCACGCCGATCATAAAATTGCCACTGGCTTCCAGTCCTATTGTGGAGGACAAACAGCTACCATTGCAGGCCGAGTTCGATTGGTACAACTTGGATGCTGAATACGGCAAGTCTTCGTCGAATCAACCGGATATAATCAGAGCATCCGACGTGATAAGCATCGATGAGAACGAGGATGGTCCGATGGGACTTCATGGAGTCGAGTATAATCTGGATGAAGAGTTCTCTCTAGCCGGTGGCAATCAGCCAGATATAATCAAAGAAAACCACAGCGAGTCACCAAAGACAATCAACGGTGTCAGCGCATCGCCGAAAACCATGTGTGAAGAATTTCCTATCATAACCGAGGTGGCGCCCTGCCTGAAGAAGATCAAGAAAACAGCGAATTTTGACACATTCATCGATAGCTCGGGTCTGAGTACGAAACCATTGCCCAGGCAGCGGAAGATATACTTTTCTGGGCCGTTTGTGTGATAGGAGGAGTTGATTTTGTAAATAGGTGAGTCAAGTCTTATGAACAAAAGGTGTTAGAATTTGTTAATCTATTTGATGTACTCAATCAGCTAATCATCCGAACATCCCCGACCTTACTTTAAGCGAATATTAACATGCTCAATGCAGAATATTAATCAAATTGTACTACTAAATACATAATGTTCTTATTTTTTTTTGCAGATCCAGTGATGATTGTTTCCGTTTATTCTTGATGAAACATTATACTATCAGCACCATATACGCTGAAGCCGAGTGTAGAAAGCAACCCTAAATTCTGTATAGAAGACAGATGCGAAAGAAGATAATTTAATCCTAATTTAACAATTAAATTTTATAATCTATTATTTAAATATGAAAGAAAGCTAAATAAATGTTAATAAAACTTAGTTGAAATGTATTCTAAGTGGATTTGTTTCCATTATTATATTGTATGACAATTTTAGACACGATTTTATTATATTGGCGAGTGAAAAGAACAAAAATAAAAACGACTAGAGGATATTGTGGAAGTTGTGTTTTGTTTTTATAACAGAAAGAAATGACTATTCATAGGCTCATTCGGGTACGATTAAAATCGATCGCAGTCGCACAAAGTACACGTTCTCATCAAAAATGACAGAAAAAGAGAAAATTAGCAATCACCGTACGCTACGCATGGACAAAGTTTTACAGTAAACAACATACCTAACCTATGTGTGGTAATTGAACGACACTTTAACTTTTTGCTGTCTATTTTATTTTCTAAAGAAAAACAACAAATTCCCAATTCAGTATATTAACGAGTTGATTGAGTACCAATACGTTTAAATCGATTTTCTGTGTCTCTCTCCAGTTGTTTTCAATTTCACTTTATTCATAAACCCTTCAGTGATCATATTTTATGAAGTGAAAAGTGACACTGAAAAGTTTGTTTACTCAAATCGGTAGTGTGCTTGTGCGAAAAGTTTGTCCTCATTTATTGGAAAGATTAAATGTGTTTAAATTTAAGTGACTAAAGTGTTTTGCTCGGTTGAATTTTGTTTAGGTGTTTTAAACGAAGTGTTTTTGGAACAACTTAATTGACAGATCAATGCAAGTAGGTAGATTAATCACTAATGTCGTTTTCCATTGGGACCACCAGAAATCTTTTTCAGATCTCAGAATTTACGCTGCTCATGGAACGCGCAAGGAAAGTGATCTGCTTTTATAAATGTATTAGTGCGTTATTTGGCAGCAATATCAGCTGTTCAATTTGCATTTGTTTTTGCAAAAAAAAATGGATATCGACTTCGAAAATGTTTTCCCTGTTGTCGATACAAATTTAGTAGGTATTTTTAGTGATTCGTAGTCCTCAGATGACGAGGAAGACTATGAAGATAATAATTCCTGCAAAATCATATCCATGGCTATTTATGTATTTCGTTATTTTGGTTTTCACGAAACTTTGCGCATTTGGCCTGAAAGCAAATTTCTTAAAATGACGTAAAACAGCTGTGCAAAGCATATTGGTATTGTGGCAGTATGTGTAGCTCTGAAAAAATATCGAGATCTGAAAAAAGTGCTCCGAATCGAAAAAAAGATTGATTTTTTTGCCCATTGGAACATGAAAAGTGATTTAGATAAAAAAAAAGATTGATTTTTTGTCCCAATGGAAAACTACATGATACATTTATAAAAGCCGATCAATTTCGCTGCGCGTTCCATTGGCAGCGTAAAATCTGAGATCTGAAAAAGATTGTGACATTTCGCGGCAAGAATTGATAAATTGATTTGTTCGCAGTTCGCCTATTCGCAGTTCGCGCTCATGTGAATGGTCCTTATGTAATATTCGTTTCGGCTTCTTCAGATTTGCCCTCAGATTTCAGATTTCGTGTGCCTAATCCAACATAAAATCGCTCTTGTTCTTTTTTGTGTTGATATTCGTGCGACTTGAATATGTTTAGCCTTCGATACTTTTCTACGGGTTTTACATTCACTGTTTAATTTCCAATGTAGTTTTGACTCAAGATACCTACCTAACAAGATTTTTTAAATTGTCTTCCTCAGGTGCTTGGTACCTTTACGCAATGAGCAATTTTGAAAATGGAAGCACTGACGAAATACATGCTATCAAAGCAAACTTGCATTTTGCAGAAATTAGTTGCATACCTACTCTTGGAATTAAGTAAGTACGCCACATCTTTTTAAAAATATGTTGTCTTTCAATGTTAGCAGACTTTTGACATTATCTTACCCACCTTTGGTGGGTGCCGCCACCTGGAGACCTCAAATTTTTCAAATATGTACTAGTTTATTTATTATACAAACGTGCTTTCTTTTGAAATGGTATCTAAGCAAATCAAACAAGTTCTTCAGAAATTATGGAGAAAAATGTCAGTAAATGCATTCAAACGTCAGCTCGTATGGCATCGCATATTTGCTGCTCTGGGCAGCTTTGCACTATTCTACTGTACTATACTTGTTGTCTCTAACAAACCATTAAAGCCAAGCTACAAAATCGTTCGAATCGAACAGCAGGAATCCTGCAGAATGTATCACATTTTCCAGGATTCATAGGCCCCTCCCCAGCCAACGAGAGAGACTTGTGCATGAAAACTGCTTCCCCTAAAGCTTTATTCCATATTTCTGCACAAGGTAAATCTCAAATGTGTCTGTTGGAAATCTCCCAGACACGGATGCCTGGAAAATGTTTCCATTACCTACACTAAATGGACCACTTTACTACTTGTTGAAGTTTGTGCCTTAACCCTTCGAAAATGTTGACAAATGTTAAT
Source organism: Cheilosia grossa (assembly GCA_963082955.1). Taxonomy (NCBI): domain Eukaryota; kingdom Metazoa; phylum Arthropoda; class Insecta; order Diptera; family Syrphidae; genus Cheilosia; species Cheilosia grossa. The sequence continues at coordinate 6,198,192 of OY720148.1, read as the reverse complement.
GTTCGCTCTTTCATCAACATTTAAGTTAAACTGTGCATCCAGAATTTGTCAACATCTGCTTAGTAGCAATCACAAAATTTACATAAAAAATAAATACAAATTAAGAAGAATTTTCAAACTGTAGGTGGAAGTTTTATCACACAATAAGTACTTAACAGTTTTGTTTTTTCATTTGATGGATGCTACCCTGAGGATGGTTGCCAAAGACATTGTGGGGGAAATGCAAATTGCATTAAAAGCGAGCTTGCCCGGGAACTTTGTTGGATTTTCTTCATCCTCCCCCTTAGGACCTGATGTCTGCACCAAAGGCGATGAATATTGTTGCAAATTTGTGTGCAGGAAAAAGTTTTTGAGCATTCATGGAGGTAAAAAAGTTTGATTTGAATAGTGAAATTTAGTGGATACATTAATTTGTTTTGGACATTTGACGTAATCTGTAGTGGAATAGAAATGAATTCGGTGACCTTCGTATTGATTTTTATTCCGTTCTAACGGGTGTTAGTGAAGCGTTGAGTGGTGACTGCTTAAATTCAAATTCCACATATTTATGGCAACTGCAAAATGTAGGCTGTGGCTTTTTCCTTTCAAAAAATATTTCACATATTACCTAAAAGCATGCAACGATCTTTTGTGATGATCAGCAACATATAAGTAGGCAGGCATTGGCCGAGCAGTAATAATAATTTGGTTGTTTTAAACAGGAAACATCGTTTACATTTCAAACAAGCAACGGGTAACCGCAAAAATATTACTTTGAGTTAACAAAAATCCTTTTCCATATTTGTTTCTGTGTAGAATAGATTTGCTTCTAGACAATGTTGTTGTTTTCTTTTAAGTGTTTCGTTTATGCCGATTCGATTTCCATAAAATTGTTGGCTCCGATGTAAAATTTGTCTGCTTAGCAATTACAGTAGATATGTCTTGTAAAATAGTATTTTATCTCTCTCATGACAGAGAGCTTGATGCGCAATACTAACAATCATATTTAGTGTCCAGGCAAAATTTTACGAACTCAAAATGGCGACATTTTACATGTAAAATTACTCATTGTGACCTACAAAATATTTAGTGTTAAAAATGAATATTTTTACTAGTAAGGCCCGGCCCATTGACACTACGAAAGCTAATCCATTGTGAATTAATATAAAAAACTCTAATTGCAACTTTAAGACCGCTGTTTTCAACTACAATGTAGTCTGTCAGTTCCTCGTTGTATTGTAAATACATCAGTTCTTAGTTAAGTATTTTTATTTTGTAAATTAGTAATGTAAGCAGATTCTTCTCTTATTTTTCTTAGCGTCGCACAGACCAAATGTGATTGTGAAAAACTTAAGAGATCTCCAATTCCATTGACATTTACCTTGACTTTTCTGCTCGACATAAAATGGCCGCGTTCTGTTGACAGCTAGCGTTCCTCCATCTCGGAGATGACGGGCTAGACATCTAGCGGTTAATGACGCAACATACAAAAACTGTGACAACAATTTTGCTCAAAAAACAAGCACACACAAAAGACAAAACACAAAGGACACGTACAGATTAGAAAATGAAAATGTATTTCGTACATTTAAAGCCGAACAAAATTCAAATAAAAACAATGACAAAATTAAAGACAATTTTTTTTTTTTAAATAATCAATCTTACAACAATTGGACAATGAGGACATACAACTGATGTGAGAATTATAGGACGTACCAGGTACGAACAAATACCCTAAGAACATAAACTAAACAGAAAACATAGAGTCTACCTTACTTACTTTTCTCTTAAACTAAGGCTGTCTTTAGAAGTTTCTAATTTATTTACAATGAGATTCATTCACTCGAAAACTTCCAAAGAAACAGATACTATCTTACGAATTGGACGGATTGTTCTGATATTCGAGGTCTCCAGCGCGGTGAAGATAACCTAAAACTAAATCTTAAACAAAAATAAAATGCTAAGCATTTGTGGGCGATGTCTCTAAGGATTAAATTAAATTTATTAAATATACATAAATTAATGTCTAAAGAAAATAGAAAAACAAAAAAAAAAATATTGAACAATGTTTTGTTAAGTTTTCTATTGCCTAAGAATGGTTTTTAAATAATGCGAAGGCACTTTTCCATTTCGAATTCTCAATCCCCAACTCAAACTAGTACAATTTGAGTGGGGGTACTTGTTTGTGGGCCATCGTGAGCAAGGCATCGAGTCTTGTGTTTATGTACAGAGTTTAGAGGCGGCAACTCTAAACTGACGTTTGGGGAACACCCTCGATAAGTTGTGTCCGACTGGCGGCGGGTTTCATAGCAACAACTGCGGGAGCTGTGTTTCCTGATCGAGCACTTGGCACGGGAACGGGAGTATTACTTCGACTGTTCGGCATTGGGGTACTAGAAACCGGGTCCCTATGTATCAGTCTCTTCTCCTCAACGGGTTTGTTGCCATTGGCAATAACACTCGCGATACTACGAGCTGGCCTGGGCTCTGTTTCGATTTTTTGCAGCTTGCTACTCGGATAGTTGCCTTCTTTCACTGAGTACGGTCCAATTGACTCCTTTAGGGAGATCCCGCTTCTTAGAGAGGACTGACTGCCGGTCTTGGCAAGGGAACTTGGGGCTCGAACGGAAGTGGTGTCTGTTTGAGACTTTGTCGCCAGGGTCTTGGTGGACGGCGAGTCGCGGAATTCATAGATGTTATCCCGTGATCGCACAGCATGGTGGTTCGTCACCATGTGAGCGTTGTCAATGCCACCAGTCGCCCCGCTGATGACCGAGCGACCGTCGCGGTCTAGTTCTACGCCGTCGTTGAGGAACACGTCTTCATCGTAAAAACGATCGGCTTGTCTGCAAACAGAAAGACACAACTAAGGACTCACTCTCGCTTGGCTCGGGGGGTAAAACTCACCTCTTGGCATTTCGCCACATAATACAGCAAATTACGACCAACACTATAAGCAGGAGGCACGCCACGGACATGCTCCAGAAGGCGATCTGCAAGGGCTCCTTGGGCTCCCACCAGAACTCTGTGGTCGGTGGGTATGTTGGCACCAGCACACCGATCACTGTGGGCAGGTATTGGGTCCAAAAGGCGCACTCAGTCTGCCTGTAGTTCAACAGAATCGACGAGTTGTAAGTCGTGTTGATATTGAGGTAGCGCAGTTCGCCCTGGTACGCCCGTTCGTAGTGAATACCAAGCACTTGCTCCGGAGTTGGATTTCTAAAAGAAGATAGTTCATGATGCGTTCAAGATGAAAGGATTTTCCAAAAACTTACCCAAATCTCGCAAAGTTTGAGAATGTCTTGAGAAACAGGTGGCTCATATTTCGATCGTTGTCGGTCCACATATTGCGCTGCAAGTGGGCCTTCTTGGGAAAGAACTCCACGTCCATGAATGGGGCGCCAATTAGGAAGTAGTTTTCGATCTCGTGCGGGTACTTTCGCCATTCTTGCAACTTCAGTGCCTCCACCGTTGTATTCAGCACGTACAAGAAGACAGGCACTTTCTTCTCCAACAAAATCTTTGCCATCTTATCCACTGGAGCCCGGTAGAGCAAGTCGGACATCATGTGCACGTACTGATCTCGTATGATGGTCGTATTGTCAGGATCCGGCCAATAGGTGTACATGTACTTGATGGCCTCGTACACTCCGTTCGGGTTGAGCGTGTAGTTGTACCGGAAGACGTGCTCGCGAATCTTCTGATCGAAGAACTTCTCGTCGATCTGGTAGTACGGCGAAAGGCTGTCGTTTTGGGATAAGAAAAAGGCGGCCTCTTGTGTGGTCACCCCTGTCATGTACTGCAAGCCCTTGTAGTACTTTCCCTGCCGTATTAGGCTCTCTGGCATTTCAGAGATAAATTTCCAGTCCTTCGTACGCCAGCCCTCGTACCAGTCGTCACCTGGCAGAGTGAAATTGTAGTCCAACACCGGGCCCCATGGAAACGTGCCAACCTGAGGAGGAAACTCCGCGTTTCCAAGTTCATAGAAACTGCGACCGGTTCGTAGGCAATTCACCAGCTTCCATGAGGACTCTATGGAGCACCCCAAAAGCTGTCCCAGAACTCTACTAGTATTCTGCGCACGATATCTGTCCTCGATGAACGCCCAATCAGCTAGAGCCGACCCGGACTGAGCTATCACCTTCTTAACGATATTCCGCGTTTGCGGCGCCACCATTAACAGTCCAGCTGAGGCGGCGCCTGCTCCAGGACCGAAAAGCGTGATGGCCTCGCGATCGCCGTTAAAGAACTCAATATTGTCGTAGATCCACTTGAGGGCCATAGCTTGATCGAGGATTCCGTAGTTTCCGGGAGAGTTCTCATCGCCAGTCGATAGGAATCCCAACGCACCCAAACGATAGTTCAGCGTTACCACCACAACTTCGTAGAAAGACGCAAGGATGTGACCTTGAAACAGGTTTGAAGCGCCTCTAATGAATTCGCCACCGTGAATGTGCACCATTACAGGGTATTTCTGAGCCACACCCGCTCCAGTCTTGGGTGAAAAGATATTCAGATACAGGCAGTCCTCGTCCATGTCGTTGATGCCTTTCGTCGCTCCAGTATATCGGACCGGTTGCGGACACGCTGGACCAAAGTCTACTGCTTGCAACAGCTGCCATCCTCTGTGGATACGAGGCGGTTTGAAGCGACCTTCGAAGGTCGGTGGAATTGCGTAGGGAATTCCCAAAAATGTCGAACATTCACCCATAACTCGGTCCACGGGGCTCTGGTATGGACGATAAAACGATTTCGGATCCGGATTGTCATAGCTGTACACTTTAAAGCCCTGCACCTGGCCGTAGTTTGTCGTCACGAAGACATCGCGGTCGAGAGTTAATGAGTCGCGTCGCTGTTTGCCCTGGAGATCTTCGCGCCAGCCGGCGAGCACGCCGGGGAATGGTGTGTGCTGGGCATTGGGATTGTTCTGGAAAAGAAAGGTCGATCTTAGTATAGTTCTTCTTCTAAGATTCATCTAATGTGAAGTAAACCTTGCAGAACGAGGTAGTGCAATGCCATGGGTGGTGTTTTTTTTTCCTGTGTATTTAGCACTCATCCCACTACACGCTTAAAGCTGTGCAGAAACACTTCAATGAAATCAATCTAATTTGATCCCCAGTCATGTGTCATATACTTATTACCAGTTATATTAGACAAAGATCGGTCATTAAGGTCAGAACACGCAACAACAGTGCCTGATTGTTTTTCCAAGTACAGACTTGCATGCATAGATCAAGCGCCAGAACCGACCATGTGCTCGCGCGTATTGCAAAGATAAGTTCATGAATCATACACCAGAGAATTGAGAACCTGATTTTAATTAGATGTGCCACTATGGGCAGCTCCAAAGCGAAAACTGATTCGGTCAGATTGAAAACGAGTGACGGAGCAAAGCGAATGACGAATCTCGATATCCGCAGTGATTTGCACACAAATCTACACAAGTACGTAAATTAAGACGATTGTTCTCCACAATGTGGGGTTGGGTGATTAGTTTGGGAATTTGTATCGTGGCAGATGGAAGATAAACCTGCGATAACAAAGGAGGGAATAATCTCTGTGGCACCTTTATATCATATTCACACCGAGCCGAAAACCGGGTTTTTGGCGAAAAAAAAAAAAAACTCCAAAACTTATATTTATATCTCAACGAAAACACCACGAAAACGACTTCCAATCGTTGGGTTGTTGAAACAAACACACATTTTGCAGTATTCAGCAAATTCAGCAGAATAGGTGGCCGACTCACAACGTAAAATCATTTTCCACAATTAATTGATGTGCTAATATTATTTTCAAATGCACTAAATTCATTTTATTTGTTAGTTAATGCGATCGAAATTTGTAATCAAAATAGTTTGCACCTTAAAACGAAAATTAGTTGCGGTATTCGGTGTGAATGCATAGTCGAGTTTTCGGTGCGGGGCGGAAAGGGTCGGTATTACCATTTGAACGGAGCCCATGGCCATCGCGGTGGTAGAATAATTTTAATAAATTTAATTTAATTTTAACGCCGTCAGAGGGGCATGTTACACACTTTCCTAACACGGAAGATTAAATGGCTGTTTAATACTAAATAGCCGTCTGACTGAAAGAGACAGCATTATCTTAGACGCAAAAATACGTGACACGTATTTTGGTCGACCATTTTGTCTACGTCCGTGTAAGAATTATAGCAAAGTTCAAAATGTTGATTTTTTTTGGAGCGATGGCTTTCCAAATTTCACTTTCCTATAAAACCAAATGGCTTCCATTTATATATTATAAATTGTTGGTTAATTCTCATTTCACATGTTTTAAGAAATAGAAATTTATTCAAGTAATTGCAGAAATGTTTGTCGCGGAAATTGTGTTTATTTCCGTTTTACGTATCTATTATCACGGTTAGAACATCCATGACAGTTAAGGCGCTTGATTTGTGATCTTACACCTTTATTAGCATTGACTGCGGACAGCGTCCTGTCTGGTGGTGCAAAAATGCGCCTGCGTGATGCAGTACAAGGTGGAAGGAACTATATTTTGGTTTTCCTTTTTAAAGTGTCATATTTCAGTAACTTAATATAGAATTATGTGAACTTAAGCAAGTGTCAAAATCGAACTAAATTCAAATCATATGTATATATATATATATAGTCAACCGCTTGAAATGGTTGACAAAATAAATTTGGTCACCGCGTACAGTTTCGATGTAATCGCACATTGGCTTAAGCTGGATTACTCGCATGCAACTGCAAACTATTGGTCTTTCTTCAGTCTTTCGTCGGACAATTGACTATCCCAACTTACCGGATCGAAACGGAATCCTTGTTCATTTGGCATTCCCTGCGGATATTGTCCCGGTGAGTTGCGTCCGGGGTAGTTGGCACCATAACCATTTGGCGGATAGTGACCATAACGACGGTCGTTAAATAGGTAGGTCCTGAAAAAGTTGACAAATTTTCTTAGCTTAAGCGTAGAGAACAATATAAGACTTGTGCTTACCTATAATCCGGATCTCCTGGATTAGAATATGGATACGGATATGGCGGATCGACACCGGGCCTCGAATAGAATCGTGGATCTCTCGTCTGGGCATCGACCGCAATAAAATTACCAGATACAAATATAAAACTAACTACGACTAATGGCAGCCACGATTTTAGTTTATCTCGATATTTGAAATTTCTCTTTAGTCTCCTGTCCATCTCGCAGGAGACGGGATTTGAGGAGGATTTCAAATGTAAGTGCATTTCTGTTGTGGGTTAGTAAGTTTTGTTTTCTAAATGATGGAGGGCATTGAAATTCTCCTATCGAGTGATTAGGAGTGACCCGTTTTTATTAAGCTCGTCTTAATCGAAAGCATTCCCTTAATGGTGTCGATTAGTTTCGTTTGTTAGTCTGAAATGATATAAAAAGGATATCGATTACAAACGTGGAAATACTTAAACTTGGATGAGAGAAAAAAAAATAAGTGAGTATTAAATTCATTAAAGGGAGTGTTCGTTGAATGGAAATGTGTTTGCTTCAATAACCTAAAGATGGCCATTCGGTTTCGAGGAGGTTTCATTGAAAACTTTTATACATTTCACACAGCAAAATGGGAATACTTTCCACTTTATGTTTTACCTCCGTTTACTCCACACATTGTTGACAGTTCATTTTCCGATAACTCTCTCACTCTTTAATTAATTACAGTTCATAATGTATTCCCATCCCTACAAACCTCATAGTTTATTTATTTTCTTCTTTTCTCTACTTTCGCAATGAAAACTGTTTTTATTTCTGTCCCAGTTTCTGCTTTGCATTCAGTGCGGTTTGGTTCTCTTTGCATTTTCCTTTTTAATGACTAGATTCACTCGAAGGAAAAAAAAAAAACACAACCATAGTAACTATCGCAAAGATAATAAAAAAATTCAGTGGAATAGATTCAACAATGCAATTACCATAAATTTTTATGTATAGTTTTACGGTGCACGCAGATTTTATTGGGAAGCCTCTACTGCACTCTCACTTGACGTGATAAAAGTCATCGTCAATTTGACGACAGGGGAGATCGTGGAATGTGTTCTTATATTTGCTATGTCTTCGGTGAAATCTGGGTGGCGGCGACGCGGTTTGCTAATTGATCAGATTTGTGTAGTTAACTTGTGCAGAAACCAGAAACCATCTAGTGTCTTGTGTCTCGTGTCTGAATGGGGTTTTAATTGGTTTTGGTCGATTTTCTTACCACTCAGCTGTGGTACGCTTTGAAGCACTATTCACATGGAAGTTGGCTGTGAAATGAGGCTAACTAAAGTTTGACAATTCATTAAAATGTCTTGCAGATAGTTTGCCAATTTCAGTTGAGGTTATGTTTGGCCGAATTTTGAATGGCAACTATATTTTGTTGCCTGCTTATACAATCTGACAGCTTGCGGTAAGAATGTTTCATTTCGCAGGAAAATCTTTGTGGAAAATTGTAAATTCGGTGCGTCTAAAGTAATTTAGACCATGGTTTTGTTTCACTTACATAGGTGGCGCTACGGTCTGGGGTGGATCTGGGTGATTAATTAAAGGCTGAGGGCGCTAGCTGTCTTAAGTCGACTAGATTGATAGTCTGGATTATATATACCATGAACGCAAAAACTAGATTCGTCGATAACGTCACTTTTCTAACGTCAGCGACATTTACCTAATAATTGTCAACTTAGTACTCCGTCACGAAATTCTGGACCAGATTCGTAGGCTGCTACCCCTCCGTAGATGTCAAGTGCAAAATCTGTTCATATAGGATCGATCTGGGCCAATCAAAATTGAGACACATCAAACTAAACTTAACTACATAGTTGAACATCCCCTGTATTGCAGGCACCGTGACCAATAACAATTTGATTTTGTTAGCGCATTGGCGAACATAAATAGTTATTTTTGACGTACTTATTAAGAAAAGTACCGATTATATAAATGGAACCTTTGCATTCACTTATCACTGATATAGTGATGACTATTTCACTTCAAATGAATCTGTTACATTTGTGATTTGACACACTACTCTTTCAGTCATAACCACAAATCCACACTATCACTATACTTGCTTTGGTTTCTCAACTGTTTGTAATTGATCTAGCTTTCGATTTCTAAAACCAATCTTGCAAAATGTTATGACTTTATCACGGATCAACATGAAATTCACTTTTTATACCCAAGTAAGCCGGGTATAGGTACTTTTATGGTTTCCTTCGTTCACGTTACATCTTACATCCATTACTTTCATCATCAGCGCAAAAGAGGGACAATAATTATATGCGAGTTTGCGTCTACTGACAGTAAATTTATTATTAGGTAAATGTCTGGAAGAAAATCTGTGTTCTGGCGGATAAGAAATACATTTTGTTAATTGCTATGGGAATATCAAGAGATTAACGCAAACGGTAATCGGCCATTGTGTTGTTTAATTATTACAACATTTACGTTTACGTTTCGGGGAAAGGAAGTGAGGACTGAGAAGTCTTCATGAATATTCCCATAATATTCGAGTGAAATTATTACGGAAGAGTGACATTTGTCAATCTGACAGCCAGCTGATAAATAGGAAACTGGGAACATTCAAGTTTTGATTTTGATTTTGATTGACAAACATCGATCCTATGAGCGATTTTTCAGTTGACGTCTATAGAAGGGTAGCAGCCTACGAATCTAGTTCAGGATTTCGTGACTGAGTACTGAGATCGATCGCATGAACAGCTTTTTCAGTTGACTTTTATAGAGGGGTAGCTTGTCAAGAAATTCGTGATAGAGTAATAAGTTAACAGTTCGCATAAAATGTGGTTGACTTAAGAAAAGTGACGTTACTAATCGAATCTAGTTTTTGCGTCCAGGTTACATCTAGTCCAGACCAATATACTTTACATAACTATTTTTTTTTTAATTTTTCCACTGTAACAACTAAATATGTTAACACCTTTACCAATATTTAAGAATTTAGTCCTAAAACGAATGGTCATACGACGTGCTATCATGCGCCTTAAAGGCTTAAGAGTTCTTGTTCAAGTTTGCCATAAACATGAACAATCCGATCGAATAAACACAGTTTTTCTTTTAACAGCAATCGTTGAGGTAATTTTCTCAGTTACTCATTTGGGTATGGCTTGAAATTCAAATGTAAAATTCAACGGTCAACCATGGATCTTCTCATGAAATCTCCAAATGTCATTCTTAAAACCTGTTTGAAATTAATCTATTTTCATAAAGTATCAACCAGACTCCTCTTTAGCAGTGTGCGTGTGTAACTAACTAATCTGTATTCCTCAACGTCATCGACAAATCACTCAAGTACTGCCTAACAAGCTTAAGAACTCACGCACTGTCAATAAGAGTTCTCTGCACAGTCTGCATCAGCAAAGTAAAATAAATTAAAAAAAAATTGATCCACCAAAACCAGTTAGACATCCGAATGTTGTCAACATCACTCTAAGGTGGCGCTCACATCTAATAGATAACAAATTGCATCCGCGAACATTTTTACTCACTGGTTCACTACCAACGCTAAACTTGTTCACTTTGGCCAATGAATAAATTTTATTTATTTTTCTATTCCACGGCATAGGTATTGCAAAAAGGATGCATCCAATGGCTGGCTGACATTCCACGCACGTTTCCGGTCAAACGTCAGTTTGCGTACGCGCTTTGAATTTTAATTCAAGAGAAATCTCTCCCATTCCTCCAGTGGTTTTTCTATGGCCGTTGCAGAAGCCATTAAGAATTGTTCAATGTTCATGTAAGTAGGTATATAGTGTAGAACACTACGTGTGAACATTTAACGGTTGACGGGAGTTTTTTTTCGGGCTTCATTCTATCTTTGTTATTTCCTTCTTGTTTACCAAATGTTGCAACATGCCAACGTCAACAGAAAAAAAAAAAACAGACAAAACGAACAAAAACAAGAAGAAAAATCCCAGGTAAATACCGAGTAACTGGTTTTCTCACACGTAACCGTCTTGCTGTTGGTAATGCCGCTTATGCTCTACTCTAACCTGACGTCATTTGTAAAACGTTCACTCTTTCGAATTAGTTTCTGTTTCGGAATTGCTAGCTCTATATAAGGCGCTCTGAAAGAAACCCGTCTATACAAAAATAAACCAAACAATGAAACAAAATACCAAAAAGAATATCGGTATCGGTAGGCGATTGAAGAAGTCAGATAGTCATTCACGGTACACGATACCTTTGTGAAAAGAGGGTTAAGAGGAGAGTGTTGCCAGGCTTCGCAGGTGCTGATTGAAAAGAAATTGGTATTTAAACTAGAAGAATCTTTGGGACCTATGTTTAAAATTATTTAACAAAAACCTTGGACTTGTAGTTTTGGACTCGAGGACTATTCATAAGAGAGCGAATTGCGAACAAGCGAATATTCGTAGATTCTGACATTTCATTCACATGAACGTTTTTTGTTGGTTACAGATATCAGCGTCTCATGTCATTTTCCATTGGGAAAAAAGAAGCGTCACTTCCGTTCCATTGGAACAAAAAATACTCTTCTGGTGATTCTAAGGAGAGAATTTCGCTTCCGATTTGAAGTCAGAATCCACTCAAGAAGCACTCACGCAAGTGAAGTTTATGTATTTCATACAAGTCAGCTGACAGCTGCCGTATAGATTATTTTTTGGCATTTCACCAATACTTTTTTGGATTCAATCAGAAACAGTTTTCTTGTTCCATTGGATTAAAGAATGAGTGGATCCCCGACTGAAACCAATGGAAAACGACATCAGTTTCCTTTTTAAAGGTTAAGTTCGAACGAATTTTTCATTCGTAGGATTGTGGATCGCGACTGTATTATGAATAAAGTGTGGCAGTTACCGACAAGAATTTTTTTTTTGCGGGAAAATGGATTTAATTTTAAATTTCTCTATTTAAATAATTAAGACTCAGGTTTTATTGGCTTGGACGTTAGATTAATTAAATATAATGCTTCTTTGTTTTAACAAATCCGTCGTAAATAACAAACTAACTCTGTTGAATTAAACCGTGAGCGCCACTCAGGCTATCAAACGTATATTTCTTAAGAATCCGAGGAAACTTTAGGCCATTTCAATAATCGGCACGCCTACTTGCGCATTTTTTCCAAGAAAATATATTTATTTGTCAGCATTTTAGGAGTGTAGAGGTATCGTTTTGCATTGGTTTGTATGAAATTTTGTTTAAAAAAATCTAATAACGTGTAACTTTGACCGGTAGAAGGTAAACGAACACCACTTGAATTTACAATGGTCTAAGAGCGCCCAAGACCGAGATGCCTGCCGATAGATCTCAGTTCCGCATTTGAATTGCTGTTAATTGTAGTTCTCCAAAGGAGGACTTTTCGCAACAAGGCGTTTTTAAAAACGCCATGACCTTTTGGGCTTGCTGTACTTGTGGGGCACTCAAATGTCAAATTTCAGGGAATAATCTCGTTAAGCTACTTGGAATATGAATTACCTACCATATTTTTTACTTAAATCAATTATTTCTTGACACCAAATCTGAGTTTTTTGTTAAAAAGTTGAAAATATAGATACGAGTCGTTCTATCAGCAACCAATTATTTACACAAAGCTTATCAATGGGGCGACTAGCAAACCTATACAAAACAAATAGTGTTGTTCGTTATTTTGCTGAATGAATTTCAAGTTTTCTTTGATGGAGTCAAAATAATGTTACTATTCGTCAAAATGCAACCAATATTCTCAATCAGCAGGTTATTGGTTTTCAAATTACATAACCTTGCAAAAATCTAAACAAACGGTCTACCCCGTATAATTAGTCACGTTCGTTATAATCAGAAGCAATGAAATCCATACTGCGTCTGATAACCTATGCATGATTGTGTCGCACAGCTCTGCTCGAAATGAATCACTCGGTTGCATCAAAATAATTCCGTCTGGCAACACCTGTTTGTTCATACCTGTGTGTGGTAATAACAACAAACAAAAGACAGGTACGAATAATATTCCACCTCCCCCGTTCCACAGTCAACTATATATGAGAGTGTGTGTTGCAGTTGGTAGTACTTATACGAGTATGGGTGTGTTTTAAATATTTAACCAGAGAGAGTAACAGACAATATGGTGGACATGGAAATATAATGCCTTTTTCGAAATGTAGAACAAGGACTTGCCCGCCATTTAACAACGGTTGCAGTTATACCCAGTTCACTGACCTTTTTCGCTACTTCCTCCTGTCCGATTGTGGGTGCAGCACAGGAACAAATGCCACAACACTTTCACTAGCCAATTTTGAATTCGTCACTGAATCACTCTATAACTATAGCACTTCAAAAGAACACACAGGTGTATTGGCTTGCTATTTCCCCATTTGCTTTCTATCTAGATACTCTTTTCGCTCACGCACTACTAAGATAAGCGTTTCTAATCTAATCACTGCGAATTGTTGATAGTGTAACGTACAGGGTGCGAAATTTCGAAATCCGTTGAAGGTATAACCGCACTGTTAAGATGAAGGCGCGACAACGCCCAAGTTAGCTGCGTTGTATATTCCACAAGTTCGAAGAGTTTTTTCCGAGCACCGAACCGAACGCGACGAGTAACTACGATAGACTGGTGCTAGCAAGCAGAGTGGTTGCTTTCCAGTAAGCCGCAGGCAGGCAGGCGATTCATTAAGACTTGGATGGAGCCGGAGCGTCGTCGTCGTCGTCGTCGTTGTCAGTGTGCTCTCGTACTAACACCGATATTATGGGTGGGAGAAGACGTTAAGGTGCCTGTTGGGTGTTGAATTGGAAGTGAGGGTGAATTGGTTGACCGGGAGACTTGTTCTCGTTGTTGTGGCTTAAACAACGTGAGATGGAGATCGGTGATCGTGATGGAATTGGTAGGAGCTGGAAGGGCTTAGTGGTTCTCTGTTCTCACACACATACCTACTGGAAAGGAGGAGTAAGATATACAAAATACAAGAGAAAGACATGATCATGATTATGAGCTAAGCACAGTGGGGTCAGCATTTTTGGTAGAATTAAAGAGGCTTAACATATTTCTGACGGAAGTGAAGCGCCCTGTGAGGACACTTGTCAGTGATCAAGATTTTTGAGCTGCAAAATATGTACAAGACTTTTTACTCCAAATTCTTAAAATTTCCACATTTTTGATATTCTAAATCTAACAAATTAAAACAGTTTTTTATATTGAAGAAAAGCCTTATCTATTAATTCCCTTATTATGTTGAATTTGAGTCGGAAATGCCCATGCACGACTGCTAACGTTTCCATCAACTCTAAAGTCAGGAAGTTATTTGTTACGTGATAAAATGACATTTACGATACTCGATTGAACTCGATGACACCAATACTTAATTCACCATACGTTAAACGGTATTTTTCTGTACCAAATATCGTTTTTTATTTCGTTCTTGTTACATTTAGAAAAAAATCGGAAAAAAAAAACATTTATTTTATTTCGAAAAAATAAGATTTTCAGATTTTTCATCGCTCCCCACTGAGAAACAGAGGGAAAATGTAAATAATAAACCCACGCGTAGGTCAGGCCCCCAAAATGTCCTCGAAATCCTCTCCTGTGATTTTTATTCGCCTGTCTACCAATTTAAGGAGGCTTTAAAGATTGAAAGAAAAGAGGTTATGCAGCTGCATCTCTACTTTAAATGAGAAAAACAAAAAATGTGCCCTCCCCCAATTTGTATCGACAACTCCACTGTACATCAACTGCACCACAAGTGCGGGTGACTCCACTCCAACACCCAACACACGATCAGCTATCTTCCGAAGTTGCCAAGGAATACGAAACCGCCTACAGCATAGAAAATCTCCTTCGCAAATGCAAATGTTTGACGTTCACCGTGGTGCCGTCGATGCCGTTATAAGAGAATGTATATCTCGGCATCTTTCAGATACCCGTACACCATATGGCGGTGAATTTTCGGTGAATGTCAGGAACTGGATACATTAGCCAGATCATTAGGGGTAGAGTAGGTGTTATATGGTTCGAAATCGTGATTGGGAAATTATGTTTTCCTCAGCCGTACACCTGGAGTCCCTGCGTCCGATGTGCACCTTTGTCATTGCTTGATTATTGCCCCAGGGATACATTTACCGGTTGGATAAGACACTCTTATGTTCGGCATAGGAACACTTTGCCGGTGCACCATGCGCCGGTATCGTAGATAAATATAGTGAAGACGTTCTTTGCGCCACGTTATTCGTTTTCTTCTTGTTTTCGCTATCATCACGAGTATCTGGTTTAATCCTGAAACAAGTTTATCCTCAAACTGCACAAGGAAAAATATAAATTCTATTTTTTAGCCGAAGACTCTTTTTCTTTGGCAAGAGAGAAATCTAAATTCAAATTCACTTGGAAGGTTATCGTGGTGTTGTTATCGGCCGAATCAGAAGGAGTTAGTATTTTATGTTTTATGATTTATGTATCATTGCGGATCGTAATGATGTCAGTGTTAATGGTGTCGCTGGCAGCTTCAAAATATCGAGAGGATTTCCATGCACAGATTGTGCGGTTATGAGAGCCGTAATTATTTTGATGGCGCACCACCAATTTCCCAGTGTGGCGCTAGAGACAGCGCGCTAGAAAGTTCTTCGCGAGTGGGAATCTTTATTGCGGTCTTGCAAGTCAAAGTTCCAGTAATCTTACAGTGATTTTTTTGAAACCAGAACGCAGTAATTGGAATTTTTATGACAATTTATCTTGCAACTTATCAATGGGGGACAAACTGAATGAATAAAGTTTCCATTAACAGGACATGGATAGCTATTTGGTGACCGTAATTGGACATGTAGTCAAATTTAGGTCGTTCCAACTTTGGTGAGACACTTGTTGATTTCTTGTTAGGTATTGATCATGTGGTAAATAGAAAAGTGTGAACCAAGACAAGGTATGCGGATGGCTTTTGTAATCAAGCCTTAGCTGCTTTCTATCTGGTCTTCGGAAACTGCATTTGAACTTCGCCAAGCTGGGTCTATGTTCGAATCGAGCTGAGACGAACAACTTAATAAAATACAAAAAAAAGTCCAGAAGACACTTCTTAAAAACCACATCAACCCCGTCATCCCTTCAGCAACTAATTAAGTAGCTGAATTCGGTATTCAGTTACTTTTCTTCTTTTTTTATTCTGGAAAGTCCTTAGCACCCAAAAGTTCAAACAATCAAACCCATTCTTCCTACATCCGATGTCACTTGCAATTGATAATGTCAACAAATTTAGCGCAAACTGCAGACTACTACTTTTTGTTTTTCCAGCCACTTAAATTGTTTAATTGCACTTTGCCCCCGCACACGACACTGCGACACTCGGCAGTGTTTTCCATGCGCGCACCCGAACTTGGTCATCAAAATCGAAATTTGATGAATCGATGGAAATAAAAGCCAAGCCGCTATAGAAAGCGCAACGATTTGTGCATAGGCAAACTTTTCATACATAACACACTTGTGGATAACTCACTCTTACGCTAGAAAAGAAAACGGAACACTCCCATCCGAGTCACCCCTATCCCACCGTTTGTCATCCACACACAAAGCATCGTTTGGATGGGTCAAGAACTTTATGACCCGCATTCTGTCTTAATTCATTAACATCACTTAAGAACGGATTAAAAGACAAAAAATAGATCACCCGCCCATCCGTCCGTCGTCTAGGAACAATAGGTCGCAAAGTCGCAATTAGCTCTGCGTTTGTGTAATGTTCATGTTCATTCACAAGATTGGAACTTCGATTCACATATACCTACCCATCGGACGACCGTCTTCCTCATGGGGTTACACTTAATTAATCGAAGATCAGGCCAAACGAGTAAACGAGTAGGTGATGACTTGTCATCTCCCTGACTGCGGCGCAGCAACCAGCGATGACTTCGTGTTTGTCTTTGACGACATTATTTGGTGGTGGTGTTGTTGCTTGTTGGCGGCTTTGCCTTCATTGGGCTGACCTGAAGGGGTCACCGAATTAGTCTACACAAGCTGTTACTCTGTGGTCTGTGCTTGTGCCTGATGTCGGGTGCAGTAATTGATGGTGATTAAAACGAATTACCTACCAGATGAGTTTGTTATTCATTTTGTGAATGTGAAACGGAATTGACTGGACCTACTTGCTTCTGGTTGTTTGAGAGTTTTGCATAATTTTTAATTTACGTGGCAAAGATTTGTTTGTTTATATGCAGGCAGAGCACATACAAATATCGAAGCAAATCTTGCACTCAGAATGAGGGGAAGGCAATTGTTCTATTTGCAATGTGCGATTTGGTCTTTCCAACCCCTATTTCTGAGAAAATTCCTTACACTGCCGGAAGGGAAGAGTTTTCTATTTGCTTTCACTGGCACTGGGATAATTCAATGTTTGCTGCATTTCTACTTAGTTTAACAGTTCACACTTGCTTTCCGTTCTGAGATCTACTAGACCACATCTATGTGAGTGGTAAAGCATACTTACCTGGCGTAGGGGCTACCGTGATCATTAAGGCGGTTCCCCCGGAGTGAGGTCTGGCCATTGCACTACGGCTGGATTGACCTTCGCGATTGTTCCTAATGCGAATAACTCGTTCGTGTAATTTTTGGTAGCCGGGAATGGCGTTCGCGCCGTCCCGACATAAATAATATACAATAAGTGTAAGATGTATTTCTTTCTAATGTCGTGAAGGTGATTGGCATTGAACTTTGAAATCTGAACTAACATTACTCAATATGTGTGGGGAGTGGGAGTGGGTACTAGAAAGAAGCAACTGTAATCGCTGCACCCCTTAAAAACAAATCGCGCAGTACCTGCCGCTGCCAGCGAATGGGGCCAATGGGGGCCACATGTCAGATGTGCAATTTTAGGTTAACTAGATTGTAAATATGGGCACAGGGGGGATGTCAGTTTTCCAGCCATTTAAATTCTCTTCTATATACATTTTTTAGAAAGTGAAGCTTTTAACGTTTACCTAAAACCTAACTATCCAAACATATCTTTATTTCTTTAAAATATTCTACAAAAGGTTCACAAAGTTAGTTTGCTAGCAAACGTCATCACTTCGCATATAAAACTTTTGAGTACCTAACTGAAACTGAGTGGAATATTTACACTGCATATCTGCATTCGGCACATATCCGCCTAAGAGTATGCAGTACTTTTTCATTCTATTAGAACTTAAGACATCTAGGAAGTAGACAAACAATCTAGTACTGGAGTTCGAACGTGTTAGCGGCTGCAGGCGCCCAGGGACGCAATCAGGATGGGTTTTTTTTTTATAGTTAATTTAGGTTAAGTAGCTTAGGTAGTTTTAGGTAGTTGTAAGTAAAAAATAATTATAAAAGAATTAAAGTTTTATAAAGTTTATTGGAAACTAAAAAAACCAACAAAATTAAATATAGATAGACATAAGGCCGAAAGGCAATAATTTTAAGGACATTAATAAGTTTAGAGCGCTCGCTGAGAGCCAGTAAGCTAGAATAAGAAAAATTTTAGTTTTAAACTAGATTTCATCGTTTTTGTCTAGGATGTAAGTTTACTGGAAGTTACTAATAAAAATGAATTTAAAATGTAAAGAAAAAATGGAGGATGGGTAATAAATTTTGTTTTCATTGCTGCCTCGAAATTTTAATGATCCATAACTCGTTTTCAAGCTGAGGAGTTGAGTATTTGTGTTCTACTTAGTAAAAAGACGTAGTACTTTCTGTCGTTTATTACACTCAATTCTGGTCCCAAAAGCAAATACAAAATACGAAAAATAAGAAATAGGTACCATAATAAGTATCATATTGCTAACAAGAAACTTGGAATTGCTTGCTCTTTCCGCACCGCAACAAAATTGTTTCTAATCCTCATTGTCTCATTTATTACTATTTGCACAGAAGTGACAGCGGAATTATTGCGTATTGTCGCACCATTTCCAAGCAAAGTCAATCTATGACATGTGACGTAATTTTCCTTCTTTCCCTTGGGTTTCTTGGCCAAACGGGCAACACTAACTCAAAACTTTAAGTAAATGGAACTGAAATCGTCTGATCTACAACATGGACACCTTTGCAGTCGGATATCCTTAAAGGATCACCCAGAAGGACATGGCTGAAAATAAAATGCGGAATTTACGTCCTTTCGGCCACCACTTTAGTCCTTGGTATGTCAAATATATTTCATCACAAGCCACCTGCTCCACCGAATTGATTGGCGTTTGTTTGAAGATGATCGGTGACCTATATCCTGAGTTATGAAACTTTAAACCGTCTTCGTGGAAGATTTTCCATTCAACGAATATCGGCAGCACAAGAGAAATTTTTGAACTGACAGTACTAGATCTAGTACCTTTCTTTCTCTCTTGCCATGTAGATCCGGGTGAATTTGAGCGACGTCATTGGTCAAGTTGGCTTTCAAAGGTTCGTTCTATTGTGACTTATTGGCATTGACCTGCGACTTTAGGACACGATTTTGGTGGCCAATTCGAGTCACCTCTGCGAGAGACCATACCCTCAAATCATTCAAGCAGAATGTCCATCTTGTTGTCCTGTCCTGTTGGAACCAAAAGTCGGAAAATAGAAATCGGGTAGCATCTTTCTACAGCGCTCGGCGATGGCCTCACCAACGTCATTTGCAAAAAAAGTACCGATCAATGACGTAGCCGCCCCAAAATCCCCGCAGATAGATGCTTACCTTGTTGTGAACCTTCCTAATAATAAAATAACCAAACCGAATCAAATATTATATTTATTACAGAATTTTGTTTAAGTCTGTTTTTGTTTTTCCCAAACATTTACACAATACGTATAATATGTAAAGTATTCAATTACACATTAAATTCATATATATTGTATGTGTTATTATTTAGTTTTTATGTTAGGAATACATATTAAAATATATTTTTGGGCTCTTTTAGCCGTTTTTACGTAAACATTTATTTGTGTAACATAATAGCAACATCCATATTATTACATTCATGACAAAAAGAAACTTAATATACAACAATTTGTTGGTTTCAAACAGTAAGTGATGAGAGTCTTAATTTAAATAGTGCTGTGTATAAGTTTTGAAACAATTCAATTAAATATTATAATAATAAGGCTAAGGATGGGGACTTTAAGAACAATTCGTTTGTTTGTGGGTTGTAATTGAAACAATTTTACAAATTTGAAAAAAAAAAAAAACACAAGATAGCTAAAAAATGAGTTTCTTCCAAATAGTAAATTCCATGACTGAGGCTTGAATGACATGACAACTCCAAAGAGGATGGGTGAGCCCTAGTTGTCATAATACACTGCAACATTGCTTGGCTCCTAGCAGCTAACGAGTAAGGTAAGTTATGCTTGGGCTATCAGAGAATAAACCAGAAAATCGGGAAACTCTAAAGGATTTCGTAGAGTTCAGCGGATTCAACTGGGTGGTTTATTCCGGGTATTTCTCATTTCAAAATTAAATAGAAAAACGACAGCCCACAAACATAAAAGTGCACCAGAAAGCGCTAATAGACAATAAAATCAATAAAATTTTAAGTTACCGTGTGATATTATTCCTAATAAAATTACATTTAAAGCAACATTGTATTCTTCATAAGACATTGATTGGTAGGTAAATATTTTGGTTTTTTTTTTCTAATATGCGACAACTTTTGAGGCGCAGATAAATCAATTAAGTGTATTTTCTTAAAAATACAAAACACAAATACACACTCCGTGTACTCAGTTAAGTGCGAACATCTTTACCAAACAATATGCAGTCGACATTGTTCAAAAACAAAGAAAGAAACATGTTAGAAACCTGCTCAGAAATAAAATAAAAACGATGAGTTGGAGGAACGCTGTTGTAGGACTAAGCCATGACCGGATGGTTCTTCACTTTAAAGACAAACTAAATATGAAATTTTCAAATCCGCGTTCTCCCTTTTCTCTTTCTATTTCTCACTCTCACTCTCTCTCTCTCTCTCTCTTATACGAAAATATTTGGAAGTTTCTGTAAAAAAGAAAACTGTCTGCACGACCGTGTTGGGCAAACCTGCCTAGTCGATATTCAAAGTGGACATTCGGTTTTCAACTCTGTTGGGTGGGAACAGATTTGACAATTGAAATGATTTATGTTGTATTTCTGAAAAGGAAAATCATGGCACTAACTTACGTTATTTCGATATCCTGGAAGAGTTCTCCAATCCAGCCCACCACAAGGCAGTAGTGTTGGAAGAGTTGCACCAGCAACTCACACTCGTCCAACATTTCGAGCCGTTCGATTCGTTGTCTTTCACTGGGCGATATACTTTGATAGACTTGTATCATGTCCCAGGCACGGCTACCAGTCCAGCCACAGTCTTTGAAACGAGATGTTTGCGTGTCCAATGAGTGGCACGATTCAACACCGGCAAGACTACAGCCACGAGCGCGGAGGTTACTTAGCATCACATCACTGAATCTGTCGTTCATGTTGACCTGGAGACGGAGTTTAAATTGGAAAATTAATAGGCAGCAATGTGAAGAGACATGCAAAATAATAACTACTTTCTCACAGGTGGCTGGACATGGAGTGTCAGCTCTCAAGCATGTTCTAACTCAATTGTTCTTCACCTATGTAGGATCGGTAATCAACTAACCATTAGCCACAGAAACGTGTGAATAGCTCGCTTGTGACAAGATGTAAATCGTTATTGTATTTCATCTTTGCCAACCTTCACATTTGTAAAAAGGCTGACTACTTGTGGGGACAAAAGTATCATATAGAGGGGTCTAGCAGTGCTTTGTTATTGTGAAAGGCGGCACTGTTACAGAAAACTAGATATTTATTCTTATCTCTAGCGCCATACGAAAAGGAAGACATCTTGTATTTCGTATTTCGCATGAGACCACAAACTTTTTTTCACTCTGGAAGTGAAGTACAGTTGCCAAAGGACATACAAATATGCTGCCCACCTTCTCCCAACAAATTTAATGTCAAACGCTTGCAATTCGCTTGGCATTGCATCTATTTATATTGCTCCACTTGCCTACGGCGCAACGATATCCTATCCTCCATGCCCGATTCTAGACAAAAGCAATTATGACGAGTAAAAAAATGCTTTATCCAACTGCATCGCGCACTGCTTGTGTGCAACCGCGTAATTGCATTCAGGAAGCATACGCTATCTCTATTCTTAACCGACCTTCGCGTGCACAGTAACACATTTCAGTATACCCAAAGAAATCCTTGAACGTACAAAACCAACAACATCCACACCCTTACCTGTTCATAATTGACTAACACCGCTGTCTGGAATTTACTGGCAATCCACTTGAGCAAGTTTCTGCAGTTCTGCGCCTCAATGTATACGAGCACACACTCGGCAAGGAAAATTGTCGGCAGCGTATAGTCGACCTCGGCCTGTTGCAGCTTATTATCGACTTCGTCTATATTTCGTAGGTCCACACCCATCAAATGATAGCTCGGTCCATGTAAATCCGTGGGACTCAGCTTCACTTCCCCATCCTCGTCGTGTATCTTCGACAGGAGTACTTTGTTCCGCTTGATCATGTAGCACTTCCTGGCAGTAACTGTCGGAAAGTCGAGCTCAATGAAGTTCTTCACCTGGTGTGGGGTGTCTCTTAGACGCCAGTACATTGTGTCAAAGCCACATCCGAGATTAATTATTTGGCAATTTCCATTTGTCTTCTGCAAAGAAAAATTATTATAGGTTTATGGCCAGGTGTGCAATCAAATGCAACAGCTGCAACTGACCTTCAGGAACTTCTCTACACACATTTCAACGCCCTTGACCCGTGCAAAGTAGCCTCGATTTATCTCCGGGGCCTTGCGCTCTTGGTTGCGTACAAAAAAGCCAATGTAATCGTCCTTCCAGTAGCCCAAGCGGACAGCGCTCCTCTTGCAGTCGCTGGCATCGTCGTTCGTTGCGATAACCGCCTCATCGCAGGGATGAAATGAGCTGGGCGGATCCATTGACAAGGAACAATCGAATTTCTTATTCAGTTTCAATGAATACAATTCGTGTGCAACCTTGAAAAAGAAAAGATCTCCTTAGGAAGCTGTAATGAAAATGTTTTTTGCACTGTGTTATGTTTTTACACTTTGATTTCACTGATTGTCGGTGAAAACTTATCGTTGGGTGGATTTTCGAAAAGTTTTCTTGATGCGTTTTTGTTTGCTTTTCGATTTTGTCGATTTTCTTCTGCGACGGTTGGTGGTTTTTGCTTTTTGGCGACTCTAGAGGAATTATTTGACAGCTGACTGAAGTGCTGTTGCGTACGATTTTGTTGTTGGTAATTTTTGTGTTCTTGTTGCTGAATGTTTTGACCGGCGCAATGCAAGTTTGACAAAATGTAGTAGTTTGGGGAATTTTGTAGTAACAGAGCACCGACAAGAATCAGTTTGAGAAGTGCTGGGCTATAAGGTGCATCGATGAATTTGGTTCGTGAACTGAATAGATTTTGCTGAATACTCTTAACAGTGGGAAATAAATATGGAAAACTAGGCTAAAAATGAAATGTCTGAAATTAGCTGAAATTAAAAAAGGCAACTTACTTTTCGCACAAAAGTCAATTAGAAAATGCAAACTTTCGTTTTAAGGTCAATCTTTTCTTTTTATTCATATACTTCTTTAATATAATATGCTTTATTCGATTTGCTTAGATACCTAATTAAAATATTAACCATATTTTTTTGTTTGTATTTCTCACTAAGACTCTACTTATCTCCTGTTCTATTAGTTCCAATAGATTTGCTTTAGAGTATCCTACACACAGAAAATCTTTCAAAAAAAAACCTATAAAATAAAAAACAAAGTACTATATACATTATTAAAATAAAAATTTGACTGTAAAAGCAACCAAGCAGAATGTGATAGCTTTAAATCATTTTTGCTTATTTTACAGGAATTAAAACATTTCATTTAATTTTTTTCTTATAAAAATGAAAAAGTGATCGTCTTATTTTATAAAAAAATTAATTACACAAAACAATCTATATAAATAATGAAATACTATACATTTGTTAATTGGTTACGCAGTTGAATACAATTTTTAATTCATTGTTTTCGATTTTAATATCATAAACATATTTTTTTGTCTCTTACTCTGTAAAATGTTGTGTATATATTTTGTTAGTTTTAATTAAAAAATCAGTCAAGGGTGGTTATTATCATAATTAGTTAAAATGAGTCTCCTTATTGTTTTGAGGGAAAATGCTGTTGTTTATCGAAAAACAAGAGTTGAGGTGTAAAAGTGACTGTGTGGGTAGAAATAGTTGAGTTGAGCTATGGAAGGAAGATGACCCCTTTTAGAAGGAAGCACGAGGGTATTTATTGCGACTTTTCAGCGCCCAATGTGGGGGCCAGTCGAAAACAGCAGTCCATGTCCACTGCCAGGTGACTTATTGTAAGCATCTCGTCGAAGCCTACTGTAAAATGCAATACGTTTTGGCAAAAGTTCTTAAACTAAACTAATGAGCTTAAAAATAAATCGGAAGAGTAATGAGTGCCTATTCTTAGTTCTGTCTCATGGGCAGCATTCCGTAGTGCTGTGAGACCATTTGCTGTGGTGGTGGCACCTGACCCGATTGCGAATACGTGACCGATTGTTGTCGACCATCGACAACACTCTGCTGTGATGGCTGTGATGGCAGTTGAGCTGCAGCGCTAACCACCGGGGCAGAGACTTTTCTTTCTGATTGGGTTCGCATTAGTTGCTGTTGTTGCTGCTGTTGCTGTTGCTGCTGTTGTTGTTGTTGTTGTAGTTGTTGATGTTGCTGTTGTTGTTGCTGTGTCGGCTGTGGTGGTGGAACATACATCATAACCTCACCGTTTGGATTCCTGGCTGGCGGTGTAACAGCCGATCCATGGTATGACCCATAGGAACTGTCATCGGATTGCGCAGACTGTCCACGACCGCGGGGGTGAGTGAGCCCATAAACCGATTCAGGGCGTCGATCAAACTTGAGACCACCATCGTTTGGAGTTGGGTTGTGACGAGTTCCATAGACGGGCTGAAAGCCTTGAGACTCCTGAGGCCGCTCACCGGGCTGTTGCATTTGTTGCTGCTGTTGTTGTTGTTGTTGGTGTTGCTGTTGGTGCTGTTGCTGTTGTTGAGACTGACGTGTGGAGCCGCGAACGCCATATATACTCTCCGACCTTTGTTGCAGTTGATTTTGCAAGTTCTGATTTTGAAGGTGAGCACTTTGCACCTGAGACACGCGCAGCGGGTAGAGACTTTGTGCCGGCACCAGTGGCCCTGGTCGGGGTACAACTTCACCGCGGTTGATGGCTGTATTACTCTTGGCGTAGACCGACTGCGAGCGATTCAGATTGGTGCGGGTCAGAGGTGGCGAACGGCAGTACATTGAACGAGTTCCTCCGTAAAGCGGTTCGGGTTGTTCGAATTTAGTCAACGGAGTGGCTGTGTATAGATTTTGACAGTAGCCTGCTTGTTGGGTGAGCGTTCCTGTTGGAGCACGATACGTGGCACCATGGAATTTGGGGTTTTGCATTTGCTGTTTCTCTACATCAATGTCGTAGTTGAGTTCATCTTCCGAGTGTATGCTCGACGAGTCGTTGTCCATGCTGTCCTTGGATTTGCGTTGACTGCGACGTGAATTGAAGATGTACTCGAAGACTAGACCGGACACAACTCCGCCGACCAGTGGTCCAAACCAGTACACCCAGTGGTTGTCCCATTTGTTGAGCACAAACGAGGGTCCAAGTGAACGTGCCGGGTTTAGATAAGGCATCTGAAATGAAAAAAATACCGGGTGGTTAGACGGTTTCTGCTCGAAGCAAAGTTTAAGTCGAGCATTTCCTTCCTTCCTTACGGACAACGTTTACAAAACTGCCCCACCACAAATACTTTCCCAACTTACACCCGCCACTGACACAATCCCACACTGCCCTACATTAAGCCCTTTTGCATAACTGTCGCATAACCTCACCCGCCTAAAGTCACAATTCACAAATGTTTACTCTGTCCCCACAAACAACTCACTAATATTAGCGGCTCCGTAATAAATACACCATACCTATTTATGTTTCCCAGTTAAAAGACGAAAAGAGAGAAAAATAAAAACAGCAAACAAATGCCAAGGGAATCTCAAAAAAAAATATAAAAAATAGTCAGTCCTGCTGCGCTAAACACCTGCCGCTGAGGAATGCATTCCTTAATTCTCCTTTCGGTTGAGATTCGTTTCGGATGTGTTTTTATTTCTTTTTTTTTAATTAAATCACCGTTGTGCGACGACCGGGACCCAACATTCATCGGAAGATCTCAAAGGAATACCTCCGCCACCAGTTGTATCGAAAAGACGAAGCGCGGAATAAGTTAATGAGAGAGATTGAATGTCGGGCCAGATTTTCACAACCTGATACGATGTACGATTAATAATTATACAATTTCAACTCTACAACGTTGGCATTTCTCTCTGGGAACTGTTTATACAACTTTGTTGCAAAACCACAACTACCGCCCAATTACTTAACCTCAACACAACATGGCACATCACATGACCACATTAATCAAGTGAATTTCGGCCAGAAAAATTGCTCAAAACTCATGTGCAGTGTTTCGACTGTCCTTATTATAGTGCCCAATAAATGGACAGTATTTTACGTGTCCTTCCTTTCAATTTACTGTTAACACATTTGCTAGGCCTACCCCGCTGTCCCTGAAATTGATAATTTCCCTTGTTTGTATTGTCGTTAGAAAAAAAAAAAAAAAAATCGCCTGCCATATATAAAAGGAAAAACCGGGTGTGTGAAAAAGAATCTCATCCGATGCAGGTCGATAGGTAATTTTATCCTGACAATGCAGGTGCTACTCCACTATAGAGTGCTGCACTGCAGGATACACCAAATTTACCTACAAACGAATTGAAATTTTCAGGATAAGCAAAATGGAAGGCGGGAATTTCTATTCTATTTTATTATGTCTCTGCAGGATTTTTGATTTATGATACATTTCTGGTATTTCGTTATGGTACGGTAGTTTCAGGAGGAGTTTCATATTCCTATTGCTTTTTTTTATGATGTCTTCCATAACAGGCGCAAGCGAAATATGAGAAGTGTCATTTGTAGGAGAGAAAGCTAATTTTCCATGGCCAGATTCGTTGTGAGATAAAAATCAATTGGAAAGGTAGGAATATTGTTTCGACTGAAAACAGGTAGTAGAGCGCGCGCTAATGAAGGACAAGCAATCAATTTAACAACCAGGGACGGACTACACATATCTAATCAAGGCTATCGTGCATAAGTTGAAAATGCATCTTTGCCTGGTTGCTGAATGGGAATGCGGAGACAATTCTTCACTCTTCCAACGCTGATTTCAATTTTCCTCATTGTTTTTTTTTTTTATGTTATTTCCAGTGTAAATTACTTAAAGCCTTCTTGATTCCTCAGTCTATAAATTTACCGAATTGCAGGGTTGTTAAAACATGTACTTCAAAGAGTTATTTCTGATACACAGTGGGATTTACTAAAAAATGGAGGGTCCGTAAGTGGATTGACAGCTTCTAAAAATGAAATGCCGTTGCAATAGTTTGGGCCTAAATGAAAACGTAATGCTTTGGCAGCATAAACTACATCAAGTATTATTCATCGATTATGCAGTTGTCAGCATTCGTTTTTTAAAACCAGCAAGATCAGTAAAATAGCTCCATCTATCCGTGGAACAAATGAACCCTCTTTAAAATGTGAACCAAAGTAGATTTAGCTGACATTTTTATGAAAAGAGGGGCAATAACAGCGTAATGAAGAAGATGAAACAGTGCAGTGCGAACGCAGCAATGTTAATAATTTGCGTGTGCAACAATTATTTGAGGAAGTTTTCCCAAACTATTGAAAGAAAATAAAATCTAGGTAATTTCTCTCAATCCTATCAATTATTCGACCAAAACCAACCACAGCTCGAAGCGCTGCAAGGGCCTGATAAAATATGCTTTCCCAAGATAACTAGTTATTTCAATAAAACTCAACTACAAATTGACATTCGAAAAAAGTTCTAGTACAAGAAAATCTCACATCAATTAAATTTAACTTACCGAAACAAAACTGCACGCACTATAAGCAGCACCAATTGACAGGGCGGCATTTCCCAGGAATTTCTTATACGAATCCATCGAAACAAAGTACGCGAGAACGACAACAAAAGTCAGTATGAATTCCACACCGAAACGTTCCCATGCAGCTAGCGAGGCGCTATGTGAGATTGCAGCTTGCAAATTGCCTTGATAACCGGGCACTGTTACTCTGTAAGGAAAAGAAGAAAAAGATTTTTGATTTATATTGTCATAATGTTTGCAATCGAACAAGAAAAATAGCAAGAAATTGGTATTTTTTTTTCTACTTTCCATTCCAGCCAAGTGAGTGAAACAAACCGAAGTAGGGAACAATTTTAACCAAGAAAATATTCGTAATCTGTCAAAAATTTACTGTATCCATAACATTTTTTATTAAGGTTCCGTACCCACAGAGAAAAAACGGAACCTTATTAACCTCGCTTTTGTCCGTCTGTCCGAACCCACTAGACCAATTTTGTACACAGGTCTATCTCAGAAACTTATTGCACAGAAAACATTTTTACTCCAATTCGATACTCAGCGAATTTTATTGAAGACTTCGGGAGGGAACAGACAAATTGTCTACCAAAATTTGGTTCGCTGTCAAGTAGTGACAAACAGCCTACTGTCAAATATTTGTCAATGGAAATATGACGATAAAATAGTACAGTACATCATTAGAGAATAAAGTGTCAACTATATATGACGTTTTGTGCAGCAATTTAATCGCACCTTAAGTAGCGACATCTGGCAGGAAAATAATTTCAGGTTTCACCATTTTGATGACATATTCACTTGATAATACAAGTATATCCAACTGCTTTCGCCTCTAGTTCCTTATAAACAATAGATTTGAGGTTCTTTATTTATTCATTGTGTTAAAAAAAATAAAGAATCTTTCGCAGCAACCATTCGCTTGTTTGGCTTTCTAGAAAAGAACTGAGCGCCACCTAGAAGCAATTGCCTCCAGTTTTCCCAGGCTCTGATTGCTCTTAAAATGTACAGCTAACGTGCTCGTCATCTCAAATTACCTCAATGAATATCATTGTGTGATGCCCCCTCCGTGGGAATCCGATCAATTTATCAAACGTGCAACATCGATACCCAAATTCACATCGAAGACGAGATTCCCTTCCCGCTCAGGTAAAGTCATTTGATATGCCGACCAAGTGCCAATTACATGTTTGGCGTTCAGACCCAATAACAATCAAGTCGGCCAAAGATTAGCCCAAGCCCGTGTGTGAGTGTGTGCAGATTTAATCAGGACCCGAACCTCAAAGTGTATTGAATTTCCCTTTACCGAGCGGATCAGTGTTTGGCAGGTCGCCCCGCCCTCCCTTTCGACCGTCGCGTCGTCGCCTATGACTGATTGAATAACATTGCCCAGCACATTGTTTCGCCAAAGTGTCCAAAATTGATAAATTAATGGCGAAAATGAAAAAAACAGAAAAGTAACGAACCGGTATACCCGTCTCGGGGTGGTGATTACCTCCAACATCACAGGGGGAGTAGTCTCGACTCAACTCCATGCGAATTATCATCATCATCAACGATGACCAGACAGCAACAGAAAGATGGTGCTGATGATGATGCAATCACTGCCTCCAAAAGTGAATTATGGGAAGCCAGCGACTACGGAGGTTCCCTACGTGGGAACTTTTTTGTCTCCTCAAAGACCAAAAACGAGCAACGATCACCTTCGATTTCAGGGTGTCTCTTCGTTCACCTATGTTCCCCCCTTCTATGCATTTTGTCTGTGATGGCAGCGGCGGCGGCGGCGGTGGACTCCTCATGTATCTCAATCAAAACACCTCTGCTAGAGATACTTTAACTATATAGTCCTGGGAAAATGTTTTTTCTTGTGCGCCTTGCAGTGCTGTGTGCTGTTTATCCTTTGGTAGATGGATATGTATTCTCCTTTTGGGTTTCTTTATTAATAAGGATAGACACACAAATAGAATGGAAAATATAATAAAACGAAGAAGAAAAATCCCACATCGTGTCGTGTCTAGCAAAGGGAAGGAGGCTGACCCATGAGCATGCAATCTGTCGACGGTGCCATATCGCATATCCAATAAAATTCCGCACATCCTTCGTTTTGGGACAGCACACACAGAGTCGTATACAAAATTCGTAACAAGAGGGAAACAAACAAGTTTAGAAGATGTGGGAACTGAATTTTTTTTTTGTGTCCTGTGCAGAAGATACGGTGGGAGATATTGCGGATGGATACATTTTAGGTGATGCCGGTGATTCCCATCGGGCGGAGGAAGAGCTGATGAGTGTTATGTTGTTGTTGATGCTCTTTGAGTTTGACAGGGAAAAGCAGAAATGTTTTGATGCAGAAACAAAACAAAAAAAAAAACATGTCCAACTTCACATATTTCGGTTTACTTTATACCAGTTCGAGAAGCTGTTGTTAAAAAAAGAACCAACCCATCCGTGCGTTATAGCGAAAATAGAGTAAACTGCTGTCCCAAAACGAAGAATCTGCGGAATTTTATTGGATTGAGTATAGGAAATTATGAAGCGAAAAGACTGCACGATTCTTAGTAGTAATCGCATCTAACTTCGGACACGACTCCATTTATAATAAGTTTGAAAGAACTGCACAAAAAATCACACGTGAATGAAATTGAATTAGAAAATAATATAAACAATCCTGCTCCAATTAATTGGTACACCAACCTTTGAGGCCTCGTTATAGCAAAGTTTTTAACCGCTAAACAGAAAATGGTCGTCGCCAGGCTATGGTGGAGTACGGTACGAACTAGATGAAGAACTTTAGCAAAGCAAAATCCACAGAATTACATAGGCGAAAAACAGAAGCAGTGACCATGAAGTTAGAGAGAGTACAATGATTTGTGGGTAATTGACATCGTGCCAGGCAGGGTTACCGCTGAAAATGTTCAAAAAGGGGACCGAGCGAAAAAAAGGGGGCTCCACATAAAATATTAATTGTATAGCAAAAAAAAAAAAAACAAAAACAGAGCAACAAAGGCATTTATTTTTAACAAAAAACAAACAACACTTCTTTTCATATGCTTGCGTTCGTTTTCGTTCCATATAGAATCAAATCATACTTATTCTGAAAAAGGGGTCATTTTGATCATTTTTCAAAAAGTTGGGGCCACGGGTCCCGAGGGCCAAAAAGGGGCCAAACGGCAGCACTGGTGCCAAGCGATCTTCTTGAAAAATAGTACCAAAAGAAAGTATTTCGTCAGACTATGAATGGCGACTCTTTACTGACAACAAGACAACACACTTCAGGAGAATAGTGAATCGAAGAAGACGGTAAAAGAAGTGCAGTTTTAAAGCTAGTTTGGCCAGCTTAGAATTGACGAACGGGGCTGTTTATAATGTACGCTGATCACTGGTTTAAAATCGAACTAACCAATAGTACATATCAGTGTCAGACACTACTCTGTCATTGCATCCACGCTATTTTGGCTGAAGTTCTTCCTGAAGTTCCACTCACCCAACACACCTTAACCTCAAAAGACAAATATACCTATATTAGATTGCTCCTTCCACACGCACCAGTTCTTCCCTAACCCATAATCACGTCCCACTTTCAATGCAAGTTTGTGACATAGTTTCCAATTCTCAGCACCTCGTAGTCGCCCTATTAACTTATCAAGTGCACAAAAATCAGAACTAAACAAACTTCTTGAGACACCAACCTCAAATACAAAATTGTGTGTTCGTTTCTCGCTGCGTTTTATCCTTATCAGTGTGATGATCTGAGAGTTGTTTGCAGTTTCACTACATATACCATCTTCGAAGAGGGCCACCAATACAAGCTCCACCATCTTTGTGCCACATCGCGCCAAGTGGGCAAACACACTTCCCAATGCAAATGTACAGATAAGAGCTGAAGGAAAAAAACTCCACAGAATCCAGAGCAACTTGAATGCTCCAGGAAATTCATGTTTTCACAAACACCGGCGAAAGAACAAAAAACTGAAAAGATAACCACAGACAAGGGCTATCAATTGAGTATCCATTTCTAAACAAAAAATAAAAAGTGTAGTTTGCCCGCATTTGAATTGATTGTGTGTAATTGAAACCGAATTGTCGGCTCTTGTGCTTCGGAGGGGTGAAACAACCCCTAATTTTTCAATTGTCCGGAAAAACGATTGCCTCTGTGCGATACGAACACGCAATTAATCAAATTTAAACAAAAACTCAAATTGAATTGGGATGAATAAAAAATCCAGAACAGAGAAAATGATTGTAGATGCGATTCCGGTATCCGGTTCCGCGTCCACTTGTTCATTGCAACATGTGTCAACAACGTGGGGTGGTGGTGGTGGTGGCGAGGTAGTTTTTTTTTTTTTTTTTAATTGAATATCGGTTTCTGATTCATGCCTCGGGCTTAGGGGATGATGTAGAGTAGTACTTTAAAAAGCGAATTTAAATATTTTAACAATGCGATGGGTAATTTTTGAACACTTGTTAAAGTGCCCTCGGATAAGGGTCAGTTGAGGACACGTGAACAGGTTGCTGGGAGAGGGGTTTCCTTGCATTGTTCGGCGGTGTGCATACTTTCCCATGACATAGATTTACAACTTGCGGTGGGAAAAAATGTCGTCGAAAGGGTTTACAACTCGGTAATTGTGAATCGATGAAAATTTGCGGAGAAGTTGTTGCTGTGCAGAGAATAGGTATAGTTTAAATACTTTCTTCCATATTTCCATGCCTAAAATACCTTGTTCACTATATTATAAAAGCTATGTTGCTTGACTGTATTTCGAAAATTACTTGAAGCTTCTAGTTGAATTAGAGTGCAAAAGTTACAGACCTTGAAAAAGGTGGTTTTGTCTTGGGCTTCCTTCGATTTAGCAAGTGAATTGTTAGTACATATACCAGTGTCATCACCAAACGAGGTTATGGTGAAATATAACTTCTGTTTGTGATATACATATCAATTGAAAATAAGAGGTACAAAAATGGCCAACAAATGCTACCTTCTGGTACTCCTGCTGTTATATACAGTCCGAAACATATAAATGGCCTCACATTATTGTTTTTTTGTAACAAACTGTTTTGAGAGCTCTTTCATGTGTGTAATCGGAAATAAAAACGTCATTTTTTGTTCTTTTTGTGTTGATATTCGTGCGATTCGAATATGTGTAGCCTTCGGCAAGGAAATATGCATTGGGTGACGAAACTAAGGGCGACAGTTTCCGCGTTTTTGTACCCACAGGCGTCTTGTGATCTTCGGCCGTTTTTTTGCCCCTTAAAGTCTTTCCGAGCGAGTAGTTCGATTCTTATCCAGCTATTAGTTTTTTGAGCTACTAAATGATTTTGCAAATCCTTCACTGTTGCTAACAAGTTACACGATTTCGATTTTCAAAACTTCGAATATTCTTTCGCTGAGCATAAAATATGTGCACTATGATTGGCCCGTTTAAAGGCCGCTTAAAGTGCGGCCAACTCACAAATTTCTCTTGACATCTAATGTGTTATTCGATTGGGCGCTCTCAGAGATTTTTTGTTTGCCCTGAGAGCACTTTTTATGTCCGTTTGGTACAAAAAGAAAATTTTTTTTTTTTAGATTTCAGAGTACTTTTGCGAATCTAGATTTTGTCTCAGATTTTAGTTTAGGTTATCGTAATTTTTTTCTACAGCAAAGAAAGGTATTGCATCGGATGAATCTATTTATGTAAATTATCTATGTATGAATATTTAAAAATCAATCGGGACTCAAAATTTCGAACGTTTTAATATAAAATTTCACCAGTGAATGGAAAACGCTTTGAAAAGTGTCGAAGGCTACTCATATTCGAATCGCACGAATATCAACACAAAAAAGAGCAAGTGACGTTTTTATTTCCGATTACACACACGAAATCTGAAATCGGAGAGCGAATCTGAAGGAGCCGAATCGAAAACCACACAAGTATATGAAACATAACCCCAAATTGTTGTCCACTCAACCTAATGCAAGTGCCTTTGCAAATTGTCCACAATCCAACCCAGTGCTGCCAACACTATAGTAGTCCAACTAAGCTTCTGACATGTGTCGCCTTCCCAACCAAACTAATCAAATAATCCATCAAATCCTTGCAAACAATCGCAGCCAAATTACCCATTCGAATACCACCAACTGTCCTAAGCATATGCAAACTAATGATAATGATACCCCCATCCAATTAACCGAAATAAATCAGCTTACTTATTCACTTTTTTATTAATCATTTGATCCTATTACTTATGCAAAACTACTCATAAACCACCAAGGACTACCCCGAAAAAAAAAAACAAACAGACAACCCCTAAAAAACTATCCTACAATCAATGGAAGGCCGACGGAAAAAAATTGGAAAAAAAACCTCCTTTTAAAAGCCCATAAAGTCCTTGGTGTCGAACAAACGAGCAAAGTGCCTTTTTTCGCACAAAAAAAAAAAACAACCGCCATAATTGAATTCGAATTGAGGCAATCGATCAAATTCATCGCCAGTTGTGTTCCCGCTGAATAATAATTAAAAAAAGAAATGCATAAAAACGGAAAAATTGTCAAACACAACCACAAAGGGATACACTCCACGTGTTATGCACATTCTAAGCATCTGAGAAGAGTGCGAACCTATTTGCATACTTGGTTGATTAACACTATGCTAAGCGAGAAGAGGGGGAGTACCACTTTAGGAGAGTTGACCCCGAGACTCAGAACCAGATCCTGTCAGGATTTGCATAAAATATGCACAGAATTTGTTTTTTTTTTTGTTGTATGTTGTGTTTTAGGGTGCAACAACCCCTAAGGATGTGTAACACATCCCCGGATGGTGCAGCTACTGGATTTGTCAACTCGATTAACACACAATGCGACTAACAAATTCATTCAACCTCCACGAGTTGACCTTTTTCTCAGGTCTATTCGGTTGGCGATTGTGTGTGCATCCTGAACTTATGTCCAGTACACTTGTGGTTGTGGCTACGAATTTCTTGTGCAATTCCCGGAGCCTTGCGGGAAGTACGTCGTTCATTGTAGCAAGAGTTAAATGATTCGATTGTGGTGAGGTTTGCCAGAAATTTGCTTTAATTTCTTGGCCTTTGATTGTGGTGTGTGCGAGTGTGTGTGTCGTATGGAGGAGGAAGTTTCGTTTCGTCCATCTGGCTCTGTGTTTGATTGTCGGCAGCATCATGGTGATAATTGCGACAATTTATGTGTGTGGGGAGTTTCTTTGTTTTTGTTCTGGTGGGACGAATATTTGCCTGGCTTCTGGGAAGTGAGAAAATCAGCTCGACTTGGATTATTTCCGAAAGGTTAGCCGACTCGTTAGTTCTTGACCGCATCCAATTTATCGCTTGGCCTCGTTTTTTTTTTCTGTGCGAAAAAAACCACACCGCAAAACAGTTTGAGAAGTTTGCTTTAAATTTTATATTTTTTTGCCATTCCCAGAGGCAGAGTCATAATTAATGTCTTCTTGGAGAGTTTTGCAAATTTAGTTGACTTTTACTTTTATTTCTCAACATTTTATTTGTTTAAAACTTTAGTTCGAATGCGAATGGGTGCAGTCCAGAGTAGTAGTGGTTAGTTGAATTAATGATCATGGAAATCAAAGTGAAGTTCGTTGCAGTTGGCCCAGTTGGAGGAAGAAATCGGAAGGAGTTGCGACGTCGAACGTTTGACTTATTTCTATAATTGCAGGCTTATTTGTTCGTGCGAGTTAAATTTGTTTGGAAATTTGAATGATTTCATGAGCCCTTCAGCGGAATATTAATAATAATATTACAAATACAATCAACTCACTAATGTTTGTTAAGCATACAAAATGGTGAACATTCAACAAGTTTGAAAACATTGAAATTTGTTGACTGTAAATGTGACATATACCTGACATTTATCGGTTTTGATATTGCGGACGTTCAAAACTGTAATTTAGTGAGTCTGACAGCAACCTAATGCCGAATCGATGTGTTACACTTTTTGTTGGTTGGCCAAGAATCATTACGCAAAGAATTTTTTGTAAGTTGACGTTTATGGAGGAAGTCGAGTCGATAATTTCTTGACTGAATACTTAGTTGACTTCGATTGTATGGCTGACGGTGTGAAATCGACATTAATGAATAATGTCAAATCTAGTTTTTACGTTCAGATAAACCGATTACTAGATTTTTGATCGTTTTTATTGTTTCTTTGATTCCTGTTTGCCGATTGCGTTTTGTTTGCAAAACTTTTAACCAATTTATAGATTGCTTTAGAAAAATGTCATCTGTCATCTGTCATGTGTCATGTGTTCAGATTGAAAGTTATGGGTTGTACTTTTGGGAACGGAAATTGCTTGACTAATTTTGTCGATGGATACATATTCCCATCGGTTTTTTTTTTACGTGATACTTAAAGAACCAGAGACTTAAGCTTGCCAAAATAAAATGTAGTGCCACTTGAAGGGCAGAGTTGGGCGTGATATGCACCGAATTCCTTTTTTTTCTATTATTTCCCTCATATCCACTTTAAACTTCGATGAAAATGAATCAGTAAACGAACGAAAACAACTTTTCCGACGATTACGCAACCATTTATCAACGATAGACACCTGTGAGCTGACATCTGAAACTGCGTAAATCAAAGTGCGTCGGCTGATTGCGATAAAGCAAAAGCTACAGAATGTAAATGTACAGATTTCCGACATCCCTCCTTCTTTCGCGATATGTGGAAGAAAACAAAACGATCTCTTGGTGAATTTAAAGCCTCTTTTTTCCGTAACATTGAAACACTCCAGTTTTCATATGGAAATATAAATTTCTGTCTATAAAAACAGGGACTCAAGTTGTAGTTTCCTAGTTCAATTAGACAGCAGCTCTTTTGAATTGAATGCGAAATCCAATGTAAATAAAACTAACTGCATCAAACTAAACTCAAAAAGACAGATATCTGGAATTGAATTACGGAGGATAACTCTTTCCGCCTCCAACATTCCTCAATGATTTCCTCCCCTCCCAATTTAAATTAACTCCACTACTTAATTTAATAGTGAACGCATTTCTCTCTTGGAAATTTAGCGCTTTCATTAACATTCCTCCAGCAGAAGCCGGAATATTTTCTTTGTCTCCCCTCAATGCCATCGCATTGTTTCATTAGTCTATTGAATTAGAATTCAATTATAAAACACGCCAATCAAGAGCACATAAACAAAAACTAATCCATTTGAGATCCACTAATAAATCGTTTCAAATTGCAATAATTAAAACGGATTTTCCAAACCATGAACCTCTATTTGCATTATCGGTTGCACCACATTTTACGCACACACGAATGTAGTAGAACCGAATTTAATTATTTTAATGGCCTTCGGAAATGTTGATTTTTTTTCTGGTTTAAACAATTTCATCGGCTGATGCAGACTATACTGACAGGCGCCACGAATCATATTCATTGACGCACGTATGACACTATATTTGTAGTGCATAAAACGTCAACATTTTATTCACTTTCGGTGTCGGGAAATGACATTATCCTTCTCTTGAGTTAAAGCAAACGAAATATAGGTGATAACTCTCTACGTGGGAATTTAATTAAATTTTCTATATTGCAGTATACGCCGCGCCATCTTTGCCTGTGAAGTGAATAGAGAATTCCTAACTCAATTTGTTTGTTGTGCTAGCTTATTTAAAAGTTCCCTAAAAAAGGAGAAGGGCTTCTATAACCAAAGTTTATAATCGAGTTAATTGTTTGCACTTGTGTCGGATTTATGATTAACTTTCATCCCTCCCCCCCCCCACCCCTCACATTGCTTTGATTTGAAAATTAGTTTAGAAAGTTTATCGATTTATATTCGACGAACATGTGTTCCCACCCTTAGATTAACATTTGACGACAATTCATTTCGCATTTGTCATTAGGTTTCAAAAGACAATTTATTGTATAATTTTCGTTTTTTGTTACAATTGAAACCTAATTGAAGGACTCTGTCATTTGGTGAATTGAAGGACCACTTGATAGAGGCAGTTGTGATTCACCATTTTTTTTACTGCCGAGGGTTGAACATCGTATCGGTATATAATCAAGTGAATCACCAACTCTAAGGGTGAGTTTATATGGGTGATATGGGTTTTTTGAAAATTTAAAATTACGATGCGTTTTTTTTTTTCACTCAAGTGCCAACTGATACATCATCATTGACAGTTGTTGTGGTTGATTTTTTAAAATTCTCAATGACACTCGACGGTCTGTGGGGATTTTGGTTTTCTTTTTATACAGGAGGGGGTCACTTTTTTACAGTTTAAAGTCGAACGTGCATACATATGTCCAGAATTTGGGTATACCTGCTGTTGCTTTAGTGACGTTCATTAAAAGGGAAGGGATACATTGAAAATTGACTAACGATTTGCCATCGAGTTGATTAATAAATAAATCGGAAATGAGAATGATTATCCAGGCTACGTAGATTTAAAAACAGTCAGAAATATGTTCTGCAGGAAGTTGTTTGTCAAAATGACATTTAAGTGGAGAGAGTATAATGCCGGTAGATTTTTAATTGTTCCCATTCAACCCTAAATGGCTGTTTAACCGCTGGTGGGAGCCACACAAACTCTGTAAGAATCTGTCAAAAAGGAATGCTCTGGAATTAGAACATTTCATATTCTTTTTCGAGTGGAATTTTGATGAAGATATAGTTGTTCTGTTTTCCACTTGGTATTTCTAACTTCCTTTTCCCCAACAGTCGGCATTTTTTTCGACATTATATATAAATGAGCAATATTGTACTAAACTCTCGACTGATAACAAATTGCATTGAATCGGACTATGTCTTTTCTCGGCTTAGGTATATTTCCCACAACATAGCAACTGTTTATTGTTGCTGCTTCTGGAAACCAACTTAGAACATTTTGGGAAAATTAAAGTATACAACTAAAGTGAATATTCCCAGTCAAAAAACGACACTAAACAAGAACTGCAGTGAATATTTTATATTCCGCATCAAAACGACACTCAACTATTGACAGTTCTACTGTGGGTGACACATAAGCGGGGTATTTCTTTTAGCGTTCTATTATTTGTCTTTCTTTCAGTACCGAATAGCGCACCGGACGTCCCGAAACATCAACTTAAAGATATTTAAGATGTTCCAAAAAAGAACCCTTATTTTGGCGGTGCAAAAAATGGTGAGCCTCTGACTGACTTAACGTCCGCAACTAATCTGATCTAAATTAAATGTTCCATTTCTGGAGTAGGAAAATAAAGTCCCTATAGGAAACAACTTTTCTTTAACTCTGGATTTCTTTCCAATTTGTAGACAGTCCTCCCTACACCCTACCACACTTTCACAGCACATTGACAGTCATCTCTTTCGACACTTCCCCTGCTGTCTGTCACAAAACAGTCATCGAACTGTCATTTGCCATCGAAACAACGCCATGCAAATTTGTCTTCGAATTAATTTGTGAAACTTTTTCGCAACAAAGTTGTTGCAAAATTACTCCTCCCGTACTTTTCGAAAACGCAACTATACCGCACCGACGCGTATAATAAAATTCCAATCGAGACACGTTACATCAAAATTGATATGCAAATAGAGAATAAAAACGAATTTAATACCTCCCCGAGTCAGACAGGGATTTTATAGCCACCCGAGGGTTAAGTGCGATGTAATTGTATTCAAAACTTAATGATCCGTTGTAAAACGGATTTAACCTCAAACATAATTCTCCGGGCGGCTGTGTGTTATAACCTGCAAGATATTTACACCCTACGGTATAGTAAATTCATAGAAACATGCAGGGGATTTCTTCGAGATACACATTGATTTAGTGTGTAAACTCTGCGGCAACCCCTATTTGAATAAACACAGTTCACCCATTCCACGATTGCAGAGGAGGACTTGAATCGTTTTAAAACCGCAAATGATATGATTGTTTTCGAAATCAAATTCGATTACACCGTGTACATATTATATGCTGCAGCGTTGAATGAGGCAGATTAAAACTTAAGTTATACGCGACGCTGAAGCATAATTAGACCACTTGGGGCTATATCTTGTGTGTCATCGCGTATTTATATCTTGTGGAAATGGAATTCCTGTTAGTGTTCTTCCCGATAAGAAAAATGCGATTTTCTGGTTTCCCACACACAAACACGGTGCTGCCAAGGAACCCAACGTTGTTCAACTCCTTTATGCAAGGCCCGGGGATATCTAACAAAAGGATATAAATGCGGCGACGCTGGCGGAGTATTGGGGAAAGAGAAACCACCAAAACCAAGTCGAAATGCCGGCACTGTCGTTCGTCGTTGTCGCCTTCACAAGTGGCATTGTTATTCTCTGCAATTGAGATTCTTCTTGTACTTGTATCTTTATACAGTTTATGCGATGTTAGTTTTGTCGTTTTGTGTGACGTGTATTTCCAGAATTAGCCTCCGAAGTGGATTTCTCTGAAGGAGCTCAGGCACTTGGAATGACAATTGTTTTTGAGGCTCCCTGCTAATGGATGTCTTTTAATATCTACTCTTGCTGGGTGCAAAATAAATAAGATTCATTGCCTGTCTGTTGTGAGGATTGGCAAATCTTTGTGCTCCTTAATCATCTGTTTATAGGTTTTGGGTTGAACGAAAATCAATAAGAGTAAGCCCTTGATGGGTTTTGGTGCAGAGTCATTTATTTGGCATAGCTTTCGAGAATTATGTAGACGTATTTACTTGCGAAGTGTTCGTCAATATTGCGAGTGTTTAAATGACAGTGTGTTTGTGTACTAGACATCTGGGGTGGCATTCTGTAAGGCGAAACGTTCCATCCATTTCGTGTGCACGAACGATTTGCTTCTACAACTTAGAGCAAATCATTCGTGCGCACGAAAACGTTTTCGCCTTACAGAATCTGAACCCTGATTTTGTGCATCAATTTTGTTGGAAACAAAAGATGGGAACCCTCATTTGTGTCCATTTTAGCACGAATTCCTCTGATAGACGCTGAGTGGTTTGAAACTGAACTATTTTTGGTTTAGTAATTCACTAAAATATGGCAGAATGGCCCTAAAACATTTTTCAAATATATGTAACTATTTTCTTACATATACAATGTTCCTGTTTAAAACAATCAAACACACATTTTAATATTCCATTAGTTTTGCATTAAGTCCGTAAATTTTTGTTGACATTTTTAGAATGCAACGGAACGAAAGTGGCTTGCAATTTTTAGTGGTGAAAATGACGCCAACCCAACCCCAACTGTCCCCAGATTGCCTACATTGCCATTATAAAAAAAATTCCCTTCAATGGTGCTGCTGTGGACCAAGAAGAAGTGTCGCCCGAACATCTTAACCAAATGGCGCCGAAAGGGCAAAGAAAAAACTTATAAATCACAAAGAAAACGCCACGCTAAATGTCAACACAAACCTTTAAAAGGAAACTCCTTAATTAACTCCCCTTCCTGTTTGTGGACCAGTGTACACAAAACTAAATTAAACCCATTTTCCCGTTTATTTAAACGAAAGCCCATAATTGAAAAGGAAACCACCAACACCATCACCCTTACCACCACCTATGGAAGGAGTGCAACTTTTGGCCACTTGCTGCTCGGCGGCTGTTTAATGTTTATGTGTTTCATTCGAAAATACCCATTTACATGTGCTCCAATTAAATCGCGTAAAAGAAACTCTAACTGTTTAGTGCAGGCTTGGGGGGAAAAAAAAACAGCCACTTGTGCGACGCATATGTTACACTGTGCTTCGTTAAACTCTGGCAGGTCGTAACACCGCCAACCCCTCTCACACACTCTGTATACGTGCCAATTAAGTAACCTTTTGTGTACCATGACCTCTTCTCACTCTTTCATCTTCTTCGATTGTTTGCTGCTATTACTTCCTTCTTTTTGTGCATACAAAAAAATAAATAAATAAAAGAGAAAACAAGGTAGTAACAGGAACCACCACATCAGAAACCGAGAAGGAAGCGGCCAAACAAAACGATGAACTCCATATAGCTACCAATATCTCACTAAAAAAAAAAACACGGAAATAGAATACTGAAAAGGACCACGAGGGGGAATAAAAATTGTCATAAATATCCGCTGGAAATCCTATCAGATGGATAGGAATTCTAATTCAGAGCGATTTTCTATGATCCTGACCCCGAAAAGAGCAGAACATCCTCGCAGTAGGATATTATGAGGACATATGCAAACGTGAAATTGAATTTAATGTGCGTGGTGGTTAACGAGAGATGACACTCATAATAAATTTTTCCCACTAACAATACAATTTATTTTGCTTTTTATTAATGTTTGTCGGTTAAGTGTTTTTCGTCCTTATTAAAGGATGTCGTTTTTTTTCCCCCTTATGAATGAGGGGTGTCAAATGTAATGTACCTACTGAATATGCATATTCATAGTGAGATTCGTGAACTAGTTGCTGTAACGAGACGTCAAATGTGGGCAAACAAGTGTCCTTTTTTTGTTGTGTGGCTTAGATTAGACTGTTGTCATTAAGAGTGGGGAGAGCGGGATTTTTCTGCCATAAGGGAAATGTGTCCTCAGATTTGACAATCACATGACATAACTTGACAATCTCTTAACACTTTATATTCGAAGAATTCACAATAGCCATCTTTGTCATACAAAACTTCGCAATTGTGAGCTGCCGTAAATTGAACGTCGAAATTAGTATTATAAAGGCGAATTTAACTGGTTGCCATTAAATAGTAAGATAAACAAAGGACTGCACCAATAACCTGTTCTAAGTCGCAAATTTCATGTATTGTAGGTCACAATAGTTGATTTTGTTTGAAAAATACTGACATTCACAATCAGAATGTGAGTTTGGAAAATGCTCGACGAGAAGTTCATTAAACGTAAGCATAAAATCAAATTGAGGTCACAGACGCTCATTCTGACAGCCTCATGACTGCCAATAGGCTCTACTTAAGATCACAATAGGTTGATAACTTGATATACAAAATTCCGCCACTTTCTTAACCTGAAAAAGTGTTTGCAAGTGCAGGGGAAAGACGTTTAAAAAAATTAACGCTTAAACTTTCGTACTAAATTTATTGCAGATCACAATAGAAAATGTAAACAACTTCACCACTGTGAGTTGGGAATGTTGAATCCAAACACAGAAAGTGATTGCCGAAGCACGTTCAAATGAAATCAATGCTAGGTACCCCCCAAAGAAACACAAATTTGCATTTGAACTTATTGAAAATGTCAAACCGCCAGATGTCACATACCACATTGTGAATTTGTTTTCTCTGCGCAGATACACTCAAAACTCTAACTCAGTTTAGTGCCTATATACGATTAGCACAATGACACCCGAAAATAAGGATGTTCACCACTTAATCCCGTCTCAGTTTAAGTACATTTCTCAGTACGCATGTGCTCGGCGCACGCAGCTGAAAAAAACGCTGCCCAAAGTCAGTAACAAAACCGACAAAAAAAAAAAAACAAAAAAATAAAAAATTAAGAGAAATACCTACTACATGAGTGAAATGTAAGATGCCTCTACAGATGACTTTTTAAGGACGTGGACACACATTCCGACGTCTGTTTAAAAAGGAAGAAAAAAGGAATTAAAAATGCAGCTGCTTATGGGTGTTGAATTTCACTGTAGATATTGTGTTTTTTTAAGAAAAAACTGCACGTGCATCGTCTCCAAATGAACACAGGAAGCCCACGTTCCTACACGCCTGTCAGAAATGTTTCAACAAAAATGAATGTTTATGGTCAAACAAATTTATTCGTAATCCATTATGGGGTTCGAAGTTCTTCCCTTTCCGAATTTTAATTGCCTACAACCTTCAACCTACAACCAATAAACGTTTCGTTTCTGTATGGCTACAGCCTTTTTCAATACATCCTTGGCATCCGAATCGCTCAATTAAAGTATGAAATTCGATTTAAAATAAAATTGTTACACTTTTCATGGTGCTGTGTGTTTTTATGAGTGGCGAAACGAATAATTGATCGAATGCAATTAGAGTGCATTTCGAGG
Organism: Cheilosia grossa; assembly: GCA_963082955.1. Lineage (NCBI taxonomy): Eukaryota > Metazoa > Arthropoda > Insecta > Diptera > Syrphidae > Cheilosia > Cheilosia grossa. The sequence goes on along the minus strand of OY720148.1, from coordinate 6,154,330 downwards.
GTGCAGACTTGTTTAATGTGCGCGCACCCTCTTAAGAATACACTATAAGCACGGAGTGACTAACATGTGTGTGCGCGCCTTTTGACGGGAACGTTTTAACAGTTTCCATATGGGAGTCATGTGTGCCGCGCCGTGTTCCGGCCTCCCCTTTATTGGTTTGATTTTGGTCGAACTAGTAGGGGGAATGTGTCAGGTTTGAAGTCAAATGGGTTTTCCTCTTTTTAATGAGTGGGAGACGGAGGGTGGGGGTCACAGCGAAGAGTGTAGTTTTTAATGCAGCCACTTATTAGGTGGATACGACAGTGCGGCCTTACGAATGTGAAACATTTTAATGAGTTGTCATAATGACAGTCGTGGGAAATGTCATTTACCCCCAAGGAGTTTTTAAATACATAGGTGTTTCCAGAGGGAGATTTCTTGATTTAGATGGGCACTTGCATGGGGATTTTGTCGCTGCCGAAGGATTTACAGCTTATACGTGGTGGGAAATAAATTAGTTCCAATTCCATTGTGAGAGCAGTTTTTCTATGACAAAGAACAAAATGCACACCGCTCAAAGTACAAAAATCTGGTACCAACTCGCAGTTCGTTCCCAACCTTCAAACAAATGACGTTGTCAACTGTGCCCCACAAAGGTATCGCAAGGGCAACGAAAAATCTGTCACACAGCTAAGGTCAACAACTCTTGTCGTTGAAAATTCCGCGAAAACAACGCCCGAAAAAAAATGCAAACCCAGCTGAAATAAAAGAAGACTGACCTCACTTTTTATGCCCGAAAATGTAACAGCCACTTGTGTTTGTGCCTCCAAGGGGTATTCATTCATCCCCCTTCATCTGTCAATCAGACCCCGAAAAGCATTCAAACCAGCGCAGCGTCAGTTTCAGCATCACCTCTCTACATACAGCAGCTCTCCTCTATACTGATTTGTGATGATTGGAGCGACATACAGGTTGAACATCAGGACCACCTGTCTTTGGGAACACCATACCACCGCCATCCAATCCACATGCGAATGACATTGTGAAATCCACTCCGTGTCGCCCAATCGCAACTGGTTCACTGAATTTACTTATCCGGTTGAATGGATAACAATCTCCTCTCCTTTGAATGCAAAGGTGGACGCGAAGTAGCTTTTGGATAGAAAAAAAAGGCCAACCCAAACACTGCTGCACATGTCAAGTGATTTCCGTCATCAGTTAAAACCTCATCATTTATGCGTCTTGTCATTCGCACATCCTTCTGGTGAACTATCCAAATTGTCCGAGCCTAGATAGAGGGAATACCAAATGATCCTATTGCGAGTCGCTGCAGGGACTGATAGTTTTGTCTTCTGCATTTCATCAGAGATAATGATGATGACGACGACGAGTCGGGTAATCAAAAAGGATTATTTCACTTTTTCGTGGCATCGCTGTGGCTATGGGGATAAGAAAGACAACCGGCCGGCCGGCGGGTCGGCGTCGACGTCGGTCATACCAAGCAGGTGTGCTGCACATTTCAACTCGTTCGCTTTTCGGGTTTCGAATTAAATTTCAGACACGTGTTTCGGGCAATGCAATGTCGCTGAAGACACCGGTTCCAAAGAAGAAGAAAGAAACAAAGCGAAACGAAACCAAGAAAGGCTTTAATGATTAGAGAGTCAAAAAGGCGGCGCGAGGCCAACAGGATATCGACGAAATTGTGTGTACAATTTTTGGCAACCGCCGCGCCGCTGGCACGCCACGAGATAATTACAGGACGGGGGCTACTTTATGCGCATTTGAAGTGTGCTATAGCGCTTTGGGATATGGAAACCTTTTTATGGGGGCAGATGTGCTGACAGAAATTGTGAAACTATCCAAAAATGGCAAAGTCTGGTTTGAGTGTTAATTTTGGAAAATTGTAAGCCAATCAATCGCAGACTCTTAGGAGAGATTCGCAATCAAACTTCATCCAATGTTCAACTACATTGGAATTGTATCTCACGACCCGAATAGGATTTGCCCATTTCAAGCGTTTGACCCGATTATGTGGACGTTCGTTTCGTCCAAATTTTTGGCACTTGTTGACACACGTTCAGATACATGTGAATGTCTTTAGCTTTAGTTTAACGTCTTTTACAAGTCAATCTCTGGCCTACTTTCGTAGGTTAACAACTAGGGGGAGCTGCTTGCATCTTGAACTTGTATTTCCGCATTATTTAGGATTTCATTGCTTTCTAAATTTCAACAAAGTTCAATGGTTAAAATGTTTAACAACTTTGACACCTACGTTTAATTTTTCTGCTGTCCCACTTCTATCTGACAAACATTCGAGTGTATAACTCTCAATTAAGAAGTTCGAATACGGGCTTTAAGAGCCCCCCAGCCTTGCAAAGAAAAACAAGATTGGTAATTTTTAAGGAAATACATTTATGATTGAGTTATCTGGCAGATAAAGTGCCGAATAAGTCCACAAAAACCGACTGGTCTGCCCTCCAAAAAATTCCACCCGATATAGATGACTTCGTTCCGTGTAAATTGTGTGGCCAACGATTTTATTTCGGACGCAGGACACACACAGAACAGCCTCAAGAAACTAGTTTTATCTGTCAGGTAATGAAATGTTCTCTTCATTTCCATTTTCCCAAGCAGACCCAAGGACATTTGATAGATATTATCTACTATTTTCTGTCTCAAAGGACCACCTTAATGGATTTTGAGAACTCAATCTATTGTCAATGTACAATGCTTCCGCATGAGTGCGCGATTATCGCATTTCAATTTCCCATCCTCAAATCCCATCAGATCACTGGGCTTAGCAACGACTTAATAGAGACAATTAATACCTCGTTAATCGGACGTTAAACAGCAGATGCAATTCGTATTACTCTGATTGTCCTGTCCGTATACATCATCTCCTTGTGTTTGCCTATGCATGTTCAGACGAAGCCTACCTGTATCTATAGACCAAGGTGCAACATGTGTCCAATCATTCTTCCCCCTATAATCTGTAGTTTTTTTTTTTTAAATCACGCAGGTAGAGCCACATTTATATTTACTTTACAATACATCTACCTGACGATCCTTGCAATCAGATTTTTGTATGTTCCCTTCTTTTTGTTTTATTCTACAGACACTTTTGTACATGCATGCAGCACACTTCCCTCGTGCATTTCTGTAACGTCTGCAATTCAGTGCATTTAAATTTGTGTTTACATGCAGCACCCAACCACCTGCCCGTTTTTTTTCTTTTTATTTTTGACAATCAACAGTTTGGCAGTTTTTCTGTGTGTAATGTCAGGGAAACTCTCTCTGTGTCTGTCATGGCATGCTAAAAATCATAACAGCAAGAAAGGTGCAAACCCAACCAGAATTTCACTGGGAATTTACAAAGCAGCATGCGCCTGACTGGTTCTGTAAAGCGGTGCCAAGGCATGACCAGTGGATGGATGCGATATTATTAATCAGGTATCACAGGTAGAAAAATGTTTAATTTGGTCAACAATTAAAATTTATGATTTTGACATTGCTTTCCATATAAGGGGTTGAGAAGAGTTGGCGTTGGTTTAATCAATTTTCTCTCTCTCACGACTGGACATGGACTTTTTGATTGCCAATTAAGAGATGTTTTACAACGCGATGTTGTCTGCGATTGTTGATTAATTTTTTGTTGTGGTTTGTATCATAAAAAGAAAATATCAAAGGGATATTAAGAGTCATGTTGGATAGCTTATGTAAGGAGAATTCCTGGCGCTTATGGGAATGGGAGGTTTACGGCGAAGGAATTAGTAAGAAGTCGTTAATGGATTTGATTTATAATTAACAAGTCTGACGGGAGGTGGTTATGTCTTGTGAGCTTAACAGGAAATACCATTCTTCATGGATGAGCAATCCTTAAGTCAAATTGAAGTGCGTATTTGTTTTTTGTTTCCTAAATTGATCACATTTTTAAATTTGACAAAACTTTACTCCAATATCTATTTAGGGGATTTATTTGCTTAAAAGTTGTTGCAAACTTGTCTAAGAGTGATTAAGGTCAAGAAGATGAAAGAGATCAATTATTGAAACTAAAGATCAACAGATGGGAGGACCTAAGTTTGACCCATTTCATCGAAATATAACACTTTAGGCTCACTATAGAAACGAAATGCGGAATCCATTGACCAAATTAATCACTTCTTTTTCAGTAAGATCAATATCAAGTATTTATGCAGAATCCAGAACGGTTTTTATTGTCAATCACCTCGTATGTGACCTCTGATAAAATTTTCCAAAATCGTATTACCTCTTGTACCTACTATGAAGACCTTAGCTTGAAATTCTTATGGTCAACGAAATGATCATTTGAGGCAAAATGACGTTAGAAACTCTTTGATATCTGAGCATTACATTTCATCAACAATTTGAGATTGATTGAATGCAGTTCGTTTTCAAAATCGGAATCGGAATCGGAAAAGGACCGCCCATTAAGTTTGATCAAAAATTTACGATTGATAATATAGTCCGTTTTAAAAATCTGATATAATCGGAATATTATCCTTCAGAAAAGAACCGCCCATTTGAACTCAATAGCTTTCAATAAGTTTTGGAACTCTTTAAGATTTGATCATTAGGTATCATCAACAATTTACGATTATGATAATATTCTGTTCTATTCTATTCTGTTGTTTAAAATGAACAAAATTTTGACAAAAAATAAACGCAATCTTTCTGTTTATTATTAACACGCCTGTCAACAAAAGAAAGATCACTGAACAAATTCATATCCGGGTTTTGATCTATTTCGTACAAGATAAAATCGAATGTCCTACATTAAGCAGATAACCCGATTATTTTTATCAACTCCACAGAAAGAAAGAAATAAAGAAAAACAAAAAAAAAAAAAAAATCACCGCATCCTGTGCCTTGCTTTGATCAATCTTTCTTTCCTACAAATCTATTCAATTGCAACGAAAACATCTGTCACCGCGCCAAATAGATTTCATACTCCTTCTCTCAACTATACTCTCACTGTTCCGTCGTATTTCTCTTTCTTAATTTCTACCGAAACGAATCCTAGACAAAGGAATTATTCAAGTCCTTTACCCTCTATATAAAAAAAGGCCACTTAATACCTACGCACTGTGATTCATTTCGAAACGTCATAGATTACAACCGGTGCCTAGAATATAGGCATAGGAGGATCAAAATAGGGATAGATTCTTTATCTAAGGATATCACTGTGTGCAGGCTCATTTTTAGGTAGAAGATGTTTTCTTTTCATTTTTCGTATATGCACAAACACACGATATTTTGGGAATTGTCTGTGCACCTCCATTGTCTGTCCAACATCTGTTCCAACATCCAGCTACAACGCCACTGACACTGGAATTATAAAAAAAAGTTCTTTTTTTTTTTTTTTTTTTTAATGAGCACAGATGGATGCGTGGAGGAAGATCTTGGAAGCGCGCAAAGATTTAATGTTTGTGCCGTGTCTGACTTTTTTTTTTGTTAGCGGGTATGCCCTTTTGGAAAAAAAAAGAAGCAACAGTTTGAACCAAAATAGGTTATAGACACACACAGCGAACGAGAAGTCGTCTTCTTGAAGTGTGCAACACGAATTTAAATTAAAAAAAAAAAATAAATAAATAAAGACTGATCGTTGAGATTTATGGTGGCAGATATTCTCTACTTTTTACCAGATTACCAGACATTCGTGCCAGATGTTACCAAATGAGTTGGAGCAGTGAAGGATGTCTTAAAGTGCGCTACGCGCAGTGACCTTTAAGTGTTGATGAATTTATGGGATGTGCTGTATGCATTTTCATTTCAATGGCAATGCAGAACTTTTTTTTTTTAATTCAGAACTGCTGATGTAGGAGGGGCGCTTGCATCACATTAATAGAAAAATAATTCCGAAGCTTCAATAGAAGCAAAAGTAGAACGTTCACTTCTGATCATCTATAGGTATATAGGATGAAGTCTTGGTATTCTGTATTTTTGGGTAGTTACTTCTTACTCAATGGATACGAACGTGAACTGTTCTTAACTGCGAATGAGCTCTTTGCTTTTGATATCAAAGATGGGTGCTTATTAGTTACAAAAGAAAAGAAGAATGAAATAAAATAAAGCATAAAGTAGATTCGGAATTTCCTGACTCCAAACAGTTAGTTATACAAATCACTGACATTTCAGTCTTATAATTTATTTTCCCCACCGTTTGACGTTTGAAATTCAAGATCAGTGCAACGAAAACAAGTTGAGTGTAAGAAATTTAACAATTTCTGTGCAACCTACTTCTGTCACAAACAAATTCGCCGACCGTTTTCCACCAGATGCTCCTCATAACTCAATCGTATTCCCATTCAACCGCAATTTTCCTATAAATGCTGTTCTTTCTTGTTCCAATGAACCCACCACCTCCATAACTCTTTCCCTTAAGTATGCGAGCGCACATAATAAACAAACTTAGGGCTAACCGAAAAATTACGACCAGCATCCGGTTACGGTTCACCTATCCCAACTATCTCTCATTGAATCACTTAACCCTTAGACCCATTTTCTGTACGTATCCGTTGTTATTCTCCAATCCTTTCGATAAATACACTCCTCTTGTGCAATCCTCAACCTTATTGTCAAGTACTTATATATCCATTGTAAGAGTGTGACCCTAAACAAATTTCTCGATGAAAACCAAACGAAAATGAGGGAAAAAAAATCGCATTAAGTGCATGCAACATGACCTCAATCCTCGGTATGCAATATTTATGACATTTGTATATGTTTTTTATTAGTTTGACAAAATCTGGGGTCATGCCAATGAATTCCCACTTTAGTTTCATTTTTTTTGCGGCAAAAAATACCAATTCTAGGGTTGGTATTGAATATTTGCGGAGGGGGTTGGTTCACTTTTTAACCCCTTTGACATACCTTCTGTTGAAGAGGAACAACACTGCTAAATCCTTCCTGTTCAATCAGACGAGGAAAAGGATTCACAGCTAAGAAAGAAATGACAAAAAAAAATATTTGAGTGATATAAGCGCGCACTAGTTGTTTGAGCTGTCAATAGTTTGCCTTACATATACAATATATCCTTCATCTTCTTTAAGCTGTATGAAAGGATTTCGCTTCAATATCTGCATGTGGTGCTAAAAAAATATATGCGAGTTGGAATATTTATTCAGGGCTGGTGTTTATTCAAAAAGGACGACTCGGTGTGATAAAAACGTGTCGTCGTTGTCGCCATCTATGGCCTTTTATTGAAATGTCAGATAAAATTTTGAAATGTGCATAATGGCTTGGAAAAGAAGTCGAAATGTTATTGCTTCTTTTAATAGGTGAGGGTATTTACCTAAGAGCTGGTGGAAGGATAGGGATTTCTGAGTATTTTTTAAGAGATCAACCCAAGTGATTGCTATATGTCAAGTGAGCAATTGATGTTTGCACTGAGTGATGATGAAATCGTTTCAACACTTCGTATAAATTGTGATTGTATAGTCTGTTTGAGATTGCTTCTTGAGGACTTTTTTTAAATGTACTCCTTTTGCATTTTATATTGAGAAGAGATTTCTATGTAAGGTATGTTTTATTTGACTGAAGTTTTGGCTGTCAAAAATCTGACGTTTGCTCAAGATATTTTTACGTTTGCTTATATAACATAAGCATAAGATTTCTGATGGGTATTTTTCAGAAGATCCACACAAGTTATTGCGCAATTGCTGTTACCCAAATTTTTGTACTAAAATTTGACAAATGTCAGATCTCAGTTGGACAAACCTTTCAGAATGAGACTAAATTGACGAAAGACAAACAAAGAATACGGGAGCACGTCCACAACAGCACTTATAACAGAAAAAAAAATCTTTTGTTGTCGAACATGTTAGATCTCCTTATTGGGACAACTCTGTCGGATGGAGACAAAGGACAAGCAGATACGGTTGAATAGCGTATCAACCTAAAGAGCATTCCTACATCGGGAAGTAAACGCAACCATAATTACTTCCCGACCACTCACATACAATTGTGAAATTAAAAATCACTTTGATCGAAACTGCCTTTCACCAATTCTTCGAACAGAAATAATCACAGATTGAGACAATAATAATTGTACATTACCACAAAAGTCCATCAATCCAGGAATTTTATTTGCGTGTGAACTCGAAAAAAGACAAAAACTTTCCCAAATCATTCGAATTCTCGGAAATTATTAGGCCCCCCATCACATTTACAAATCGTTCGCAACATTGACAAACAAAAAAAGGGCACACTCCATTCCATTGAAGAGCGAAAACCTCCCTGTTATTGCTCCTGTCAAAAGAATCGTTTCCTCGCTCGTCGGTCGCTTTTTTCCGCACAACTAACGTTAAAATTGAGGCCAAAATAACCCTCGACACTTCCTCGAAGAGTGGCTAAAGCACACCAATAAAAGGTGGAGTGTATATGAACGAAAATACAAAAAATAAAAATAAATATAAAAAAGAGATCAATAAGTAAAAAAGTGGTAATGTCTTGGCATTTGCTTCTTTTATTTTGTGTTTCTCTTTTTTGCACCACACCGTGTGAAACAGAGAGTAAGCAAGTCCTTTCAGTGTTTGTCAATACTTCAGAGAAGTTGATTTTTCGATCCGTGCACTTGATAGGGATTTCTTGGTCCACTTGCTACAATCAAACACAGAGTGTGAGGGCAGCGATGAACTTTATTCTGTTTTTGGCAAAGTGACAATTCATTATTGACACTTTGTGTCAAGTGAACCAATATTTTGGCAGATTTAAAAGTGTAAGCATCGCGACGGTGCGATGACATTTAATATGTCGTCTTGTTATTGTTAAGCATCATAAAGATCAAGGACATAATGTTTGCAATGAACTCTCACCACTCAGGTGCATACAAGGAAAGTAGAAAGGCAATGCACAACAGATAGAATTACACCGTGTGACAGATATATGGGAATAGAAAAGCGAAGAAGGGCTGTGTACACCTGGTACGTTTTCAAGCCTGTTTCCTGTTTGTTATTTTCCTTACACTACACACAAGGGCGAGAGGCTTGTTGTAGGCACTGCTAAGAACCTGATACATGACCTTTTGAAAAATTTAGAACTGTCAACACAGAAAAGAAGGATGAAAAGGGGGCATAGACGACTGTGAAATTGGAGGAGACTCAATGCAAGTTCATAACCCAACCGAGCGACATATACACTCTACAGCCTGGAGTGGCTTTGCTGGGAATTAAACAAACTGTCAATGAACTACTGACACTAGGGCTAATACGTTCTTAGTAATTCAATTCTCGCCAAAGGAACTTTGTGAATGTTTTCATTTGAACAGAAACAGAATTTAAAGAAAAAACAACTTACCCGTAGAGTAGCGCTGCACCAGCTATCCCTCCGCCGCATTGGGCAGTGATGTACATAGCAGCACGCAGTGGTGAAATTATCCGGATAACACATGATGCCAACGTCACAGCAGGATTAATGTGCGCACCTGTGTAGGTATTGAGAGAAGATATATTATTAAATGCGAAAACAATTAGTCGAGGTAGAGGGAATAAATGCATATATAACATTACGTCAAAAAGGTGACATAATTAAGTGAGTTTATGGATGAATCAAAAATGACTGACTCGCTGAGAGGTTCACCCGAAACGTGTCTGTCCATTTGTTTGATGGTTTGGAATTATGATTAAAATGTAGTTAGTTAGACTGACAGCAGGTGGCTGTCATACGCCCATTTTTTTGATTGACCTAGCTGTCAAATCTAGGCAAGAATCTCCGACTGAGCATAAAATTGACATTCGATGTAATAAAAGTGACATAAGTGGCCAGTCTAGTGTTTACTCAGAAATCTTATCCAATGAAATCTAATCCACACAAATTTAGGCTAAACTTTTGAACGTGCCCACTGGCGATGTCTTTATTTAAAGTAGATATAGTGAGTGGGGACGTTTTGTACGAATTGTATGGCTTTTTGTATTCTCCCATTTGGTTTTAATCCTCTTGACATCTGTTGTGTCACCCTGATGCGATTATTTCGACTTTTAAATATTTTTTACACAAGAACAATGAGTCGAATAATTAAAATTCGGAAGTAAAAATCAAAAGCCGTAGTATACCTAAATGTCGCTCTCATCCCTTACATACAATTATCCCTTCAAAGTTTTGTTCTGACAATGTTTACTCATAGTAATTGGACTCTCAATTGAAAACAATAATTGGAACTGATTGAAAAACAGACACCTGTATGTGTTATAAATGATTGGAAATGTGGCGGAATATCACAACTGTCAAGTTCCACAATTGTCAATGTCAGAGTTATTTAAGAAATGGGAAGTAGGAGAAGGTTTTAATATGTAAGTGTTTTTGTGACCGAATATATTATTAAAGCATGTGAACTGTCAAATCTTTTACTATTTAAAAATGAAAATAGAAATATCCGCGTTTTGGCCATAATCCACAAGTGACACACTTAGCAACGTCAGAAACGGATCAGAAATTTTGAACAAAAAACCGACTCCAAGTAACCTGACACCATCTCACTACTTCTCTCGCGTGTTGACTTTAAGCAAAAGTTAAATTCTACAACCGATGACAATATCATTGCCAACCACATTGGCAGACATGTATACGAAGTCATTGTCACCACTATCCTTTTTTCTTAACAAGAAAAAAAAAACCGGAGATCGGCCTGAAAGCGATACAAAATTCTAAAAGTAAAACAAAAACCCCAACCATGTGTGAGATAAAGACACAACTGTCACAATCTCTTCAAACTTCCAAGTGACATTTGCTAAATCCCACTTATCCACTGGAGTAAGTAACCACAAAAACCGCACATTCAACAACCAAATCGGTTGGGTTGCGCGTGTTGCGCTGTTGATTTAACATGCGCACTTGTTGCGCCACAGAAAAACCTCAAAGACCGCGATGTTGAAATTGAAGTGAAAAATTGACGTCATGCTCGAAGGACTGCATCGAGGAAGGATAGCCGCATAAAGAAATACGATAAAGGTCTTGTATTTGTGTGGCTTTAATGTCAGAGGGCATTAACAGGGAATTATATTCACAAAATTATGCTGTTTCTACATGTGGATAGGTTTCTACTGTAAATTTGTTTATAAGCTATTTACAGATGCACTCGACGTTCGAGTTGATAATAAACTTTGTGATTTTATTACGCAAGTTTGGTGAATTCTTGTACTTACCAGAGATATTCATAAAACATTGGGTTAATGTTGCCATAGCCAATCCAGATGCCAGAGCTGTAGCCAAAAGTACGGAGGATACACTGGCTCCCACGCCCGCACCAGCTGCTGCTCCACAAACAATGAAAACGTACAAGAAGGATGCCAAGCATTCCGAGATTATTGACCTGTAATTGAAGATGAAGGGTGATTTTTTTTTCTTTTAGTTAAATGTGTTCATGTGCGTGGTTTGTGTTTAAAACGGGAAATTAGTGGAATGTAAATGAGGATAATGTTTGAAATAGTGAGTTTTTTTGGGAAACTTTTATTACAATTTAAGAAAAACAAAAAAAAAAACAAAACCTTCATACCCAACTATTGCAGCCTCATTCCTATGAGAGTCATTTACGGAAGAGGCCAACTTATATTTTCGACGCAGATTGGCCTGAAACTCGATTAAACCGTTTTCAGAAATAATCCTGGCTCAATTTAAGCCCAACGTTTTCCCTAAAAACCCACCGCTGCGCAACAATCAATCATCCATGGATGAGTTGTCCTGTTTTTCAGGCGCTTCGTTGACAAGCTTAAGGGCTGTGGAAAATTTGCGGTGACATGCTGTTTCTGTCTTAAATATATACCTTATCCTCATAGGATTTGCTGCGAAATTCTGAGTTCAATGCGATTTCCTTCATCTTTCCAATTACTAAAAGGCTTAAAATCATCCGATTGACCCAGTTTCCAATTGAATCGCATGAGTCCTCCCAGTCGTCGCTTCTTTATGTAAATTACAAGATTACTATCTACACGCAATTAGCTACCCTTCCTCATCCTGTCATGTCAGCATAATCATTCATCGTATTCCATAAAATATATACACCCCAACCATCATCGATGTTCAATATCAATTATATCTATCTAGTGACGAGAGCGCATAATTTGCCTTCCCTCTCTTGGATTCTTCTCCTTCTTCGATGGCATTTGAATTAATTGAACGCGATATAAATAATAAAAAAAGAAGGTCAATACGATAAGGTTATTGTTCCTGGAAAAATAAAACTCTTTACAATTTCCAATCAGCTCTCGATGTGTGTATGTGTGAGTGTCTTCGATCTGAATAGCATTTCCTCTCAATAAAAGCGATTGATGATAAGTGTGACATCATTGTCTATAAATTATAATCCGACTCTACTTTCTACTACTACCCCCGTATCAGTTCAAATAACCCATATCGAACTACAAATATTTAATCAAGAAAAATCGACGAAGCAGGAGTAAGAAATGAAGATAGTCTTTGCCGGAGGCAAAGGAACAGATGTACGGACTGAAGGTAGGTAGGACAAACAGACACATGAGGAAAGCAGCTGCAATATAACCGAGGAGCAGGGAAACACTTTGCCAATCCCAAACGTGGTCATTTATCACGTGAAGGTTTTTTGTTGTTTTCTTTTTGTTACACTGAGAAGTCAGTAAGCAGTAAATGTGTTGCATGGTTCAGTTATTAAGTAAAAAAGGAATCAACCGAAGAAGGACAGAGGGAAGACACGAAATGTTTTATGCCTGGCTGCGTGAGGTGAACAAGAAGCCAAAGATCTATATAGGAGAGCGCGTAGAAGTCGTTGTAATGGCAAACAATTGACACTAAGATTTGATGTCACCCTCGTCGATCGCAATCAAAGAACCTTTGCTTTGTCTATATTTTAGGAATATGTCCTTTCAAAGCCACAGAGGTTTTCCTTACTGTTTGTACTATATTTGTTATCCTATTGGCCAGATGATGTAAGTTATGTTCTGCTGAACTGACAATTATTGTTTCGGTTGTCAAAGTATAGATTTTAGATTCACCGTTCCCCAATAGGCAAAATTCGCGCGCACGCGCAAAACCACCTGGCAAATACGCTCTCTACACCGAGATTGGGGACATTCAAGTAGATATCTATAGTTTAGTTAGTTTGACAGCTGACCGCCTTGATGTGTTTCAGTTTTGATTGGTCTAGATCGGTCACACGAACAGCTTTCTCAGGTGACGTTTATGGTAGAAAAGAAATTCGTAACTGAGTAGAGTTGTATGTTGACAGTTCTTATAAGTGACGGACGTAGGAAAAGTGACGTTACCGATTACCTAATCTAGTTATTGCGTTCAGCGTATATCAAGTCGATACCAATTTAGTCGCACGAATATCAACACAAAAAAGAGCAAGAGCGTTTTTATATTCGATTAGGCACACGAAATCGGAAATCTAAGGGCAAATCTGAAGAAGCCCAAACGAATACTACATTAATGACACTGCAATGTTCAGCTGTCAAACTGAAAATCAATTTAATTGACGTCCACGGATAGCTGCATATACGAGGAATGCGCCTGTCTCTTTAAAAACAAAGTCCAACTGTATACTGGTCTGAATTAGTTAGTTGATTTATTTTAACGCCTAACCAATGCCGCCACATCACCGAACGGCGCCACGTCAAACATTTAAACCAGTTACCCATTGCAATACAACTCGAATCATTTGTCCTAGTTCAATTTGGTATATGGAGCTGTCAAATCAACAAAACAATTAAATTACCGTCCTCAAATATTACAAAAAATAGTCCGATTTGGTTTGTTGATCTAAAAGTAAGAACTCTTCCTGAAAGTGAGACACCTAATCTTAAAACACAAACTTTCCCCCTGACGATCAATTTCGAATTTTCGGCTTAGGTAAACCAAACTCTATTTGAATTTGTGCGACTTTCCGGCGAACCTACTTGTTTCTTGATTCTATCCTAGGTGCCTTAGTGAACAAAAAAATAATATCAGCGCTTACCTAGTACGAAACGAAAGTGAATTGAAAACTAGATTTTTGTACGAGCTCAAATTCGAACGAATTTGTTTCCTGTCAAGTCTGTTAACAGAAAATGCACTCACTACAACTACTTTGACTTTAAATTCGAAGATTGTATGAAAAAATCAAACAATTGTGAACTAAAAACGGTTATTAGTAGGGCCCATAATATAAACAGGAAATTTTCTAAGAAAATGGTCAAAAACGCACCTCCAAAACTCCAGTGTTCTTATTTCCGCATGCATACTCCGTTTCGGTGTCAAAGTACTGGACAGTCTGGCACTGATGGACGGATGTCCATTTGTATCCTTGCGCATTGCTTCCAATCTCTCGAACAACGTCACAATATGATAGTCAATATTTTGATCGAGCGGCGAGTGTAAACTTTCGTCAGCCATTGCAGATTTTTTATTTATAAATTTTAAACTTAGTAAACAAATTATCACAAAAGACCAAGTCACAGTGGGTATAACTTTTATTTTACTTTCTAATAACAAACAAAATCACTAAACACACCAAGTACTCATAGTTTTTGATTAATATTCGGCACAGATAGGAAAATCTGAACAAGATCAGGCGATAACCCGATAAACAAAAGTATACCGATGGACGTGGGTAAATTGAGTTAAATTGGATTTAATTGATGACAAGTTGATTTCGCCTGGCGTTGCGTTTTGTGTGCAGTGTGCACCCCTTACAAGGCTGATTGCTCACTTTGTGTTTGAAGTAATTTGCAAGCAAACAAATATTATACTCTCACAAGGGCGCGTACAATATTGGAACCGATACTACGCTCAGACGTCCTGTCATCAGCGATAAAAGAAACCGAATGTTCAGCCAAAGCAAGTATGGAGAAGATACAACCACGACCGAGGCCAACAGATACAAGATACAGAACGAGAACAGTAACAGACTTGGGGGATTGATGAAATCCACCACCAACAAGAGGAAGACCAAAGACTCATAGATCCACCACCGCACAATGCAGGGCAAAGTGTATTCGGTTTCGATTTCAATTCACCATGGGTATTATCGGGGAGAAAACGAGACAGCAAGCAAGTGCTGCGAAACGCGATGGCAATGGAGAACCAAAACAAAAGCGAGAGGTGCACTGTACAGAAGCAGAGTACAGAGCAGCAGACACAGAATACAGTAAATACACCGACCGGCTGTTAAAAGACCGTTGCACTCTCCCGAAGGGTGGATGGGTATGGGAAATCATATGCAGTGGTGAATTATATGACTGAGTTTTTTTCCTGGTGGTGTTCTGATTCTGATTTAAATTTGAATTTTAGTAGATAAAGAAGGGACAACATGTGCCGTATAGGGGAATGGTATGCATTTTCGTCGCACTTGATTATAGAATACAGACTGGATATCTAGGGAACAAGTGTGCTAAGAGTTTTTTGCCTGTTACGGTTTGATTTGGTTTATGCATTTTCAACTCTGATTGGTGGCGCGCAGTGGTGGGTTTTAAAGAGTTGGCAGCCCTTATTATTATTATTTGATGTTTCATTTCCGTTGGAATCGTGGTGAAAGTAGGAAGAAGATTAGTTAGAGTTGGAGTCAGGGCACATTAGAAACTCTAGTCGGGGTAGGTCGACTAGATTTGTCTGCAGTAGAAAAAAAAAAAAAAAACTATACATCTGTCATACTTCATACAATCGGAATGTCAATTTGATAAGTATCTATAGTCAGTCCAGAAATTCGTGACTAAATTTGTCGACTTTTCCTCCATAAACGTGAACTGCAGAACTATTCAATAGGCGTTTTTCTTTTTTAGTTCAGAGCTGAGCACTGAACTGAGCTCGAACATAATGAGCGCGCTCTGAACCGAGCGTGCTCAGAGCGTTCTGATGTTTTTTTTTGTTTTTCCTGTTGTTTTTTTTTTCTGTCAAATGTGACTGGAAGTGTGCTTGTACATGTGTAATCAGCTTTTTCCTGAGGCTGTTCAGTCAATTTATTCTGAGCTGATAGAGCTCGCTCTGATCATGCCCTGACCGAAAAGAGAAACACAAATTTGAGCTCTGATGTAACAGTTCAGGGACTGCTCTGAACTAAAAAAGAAAAACGCCTAATCTAGGACAATTCGACATATGACGGCTGCTTGCTTTTAGACTTAGTAAGCTGGAGTCTTGAACGTCCCCATAAGACACTTTGGAGTCAATAACATATCGCGTAAGTTGAATAAATTTGAAAAAATTGACAGTGCACCGTTAGGTAGAAGAATTCTTCTAGTTAGGTCGGTATGACAACAGTTGCGGTTAACCCCTTATCGCATACGAAGCCATATATGGTTTCCTTCAATTTTGAGCTTTTTTTTTCGTTGTTGTTATCAATAATTTTTTTTGGTTAACGTTCTCTCTACAAAACATATATTTGTGTAACGGAATTCCGTTATTTTTGTCGATGCAACGCACAACTTGTCAAACTATTCGAGAATTTGTGAAGCGTGTTCGGTGGCTAAAGCAAAGATCAATCGAAGGTGCATTTTAAAATTTAAAAAGACTATAGAAAACAGTGAGTAAACGTTAAAAAAAAAATATTATATATTGTATAAATATTCAAGAACTGGCAAATATAATGGGTTTTGTGTTGGTGCTTTTTTTACTTGATTGTTGATGGTTTTTTTAAACTTGCCATATATGGCTTCGTATGCATTCCCCACAAAACCCGGCCGTTCACATATGGCTTTATATGCATTCAAGGTTCTTTCGTTGTTTACAGAAATGAAACCTTCTACCTTTTATGGAAGTTCCAAGTTTGTTAATCCAATTCCTGGTGATGGATTTTTGAGTGATGGTGAACTGGTTTCGGACTCTGATAATGAATGTGATCCTCATTTTGCTCACCAAGAAGATAATATAACCATTCCAGAAACTGATTCTCAAAGTTCCGATGACAACGAAAACAATGTTATGCAGCCACAAACATCATCAAGAGCAAAAAAGGTAGGATTAAAGAAAAAAAAATTAAAAAAAGTTAGTTGGGGAAACACAAAAATGTCAGCATTTGAGACTCAACATTTTGAATTCAAAGGAAACGCTAACCTTCCCGATGAAATAAAACTTTTGGATACGCCACAGGAAGTTTTTAAATTCCTTTTTACTGACGATCTGATAAATATGATCGTACAGCAATCAAACTTAAAGTCTCTTCAAGATAATATTAATAAGCCTGTTAGTATCACAAAAAATGAAATCGAGCAATTCATTGGTATTGTTATTTTTATGTCTTGTGTGAAATTACCATCAACCAGAATGTATTGGGCAAAGCATGTTGGTCAACCTCAAGTCTATCAAACCATGACTTGTAACAGATTTGAGGCTATAAAAAAAAACTTACACTTCAATAACAATGAACACTTCAAGCCTCGTGGAACAGATGGTCATGACAAGCTTTTTAAAATCAGACCTCTTCTGGACAAAGTTCGTGAACGTTTGCTTTTGGTGCCCAAAGAAGAATATTTATCGGTGGATGAGCAAATAATACCAACCAAATGCCGTCATGAACTGAAGCAATACAACCCTGCAAAACCTCATAAATGGGGCTATAAAAATCAAGTCTTAAGTGGCATCTCAGGCTTCAGCTACGATTTTGACATTTTTGCGGGAGATCAAAGCAATTGCTTTCCATTAGATGCTCCTGATCTTGGTGTCAGTTCAAATGTCGTAACAAGACTTACTTCCACTGTACCCAAGCTTCAAAACTATAAAATTTGTTTTGATAATTGGTTCAATAGCCCGATGCTTCAAGTTTATTTATTTAAAAATGGTTTGTTACCATTGGGAACAGTAAGACTTAACCGTGTGCCGAACTCGAAAATGCCTACTGAGAAAGAGTTGAAAAAACGAGGACGCGGAACCATGGCAGAAAAAACAGCAATCATAGATGGTGTTAAACTAAGCTTAGTGTCATGGTATGATAATAAGGTGGTCAATATGCTCTCAGCTTACGTTCGAAGTGAACCTAAAATAACAAAAAAACGATATTCTCGCCGAGAAAAAGTATACATGGATGTGGATTGTCCGAAAGCTGTTGATATTTACAACAAGCATATGGGGGGTGTAGACTTGCTTGATTCCATGCTTGGATATTATAGAATCCATCTGCGTTCCCGCCAATGGTACAAACGCATTTTTTTTCATTTCGTAGATATGAGTCTTGTAAATGCATGGGTACTTTGGCGCCGAATCCACGAAAACGAATACATGCCGCTGTTCGCGTTCAAGCTTGCAGTTTCCGAACATTTGCGTAAATCAGGAAAGGTTATTATGGCCCGAAAACGTGGTCGTCCTGCCGGTACACCGACCTCCAGTACTCCAACAACAAGTCGAGCAGCTTCTCCACCCAGCTTTTCTAACTCACCAATACCCAACAAAATGCCACGGAAAACTCCCAACAGACATCAAGACCTACCTCTTGATACGGTGCGATCCGACTGCCTCAATGAGAAAAGAAATTGTTTTAAAGATTTTCACAAGACATAATTTCCGGTTTTGTCTTTAATTCATACGAAGCCAAATATGAACCTTTTATTTTTTGCCACAATGCATACGAAGCCATATATGGATTGTTTATAAAATTAAAAGAATAAAAAACATTTAATATTTTTTGTACTATAATTTACTTAATAAAGCCTAATAAAAGAAGTTTTCATAAAAAAAAATTTCATGCAATAAGGGGTTAAATAGTCCAGTCGGAGATGGCCCATTTATTCCACAGCTTTTATTTTAACGAATGCCCTCATTTGTGTCAGTTTACACTTAAGAGTCGAATCATAAATTATTATATAGTAACAATACATAACTCTGTGGGACCTAATTGATTACAGGACTAAAAAATCAAACAATTTAAAGTCTTAAACATCAATGACTGCACGTGAACGTAAAAAGAATTTTCCATAGGCCGGTATTTCCATGATCTCAACTTTGTGGGGGCCATCGTAAACCATAATTTTGTGTCGGTAGGTAGGTATCCTATGCCACATTTGACAACCTTTCGCATTCCATGCCGGTGAGTCAAGATGAATTAAGTATAGGTACCTGTACTTAATTAGTGGATGAGAATGTACACGTGCAAGTATGTATAAGTGTGTGGTATACGTATAAAGGAAAATGCCATATTAGACAAAAGCATAAGGATGGGTATGACAACAGAAATTAAAATCGATGAGATGGCTAATGGCTAACTCACGAGAGCAGTATCTACTAATTGATGCTCTTTGCAGATGCTCTATTCTCTAGGAATTTGAAAATCAGCAATTACCTTACTTTCTACGTCGCACCTGTCAGTTCTTCCCAAGGATATTAAAAAACACTCACATATTACAAACCTGTTTCAGCATAACGCCTTTCGCACTATTTCAAATGACAATTATGCAAATCACGCGGTCCCACGTTTAAAAATCACAAAACAAAAACGAAAAGCACACAAATTAAACAACATGTCCACGTTAACCCCTTTGCAAACAAAAGAAACATAAAAAAATGTAACATCATTTACAATCCGGTAGAGATTAACCCTCTTCCTGCAGGACACATGTACACTCTGAGACATGCGAATGTCAACCCTTTCGGTGGTTTTGATTTAGTCGAGTATAATTGTGGTCATACGGTTGTTAGTTCGTGGATTCATTAACGGCTTTGTCAACCCTTTACTCAGTGACACCAAAAACCATATGCATAGTGGTACAAAAAATTTGGATTAAAAATTGAAATTGAAAAAAAATAAAATAAAATTTGTCAGTGCATAATGCACATTTGAGCGAAGCCGTGAATGTGCTTCAGTTATTTGTTTGTTTTGCGTGGCTTTGCATATAAGAGTCCTAAGAAAATGGTAGTCTCTCAGATTGCAGATCGTTAAACAATAAAAGGTCAAATAAAACGTTTAGAAATGACCATACGGTGATTATTGGCTAGTGTGCCAAGCTACTATGGGCGTCCTAAGTTCAGATAAAAACTGATTGTACAGTAAGGTTTTTTCCACTGCCCGCTTCATAGTTTTTGAGTCAAAATATTGTTTCCTACGATACATTTTGTGTTCTATAGACATTTAAGGAGACGCCTTTGAAGTTCGGACCTAACGTAAATTTGTGATACATATTATATTAAATTAGATTAGCCTGTCGGGGGAGTTGGCATAGTGAAACCCAGATCACTGGGGGCACAAGTGGGTCTATTGTGATATCCATCATTGTTAGAAAGGTGCGGCTAACTATATTTGGGCGGGCTTGCAGGTATGACCGCTGCTTCCAGGTAGAATTTACCGGCGGTGCGATACATATTGCTAAACAAAACAGAGGTAAAAATTCGTGCGACAAGTCTGCCACAAAATCAAAATCAAATCAAAAAGTCCATTCACTATGGCAATTAGCAATAAAACATTTTAGATGGGACTTTTGGTAAAAATATTCAACGCTTAGTCCGAATTATAAGAAATAAAGCGTTCAATTTGACTTTAGGTTAGGAAATCGTAAGATTGGAGCCACCGCTAAGTCAAATCTAAAGTGGCAAGAAAAATCACCAGCGTTTTTACTTTTTTGAATTTCCCCTTGCTTTTTCTGTCAAAACATAACAATTTTTGGTTATTTGGTTCACATCAACGACAACTTGAAGCTCGGCTCTGGTGAGACAACAAAATTGAGTCACAATAGCGCGCAGAAGTTGAATTTTGTTAAATTTGTTTGATTTGTATGAAGTGCTAGGTGGATTTTAGACTGCACTAGCAAAAGAGGACTTAAAGAGTCGAATTCTGTCTTTTCTATTTCTAAGGGCCTCTACGACTTCAAATAAAAATCTTCTCCAGATTTTGAATAATTGCAAAATCAATACGCTAACTACGAAACAATATTATTATAAATTATTTCCCCACATAAATTAATGGAAATGATCATTCAAAAGCGACATACCACATTTATATCTTTTTCAAATGTGCTCCAACTCGACCTCCATCATCCGTAACAACCCCTATCTCTTGTTCACATCAGCTTGGCATCTTTCATGAACCCCTTTCTCATTCACTTGTTTGGTTCATGCAAATTAATTGCATTATCATCCCACGATTATGTTATAGAAGGTGTATTACAAACACTATCATGTGAAGTTGGGAAATTGAATGAACAATTTAACAATTAAAAAAAAAATCAGGTTTACACACAGCACATGATGGCTTTCACAGAGCAATGACGGGATATTCCATATTCCACAAATGCATGGCCATGGCCAGGCCTTGCATAGATTTGGAATTTCTACACGGGAAATATGGAAATTTTCCGGCTAGTGAAACTATGGATTTTATTGCGGTTCATTGTTGGGAATATTCTTCTGACACATGTGTGCTATGTGTAGAGTTTTTCCCCGATAAAAGATTGTCAGCGTTTGGTAGCGCCATAATCTTGAGAGTACGGTAAGGTTTATAAGAAATTTGTATTCAATATCATCTACTACGTTGGGTTCACCGTACCTGAGATCATGTGCGCCGTACATTTGTTATGTGGTATTCGTTTGGGCGCTCTCAGAGCACTTTTTTTGCCCTCAGAGCAATTTTTATGTTCGTTCGGTACCAAAAAAAGCAATCTTTTTCAGATTTCAGAGCACTTTTGCGAATCTAGATATTTTCTCAGATTTGCTTCAGATTTACCAATGCAAGTGCATTTGAGTTTGACATTTGGTGGAGTTTGTACAGCAAAGAAAGGCATTGCATCGGGTGAATCTATTTCGTACAACGTAAGTTGTACAAACGGAAGTTGTACAAACGGAAGTTGGAAGCGATGGAAAAGTATATAACAATGACATTTGCACTTGTAAGTAACGCTTAAAGCATCTGTAATGGCTGTAATAGGCATCCGTCGTACCTATTCATTGTTTGAATGAGACATACAAGAGAGAGCATATTAAAAAATATAGCCAACTTGATTGGTCTGGACTAGATGGTCGGTAAAGTCCCTTTTTTCACATCAGTCACATATGCTATACTCAGTCACGAATTTCTTGAGTGAGTGTCGTCGATAAACGTCAATCGAAAAAGCTATTCATGTGACCGATTTATTGCAATTAAAACTGAGTCACATCAAATCAGCCAGCTGTCAGACTTAATAAACTAAATACGTAAAACATACCCATAGTTGACAATAGGTTTCTTTGAAACGGCTAACAATGCACGCGTTTTATTGACCGGACAAGTTCGTCAAAACAGATCGATCGCAAAAACAGGATTTGATGTCTTCTGTAATCTAGTGTTTATGATAGATGTCTACCTTGGCTCGGTTGGAATAATGAGGCAACTTTATAGTACTAACTTCTCCTGAAAAATTAAGGAGACTCTATACATAAAACAATGTTGATCTATACGGATCTGACACATGGACTGTTTCAATTGGCGGATGCTGATTTTCTTTGAATGTTCTAGAGAGTTTCTTAAGACAATTTTCTATCATGCTCTCAGAGCTTAATCATTTTTTACGGCTGAAAATTAATCACATTAGAGTGAATTGCGAACAAGCGAATATTCGTAGTTTCTGACACTTCATTCACATGGAAACTTTTTTCATTTTAAGGTTAAGTTGGAACGAATTTTTCATTCGTGGGTTTGTGGATTCCCTTGTATTTTGTCGAATGTCAATGAACAATAACGTGTGACAGTTCGCGGAAAGAATTTTCCGCTTCTTGCATTAAATGTAATGCTTTTTTGGTAGAACATAAAGCAATTTTCAATTCATAAATACAATTAAATTGATTTGTTCGCAATTTGCTCACCTACTGAAATGATATGTATGTTTTTTTGAGCTTCGATCTCAGCAAAGCAACGTAAAGTAGGATTTTCAGCACGCAATAGGCGTTTTTCTTTTTAGGTCAGAACAGTACCCGAACTGTTATACAAAAAGTTCGTGTTTCTTTTTTAGCTCAAACACATCGAGCTCAAATTCGTGTTTCTTTTTTTGTTCAAAGCATGATCAGAGCGCGCTCTATGAGCTCAGAATAAATTGACTGAGCAGCCCGAGGAAAAAGCTGATTACACATGTGCAAGCACACTTCCAGTCACACGTGACAGAAAAAATAGCAGGAAAAACAAAAGAAAACATCAGAACGCTCTGAGCACGCTCGGTTTAGAGCGCGCTCATAATGCTCCAGCTCAGTTCAGTGGTCAGCTCTGAGCTAAAAAAGAAAAACGCCTAATAACAACAACTACGCCCTACTTGAGACTTCGAGGACTCACAGTAGTGGTTGAAATTGCGTGCTGAAAATCCTACCGATATCTTATTTCCAACTACACAATTAAAATACTATTACAATCCAACCCACCCTAGCATCCCCTATTTCATCGCACAACGTCGCATGTGGTAATTTTTCTCGACACTTTCTCGCAACTAAAAAGAGACAACCCCAACTATACATCAGCTACACCAAGGGAAAGTAGAAAACAGTCGCAACGCACCAGAGCTTCTGCATTCGTCAATCATCGCTCATCGTATCTGGATTAATTTCTGCTCCTGCTCCAAGAGGAATTCAACAACAAGAATATTTTACAATTTTTAGAGTTTAATTTGTCTTTCGCAGTTCAATACGTCTCATCAAGTGGTGTTATTTATTATTTAAATTAGTTTTCCAGATTATTGTGATTACCGAAATGTTCCGTTTGGGTACTACACTGGTAAAATCGACGAGAAATCTCTCGCAAAACGAACTACGAAGGTAAAGTGATAATTTTTGTTTTGTAAAAATATACCTACGTGATTTAATAGAATATTTTTCTAAAAAGAATGTCCTTGAACAGTAAAAATAGACAACGAATTAAATTTTCCTCGAACTTTGGACCTTGTTCAGATGTTTCGCCACAAATTCCAACGCAAAATAGGTTGGCGTTGGTGTATGATAATCACAAAATGGGTACATAACTACTGTAGTTTAAAGTCTTGAGTAGAAAGAAAACAACAAGAGATTAGATTTCACAGTTGTATGGGGCACTGCTGGGGTAGAGGAGCGACCGGCCAAATTTTCTGTGGGTCCAAAGTCCACACCTTCTAGAGGTTTTGTTATATCAACAATATTATTTTTGAAAAACAACAACAAGATTTACTTGTGCACGTCAGCAGTGGTTTCAAGGGAAGACCTATTTTCGACTCGCCAGGCATCTTTTATAATCAATTCTTTCGATTGCAGCTTATGAAATCATGTGGCGCCGCGTTTTGGGGGTGTGTTACACACACGCGGATATAAGGCGACTTTGACAACAACCTTGACAGTATGTTCTACTTTTTTTTCCTCTATGTACTAGTTGGCAAAAACATTCGAATCTTGTTTACATTTAAGAAGAAAATTGTCTGTGTCACTGGGGGGATTTTCCATTTCCCTTTAATTAACGCGGAAAATACTCGGCAGATAAGTGGAACTAGTTAATGCATGGTTGGTATGAACGACAGAAATTGTAAAAGATTTCATTTGTGAACCTGTTTAAAAGTTTCCGAGTGACGATGACGATGACGATGACGGAAGTCCAAAGTCCAACTTGGTCGACTCTTCACTTCTGAACATTTCAACGGCAAACATTGCGTTGCGTCATCAGTTTTGCAAATTAAAAACAATTTAAGTTTCTTCACTAGAATTGCAAAATATGTATTGACATGTCAGTCATGATTCTGAACGTTCAGTTGAAGAAGTTGTCTTCATGGGTTTATTGAATTTACTCCAGCGTTAATTATTATTGAATGCTAACATTTACAACAATCGTTTGATTTTTTGCTGGTGGATATTACTTTCAAATTTATGTGATAGTTTCGCTGAATCATATACCTAACAATAAGCTCAATCGTTATCGGCCATCAAACTTATATTTTTGTCCATTCAATGTTTAAAACAATTTGATAAGATTAAAATTTTTAAATCTTTTATCGAGAATGTCTACGTATATGTCGTTGTGGCGGGCTTGGTAAAATGTTGTTTGGACTCGAGCTGTAATACGTAAGGGGAAAAACCGAATGCAGTCGCTTTTGCTGTCTCACGCTGTCAAATTTAAATATATACAGACAAAATCGTGTTCGGTTATAGAAGCCAAATATGTAGTTGGATTTGTGTATTTAATTTGATTTCTTGGATGTACTTTAGTCAAAATTTGTGCCACACACAGTTTGCGGTGTGAAAAGAGTTCACAAACATAGATAAGAATTTTGCGAAAATAATTACGTTCGGACGCTTACACAAGCAGAAACTATCGGTTCGTCATGTGGGGTTATCAACTCATTATCGCAACAACACTAACTAAAAACGCCTTTTACTCCCCATCTACAGATGCCTGTCATCAGCGGCTCAAGCTCAACCAAAGGAAAAACCCGAGCAGAACAATGACAAGAATCGCCCCAATATGTCCTTCATGGCGAACATCTTCCGCGGAGAGGTTGAATCCTCACAGGTCTTTCCGTATCCTGATGTTTTGAGTGCGGAACAGAAGGATTTCACCAACAGCCTGATTGATCCGTTCGAGAGGTTTTTCTCCGTAAGTTTACATATTCTAGTTTATAGCCGTTACTGCCACTTGCTAAACAAATTCGTGTCTTTAGGATGTTAATGACGCCAGCAAAAGCGACATCAACTCGAAGACAGATGATGCAACTCTTGATAAACTTTGGGAGCTAGGAGCATTTGGCATCCAAGTGCCCGAGGAATACGGTGGCCTGGGACTGGGCAACACGCAATACGGCCGTTTGTGCGAAATTATCGGCGCTAATGACCTGGGATTGGGCATTACATTGGGCGCTCACCAGAGTATCGGTTTTAAGGGTATTCTCTTGTTTGGCACCAAGGAACAAAAGGAAAAGTACCTGCCCCAGGTGACTGATAAGGTATTTTCTGCATTCGCGCTTACAGAACCCAGCTCGGGATCTGATGCTGGCTCTATCAGAACGAGAGCTGTAAAGAGTTCAGATGGCAAGCATTTCGTGCTGAATGGATCGAAATTGTGGATCTCGAACGGAGGAATCGCTGAAATCTTCACTGTCTTCGCACAGACCGAAATGGTGGATCCCAAAACTGGCGATAAGAAGGATAAGGTAAGCTTTGAAACGGCATGGGTATTATATGTTAAAACCAACTATCCTTTTGCTAGGTAACTGCATTCATTGTTGAACGCAGCTTCACCGGAGTTACCAGCGGTCCACCAGAGAAGAAAATGGGCATCAAGTGCTCCAACACCGCTGAGGTGTATTTCGAAGACGTTAAGGTCCCGGTTGAGAACGTACTCGGCCAGGAGGGTGAGGGCTTCAAAGTAGCCATGAACATCCTGAACAACGGTCGCTTTGGAATGGGTGCCACCTTGTCGGGCACAATGAAGCACTGCATCACCAAAGCCACCGAACATGCCAACAATCGCCTGCAATTCGGCAAGAAAATCAAGGACTTCGGAAATATCCAGGAGAAGCTGGCCCGTATGACAATGTACCAATACGCCACTGAATCGATGGCCTACACAATCTCCCAGAACATGGACGCCGGAAGCCAGGACTACCACCTGGAGGCTGCCATTTCCAAGGTGTTCGGTTCGGAGTCCGCATGGTTTGTGTGCGATGAGGCGATACAAATTCTCGGCGGCATGGGATACATGCGGGAGACTGGACTGGAGCGCGTGCTGCGTGATTTGAGAATTTTCCGCATCTTTGAGGGGACCAATGACATTTTAAGGTTGTTTGTCGCTCTGACTGGCATTCAGTACGCCGGCTCCCATCTGAAGGAGCTGCAGAGGGCGTTTAAGAATCCAACTGCTAATTTGGGTTTGATCTTCAAGGAATCATCGAAGCGGGCGGCTCGCACTGTTGGCTTTGGCGGCACCGATTTAAGCCAGTTTGTGTACCCAGAGCTGCAGCCATATGCCAAGCAGACTGCCGAGTGCGTTGATCTGTTCGGGCAGACTGTTGAAGCTTTACTTATCAAGTACGGAAAGAATATTGTGAATGAGCAGTTCATACTGACTCGTCTGGCTGATTCGGCGATCGATATCTACGCGAGTGTGGTGACACAGTCGAGGTCTACACGCGCTGCCAATTTGAATCTACCCACAGCGGAGCATGAGTTGATGCTGACCAAGGCGTGGGCCTTGGAGGTGAGTTGCATTTTAATTTTAAGTTATAGTAGGGAATGGTTCGAAAGGAGTAAAGGGTTCCCAAGAAACCCTATCGATTCAACGGCGATGTTGGGGATGGGTGATGTTTCTACGCATGCACTAGAATATACTCTACAAAATTGTATAAGGTGACTCACATTTAAAAATTCCTTCAAAGCGCCGAGGACTGTCCAACCAATTGACTGCTATGAATGTGCAGTCTGAAATACTGAAAATATGATTAGTTTACAGAAACTTGAAACCAATTAAGAATAACCCACTTTTCTCCTTTTGTAACATTAATTTGCTATCTCATTTCAGGCTTCCGACCGGTGCCGCAAGAACCTGAGCAAGACGACCGACAGCCATCACTTGGAGCTGTACCGCAAGATGAGCTCTATTGCCAAGACGGTGTGTGATAACGACTCGGTACACACCACACACGTTATAATGAATCAGTAAATCTTATAACGAACATCACCCGCGATTGTAATTCATTAGGCAAATTTTTTCGATAGATATGTACTACTTTTAAGGACTGAAGCGTAGTTTATATTTTAAAATAAATGTTAGTTATTTTTTAGCTGGTTGTGTAGTTTTTGTTGCATTTCGGTTGTCACTTTGAATGGTTCGCCGTGTCCTGGCACAATCAAATCAGCAGTTTTGCTGATTTCCGCACGGTTTACGCGCTGTGCGGCGGCGTCTTCACTGCCAGCATCAATCCAAATAGATGGATCATCGACATCTGTTTGTTTCTCAAAGAGGTCTCCACATATTGCAACTTTTCTGCCGAGGTTTGTGTTCTGCACAATCACTGAGACGCAGGAGAGCGTATGGCCTGGGGTGGCAATCACAGAAATA
The DNA here is from genome assembly GCA_963082955.1 of Cheilosia grossa. Lineage (NCBI taxonomy): Eukaryota > Metazoa > Arthropoda > Insecta > Diptera > Syrphidae > Cheilosia > Cheilosia grossa. The sequence goes on along the minus strand of OY720148.1, from coordinate 6,126,441 downwards.
TCCCGCGTCAGCTCAAATGGAGCTAAGGGGTTAAGCATTAATACAAATTGTGAATAGCATGGAATATTTTACTTACTCCAAGGATAGTGCCTCAGATATTGATCTTTGTTCGAGGCACATTGGCCGACTATGTGCCAGTCGGCGTTGAGGAAAAGATTGTTGTTGCCTGTGTGGTCGGAATGACCATGAGTGGATACTACCGCGTGAATGTCCTCCGGTTCTATGGAGTTCTGCTTTAATGCTGAAATAGGTACTAGTAGTGTTATTGTTATATTATATTTTGGGAAAAAAGAGATCGTTTGCTTACCATTGAGAATTTTTGGGCCGTCCCATGGGGTCATGGTGTCAACGATTACGTTATAGCCATCACAGCCCTTTATAAGAGTGCATGTGCAATTTGCTTGCATATATTTGTCATTTTGATCGTTCGGATTGGAATATCCATTGAAAAGGATTACTACGTCGTTGAATGTCGACATTTCGAATGCCGTTATCGGGTCCAACAAGGAGACTTTGTGAACTGGTAAACAACTGACAAGAATTGATTGATTGTGCTATGTTGAACTATTTTGGTTTTTGCTTAATCTCTAGTTAATTATTCAACTGCATCCGGTTAAATGGTTGGAATGCTAATTTTTAATAGTATAAAATAAATAAGAGCACATTTTTCCACTTGCACAAATTTGACTTCCATCCACAACCACAGCCACAGCAGCTGTTCCGTTACGAAAAGTAATGCCAAGTTTCGAAAAAAAATAAATGATGAATGTAATAGATTGAAATCGTATAATTAGTAAGACATAGTAGAATGCAAATTGCCAACACGAAGACATGATGAAATAAAATTGAATTCCTACCTGCAAAAGGAAATAATAAATCGGTAATACTTTACATAATCTTTCCTGAAATTAAAGATGAATTTGAATTAGAAACCAACAACATTCAGTCGAAAAAATCACTTTAATTTCCCCACCGGGCTGAGACATCATTTTTTTTCTTTGGAGGAAAAAGGCATCAATCAGAAGCTAGCTAGGAGACCTTCGTCCGGAAGTAGTACAAGTAGTTGACGAACTTCCTTTGAGATCGACCAAATCTAGTCCCAATCACATATTTGGTGACCGTTTGATTTTTTCATCAAAATGGCGCTACTTTTTCAAAATCTTTTCAGGGGAAGTAATCTCTCAAAATGGGAATATTGATTTACACCTGAATTTTCCAATTGTACTATTTAAAATGATGGGTCTACGTAAATAATCGCCAGCACTCGCAGACCATAACAGGTTGACGAAAACGGCTGTTATTTATTTTGCAAGTTCACATTTTTGTAGGTACTTCAGAATTGCACAGGCTTTATTTTTATTGAATTCACGTTCCTACTTCCTGGGTACGTACATTAGTTTTACTTACTGTCTAAGCACTGTTAAGTCGAGGTGCAATATATTTTAAAGGCATCTGCTCATACAAACAAATTTATTAATATTGACGTAGTTGCAGAAAGATAAATTGTTCTTAGTAAAATACGGCTTCGTAGAAAGTCAGTACTCTTGGGCATCTGTTGCTTCCTAGATCAGTCTTTATAGGCTCTAACAATTTCCCGTAATAAATTACTCGAAAAGAACAAGTGCGAAACGAAATGTTTTCTTTTATTAATACCGGCATACATAAACATGTATTATTTTTTCTTTTACAGCTTTCCGAAATCGAGTACCTATTCCTTTGATTCTGAATAGACAAAAGACGAGACTTGAAAATTCCCCAACATACACATTTCTATTAAATTTGCTTGCCGCTCTTTGTAAAAATAACTCTGGGAACATTAGCATATCAAAGTGCTATTAAAACGCTGCCAGTAGGTAATGTAATTAAAAATTTTTGGTACTGCTCTGGATGTGTGGAATTTGGCTTAAGTCCAAAATTTCATAGAATCGCTCTATCAATGTAAATTCTGTAAGTCGGTCTAACGCGCAGATCGGGCAGTCGGAACTTTCGATATATTATTTACAAAAGAAACCAGTTTTTTGTTCGTATTTTTTAATTCTATTGTGTAGTTAAAACATTATACATTTTTTTATTTGCGCTGTTTAATTGGGAAATTTGTACACACTTTTTTTTGTTTTAAGCAAAGTGATGATTGCACTGATCGCGTTCGAGGTGCTGGTAAATTATGTTTTGAAATATTGGCTACAGGATAATTAACCGAGATATAAACATATATTTTAGTTTACCGATCGGTGCTTAAAGATAGGTAGACAAAGTCTTTAACTAGGTACTTCGAAGTTTAATCTGTCCATTATGACGTCTAACCCAAGTCTCCGATGTTATTGGTCCTACCTTGATTATGTTTCGTTTTGTTATCTTTTACAGAGACTTTTCCAATTGAACAATTCTTGCCGACCATTTTACTTAAAGACCAGAGCCTGAACCTACAAAAAATAGTTCGGGTGACTTTTTTAGCTCGGACACATTGAAACTTTGAATTTGGTCTTATTTTTCGTTCAGAGCATAATCAGAATACACACTCTTACAGATTAGAATAAATGGACTCATCAGTCTGCGTATAAATCTGGGCATAGAATATTCTCACAGCAATAACAATATGACTGCTGATTAGAAAGGCAAATACTGGTTAGAAAGAGAAACTACCTTGTAAAAAGGTGCAGTAGACCGACAAAAAGCGTAGCAGACTAAAGAAATCGTCCATTGTTAGTACCAAGCTCAATCGAAAAATCAAAACCCTAAAGCATTCCTCCAAATATAGCTCATGAAAGAAACAGTCTTTAATTATGTCCATCAAATAATATTACGTATACGCCACAGCTGCCAGTGGTATTTTAAAAATCGCGTCACAAATTGTCTTAGCGAAATTCCATTCATGAATACATTTCTCCTGGTACGTGGGCAGTTGAAAAATGTATTCCATTTCCATCACACGCCGCTGTCAGGAAACGAATAAACATTTTCCAAGTTTGGCTATTCTCCCCCACCGAACAGTGTCTATTTGGAATGAACGTTCCCATAAACATGTCCGTCGCAGCTTCAAATTTACCGTCTAATCGTAAACACCCATTACAACAAATTACAATTCCAAAAGACCACTTCAACAACAAAAATTAACTTCTTTTGTTTGTTTTACATGGTCCCAACTGAAAATAAACGAGAAAACAGCACAAAATTTTCTATTTCACGCTTCTCTCCCGAGAGAGCAGAATATTCGCTTTTGAATTCCCGTCCCGACCATTTTATTCTAAATTCGAAAAATCGATCCTCGTTCAACTTTCAGTTGGATCTAAAATGTGGAAGTGTTCGGTTCGGTTTTTTTCACAATACCAATCGTGTACTAAATAAATAGGGAGCAGGGGGCTTATGCGCAGAAGGAAGTGCAAATGTTTAAAATTAGCCATCCGGAGGAAATTCTCACCCGAAGAAGAATAATTTTTTTCAACGATCGTTTCTGACGTCTATAAATCGATTTTCAGATAATTTCGCTAAACAAAAATTTAGTTTTTTTTTGCATTTAATTACAAGTTGAAGTTAAATTTTAAAAAATCCCTTTAATTCAATTTGGAGGTAAAAATCTTCGAAAAGAAGAAGAAAAATTTACCCAGTGCCAGTGGTGTTCTATTTTTAAAATATCTACAGCGAAAAATATTATTTTTTTCTTTTTAAATAAAAATACACAACCAGAGGCTGGTGCACAGTTCTTTTTTTATAATAAATAAATAAGTGAAAAGGAATAATTTATACAAAAAAGAAGGAAAATCTCGGAGTTTAAACAGAAAAAGTGTTCAAATTCCAAAATTAAGTGAAGTGAGTGATTTTTCGCTAAATTTATCTACACGTAAATGTTACGCAACACTATTCCCCGACTGTGGATTACCAGATTCAAATCTTTTATACCCTGATATTTCGAAGCAACGTCGTCGTCGTCTGGCTCGTCGACGATATTTCGAACGCACAATTTGCAATTGTAAGTACATACAGAAAACATGTTGCAGATGTCAAACAAAAATAAGAATTAAAAGAAATATGGGAACAGGGATTTGGCCGAAAATTAGGTTATTCGAACAATTTTGGCAGACAGCTAGAATCGTCTGTACGGTTTTATTGCATTCATTTACAAATAGATACACTTGCTCGAATTTGAGAATAGTTTTCGAAGGAAATGGTTGTTGTTTTCGAAATTCTCTCTGAGAAGGTGCGGTTGGAAAACAGCTATCGTAGGGAAAAACATGCGCAAAATTGGTAGACTCAATGCGCAATGTCCTTAAAAAGAAGAATAATTGTTGACAACTGTTTGAAGAGAACGTTTTCGAACATCGCAAATGGTTGTCAAGTAGTGGCTGTCCAGTGTTTAATTTGTTTTTTGTCTGTGGCGCCAATAAAGACATTTGTTTATAGACTTGTGATCATTAATTGAAATTGTAGCTAGAAGGCGGTTACTTTTTTATTACAAATACCCACACATCCATACGATTCCCTATGTTTTGTGGAACATTGATTTTGCAAATTCAAAACTTTGCCTGGAGATGGTTTTTGTGTTTTAAGAAATGTTCAATTAAAACCACTGTCAATATCTCGAGTTAACTTTGAGTATTTTTAATAAGAAAAAGTACGGAAACGTTTTGAACCCCAAATCTGTAGAGCGAGCATATTTCTTCCCCTCCAAAACCAAACAATGTACATGTTTATATTTTAACACCTTTTGGATTGGACATATAACCTCTGCTGGTTTGGTAAAATTGTCATTTGACTGTCAAACCTTTTAAATGGCATCTTATCATTTACATAATGAAAATGACAGTTTTACCAAACCAGCAGAGGTCAGATGTTTTGCTCTAGTATATTCGCCGGAGTTTGACAAAATTCAGAGCATTTTATATAAAAATATGGAATCTATGTATTTCGGAAAATAAACAAAACCATTGCGAGCAAATAATTGGTCAATGCATCAACACCCGACAGAACAATATATTACCCGCCACTTATGACGTTTCGCCAATTGGATAGATGAGTTGAGAACTCATTCTAATTAAAAGGGAGACAACTTTGAGGACTCTGCAGAGTGAAACAACTTCATTTCTGGTGTGTTTGAGGTGTTCGCCTATATATTTCACAACCATCAAGATTAATAGCTTCACCATTCCTCAAAGCACCTACATACCCATGATGAGACTCGGAAACTTAAAAATAATAATTTAAAGTTAGAAATTATTTGAGTTATTATGCCTTTAGATCAATTAAGAGAGCACTCAAATTTGTTCACATTTTCGAACTAAACTCGTTCGTTTATTTAAAGCCTCCTTGAGTTGCGTACTTGTAGTTCAAATCAGAACATAGCTACAGTGTCGACTTCGCCATTGATCTTCGATGCATTGGGGACGTTCGGATGCCTAGTTTATGTAAAACGTCAACTATATTTGTCGGGACTAGGTATCTTCGAAATGTCTATTGAGTATGCAGGCAGGATTTTCTTGACTAGATTTGTCGGCTTCCTCTCCATAAACGTCAACTGCAAAAACTAAACACGTTACCACTCTGGGCCAATAAAAACTGAAATACATCTAGTCAGACAGCTGTCAGACTTACTAAACTAGGAATCCGAACGAACCCATTCTACTGTACTTGTACCAATCATTTAAAATAAACAGAAAATATAGAGTAGTTCTTCTTCGAGCTAATTTATAAATATATTCGTTTTAGTTCGACTAGATTTGTCTGGACTAGATTTTCCCCGAACGCAAAAAAACTGCTTTGTTCCGTAATGTCACTTTTGTTGCGCTTATTAACGTCAGACATACTATCGAAACAACATCATATTAGGTAACGACTCCAGCCATGAAATTCATGACTAGATCTGTCAGCCATGAATTGACATCTACGGAGGAGTACTCCGTAGATGTCAAGTGAGAAAAAAAAAACTCCACCAGTTGTCAAACTCAAACGCTCTTGTAGTGGTAAATCTGAAGCAACAATGAGTGAAAAATGCAGATTTGCAGTGCTATGATATCGGAACAGGTAGCTTTTTTTTTTATTTGTACTTAACGAACTTAAAAAGTGACCCAGAGCAAAAAAAAGAATGCTCTGAGAAGCATTTGTAAAATAAATATTCGAACGTTCCAGTGGTAATATGACAGACCAAGATCAGCACAGATCAGCCATAAGCTGTTAAATTGGTTGTTGGTGAACAAAGTGCTGCCAATCCGGAAAAAAAACTTAAAAATGCACCCTTTGCATCGAGTGAACTATGAGTGCAAAAAAGAGACCAATTTCGATCTTAACCTTTTTTCTTATTTAAAATAAGCAAGCAGAAGTTCTTCTCGGACTTCCATACCACCATCTCCTTTAGAAGCTAAACGTAATACACGTTACTTTATCCTTTTGGACAGTCCATCATCTCTGCTCTTCGAAACTCGATCTGATTCGCGAGCAAATATTTGCTTCTAATGACAAACATTGACCGCAAACTGCATGCCCATCAGAAGAAATATTTTTGTGTGCACTTGCAATAAATATTTTACTGAGCTACAAATAAGGAAAACGTTTCCTCAAAAATATTAGATAGACAACGAAAACTTTGTATTTATACCAATGCGGCTATATAAATGTGCGAGCTGTGTGATTACTCATGCTCCCTCGATTCGTTTCCGACAGATTTAGGGCCATTCGTCATGAGCTTCACTCGAAACGATGCACGTCCGACATCACTCATCTTCGGTCCGGCTATTCTCATTGTTTCGCAGTTAAATATCTCCTGAGCAGAATAGTGTTAAAAATAATATCCTACACACATGTCTGAATCATGTAAGTGTGCTCCATTGACCGCACTACTATCGAAATGAAGTGTCAGAATCTGTTCAATTAACCCAATTCCTAATCGATTGGCATTCGAAGAATGTCCACTTCTACCAAAGCGCTACAAACAAGCTGCGACAGAGAACAAGAATTCGGGTTCGAGAGTTCATTGGTGCGCTGTTGCGAACTCTTTATCACAACGTTGCACGCATCTGATTCTGATATTTCATCACAAAAACCCAAAAAGCTGAATTCACTTGCCAATTTCCGACTACAGTACGAGTATATTCGTATATATACTTCTGGCTAAGTGCCCAGAAAGCGCTGACGATTGTAGATTGTAGGTGGTTGTTTTATTATAAATTGGATGAGTTCGGAAATGAACAACAAAAAGGAAAAGAATCGAGATGAAAAACCATTTCAGAGAGAATTCAAAATTTAAGGTCAGAAATGTTGATTTCGGGAGGAAAATATTTTGAAATATTTTCACTGATCCGAGAGCGAGAGTAGAGTGCTGTACTGACGCAAACCAGATGAAAAAGAAAAACACATCTACTTCATCGTATAAACAAACAAAAAATTAATAACATTATTTTTTTGGTTATTTTTAGATTCATTCATCCAGCGAGGCTATATTCCGTTGTTGGCGGAGGCAATTTACGAGATATCTTCAACAAACTGTGAAGGGTGCGAAAGAGAGGGATAGCCACAACAGGGTTGTGCTTCTACGGTTCAATTCGCAGGGTACTCTGTTCGAGCTGCTGTACCTATGCATCATTTGTATCCATCATCGAAAGGCGATCAACTCTGCCCACTAGGATTCCACCCACAGGTTCGATGGCCGACCAGATGTAAGAGATGCTTTCGCGACTACAAGGAGCACGGTGGGAAGAGGGGAGGTGATGATATTGCTACATCGTCACCGAATCTATCCGATGGATCCAATGCAAAGTGAGTACATATTTCAAGTGGAGCAACAATATACTCGTATCAGTGCAGTAGTGACTGGTGACTCATGTGGCTTTTGGAAACCATTAATTTTTTTCTAAAAATGTTTATTGAAAATATACGACTTCGAGTGGTTGCACAATGAATGTTTATTGAAATTTCACTGAGAGCCGTGAATGTGAGGAAATATTAATGCACGAAGAGTCGAGTGTAGGTGTACATCGGTTGTCCATAGGTCGTCCGTCGTTTGGCGTGTGACGGCAATCGGCAATTGAGTGTGGTGAACAAATCTAGAAGATCTTAATAATAACAGAATAACAAGAAAAAGAGAAGTTTTTTCACCTGTCTCCTGATATTTTCTTCTTTTCCCATCTAAATTTGAGAAAACGTGCGCATTCCTAAGCTAACCTAATCAGTGATCCTTCTGTTTTTGTCTGAACTCTGAAGTGTCTAAAACTTCTTTATTGCGCATTCATCTACCTTACTTTGCACTCCTCATTTACTCTATACTGAGGTAGGTGTTCAATAAAACAGAATTATAACTACTTTAGCGTATTGACTTTACTTAAAAAAATCACTAATTTAAGTATGTACTAGGTGGGTAATGTGCTGCGATCTATTACAATAGTAGCCACTTGTTGTGTAACACTAATAGGCTGGATTTAATGAGCATTTTTGTCATGTGGTATTCTATTGGGCGCTCTCAGAGCACTTTTTATGTTCGTTTGGTACAAAAAAAAAACACATTTTTTTCAGATTTCAGAGCACTTTTGGGAATCTAGATTTTTTCTCAGATTTACCAATACAAACAAGTGCGTTTGAGTTTGACAACTGGTGGAGTTTGTTTAGTTTCTCGTGAATTTTGTCTGTACCAAAGAAAGGCATTGCATTGGGTGAATCTATATTTATAAATTATTTATGTATAAATATCAAGAAATCAATCAGGATGCAAATTTCCAATGTTTAAATACAAAATTTATCCAGTGAATGGAAAACCAGTGAATTAGAAAAGTGTCGAAGGCAACACATATTCGAATCGCATGAATATCAACAAAAAAAAGAGCAAGTGAAGTTCTTATGTTCGATTAGGCACACAAAATCTAAAATCTGAGAGGGAATCCGAAATAGCAATTAGAACAACTAAAGTCTACTTGAAACTTGCGAGATTCGGAGTAAGGTGAACTTTTATTTTCTGAGTATTAAACCTGAAACACTCTAACAATTTAAGAAATATTCAATATTTGAGTTTAACACACTTAAACCAACTAAATCCGCCACTTCTTCCAGTTTTTAAGTTAATATGTCGCTTAAATATGGGTAGGTACGCATAAAGTGGCATCAGTCAGCCATTTTGTGAAAAATTGGCATCACTTTATATAATTTGCAATAGACACTTTGTCCTTAATAAATATAATATATGTGAACACAGTTGTTTATTAACTATTCCTATGTATTTCCGTGTTTCATATTAACATTTTTTTTTCATGCGTTCTTTTTTAGACCATCCTCTCGATCATGGACATCCACACAAAATTTGTCCACCAATGGAAATGGGAACGATGTCGGTAAGTTTGATTTTTCACTTTCTAGAAATAATGACTCTTAAAAAGTGCATCATCTTTTCTTAACTGATACTTTTAAACAAATAATATGTTCTCACTTGTATTACATTACGACTGTGATTTGTTGTGTGTGTTCATATACAAATGTGGCACAAATAACCTGCTGGAACAACAAATATAGGATGGAAAAGGATGGAACCCTCTATGATATTCAGTCGCACCCACACGCAATCACAGTCACCTATTCGTTTGTTTTTTTGATTACTAAAAAGGGAGTGTCTTGTTTGAAAATACACAAAGTGACAGTTGAAGTCTTGCAAACAGACACATTAAATTCACACGGAAGTCAGATACACCATGATGTTTGTGTTTTCCGCGTGAAAAAGTTGTGTTCGTTTAAAAAATTTCACCAGTCAGTGTCTCCACAGAACGCGTTCTAAAGTTTAAATTTAAATTTGTTATATTTCAATGAAAATAAATTAAAAAAAATATATATACAAATAATAACTCATCACAATAATTGCGTTATTTTATTCTTTTTCTAATTTATCGATTGTACTCATCAATAAATACAACTAAATAATTATAAAAAACAAAAACAAAAATGACCGACTAATCAAACTACATAAACGCACGCTCGCTCGCACGCTTTCTTCTCGTTGTCGTTCTGTTCGCTCGCTCGTTTGGCGTCGGATGTATATCACACCTAACCTCAAATAATGAAATTACATTTGAATTTGAAAAATTCTCACCACGAAGTTGTTCACTATAATGTAGAGCTTAAGAAACGCCCACAATCATGGACCTCTACACCAGATTTGGATGAAGCTAACCCAAAATCCACACCTACCATAATTGTACGGCCAGTCGAAAATAATGTTGATGTCTCGCTGAGTGTACAAATACCACAGAGGAGGCATACGACGACGTTGGACTTGAAGGAGGTGAGTGAATGTCCAACTGATAAGAAACTCTAGTACCGTCTCTGCGGAAACTCACAATAGCGAAGATTGTTTGGAAAACAAAGCCAGCCTTAGATCTAAAGTCGAAAACTAAATGCTTATTGGTGAGGTCCGGTGTTTTCAAAGGATTTGGTCTAAGGGGGTTCTAGAAACTTTTTTAAATCATTTCGCGGAACTAATGATCATTTTTACTGTCCAGGTTGCAGTTTACAACCCCAGATCACATTATGAACAATGAACATTCTTACTCAGTACATAGTGCTGGCTAAATTCTTTTGTCTCTCTTAACAGCTTGAGGAAACATTTACAATCCGTCGGCCATCATCATCATCTTCTAAGGATATTCCAGATGAGTTAGTCATCCAGTACAACGACAGCCTCGCTGAACGAGTGCGAAAGATGAATTTGTTGAAGAAGCAAAGGAGTCAGTCTCGCGAAACCAGTCGAGAACGATCCGTTCCACGGAAAGAGGAGTAAGTATAAATGAATTGATCCCGAAATATATCTTGTGACGAAGTGCTTAAAATTTCCATAACAAAAACAAGAACTAGAATCCCTTTTCGAATCTTTGTCAGTGATCTTTTCTCAGGTCAAAAACTCTTAATTTTAATTCGCAATGTAAAGATCGTGTTCCTCTACTGATCTTGTCAAAACTCCAATTCGCTGTCAAAGGAAGCGGATCAGTGGTCGCCATTAACCAAAAATAAACCTTTACGACAAGATCAAGAATGATCGTGTAGTTATGATTGAGCTTTTTTTCTTGGCTATGATCAGCATGTTGGATTACCCAACTGACAGTGCTGATGATGTGATGTAGTCTGTCATAACACCTGTTGCTGTTCCTCGTGCAGATAGTCTACTGCAGGCGACTGATATTTCGAGATCAATACCACGTCATCAAGTCCAAGCACTTCTTTGCAAAGCATCTGATATTTCTTATATTCCTTTTTAAAACCATTTCTTTTTAGAAATAATCATCACTCCAACTCCACCGAGAACGGCACTCCGCCAGATCGGCCAGAGCGTCGCCAGTCAAGCTCCAGCTCGAGCTCCTCAGCTACGGACTCACCTAAGAAACCCCCAGCAATGCCAAAGAAAGTTCCAATTTCCACTTCAACAACATTACAGAAGAGTTCATCATATACGTCGATAAGCACCGCGACAGCAAAAGCATCCACATCCAGTACAACAACGTCTAGTAGTTCCACTTCAAGTCTTTCCTCCAGATCATCCAGCAGTTCAGCGAGGAAAAAGGAGTCCGACAAACTGAAGGCTACGCAAGACGTCGAATTCATGTTAAAAATTAAGGACAATCAAAAAGCCACATCTGACAGGTACAACGACAATGCGTCCCTCACTACCGAGACGACCGACACTACCCTCGTCGGTGGACAAGACCGCGAGTTGCACGATGAGGTTACGAACCTTCGAACAGAGCTGGATGTGATGCGTACTCGCGCCGAACGAGCTGAACGGGACAAAAGTGACATTTTGCTGAGGCGGTTAGCTTCTATAGACACGGGGCCTAATAGGACCGCTGCCTCTGAGGCTCTGAATCTGCAGCAAAAGGTCAACGAACTAAAGTCGCAGCTCGAGAAGGTCACCGATGAAAAGCGATTACTAACCTCCAGGGTGAAGGAGTTGCAGAGTAGTCCAAAAAGTGCTGAGTACGAGATGAAGCGCAAGCTTCAAGCCGCCGAACAGCTCTGCGAGGAACTCATGGAGGAAAACACAGAGGTTAGGCGCGAGCTTAGGGGTCTCGAACAGGAGATGGACGAGATGCACGATAGTTTTCGAGATACACAGGCAGAGGTGAACACCACGCTACAGAAACAACTTGAATCGACGACGAAGAACTGCAGAATTTTGAGCTTTAAGCTGAAAAAGTGCGAGCGGAAGATAGACACTCTGGAGCAAGAGAAGCAGGCTAATTGCAACGAAGATATGGCTAATAAGATCAAGAAGTTGGAGGAGGAACTGAGGTTCTCCAATGAATTGTCGAGGAAGTTGCAGGTAAGTCCTTATCTTGGGAAAGTGTGTGTCAGCTAATTTTTGAATTTGTCAAGGCTGAAGCTGAGGATCTGCGAAATCCGGGGAAAAAGAAGGCTCCGACACTTGGGGTTATAGGGAAGTCGACCTCGGCTGATGGGAAATTCACCAGGGAGTCTCTAACTCGAGGTGGTTCGCATGAGGACCCCCAGCAGTTGATGAGGGATCTTCAAGACTCCATCGAAAGGGAGTCAGATCTCAAAGACCAGTTGAAGTTCTCTGAACAAGAGGTAGGTTTTAGATCACGGTTTGGAATCAGTTTTTTTTCATAATCTAGAGAATACAGAGTGAGAGACTGCGTCAACGTCGTGGTGTCCTCGGGCGATTTAATCAAGGAACTCAAACAGATGAGATGGATGTTCTATTGTTCCCCCGAGGTACACAGACCATGACGGAATGGGGTGAAGAAATCGGCAAATCAACTGAAGTTCGAACAATGACAGATAGAGAGACTTCAATTGACGAGAGCTTTGCAGCGATGACAACAAGATCACAAGGCACCGACACGTTTACGGAGGCCAAACAAACTTCGAGACCTGCACTTATCTCTACGGAAACTCAAACTGAGAACAATTGTAAAGAAAGCACTCCATTCGTGGATGCTCTGTCGCGCGAAGGTAGCCCATGCGGGAACTTCCTATCACATGAATCGTCGCGCCATGGATTGCTCTTTCCATCGGTGATGTCGCGTTGGCTTTTCAGCGCAGGTACAGAGGTTTCAGAGACGGCTCTCTTGCATAAGTGTTTATTAACGTCCACAAAGTAGATAGAGCATTGTTGTGTTTCGTGCAGTGTTAGTCTTGTAATAAAACCTTAACACGAGACTAAAATTTAAGACTAACTACGAAGGGATTATGTCACTTTTTACGATTACGAAGACCACGAAACATTATGAAAAAAAACTGTCAATTTTCAGAAAAGTCTATCATAATTAATCAAGTTACAGCTTAGCATTCACGGCGAACACGTCAATCTAATGTCAAAATAACAAAAATTAACGTCTAACTACTTGCGGTTACCAATATGTAGGTACTAGCTGTCAGTTTGTTCTTTATTGATTTTGACGTAAAGCTAGTGATTGCTAGTTTAATGGAATGCGTTTATTGCCAAATGTACTCTTTGCATTGCCCGCCAGATGGCTGAAACGTGAAACTCCATACAAAAAAATTATATCGCTCAATCTGACGTCTAGCGAAGCAATGGATCGCGAATACTGAATACCTAATTCGATGAAATTCAAAAAATGCATCCCCGTTTTAGTTGAGAGACACAGTGACAGTTCTGACACTTCTTACGCATTATGTGTTTCAATATCTCCTTATCACACCTATTTGACAAATGTCGGGCATTACATTGCTGCTATTTTGATCCAGTAAAAGTAATAGACTCAAATTTTATATTGACCTCAATACGCTTGGCTGTCTTATCGAGTCTATAGTGACAAGTGGAGTGCCGACATCATCGGATTAGTGTAGAATGATTCCCGGCTTATTTTACCTTAAAAATTTACACAGGACATCATCTGTTATTTGTGTTCTTTTGCAGGCTGAAAATTTGAGGAAGAAACTTGTACGTTTTGAGGATGAGAATGATTCCATGATGATGCAGTTGAAAAAAATGGCATCACGGTCGAGAAGTACGAATAAAGTTTTACAGATTGTAATTGTTTTCGTTCAGGATTTGGCTTACAAAAATGACTTGCTTAAATTTCCAAACTAATACGCACACAAAAAATGTCAAAATACTTCTTGCTTTCTGTCACTTTCCCCAAACATTTGCCATTTTTTGCAGCTGCACATTAAGTACTAAAATGATTTTATTTCGCTTACTAATTCTATCCCATCAAATTGATTTTAGTAGAATAATCGCACGCGTGTCGAAATGATAACTTGTGTGTCATCTGTCAAATAAAATGTACAACATTTAACTAAATGAATTCTATTGGTCCATCCAGGTCGAAAGTTGAGCCCTACGCCAAACCGCCTAACGCCAGAGCCTTTAGCCGATCGAGATGAAGGCATTTCAGATGAAGACGATCCAGCTGAGCTGAGAATACTGCTTGAGCTGAACGAACAAGAGGCGTCGATCCTTCGACTTAAGGTTGAGGACCTAGAGAAGGCAAATAGCGAGTCCAAAATGCAGGTTAAGGAGCTTCAAGAAAAACTACAAAACAACGAAGGCAGTCGAAAGCTTCCAAGCCTCTTTGGTTCGAGTTCATCCGCATCCGATAAAAAGCTAAAGGCTCTAAACGATGAATTAACCACGCTTCGAAAATCGATAGTAGCGAAAGACAGTGCCATCGAACGACTGCAAGCTGAAGTAAGTGCTAAGTCAAAGAGCAATGGTGGGCCAATGAGCCAAGATGTCAACTTGAAGAGGCAGCTAGACCTGGTCGAACAAGAAGCCTCGATTCTTCGGTCGAAGATCACCACACTGGAAAGTGAGAACGAAAAACTCTTGAAGGATAACAAACGCATGCAGCTACAGGCACTGCGCAAGCCGTCGATAAATGGAGCCGATAAGGCTGTGTCCAGTGTTGAACTGGCAAAGCTTAAGGAGACCCTCACCTCGACGGAAAATGAGCGCGACGAGTTGGATAAGAAATTGAAGCGCATTCTTAACGAGGCCGAGGAGAAACTGCCACAACGCACACCGCGAAGGGTGACAGATTTGACGCCCAAGAATCATCTTAAGAGATGGGTCGACGAGCTGGAAGACGAGATTAGGGAAATGAGAGCAACAGTACTGAATAGTGGTGGCGATAAGCTGCAGAAGCTTGAGACTGAGAAGGCAACGCTTGAAAAGGATCTTAAGGCGACTAAGGAGCTGCTTCAATCTGCCGATGCGGATTTAAGTAAGTTTCAACAGAGATTAGCTCGAACTTCAGCCTCAACATTTTTGCCTGTTTCAGAAAAACTCAAGGGCGCATCTAAACTGTCTGACCTGGAGCAAAAGTCGAAGAAATCGGATGAGGAAACCAAGAAATTGAACTCCAAAATCAAGGACCTCGAGGACAAGATCAAAAAACAGGACTCACTGGTAAGATTCGTGCTTGGCATATAATTTGTATGAAATTCTAATTTGTTTGTTTAGATCAAACAGTCCGAAGCAGCTAAGGCCACGTTAGAGGCTCAGTCCAAGAAAGACAAAGAAAAACTGTCCAATATCGAAAAGGACTTTGAGAGAGAGCGAAAAGAGCGAGAGAAATGGGAAGCCAAAGTTTCACAAATCGACGATGAACTCAGCGCTGCAAAGAAGTCTGCCGACAAAACAAAGACAGCCCTGGAGAAGGAAATTAAGGAGCTCAAATCTAAGTCGAGCAGCTCCAAGGCAGAACAAGCTTCTGCCAAGCAAATTCAAGACCTCAAAAAGCAACTCGAAGATCTTCAGACTCAGGTGAGCTACGAACAAAAGCGGTACACAGATCTCAATGCGCACTGGGAAAAGCTGTCTGAGGAAACAATTCTTATGCGGGCTCAGCTGACCACAGAGAAGGAGAACCTTCAGGCTGAGCTGACATCTGCCAAGCAGAGACTCGTCGAAATGGAGCCAATAAGATCTGAAAAATCTGAAATTGCTAAGCGATTGAAGGATGCCCAAAAGAAGATTCAAGACCTCGAAGCGAAACAAATAAAGGCTGGCGCCGCTGACTACGAAAAGACAATGCTAAAGAACACAATCACGGAGAAGGAACTGGAATACGATCGTCTGAGGCGGGAGAACGAGATGAATATCGATTTGGTCTTCCAGCTGCGGAAGGATAATGATGATCTCAATCAGAAGTTGAATGACTTTAGTCGAATCGAACAAGCTCAGCTGTCGATCAATGGACACAACGCTGGACTGCAGAACGAGATTAAGTCGATGAAAATGCGGTTTGAATGCTATTTCTGTTCCTCTTTCCTTTTATGAGCGTCCTTTTTTTTAATAGGTTGGAAAATACAGAGCTCAGTGCAAAATCGGAAGTGGCCTCCACCAGGCTTCGTTACGAGCAGCAAGTGAAAAATTTGAGTGCCGAGATTAACTCAATGCAGGTGAGTGGAGATCAGTGATCCGCAGTAGCTTATGTTTATAAGTTATCGAAGATTACATACCTGTCGATAAAAAACTGGGTAAATTTGTGATTTGTCATCAGAAGGCTTTTCATTTTGTCGATGGAAATTCAGGGGCAATATCAGTGATCAAGCGAGAAGCTTTTTAAATCGAAGATCATCCTGTAGATTTACTGATTACTGAGAGCCAACTTAACCAATGCTTTCTATTTTCAGCGACAATGCGAACGATTCAAAAAAGATCGGGACACATTCAAGCAGCTTCTAGAGTCAGCTCAAAAGAAGATCGGCGATCTAAAGGCGAATACGGGCCGTCAAAGCCGTGGATCGATGCACAGCAGTGACGATGACGACAAAAGCAAGATCGCATATCTTGAGCAACAGGTATGTTCCATTGGCCCACTTTATCTCCTATAACATAAGACACATAAATGTTCCCTCTCAGATTGGTTGCCTTGAGGATCAGCTCTGCGAGTCCCGCTTGGACGTGAGCAAGTTCAAAACGGAGCTTGTTTCGGAACGCAGCGCCAATGAAATTAAAATCTCCGAAATGCGATCGAAGCTGAACGAGTTCGAAGAGGAACGCGTGATCGGTTCCGGTCGCACCAAGATCCCCGGCATGAAGACGAAGCTTGAGCTTTCATGGCAAAAGGAACGCGAAGACCAGCAACGCCTTTTGCAGGAAACCTCCACATTGGCACGAGACTTGCGACAAACTCTCTTCGAAGTCGAACGTGAGAGAGACAAGGAACGCTTGGAATCCAAGCGCCGTCAAGACCAGCTCAAACGCAATACCGAAGAGGAGCTCGAAGAGGGTCGAAAGAAAATTGCTGAGTTGCAATGCGATCTGCTGGAGCTGCGTGATGTTCACGCCAAATTGAGAACTTCTAACGAGAAGCTTCGACGCGAACGGGAGCGCTACGAAAAGGAATTGATCAAGCGACGAATGGAACAAGATGGCGGAGAGCGTAAAGTTGGGGCGCTTCTTCAGACTGTCGATGAGTTGGTGAAAATCGCTCCCGACCTTAAGATGGTCGCCTCTTCGAAGGAGAGTGGCACATCGCCTGGCAGTAGGCAATCGCTCAAACCAGATACACCGTCACGACAGCGCAGTAGAAGCCCATCGCCAACGCTCAGTAGAAGCCAAATAACGAGCGTTCTAGCTCGACTGGCAGAGGCTTCCGAAGAACTGAGGAAATTCCAACGCATTAGTGAGGAGGAAAACGAACGCACTAGGTTAAGAAGGAGTAATTTAAGAAGGGCGGCATCACAGGAAACTGATGGGGCAGGCAGTGGGCATGTGACGCCGAGTCGGTCCGGTGGTTCTAAGCTGTCAAGGTCCACCAACGGCAGCTTGTACAGGAAGAGCTTGTCGTTGGATCATTCGATTCAGCAGGATCAGGTAAGCTTGGTTCTAGACTGAACAGAGTTTTATAATGAAACTATTGTCTCCTTAGCAAATTTGGCGACAGGACGACGGCAGTGTATCATCGATTCAATCGATGGATTCGGAAATGGGTGGTATGGTACGCGATTCAAGTATGGATTCGAGATTAGATTCACGCTTGTCTGGAGGTTCGACACAGAGTGACATACCTCGGGGACCACGCAAGAAGAAGAAGGGCCTAATGGGCAAACTACGGAGTCTCACAAAGAGTGGTCGCAACTCTGAAAGTGAAGTATCGGTGGGTATGGATGTGTATTTTAAGGCTGTCAGTAGTAAAACTGTGCATTTCTTTTCCAGATTCAGGGATCAGATTCTGACATAAGCGTGGCCAGTGATTTGAGATCCAGCAAACGCGATCTTCGAGGTCGCTTGTCTGGTATGTTCCGACGATCAGGATCAGCAACTCGCAGTGCCAGTACTGAGAGGTCTGACACAAGCACTCAATCACGACCAGTAGCAGTGACGGTAGTCGGCGATGCCAATGGCCCAGGGCCTCACAATCCACCACCGCCAAATGCCACTACACCTAAGCCCATTCGATCGGTAGGTTTTATTGAATTAGCTAACAGAACCAATTTTAATTGTGGTTTTCCATTTAAGATATCGAAGCCTCCCACGCCTACAACGCCTTTAACAAAGAGACGAGCTCCTAAATGAGGTTAGACGGAGCGAAATGGCGACTTACATTAAGCATAGTTCACACATTTTCTTGTATTATTCCTTCATCCATGTGTAGTTTCATTTTATTATTTTACTTTGTTTTAATTTAATAATCACATATTTATTAACATGAGTTATACCTATATTAAAATAATTCAATTATATAATGTCATAGAAGTTATATTTCAATTTGTATTACAAAAACAATAAACTATAGTAAATAATTATTATGTTAATTGTTCGAATTTTTCTTTCTTTTGTTGGAATATTCAAGGAACGAATTTCCAAACGACGGACAGAAGTAATATAATAATATTGGAAAAAAGAAAATTAGTTTTGACAGGATAATTTTTCGGATCTCATTTTTGTTTCAAAATGGTTTGACCTGAACATAAACACAATCTTCATTTACAAATCAACAATCAAAATCAACATTCACAAAATTATCCCAACTGTCACTGAAAATTTGAACAATTGTCCCACAGCTAGCAAAAAATAATCTAGTACAAAATAATGGTTTTGGCACCACTGAAAGCGAATATTTCTATTTTCTCTTTGAATGTGTTTCTTCAAAATGAAGCAAACCATAGTCGTTTTCTTTGCTCTACATTTCCAGCCAACCATATATTTGTTTAGAATGCATTCAAAAAGCACATGAACAAAAACACAAAAGCAAACTGCACAAATTCTCTCCTCTGTCTCTGTTATTCTTCTGCCATTTATCAATTTGACACGATTTACTCATTCTCGATCACGAATCTACTCCTAAAACAAACGTCACACAAACTGTTGTGCAAGAGACAAAACGCCAAGGCGAAACGAAAAAATTTCATTCTCCCCCATCAGTCAGTCAGTCGATTAGAAAAAAACCCTGAACAACGAATAGTGAATATTCGCTAAATTCACAACCTCTTTGTCCACAAAATGAAGTGAAAATTAATTGAAAAGAAAAGTAGCAAGCGTCTGTGCAAATAGAATGAATTGTGAAATTGTCTGGCTATGTAGCCATTCGAAATAGAAAATAAGAAGAATAAAAGAAATCCATTGAAGGAAAAAAATTAAAAGAATCTTCCCAGTATCACCCCCGACAAATTGCAGAACTTTTGTCGCCGCGGTCATTCTTGTTCGTTTGGGCATTTGCGTGTTCGTGTGTCTGACATCGGCTTCCGGATAAATCGATTGAAAATTAGGGAAAACTCGGAAAATCGGTTTTCATTCTCTTTGTGCGTGTGTGCTGTATAAGATTTTGTTTTCTCGCCGCCGCAATGAGAATCATGTCGCCGAAAATTCGTCGTCATGGTGTTTCACTGATTTTCAGTGTGTTACTGTGTCTGGTTGGTCTCACGGCCAAGTGCAATGCCACGGCCACCGATATCGCGTTGGACGCCAAGGCGACCCTCACGCACCGAATCGACAGCCTCAACCTGCTGGTCTACACGTTCTTGCTAACGCTGACTGTTCTCACAATTTGGCTATTCAAACATCACCGGGTGTCGTGGTTGCACGAGACTGGATTAGCGGTGATCTATGGTGAGTTGGTAGAAAGTCCTGTGGGAACTACACTGGGCACACACGTAACATATGTTTAATCAATACATTAACTATAAGTTTCCCCACTACGCGACATATGAAATCGTATTCGAGAGTAGTTGATTATATTGGTCTGTAATATCAGAGGTCGATCTTGTCAGTCAGATGGAACGTGTTTCTTTGTTTTTCCCAAGACAAGTCTGTCACGGTGTTTTTGTTTTGAATTTGGGTGTTCGTCACATGATGCGAGTAGGAGTCTGTGCCCGACGCATAGGTCGACTGGTACGGGAATATTTGTTTAAACTTTTAACAAGTAAATTGATTTAGTGAATGATATGGTGAGGGTAACACCTGTTTTGCGTAGGTAATGCGAAGGAATTGATTAAGGCACTGATCAAATAATACAGCATGCTTTTGCCACTTAGCAAGTCTAAGTTCATTACTCCGTCCCATTTGTCTGCTACTACTTATAAGGCGGTGCAGTTTAGTAAGTTTCTGTGGCAAAATCATTGCTCCGAGAGTTTTTGAACGATCCACTTGAGCTTGAGCATCTAACACCCGTAACCTCGAAAATCGTAAATGATAAATCTCTTCCTTTTGAGTTTTGGAATTACTTTTCGTGTGGAATCATGCGTAGTGGTTACTGTGCTGCTTAGGTTCAACCACTGAAAAAGTACAAATTACACTTTTTTTTTACTTTGCTAAATGTCCGAATTCAGCCATTCACAGTTGGAACGAATGGGACCTAAAGGGACCTGTTGCGCCAACTATTTTTAGCACCATATTTATATTCAAATTTTGATTTACTTTTAAACAATGGAGAGGCGGAGATATTATAGACACTCAGAACAAGTGATATTATGTACTGCAAAGAATTCCAGTAACAAGTCTGAATAACGATCCCAGTTCCCTTTCCTTAAAAATCCTTTCAGCCCATTGCGATGCGAGACAAGCAGATGACACTTTGGGACATTATTAAATCAATACATATGCCAACAGGGAATCTTCTCACACAAAACCTTGTCTCCAGGAGGCAGCAACATCCCTGATAGCAGTCATACCCATACTGGATGAACAAGCAAAATGTAATACTAATGAAATTTAGGTATTTAGTACCGGACACCGGAGTGATATCAGGGAACATTTTTTCGTGAAACTTGTATCGTCCCCAAGTGCCGAAAAACAACAACCAAAAGGTCTTTCTCTCCCGGACCATACATTGAATAGAAGCTAACAAATTGAGTTACCTTTGGAATGATGTGTGTTTGCCTTTCTAATCATGAAATGCAATATCTCCCCTCCCCCCCACAGTTTCTGTGGAAAATTACACTTAATTATTATTGTTACCACGTCAACATAAATAGTCCAAAACAATCTGTCGATTGTTGTAGCCCCAGTCAGTCAGCCCTTCCATAACTGCATTGAAATTATATTTTAATGGGATGAGGTACTCGAAGTTGTCGAGTCCCATAATTGAATTAACGGTAGCTCCAGATGTTTCTCCGATTGATTGTTACGATGAAATTGTATTCAGTTTCGAATTTCATTATTTTGACTACTAGTCAGTAAATGTGGATTGTGGTATGATTTTTGTTTGTTTGTCGGTCCCAAAGTCATCGAATAATAAAACTTTGTCAAACCAGCCCAAGCAATGTCAGGTTGCTCTCGGTTCTCTTTGTTACTCACTTGAAGGTGAGTAAACATTATTAATATTTTCAATTTGTTAGATTAAGAGAAGTATTTGGATAACCTACGTTTCTGGTTGTTGTTTCTTTTTTTTGCAGATACAACCAACATTATTATCAGTTAAGGAAAATGATTACTTGCGTAGATAACAATATTTCTTTGAACACTGTGCACGCTATTTGATTAGGGAGACTGAATGTTGTAGGAGATGTATTTTTATATGTATAGATAAATCTACACACACTTGATTAATTGGCCAACATGAGATTGATGGATACGATTGCGTACACTCGAGATAAGGGTATGCATCTAAAAATATGATTTCAGCTCCAGTCGATAGCGGTTCAAACCTTGTACCTATGTTTCAGCAGCTGTTAAAATATTCAGAAAGGTTTGCCATTTCTTACAAAATACGTATTTTCAAAATTCCGGCTAAGTTGTAAATATGCAACGTGAATTTTATCGTGAGGTCGAGATCGTCATCACGTCTTCAGTGTTCAGTTTGCAATTCGTCGCACCGTGGAAAAGATTGACTGTGAGTTTAGGACCTTGAGCTACCAAACAGACCGTCAGTTTTAATTTATACATTATCAGAACTCAGAAGAGCCCTAAAAAGTTTCTGACTAAGAACTACTAGGCGAGGTAGTTCTGATGTTGCTCTACTTTGCAGCAGCCTTCCCATTCTCAATATTATATTTTTTTTTCACTTATTTTACTGAGAGAAGT
The DNA here is from genome assembly GCA_963082955.1 of Cheilosia grossa. Lineage (NCBI taxonomy): Eukaryota > Metazoa > Arthropoda > Insecta > Diptera > Syrphidae > Cheilosia > Cheilosia grossa. The sequence goes on along the minus strand of OY720148.1, from coordinate 6,104,027 downwards.
ATAGCAACACGACCATTTTAAACCCTTTTGAATGAGTAGAGTCGGTTCATTCCAGCAGTATCCACAATGTTCTTGGTTATATATAAAAGACGCGATTTATTAATCGGGCAATTTTGGGTTATTCCCCTGCAAACATTTCACAAACGTGACTGTTGCTAACAATCTCATATAAAATCAGTAACCATTTATATTCTATTTATACTTTTTCCAAGTAATCATCCACAGCAAGTTAAGCGAGAATTATTTTATTCTCGGTAACTATCAGCACAAACTAGAATGGTCTGCAGGCAAACAGAAAAAATACGAATTTCATGACTCAACCGCACCGGCAACAACAACTAGTTGCATAAGCAAGTGCAATACTTTTCAATAGAGCTGACGTGTTTTGGTTGTGTAGACAAATTCAATTAACTCTCCAATGCATTCGAGAGATAACAACGGGTAAGTAATTTGCCCGTCTTTTTCGATGCATAATTTGATTTGATTTATTTTGCAAATGCAGTGATATCGAATCGGGAAAAAGTATGTCAAACTCTGGCAAAGGGCAGTAGTTGTAACAATGATATGCTCACATAGACTCAGTGAAAGAACTGGGCTAAGAAGATAACATTTGAAACTGTAGCGCTGCGACAGATGAATGGTTTTATTGTGTTACTATCAAGTATAATACTTGCCTTCATCCTACTGTGGTATTTATGGTGACATAACTGCCAGCTCACCCAAAGAGTTAGCACGGTTTGTAACAAATGCCGTATCATGGACGACCTCTGAATGATATCACAATAGGCCCACGTGTGGCCGCAGTGATCTGGGATACACAATACCATCTCCCCCACAGTCTAAACTAATGTTGACGGTGAATAAGAACACAAGATCAGAGAAATCTGTCGCAAGCCAAACGTTGCTGACAAGAGTCTGTGCTTTTACTCCCACCTATTGCATTTGAGAGGGAAAGTGCTTCCCAGCACAACTATTAGGCATCAAAGCTAAATTAGGAGCCACCCGTTATCAACAACAATAATGCGTAATGAACTTTACTGTCTTGCACGTCAAAGTGGTGCTCATTTTGGTAAGGCCAGGTTTAGAGAAGGTGCTATTGCTATTCTCCAAGTATTGGCCATTACGTACGTTTGGTTTCGCATTTCGAACCTCTTCAATCACAACAAATGTGTTGCCCGGCTGTCGACTGGTACGTTGCAAAAGCCGATAGTCCTCACCAAACAATTACAAAACTACTCCAACTCCGCATGGACTAGTGCAACCATCGAAACAGAAGAAGCAAGAGCTAAAGGCCTTTAAATGTATTATGCAGATCCACATGCCTCTAATATTTGAACAAGTGCTTTAAAATTGAAATTGTGTGGCAAAATTCGTACAGTGAGATGGTTGGTGTTTGTATTTAAAAAAAAAAAAAAAACAATAAATAAATACACAACTATCCAAGCTTATGTCTGGTACCAATATTCACCCTAAAGGCACACAGCATTCATCGGCCTTCCTACTCATCATGTGGCATATGATTAGTTTTAGCCCAAAAATAGTAACAAGACATTCAGTGAAACGAAAATCAATAAAGAACTTCAGAAAATCAACAAAGAACAGTCGTAACAAAGCTATCGATAACATCCACTTAAAATCAATTATTTAAGCCATCATCGTTGTCTACAAATTTTATTTAGTCCGCACGACAAAGGTAGCTCGGTTTTTGCAAGTAAAATTAGAAATTACCTTTGAATGCCATTAAATTTCCGTCACCCTTTTGGCAACTCATGAGCCAGCTCCAACCTTTTTTTACTGCCACAATTTGCCCCACACACGAATGCACTCACCCAGATAATATAACTAATTAATGTTTATATTACAGGTCTTATCGTTGGCGCTGTAATACGCTATGCCGGCTCATCAACCCCACTTATCCATCTTGCCGTCGAACCAGAGGGTGACCCAAAATTCAACCAATCTTTGCCGCCCGACACCTTATGGTTAAAGGTGAATGTGCCCCTATTACGTTTTAATCAAATTATACTAATGACTCTGTGTGTGCACAGTTCCCAGGTAAATTGTCACAGAACACCACCGATAAAGAGCCCATTCCCAACAAAACGTACGCGTATGTTTTCCGTGGGCAAGTCTACGATGTGGACGAGAATGAGATTGATCTGAAGGCGACATTTGATCCGGAGATATTTTTCAATATCATTCTGCCGCCGATTATCTTTCACGCCGGTTACAGCCTAAAGAAGGTTAGTAATAGAGACCCTTAGTTTCGTGAAACAAGGAGCGCACTGTGTGCCTCATTGCACGCAACATAATATTAGACACAGGATGTAACATGGGTACTGATGAGTATGGTTTCTGATTATAGAAATATTTCTTTCGAAATTTGGGCGCGATATTGACGTATGCTATTCTGGGAACAGCATTATCAGCGTTCCTAATCGGCGCCATTATGTACGGTTGTGTGAAGCTGATGCCAGAATATCTGAGCAGCAGCTTTACATTCCTGGACACGCTGTATTTTGGAGCGCTGATATCACCCACAGATCCATTGACGATTCTTGCTATCTTCCACGACCTGCATGTGGATGTGAATTTGTATGCGCTGGTGTTTGGTGAGTCGGTGTTGAATGATGCTGTTGCTATTGTGTTAAGCGGGTATGTATGGAATGATGTTGATAAATTAAATAGAACTTTTATCTGGATTTCAATTTACAGGGCGATTCAAAACTATGGCGAGCATTATTCGAGCACTGGAGAGTTTGAGACGAACGCCTTCTTCAAGTCGTTGAGCGACTTCTTTTGTATTTTCATGCTGTCGCTGTTAATTGGAGCCAGTATGGGATGCTTTACGGCTCTGATATCCTTTTGAAACTCATTTTTATGTTTTAGTTTGCTTCGAATTACCTATTTTACTTTTGCTAGATATTTTACAACCGCAAGCAAGCCGCCTTGTAGCATAATAATTTAATATCAACCACTTATTGAATATTTTCCTTAACCGCCTAAACACTTGACCAAGTTCACCAGAGTTCGAGACTTCCCCCTACTGGAATCGGCACTGTTTGTCCTGATGTCATACAGCACATTCCTTATTGCAGAGGCATCGGAATTAACAGGCGTCGTAGCAGTACTTTTCTGCGGTATATGTCAAGCGCATTACACGTATAACAACCTGTCAGAGGATTCGCGAACCCGAACGAAGGAGATCTTTGAATTGCTGAACTTTTTGGCTGAAAACTTCATCTTCTCATACATTGGAGTGTCGATGTTTACTTTCCCCAAGCATCATTTCGATGCGGTATTTATTATCACTGGATTTGTAAGTTGAAGCGTGTGGGTGGAGGGGGGCAGTCACTCCGATTATGGGTGTTGTTTATCGTGCTTTTGAAAAATATCGTACCGACTCTTTAAATAAATTTGACGCGTACGATAAACGACAATGCAAATCGGGATGACTATCCGTCTCACGTTTGATCTATTGTCTTGTGTGAGCTTAAGTTCCTTGGTTTTGCTGCTTTCATATTTTTAGGTCTGTGCTGCAATTGGACGTGCCGTCAACATTTATCCTCTCTCATGGTTGTTGAACCTAAATCGTAGACCAAAGATCTCATCGAACTTCCAACATATGCTGTTCTTTGCCGGTAGGACAAATTATTTGCATAGCTTTGCACGGGAGAAAACTTTACTTGTATTTGTTTGTCACTTTTAAGGACTCCGCGGTGCAATGTCATTTGCCTTAGCCATAAGAAACACAGTGTCGGAGGCGCGGCAAACAATGTTAACGGCAACGTCACTTATCGTTATATTTACGGTGATAATCCAGGGCGGTGCATCCAATTTCCTACTCAATTGGCTTAAAATACCGTGAGTATAATGTTTTTTTTTTTAGCAAATATGTCATGAACATTATACAAACTGAAGTTGGGTATGGTAGGTAGCAATCGTTTTGTAACATTCAAAGTCGAAATTGTCGCTCGGAATGGGTCGCTTCTTAAAAGAAGCAAGAATAACAATCACTTCTCTTGGAATCACTCATTCGTGATCACCGTGCTCTTCTAGCGATTGTTGAATTCGGGCCGTTTATTTTCGGCTTACAATTCCCCTTCCATGCTAACCATAAGACTAACTCACAAAAGAGTTGATAAATATCTTGTAAAAGATTGGTCGATGTCCAACTTTACATAGCTTTCGCCTTTAAATCTTAACTCACCCACTTTATGTCTCCCTTCCAGAGTTGGCGTCGATGAAGAGACTGAACAATTGAACAACTACCAAGTCCGCAGTGTGAGTATACAAAATTTACTCCATTTATTGCAATCCATTTATTTTACTATGTAAAAAATGTTTAACCTATTCTTTTATATTTGTAAAAAATAAAATGACAAATACGTTAAGCTCGGCAACATGGCTACAAAAAATGTAGAAATGATCATGTTGTGCTTCCAAGTTTATTCAAAAAAAAAAAAAAACTTGCATATCCTGCGACACCATGTTTATTTCTACACGCTTTCCAACCTCTCTTTATCTGCATGCAAAATAACTTTCCAATTAATTCCATTATATTAACAATTTCAATTACAACATTATTTTCTCAAATCTTGTTCAAAAATCCAAAAATTTATTCAAACTAAAAACAAAAAAAAAACAAAATAAATGGTCAAAACCAATCTTGAATGCACAAAAAAGGTTTACAACTCAATGGAGAATACAGCAGCAGCGGTATGTGTGATCATTTACCAGTACATGTCAATTTCATTTTCAGTTATCCATGTTTTCCTTTCCTTTATACATTTTTTTGTTTCCGATTATGCTATATCTTTTCGGTTCTTTTAAACGTATGATTCTGTTTTATGTTGCGCAAAATTCTTATATCATAGATTTATCGTTGTTTTACCATTACAAAAAAAAAAAAAAACCAAACACAAACATCAATCTAGTTGTGATTGAAAATCTCATATTTTCAAGCAGTCAATCGATACGGGACTTAATTTGGGACAATTGCCAATGTCCAGAAGACGAAGTTCTTTGGTGAGAGTTTTTAAGCTCCCAATTTAGAAAAAAAAAAAAATAAAAATATTTTTCTGTTCGTTTGTTTTTTGCATAACCGAGAAAATTTCAAAATTTGATTCTGAACAAAAAAAAAATGAAAGAAAAGTGTTCCAAATTCAAAATTCCTATTTGGGCCTTCATTGTTGCAAAAAGGAAAGGATGCTATATTTATTTATACTTGTTCTCTTTGTTTGGTAAATTTGTTATAGCGGCGCTAAACGCTAGAGAAATTTTTCAGTTTGGTTATTTTGATTTTCTGTTTTTTGAATTTTGTATATTGTTTTTGTATAATAATACTCTCTGCTTTGAAGTACACATAATTTAAAAGAAAAACCTCTTATGGAGCGAAGAATAGGCTTGGGAATTTAAGTCAGTCTGATGGTTACTTGCAGGATGTGGACGCCGACATGGACGGAGGGGCGACTACGCCCGGCGGTAGCCGACGAACCAACGAGAAGGCGATACTGGCGCGCATTTGGGGCAATTTTGATACCAAGTGAGTATTTTATTGGAAATGAGTAAAATAGATAAGGTGTGTGGTAGAAGGACTACAGAAATCGTGTAGATTTTAGGATATGTGCAGTGAAGGAGGAGCTGTAAAGCGATGGAAATTCCGCATGTAGTAAGAAATACATGTACATAAATGTATTGGGCAGGTGTGACACTGCGTCCATTAAAACTGCGTGCGTAATATATATCTAATGGGATGAACTATTGTCACAGAGTTATTTCGCGCAGAGTTGGACTATCAAGTCGCCTTTCTCCTTTCGAATATTGAAACTTATTGTGTCCTTTTGAAAAAGCTTAACAAACGTTCGGAAGGGAAAACACTTTTTTCTAAAGAGCGATGAAAATTAGTAGATCATTTTCATAAGACTTCTCAAATGGGACAGTCACAGTTGTACTTGAAACCCAAAAAAGTACTTGAGGTGGCGATGAATAATCAAAAGGTAATAAATTGTCCATCCCGATTTCTATCTGAACGACATAGAAACTGTATAAATCTCCCAGAGACAGACTACCAAAACTCATGTCAAAGGCTGCATTCAAGAAAGAGTTCTCTCCCCTCCTGTTGTGGTAACTTTAACTTTTCCTTAGTAAGTCTACACAAGGTTATTAGGCCATCGGTTATGCTGACAACCTGGCGATCATCATTAGTGGTAAGTTTAGCGCTGCCCTTACTGGTAATATGCAATATGCACCGCAACATTATATTAGAATGGTTTACTAAGGAAGTACTATCAATCAATTGAAGTAAAAATATCCCAGTGCCATTTACCAAAAGGTGACTGGGTAATCTCGAGTTCATACAAATAAAGGGCACTTAAACTATTTCAATGAAGTAAAATATCTCGGAGGCTTCCTAAACAGGAAATTAAACTGGAACTCACACAATCAATTCGGCCACAGAGCGTGTTACCAGAGACATGTTGGCCAGTAGTAGGGGCCTGTACGGCAAATTTGGCGTCTCAATTCCAAATGATACCAGCTACAATGTAAAGCCTGGCTCGGTATATCATAGGTGAATGCGCACCTCTCCAACAATAGCACTAGAGGGTTTTATTGGCCAATCACTACAATTTATTCATCATGAAAACGGCTACTACATTTAACTGCAGCTAGAATATAAGTTTGAATCAGATGAACATGTGGGACACCAGTTAACTTAACACAAACATGGGCATGTATTGCTCCGTCTCTGACGCTTGTTTGGCAAACATCCGGGCAAGCTGGCTTAGAATCTGCACCAGAAACCTACAGCAGAGTCAATTGGTCAAGGCTTATCAACGAATGGGAACATCAACTTCGTCTTAACCACTGGGAAAATGTCCCTGGTCTGAGACAATCCAAAAGATTATTCTTCTTCTTAGAGTTCTTCTCCGATTCGGAGGTTGGAAGTCATCATTTTTGAAGTTTATTTTCTTTTTTGCTCCACTCTTTATTTCTGGAGTCGTAAAGGTTGAGCCAAAAGTTGAGCCCTACTCATCCAAGGAAATACTTACATTCAATTAGGTCATTGTGACTTGAAGATGTTAAGTTCTCTAAGCGCGTCTTAAACAGAGATGCACGTCCACCAGCAGATTTAATGAACTTTGCTACTTAAGAAGTTTGGCCTTCACTAGGGATAGGCAAGTCACTCATCCATTAAATTGACTCTCTCTCTCCCAATGATTCAATAAAATATATTTAAGGTAGCAGTGTGGCCAGGTCTAGTAGCAAAAAGAACCTACAAAAATTACGAAAAAAATGTTTCCAATGTTTGCTCGTTTCAGATATATGAAGCCACTCCTAACGCACTCGCGGCCAACACTCCTGGAGACCCTGCCGGTCTGCTGCAATCCCGTGGCCCGCCTTCTGACGACAACCGAGCAGCTTACACAGGTACAACAAGAACACCATCCTTAAATACAACCAGAAAACCCTGTTAAACACCCCCTGAATTTTCAAAATTAAATCGCATGACATTACTGTATACATTCGGACAAAATACCGGTCCCACATCTTTCACGCATTTCCAAGTGTACAGCTACTAACACATTTTTGTTTTCAATACCATTCAAAACCCATCTTCAGGATGGCGGTACACGCAGATCTGACTCCGATTCGGACATTTGTATAGACGATGATGATTTCAATCGGAACGGACCGAGTAATGGCGGCGGACCGGGCGGTGCCAATGGTCCGCGCAGAAACTCGATCAATCGTGTAAGTATCCGAATTGTGTCCGACGATCGAACTAATCTTTTTGCTAGTTACAAAAACCGTGATTAAAGAAAAAAAAACCCCAAGAAAATATACTTTTTGTACATAGAAAAAAGAAAATATATCAAATTTTTGTTACAACGGATCGATTAACGAACAAAAAAAAAACACGCGATCTCATAAAATTGAATCCATAGATAAATTTCTGACATATATTCCTCTTCTAAACTCTTTTGCAAAATATATATATATTATATTTCTATTACCAAAAAGAAACCAACTAAAACTACAAAATTAATTTGTTTCCTTACATTTTTGTCTCTAATTTTAATTCTTATGTTATTTTGCATGCTGGCAAATTAAAAAAAAAAAAAAAAAAAAAACTGAAATATTTTATAATTATTTTTAACAAAAAAATACTACTACCTACGAACATGGATTTCTTTGAATTAAAAAAAAAATCAACTTATTTAACTATAACCAAATTAACAAACAAACTTGTTGTAAAACTTTCCTTGTGTGTATATTTATATTTAACAACTTGAATTACCTATCGCTAAATTGTTATTTATTCTTTTGTTGGTTGTATTTATTTTATTTATTTCTTACGACACGATTAAATCATTTGTTTATTTACTCTTTGTGATTGTTGCGAAAACACTTTTAATTTTTGTTGTTGAATTATTGAAGACAAGTGCTGTTTTGAACGAAACTAACCAAATTATCGCTGATCTCAGTGTTGTTACAAATAATTTTATGTAAAATAAGAATTAGGAATTTGAAAGCTCACCGCATATAAACGTTTCTTATAAATATATTTAAATAAAGAAAACGTATAATTACTAAACCCCACATAGACATTAACACATTGCATTGTATTGGTTTTGAATTTTCTTTTTAAGTTGTTTACTTAGCTGGCGGGTAGTTTTTTTTGTAGTTGGTTATACTATTATGATAGGTTGTTAATAACGTTGCTTTTATTTGAATTATGTTTTTTTGTAAATACGATGTTGAGTTTAATTTTATAAATAAGTTGCTTGCCTCCTGTATTTGATTTGCCCCACCCCCGAGTCCCAATGTCAACGACCGGCGGCGCGTATAATTGTAACAAATTGTTGTAGACTATAGAATAGAAATAATAAGTGTCTGCAGTAGTTGGATGTTGAATTATGGTGGTTTGGCTAATGCACTGGTTATGAGAGGGTCACTGTATTAGCCTCAGTGTGTCTAGTCTTACTCTGTGGATCGTAGACGCAGTAGCCCCAGGTTGGTATCAATCTTGGAGGTCTGCTTGGGGAAAGTTCCATCGATTGTCCATCCTGAGTGACTTCTTACACATCAATTTCTGTGCTGTCACCTTCGCGATAGTCTTAGAGGCTCAATTTGCGCGAATTCACTAACCGGAGTTAAATTTTTCCAGTATACCTATCTAGAATGTAGTCTCCAGCTCAAAGGCCCAGAAAGAAATGGGAGAAACTTGAGAATCGCATTCTTCAAAGCGACATTATTATAGACGTTACAGATAAAAAAGGAGAGTTGCATGTTTTTAACAGAACAGATTTGCTTCGCTTGTGATCGACGGCTTTGTTCATGGAAAATACACTCTTTAATGGAACTCCTACCCAACGAAAACCTCTACAAAAGCCTTTAAGTTCATCGGGGAGTTCGATTCTTTTGACACCAGTGTGAACTGGAGCTCACACTAGTTTCAACCAGGTTGTGATCTTCAACTCATATTTACTACTTATTTAACGGTCTTCCGACCCGTCTCTGTCTCTGTCTAAAACACTGTAGCCTTCCATCCTCTGCGATCCCAGACGCATTGCTTTCAGTTATACAGACCAAGTTCATACAATTGGATAAGAATTTAATGAAGAATTTTTTATTTCTACCTGCAAGACAAATGCATATTTCTTTTATCCAATCGATCGGGTGAAAAGGTGGTTATCATCTAAGTCCGTCCATCTGACGTTTATTTAACCTTAATTGACCTGTGGATTATTTTTCCCTTTCCGGTCAGCTACAGCAACATGTATGCAACTTTCTCAAGCAGTGCCGTTTTGCTACCAATGTCATCCCATTCGTAATTCATTGTCCAACTATCGCGTTTATAATATACGAGTACCTATACCAGATAGTTTAAATTAAATTTCTTTTCCTTTTCCATTAGCTCCTTATCTCCCAACTCTCTTAAACAAATAAAGTAACAGTGGAATTCTTATATGAAACAAAACCTAGCAACTAAGTTACGTTTGGGATAAGCTCTAGAAAAAAAAAATGTTAAGTCCTCTACCCAAATTAGAAGTTGTGTTTGTGAAACTTCTTGCACCTTTATAATGGTCAATAAAATTTATTTAAAATCAAATTACTCTAACATTCGATTGTTTTGTTTGGTAAACTAATAATAAGAATAATCCTGGATCAAAATATAGTTGGTAAGCCTTAAAATTCAAAACAATTTAAAAAAGCGCCATCTAACAACCAAATCCCATACAACTTCATCCGATTACATTTTTGTCTTAGTTGTCTTTTTTTTTGCATTTCATTACTTTCTAAGCTTTTACTTTCGCATTTGTTTTGTCTGTCGAAATTAATCTACATTTATTGTTTTGTTTTACTTATGTTTACTTTCAGGATCACCCAAACTCGCAAAATATTCGCTATTAAGTTTCAGTTCTGTTTGTGTTAATTTATAAGTTCTTTATTTTTATTATTGTGATTCACATTTGTTTTGTTGATTTTATTTTCGTTTTTTAATGAAAAAATATTCACTAGTTACTACCGTTAAGTGTGGGCAATACATGTTTGCTATTGTAATAATGTTTGTATTGTTTGTCCCACTGGAAGCACTATTAGATTAATAACTCCAATTCACATTATTTTCGCAGTTGTGTTTTAAATTAAATCGAATAACTATTTTTTATAGTAAAACGGGTTTGAATTGATTGCTTTATTTGTAGTGGTGGCTTTTGCGTCAATGATTTCTTGCAAGACCAAGGATTAAGGGTTTGTTTTATAATTTTGTGTTGATTATACTCTGGAGTGTTGCAGATGAGATAGATAATTGCAGATTTTCAGCAAAATATATCTAGTTACAAATGAAATTGTGGTCAAGATGGGGGAGGGTATATTTTTTGGCAACTGGTGAAAGTGAATGTAAATGTTGTGTGGGTAACTACACTGATATTGGAATGCAGCTCAATCTAAGACTGGAGAACTAAATTTGTATTATGTATTGACTCCGATTCGCATTCGGTTTTTATCTAGCTGTATCGTTAAAAAAAAAAACCAAAACGAAACGTTGCAATGTAGAATTGGCAGCAAGCTGACTTGTTGATGGAACATTGAGTTGATTTAGGGCTAAATTGCACCAACCGTACATACGTTTTGGCAGTAAAGTCTACACAGCTCCGGTACGTAGGAACAATCATTGTTAAATACGTTAAAACAGTTAAACTATCTCATCTGCAGACACTTCTCTACTTTAATTTGTTTGTTTGTGTTCTACCGCAACTACTTTTAACTTATTTCAAAACTCACAGACGTGTTTATTTTTTACTTTCCAAAATCGGGAATTACAAACCTTTTGTTGCGTCCGCTTTCATTTAATTTCACTTTATTTTGTTCCAATTTGCTATATCATTTAAATTGAGTTCCCACGATTACAACTTATTCTGTTAGTTTCAAACAAAAAACTCAAAACTTTCTCAAACACTACTCAAATTGAATTCACATTCATTTCAAACAAAATCACATCTTTGAACTACAAAAGACAAAATTCGAAAGACGACACACAAATACACAAAATTTCGAACAATTTCACACAACATTTTCGAAACATTACTTCCACTTTTTATATAGCAAAGTCGTTAAATGTTTAAAAAAAAAAACAATATTTAACAAACTAAATTCAAATTTATGTCGTCCATTAATTGTTTCTTCTCTTTTTTCTTTCTCTCTTTGGTTGGTTTACGAACAAACAAAAAAAAAAAAAACAATAAAAATGTGTTAAACTATGTTAATTCATAAAATTGTTTATTTGTTCAAATTACTCATCTTGATAAACATAAATAAATAATATGCAATTGTATGAACGAAAAGATGGAAATTTTGGAGCATGTCCAAAGTCCAGTATCGACGCGTATTAGACTTTTAGGCTTTTACGGCAAGAACTTATAGACAAATTTTTATTAATTAAACAAGAAAACAAAACTAATCTTCATACAAAAATAGATATTTTATATGTAACTAAAATATACATATGTGTGTGTTAAAATACAAATTTTAAAAAGAATACAAGATTGTTAATTTTTCCGCGTTTACTTTTGGATTGAATTCAATATAATGTATTTCCTTATGTACATTTTATTCATAGACTTTGCGTTAACATTAGTTTGATTTAGGTAGCTGTAATAGGTAGGAATATTTTTGTTTGTTTTTCTTTTTTTTAACGGCTGTGATGTTGAAGAAAAAGTCACGTAAAATATTTGTAAAAATTAATTCTAAAATGTAGTCGTTCAATAAAAAATATAAAATCCAATTACAGAGCGCTTAACACATTTATAACTTTTAAAGCTTGCAGATACAATACCGTGTGTTAAACAAACTAAATGCATATTTGTTTGTACAAAAGATAATCAATTACATGCATATAATTATAGATGTTTCTTTAAGTCTTCTATTATTACTTCTAATTTAATTTCACCCGTAATAAAGTCATACAAGAGTATAATATTTAATTAAGAAAATGTATTTCATGGTGATAAATTTAGTACATACATTATTAATAAAAAAAAAAGTAAAAACATCCGTCAAGTTGTTTTATTTATCATGTGGAGCTGCCCGCCCTGGGAAAAAACTGTGCTTCATAGAGGAAGAGGTGAAAGTTTCCAGATGCGGAAATTCAAACTATACTAGTTAAATAATATTGAAAAAATTGACACACGGGACACAGTTTTCAACTGCAAAAACCTTACAATTTCCTTGGTCCATACTATGACGTTTGCATTCAATATTGTCATTTTCATATCTACCCCGCAATTGAGCTTAGTTCCTAATAAATGTCATCATAATTAGTAGATATTCCCAAACCTCCAAGCAAGTTGCTCTTGCGGTTTTAGTTCTCAAAATTCAAAACTTAACGGTTCTCAAATTCACCTTCTGAAAATGTAATAGACTAACAGAAAAAAAAAAATCTTCTGTGCCACCCTTTCCCGATCATATGTTTTCTGACAGTAATAATTTATGCCGACATAGGTACTTTGATCAGATTTGGTTGTGTTGTGTTTTAAAATCGTTTCGTCCACGAACATTATGATTTCGAGCAAATTTAACTCCCGTCTACCACAAATCCTAGCAAGAACATATGCAGTTGTAAGTGAAAAAGTCCATCCTACAATTTTCCATTCGCAATCCAAAACCTCTCACTATTTAAGCGCGCGGCAGCATCAATTCCCACAGAAATTCGAATCGTTGAAGTCGGACCCCGCGATGGTCTCCAAAACGAACCAACTTTACTCCCAGCGTCAACAAAAATAAACCTCATCGATCGGCTGTCGGAAACAGGACTACAAACCATAGAAGCAACCAGCTTCGTCAGTGCCAAGTGGGTGCCACAAATGGGTGACAACAGTGAAGTCTTGAAAGGAATCAAGCGAAGACCAGGCATCTCCTATCCAGTACTAACACCAAATCTGAAAGGCTTCGAAAGTGCGCTTGCGGCTGGAGCTGAAGAAGTTGCGGTGTTTGGTGCTGTGTCCGATTCGTTTTGTCGGAAAAATGTCAACTGCACTGCTGCTGAGAGTATTGAACGATTTCGACCAGTTCTCGAGGCGGCCAAGAAGGCCAATGTGAAGGTGAGGGGGTATGTGTCCACTGTGATTGGGTGTCCCTACGAGGGAGCCATCAGTCCACTAGCAGTCGCAAAGGTTGTGGAAGCCGTTTACAGTTTAGGTTGTTACGAAATCTCGCTGGGTGATACGATCGGTGTTGGCACTCCAGGCACTATGCGAAAGATGCTCGATGAGGTGGTGAAAGTTGTACCAACCAACCAGTTGGCTGTTCACTGTCATGATACATATGGCCAAGCGTTGTCGAATATCCTGACATCCTTAGACTTTGGTGAGTTTTTGTGTATTTCTTAATTAAATGAAGAGACACTATGTTTTTTAATTGAAGGTATTTCTGTAGTGGACTCGTCAGTCTCTGGTTTGGGTGGTTGTCCTTATGCAAGGGGTGCGTCCGGTAATGCAGCTACAGAGGATGTAGTTTACATGCTCCACGGAATGGGTATCAAAACTGGAATCGATTTGGACAAGCTCATCGATGTGGGCAAATTTATTTGCGATGAATTGGGAAGGCAGTCAGAATCGAAAGTGAATCGGGCATCGAGGAAGTCCAATCCGAACTAAGATGCACTGGTCCATTGCCAGAGATACCCCGCTTTGAGTGCGATTTGTCGATATGAAGAAAACGGTGGCATTTATTAAGTTTTAACGTTGTTTACGAATATTTTTTGATGAATGCATTTTATTTGTTGAATGATAATCTGTTTTGCTGTTTTTCTTAGTATCTTCAATGAATTTTCTGCGATTGGAAAGACAATTGAAAGGGATAAGTTCTGCTAGACATATCCTGAGTGAGGTCTACCCACGTCTTACTTAAGACTTAAGATTCATTGATCCTTATCGCAGATAGTGTAGTCAACGTCGAAACCAGAAAGAAAAAACACATCGTTATGTGTAGCTGTTCCAATTTTATGAAGTATTCCCAAAATAAATTTAATAAAAACTAAGAATTAAAAAAATCTTGGTAGGTATTTCGAACCACCACTCTACCTTACCAATCTACTACAATCATCCCCACCATTTTCCGACTCCCAACCACGAACCATATCTGTTCAATTTGGCATCTCCTCAATTGTCAAAGAAAAGTGAGAAATTTTGTCTGGCCGCAATTTTGTTCGAATAAATCGCATTTTTATTTACTATAACTCCAGAAAATCATAAAAAAGATGTCGGTTCCGTCATCGCCAACGGGTGGCGTACAGCCTATGGCCATCGCTGGTCGTATGGTCCGCGAACGCGAACGTCTGATTGGTATGACAGATGAGGAGCGTGCTTGGCGTAGACAATGGGTAAAAGATCAGGAACTCAGCCACCATGAACCACGTCGTGTGCCCGAACTAGACGCAGAGTTCCTAAATCCGATTCGACGTTTCTACCGTGCCCCGCTAGACAAGCTATGCGATGCACTAACACCAACTATGGTAAATATGAAAGTGCATTATGTAAGTGGCCGTACCTAACCTCTTTCATTTGGTGTATAGGGCTTCAGCAAAGCTTGGGGTCTACGCTTCTGGATTGGAAAGGGTCTACTGATTGCGACTGGCATCTACGCCGGTGCTTATTATTTCAAATACAATCAGAATGTGAGTACTTATATACAGTATTGAGCGAGCAAGCAGGACAATTTTTTTTATGTGCTAGGATTGGACCAAAAAAGGTGGCTGGAGAGTAATTCACAATCGCACGGTGTGCAACCCAGGAGATGAGGGATTCCCTAAACTATCGGACCGTTCCGTGCCACAAGATTACGCTGCTCGTGGTTTCAAACAGTCGCCAATCTAAAGAACAACCAAATAGAGGAGTGCTCCAGCATAAATGTGTTTGTTTTCTGGAAATTCTCGTTGCATTGAGGTGAAATAAACAAAGAACGTTGCCATTCGCCGCTAGTAGACATAAGGAAAGGTGATATTTTGTCTTTATTTTGCCAGCAATTCGCCGGCGATTGCAACATCAATAGCTGCGCAATTTCGTTATGTTTTTGTGCTGTCGCCAGTAATATTGATATAGTTCGAGTGCATTGGCAGTTCCCCTAGCTATTTCAGTTGTATTCAATGCATTTGGTGTTTCGCGCGGAGTGCCGAGAATTTCATAGTCACATATTTACTCGCACAGTGACCCAAAAACCAGTTATTCTAGAGGTTTTCTCGTTCGTTTTGGCTTGCTTTCGAGAGTCATTCTTGTTTGCGTGTTCGGTTTTTCGCCTGCTTATTGTTTTTTTTTAAAATTTTTTTTTTGCATTTGATTCCTCATGCATACAGCAGGTAGGTAACTATTAATATCAACAACGTCGTCATCATAAAACAGGTAACCAGAGGAACGAGAGAAATTCTTCCACTTGCCATTCATGGAGAACTTATACAGCTGTGTGTGAAGGGGCTCTCCAAGTTGTATTCAGTATTCGTTTGTGGTCCCCCTATTGCCCCCCCCACAATCCATCAACAACCTACAACAACAACTGTTTCTCAAATCAGCTGACGGAGATACGGCGCGAGAGACAGCTGTCTCACCGCTGGTGTTTCATTTGAAACGAATTCCATATTCATCGCGGTCCGGTTTTTGTTGATTTTGTTTTTTTTTTATCTTTCTATTTGAACAGCAGTGACAGCACACTCACCCAGCCATGGTTTTTTCGAAATGTCAAATTTTGGCGGCTCCCCTTTAGGCGAGAGAAGTATTATGTTGGTAGTGGTAAATGTGGTAGTGTTGAAACATTCGAACATCGACAGGGGAAGTATGGTGGGTTTTGCAGAGGAAATGGTAGTTTGAATTTGTGCAGAGATTCGAAGATTCAGTTGGCGCGTAATGTTTTCGTGTTGAGAAAGGTAAGGGTGTGATGCCATTTGGCCGTAGATTTGGGGTAACGTAACACTAGAAACGACTGTTATATGTAGGTAGACATTGCAAATGGTGGAGACTGAAGTTCTTTTGGTTTTAAAATATTAAATAGACTGCTGGAAAGGGGTTTAGAATTGGGGCCACAAAACCCTTTCATACAAATTTCACCTACACAACAGAAAATTGAATAGAACAAAAAAAACTCGGAATGTATGTAGTAAGGCGACAAGTTTGAAGGCAATATGAGTATGTACAGTATGTTCTGCATTTAGTAGATCCAAAATGTTTTTTACATTCAAAGTGCCGCAACTATTAGTAAAAATTAAGAAAGTTAACTATAATTTGATCCCGGTACTCCACCGACTAAATTGAGAAGTTCTTTTAGACCAGAAATAGCACTTCCTCTCTGAATAGATCAAGAGCTATAAATATTTCGTTTGGAAGACAATTATACGTTCTTCTCGGTAATAAATTACGAGAATCGCATTTTATTTAAATAAAGAAAGAGGTTAATGTGACCTGTGTTTCGAGTTTTTCTGGATGTGAATGGAAGAAAGAAGGAAATTGCACCTGTTTGAAGAAAATATGTATTAAAAAAGCTAGCTCTAAAAGAAAATGAAAAAATATACCATATATGTGAATTTTGAAGCTTAGTAAGCTTGAATTAAATTTTGGCTGCTCTCCAACTTTTCTCTACAAGCAATAGCTAAAATCCCAGCTGAATTTTGACACAGAATGCTTTAAAGAAAGCTTTAAAAATAACTCCCTTCATAAATTTAATTCAGGTGAACCAAAATGTAAAATTAATCATTAGCAAATATAGACACAAATCAAATTGAAGGAGACTTAATTATTTGTGCAGCTCATTAAAAAAACTCATTCTTTCTGACTTTTCTGCAAACGATATGTCAAAATTTAGCTTGAGAAATTGTGCCAACTAATGGGCCCGCAAAATTTTGACGGATACATGAAGTAGGTACCAAAAAATTGACTTTTTGGCTAAGGCTTGGTTCCATTCGGTTTCAATTTCGTTCAGCTAAATTTTGTAGAGAAACTATTGATTGCGAGCTAAAATTTAGTTTTAAAGAATGTGGGCAAGAGGGACATTTAAAAAATAAGTTTGACTGCCTTTAAGGCATAATTCCGATAATTGAGGCATTGAGGAATAAGTTCGAGAAAAAAGACAATATTTTTTTTTACAATCAATTGATACAAATAGATTTTGAATTTGGTAAACCGGCTACATACTTTGAATAAAGTCGCATCGCTATAGTCCCCTATTACAACACTGCAAGTCATCCACAAACCGAAACCTGGGATTAAAGAAAGCAATAAAAGTTTAATTACCTATCGATCGACCAACATTTTGTTAACAAATTTTAACCACCTTCTAGGTTTGTTGGGCTGCCATTGTAAACAAATTAAATTTCTATCTTTTTTCCCAAAAAGGCCTAATTTTTTCTTAGGCATAAGAATTGCGATCCTGGTTGACACCGATATGATGGCTGGCTATAATAATGAAGATTCCCAGGCATAATTTTATAAGCCCACGCATTTTTCACACACAATTTTTAATTAGGTAAAAATAAAAAAAAAATGTTTGCAAACTTTATTTCGGTAATAGAAATTTTAAATAACCATTTTTAGCTTCGGCTTTAAATAATTCAATTAAAACGAGCTCAAAAAGCTACATTTATGGCACAAATAATTTTAATTATAAAGAAAGTCCAGAAAGCCACATTTTTTGGACAAAAAACTCTCTTTTGTAAGCACAGTGGCATTTTTTAACCCATTAGACAAATTGTTATAATTTTAGAGACTACTTTTTTTCAAAACTTCAACCATATGCAATTGTTTTGGAAACAGAACATACATACTTCCGTTATGATTCTAGCACTATTATAAATGTATCTGTTCCCATTTCTTGGCAAATCTGAAGTGACAGCAAAGCCTTATTAGAATTGCATGGCAACCAATCTACCGATAAATTTGTCCCATTTCTCCAATTCATCGCAAAAATAATAAACTGCACTAGCCAAGGGTCCATTATGGACCTGTTGCGAATATTAACTCCAGAATTGCGTTTGTTCGAAGATGTAAAATTTAATCCATTTTAGAACTGTCAACACCGTTCCCATCACACAATGTTGTGATAGTTTCGTCACATACCTACCTAAATAGTTATTTTTTAAGCCGCTTCATAATTGCGTCTAATTGTTGGCATAATGTAGCCTCAACCTCAACTCGATGTATTGCCGAACACTGTCCCAAATTGCAATTGCAATAAAATCCAATTCGAAACACATACCCAACAACATAATCCAATCCAATGGCGAGATAATGTAGAAATCCCTTTCCCATTCGAAAATCCCTATTCCCAACCCCTAGCTATCAAAAATAACGTCAATCCCGAAAATGAATTCAAAT
This sequence comes from Cheilosia grossa, assembly GCA_963082955.1. Taxonomy (NCBI): domain Eukaryota; kingdom Metazoa; phylum Arthropoda; class Insecta; order Diptera; family Syrphidae; genus Cheilosia; species Cheilosia grossa. The sequence continues at coordinate 6,085,167 of OY720148.1, read as the reverse complement.
CCAAACACGTTTTCACCACACCCGCATGTCGAGAGGGTTGCATCAAAACTCGAAATTGTAGGGGAATTTACATTTCGAAATCATATGTCCGTATCGGTGTGAACGAATTACTGGCGCGCTCAAGCTGACATGTCAACAAATTACCCGCCGAAAACCTCATTGTGTGCGTGTTCATTTTCGAAGTTCTCGTCGCCAATTCACTTTTTTATTCGGCGCGAGTCAGCCGGTTTACACCAAATACCTTGCCTTGCTGTTTGCTCTCTCCAGCCATCAAGCTCGCCTTTGAACAAAACCCACAATCCTTTGATGAGCCTCATTTGGTGAATAGCTATGCTGGGGAGTAAATAATAGCCAAGTGGACGTTCACAGTGTAATAGGATACGATAAGAATCATTTTCCAATTCGGTGGTGTGGATCTCCCACGCAGTGCAATTTGTTCGTGACCACAAAAACTGTAATCCCAAGTGTTTAAGCGGGTTCTTCATAAACTTTTTGGACATGTGTCAGTGCTAACGTAGTGAATGATTTAAAGACAAAAAAAGGACCCTGCAAAGTGCTCTAAAAAACTGTGCAAAGTGCGCCCAAGCGAATTTTTCGTTCGCCACTCGATTCAGATCGTCAAAGGTGAGTTTTTTCCTTATTCTCAAGCTATCCCGCTTCGTGGGAGTCTCCAGGGAAGGATAGTTGAATATTTTCTCACCTGTATATAATATTTCCCTCATTTTTGGCAAAAAAATGAAAAATCTCGACCGTGTGTGTAGTTGTGATGCCCCCTATAGCCTGACGACAGACATTTCTGTTAATCGAAAAAAAGTTTTCGCGCGCTCGAAACTCGCCCAAATCAAGTTGTCATAACTTGACTATTTGGCAAAGAATTTTTGTCGAAAATATCTAGTTTTCAAGGGGATATCGCGAACTTTCATTCCATATCGAATATTTCTGTGGTTTCATTCAGAAAAGGATTGAATTTCCTGCATGAATTTTGATGTTCGAAAGTTGCATGCATATTTTGTCACTGGCCACGACGACATGTCTTCGAACTGGGGATGAAGCATATGAGAATGTGGAGAATTTTTTTTGGCGCGATCATAACAAAATTTTCACATGGAAATTTGCACCCCTTGCTGGTGGAAATTGTGCAATTTTTTCACATATTCTAAAAGGGTAGATATTTGGCTATCGTGTGGTTTTGGAATTTTTCGCCTATCGTGATTTTTAGCGGGGATTTTCGAGCCCGCCAAAAAGATTACCGCCCTTTTCTGTGAAACGTCGTCGGGCCTGAGTATTTCGTTTTCTCTCGGAAATTTTTTTTTTTTTGGCTGTTGCTCTCCTCATTCATTCTGTGTTGGCATATTTCTTCTTTTTTTTTAGTGTGCTTTTTTCGCGCCCGCCGGATTCTATTGCACACACTAATACTACAACTGTAATGAAAATCTATACTCTGCGGTGTCATAAGTTATATTCATCGAAAAAGAAAAGTAAAATATTCGGTACTTGGTGGCGAATTGAGCGCCAAATTGTTTATCTGGGTCGAAGAGATTGTGATTGTGAGGTTGGAACGTTTTCAGAAGCTAGAGAAGGCGAAGTCCTAGTCGAGTTCGTGTGGGGTGTGCGTCAAGGATTGCTTCTAATCTGCGTAGTCTTTGTCTGTTTGTTGCAACATTGGTAAATGAATTTATGAATGCCCGTCCCAAGGATTAGAAGGGATAGCAAAGATCTTTATGCAGCCGAGTCCTTCCTTCGAATGGCATCATTTGACTTTGTCTCATTTCAACTGCACGCTGGGTTCTATTTCTATGTACATAACAGAAGCATGTACGGTTCGCAGGTCACTATGTATGACCCCGACCCTGGGTCTACCTAAAGCATCCTTATCCTAAGTACATTTTCATACACAGCCACAATCTGTGTATCTTTATGCACTCTCTCGGCGGAGTTCAAAAATTCCTTTTTCTGATCGAATTCTAAGAAATTTCACATTTCAAGGGCGGCGTGCCGGGTTTTCTTATTTTTTTTTTTTCGCTTCGCATTCCATTTTCTTCATATACTCCACCGTCGCCGTCACATTGCAAGTGTGTAAGGAGATGCATGTTCCTTTCAGGTACCCTATACTGTTCACATTTTTGTAAGGCTTCTGTTTTTGTTGTTGGGGTTTTTGGTTTGGTTTGCGCGTTTTTCCTGTTTTCCTTTGTTTAGGCTGGGCCTCTTGAAATCTTCGCTGTAGATTTTTCACTGGAACTGCAGCCTGATGCGCATGTATGCGCAATAGAGTCTCCCTTGTGTATATCCACAGAGAAAGTGTTATATCTAAAAAGGGACCTGTTTGCTTACAAAAATACATGCCCCTCCATATATACCCACATGGAGATATTTGTTAAGTACTTGAATGGAATGTGGAGTCGACACTGCCGATGCAGGGAAAACGAATTCATTCATAAAAATTTATCTGTTTTTCGATAAGAGCTCAACAGAGATTATTAATACAAATTAAAGTGTGAGAACGGACCTCTTCTTAACATGGTTTGTTTATATCCCTATTTCACAGTCATTCATCGAGATAAAGAAATGCGCGGTATACCACTGGGTAGGCACGTTGGACCAGTTTTGGTTTTATTTCCAAGAATGGGTCTTAAGTTCGAACGCTTGTAATCGGTTCTTGCGATGGCGCAGAGATTACAGATATTAGGACCTATTTAGATGGTAATTCTATTCTTTTTGTGAAGGACATCATTTTCTAACACATGAAAATCAAATCGATTCGAGCGTGACAATAGTTTCGAAACAATCACTAGAGCGCGCAACTCTTGGATGGTATTCCAAGTCACTATCGTCCTCAACTGGACCATGGCATTCCTTAAATGATCCTACTGACTACGAACAATTCTTGGTACTAATGATCGAGAACTAAAGTGTTAATGATCCTTTTCAATTTATGAATCTATTGGTAAACTAAACACTCACTCGGATGTTGTCGCACTCACTTTCGAGGGAAAATCTTTGCTTCTTTAACATTCAACATTCGTCACCTCGATTTTAATGGTTTTTGATAAGGGTTTGAGAAGAGGGATGGAAATGCCAATTCCGCAACAGAATTCCAACAGTTTCAACTGCAATCAACCAATTTCGAATATATTTTACATATTAACGAAATTAATTTGTAAACCAAATAGACATTTTCTGGAGTTGCGAAAATTTCTCCAGTAGCCAAATTATTAAGAGTCAAAGTTGAAATATTGGGGAGTGGGGATATCAGCCAGACGCTTATAGTTCTGTTTATCAGTGCTGATACATAAACGTCAGTTCGCTTGTTGGATTTGATCAATTCAGAAGACTTACCAGGGTTGTTTGGGCTGGAACAAATTCAAACACAATGCTTCGTTTTCAGAATCTGAGTTGCGAGACTGTTTTTGACAGCTTGAATTGATTTGTTTATTCATTTTGGAGGCATGCTGTCGAGTTCGGGAAGTGCAATTGGTAAGGACACAGCCAAAAATTGGCAGCGCGCTGAGGCTCATCCTGTTGCCGTTTCACCAGCAAGAGCCCCTTATTATAAATATGTTTTGAATCCTTCTGTTACCTTGCCGCATTGTGGTAATCTCCTTGTTGATAGTACACCGCAAACTTAATAATGGTGCTCACTTATCGTTTTGCAACATAAATCTCAACAAGTATACATGCAATCCTCACACAGTTTCCTGATTGGTGCACCAACTGAAGTTCAAAGGGATTACCTCGGGTCCTCGGTATTTTTGCGAACCACAGGTAGAATGTATACGGATATATAACCAATTCATTCAGGATTAACTCCGGACAAATCACAAGACCACAAAAGTTATTCTTTCACCAAAAAAAAATTCCAACACCAATACAACGCTAGTTTGGAATACACCTGATATGATGTTAAGATCCTAACTTCTCGCACACAAAAGATTTCTCAAGGTTTTTTTTTTTTTTTCTATTTCACTTTTGCCCCACATATCGAATCTCCATCATCTCACAAAAGGATCAAAGGCAATATTTTCTATTTTTTTCGTTACCCTCTTGAATACCTAATAAATTTCAATTCATGAACTCCCAGGCTAGAATGGAATTTCAAAATTGTCTGAGAAAAAAAAAAAAAAAAAATCCTTCAGCCTAATGAAGCCACCTAAATTGTCGAGTCCGTCTAGAAGTAGGCAATTTCGTATCACACCAGAGACAAGGATCATATAACCGAGTAAATAGGAAAACAAACCGAAAGGAAAACATAAATAAATACGTTTCACATGTCGTCATCTTTCAAATGGTCATATGGTGATGGGAAGAAATTTCGGTTTGTCTCGCAAGGACATTTCATTTCACTGATCGTAAAGAATTTGTTTACAGGGTAATTTTCAAAAATTAAGTGTTCACAATTGAAGCAGATATTGGCCGAGGTGAAGATGTATTGATGATGCAACTCAAATTGAAACATGATACCAAGTAAACTATTTATTCGATTAGGCAGGGTTCAAGTTAAACCCGTTACCAGAGAGTCATGTTGTTATTTGGTTAGGTATTTTTTATTTTTTTATATAGTGGGGTTCGCTAAGTAATGCGGTTGATGGAGCTATTTTTTTTTGAGAACGATGCGTGGTACTTATAATTGTTTTGTAAACACTGCGTATATGTGGTAACACTTTGGTGGTCTGTGGTACATGTGTAAACATTGAAAGTGTCTGCATAGTGCAGGTCCTATTATACATATATTTAGACATGAAACCCGGACTTTCAAAATTCTAATTTACTAAGCCTGACAGCTGGCTGACGTGATCGTGTCTGAAGCTTAGTACGCTGTTCGAGCTAAACTAAATTTTATCTGGTCTCCAACTAAAGTCGTAGCTACATTTTGACATAGAGAGAGCTGTGGATAAATGTGACAAAAAACAGCTGTTCTTGCAAAATAATTTGCTTCAAAAATTCAACTCTTTCTGGTTTCATCCATTTCCAGTTCTATGTACTCCTCGTCGAGGTATTTATTCAAAAAACTCATCTATGCTTACTTCTCCCATTCTTCGCAATACAAAAACGCAGAAAAAAACAAGAGAACACAACGATTTGTCACAATTTAGCTTGGGAAAATGTCCCGACCCATTAAATGGGCGCGCTAAATCTTGACAGATACATGAAGTACATTCTGAAACAAAAGTTTGATTATTTATCTCGAGCAGCGTACCACTCAGCTAAATGGGTTCGCTAAAATTAAGCTGAGCTAAATTTTGGAGAGAATTTTGTATGGCAGCGAAAATTTAGCTCGAGCAGCGTACTAAGCTTGAGTCAGAATTGGCCTAGATCATATTTTTGAAACTAACGAGTGGACCATTGCACATCCCTGTTTTTCGAAACGCCAACAGTTTTTCTTAAATCAGATAACGTGTTCAAGTATTTAAATTGTTCTTGTCAGGTTTTTCTGGGACCCGAAGAGTCCAGTGACAACTAAAATAAATTCAAGAAAAATAGTTTCTTCGAGGGAAGCAGGCATGTAATATTTATTTACATTAAATTTGTGTCATTATTTGCTGATATTAAATAGTTCATCTTTCGTATTTAGGGGTCAGACGTTGCCGTCGTTTTGGGTCTGCCTACTTCTAAAGGAACTTATAAGATATTTAGCAAATTATCACTGAAATAGTCCGGGAACAGAACTCGTGCAGAGTTTGGCAAAACTATGATCCGCAAATGTCAAAAAATTCAAATTCTCACGTTATATTGATGTTTCTGAATTCACCTTAAATGCTGTCGATCCAACGAGCGATTTGTCAAATCGGTTTGACATTCATTTCTATTTCGACTGTCATTTGTCAGATCAATTCATTGATTAAAATGACTTATCTGTGTTTAACGAACAGTTTTTACTCTTTTTTTATTTTATTTTGTATTTGTATGTAACAAAGTGTTGGCGACAATGCAACCAACGTCTGTCTGTCAGAAAATAATTGGGTTTGAGTAGAAACAAATTAAGAAAATGTCAAATTGAGGGACGAATATATATATTTTCATAAAGGTATGCGAACACTTTCTGATAAACGTCTTACAAAAAGTGAGGAAAATAATTTTATCAGATAAACTAAGAGAAAAAGAAACAGAAGAAGTTCAGATAACTTCATTTGGAGCTTAAATAATTAAAAGCCAGTCGTCGTAATCTTGCACCATTCTAGAGAAACAATTTTTAAAAAACAGAACATGCGGGAAATTAATCTGTCATTTGTTTCATCTTCTATCTTCTTCTATATGTATGTAATTCCTTCGAAGTGAAACTCGATGACGTTATTCATGATGCTGATTTTCATGATTCTTTTTTTTTTTGCGGGCAAAACAGAGTTGCCGGGTCCAGCTGTTATTTCATAAAAATCTGTTTTAAAATCGGCGACACTCGGTGTGACAGACAACTGTGTACAATATAACCTAAAGAAACACACCTGTTTAACCTATATTGTTTAACTGGGGTGTTTTTTTAGGTTGTTTGTCGCACCGAATATCGCCGATTTTAAAAAAGATATATAGGTTTAACTGGTGTGTTTCTTTAAAGAAGATTAAAAGTCAGTTCAATGGATGCATAAGAATTGCATCGAAGCGAAATCTATATAAAAGTTTTACGTATAAAGTCCTCGAAGTGTTTGTTAAAGTTTAATTTACTCTACAAAATATGCAAACTATTTGATGGGATTAATTTAAAAGATTTTATCATTTCGTAAGTCAAAATTCCGAGTGAAGAAAATTACGAAGACAAAAATTGGGCGCAGATCGGTTTTTCTATATTCTATCATTTCTTTCAATTTGTCTTCGTGTACTGTTTCGTAGCAAAGCTTTAACAATTTGGCGTGTGAAGATAAAGAAGGCGTAATGACAGCCCAACAAATTCGGTATGGCATAGGTTCTTAAAAATGATTTAAACAGGGATGTCATTTGAAATACCGCTGCCTTTTGTAGCTTTCATGCGACATTTAGCAAGAAGAAGCCGAGGTGGGTCAAATATCGTGGTCCCATCAAACAAATCACAAGAATATACTTTTCGGGCAGACTCGCAAGATAATGCCTATTGACATGAACTTGTATAGGTTAATGGAAGGCAATATAAGACGAATTGAGACCAAACTTACGACCTCTTGGATTGCCTCTTACGATATTGATAGAAACTGGGCCTACTTTTAACGTAGGTATAAGTCTAACTTTTGTATCAAGGGTTTATCCTGGGTAGGGGTCGACTGACAGAGGTGGTCATAATGCTCTGGTATGCAGTAGTGGTTAAAGTGATTTGCTTGTAGTGAAAGAGCAGTAGGTAATCTCCCAGAGATCTTCGATGTCAATGCTTGGGCTTCACTGATGACGTTCACATTTGTTGCATGCACTTTCGATGTAATTTTAAAAATAACGTGGACAAACTGAAGTTTCAAATGCATTTAAGTCCATTCTCTGCCACATCACATTCGAGTCCCAGTCCACATCTACTACCTCTGAATGTAATTGTCCTCAATGCGATTCATTTGTTCGTTATCCTCTGTTAACCCCCCACAAATGACACTTTAATAATGCGCGCTCAATCGACCATTTGTCCTTTTTTTGCATTCCCTTCGAACAGAAAAATATGTCCTGTAACACGACTAATTGCCCTCTGGTGCCATATGTGAGTGAGTGGGTTGTTGTTCGGTATTTTAGATAAGAACAAAACAAAAAAAAAAAAACTCCTCTACCCATAAACACTCTTCGAAAGGTCCTGTTGCGTGACAGCAGGAAAATATTCTGCATATGCCCAACAAATGTCAACCTTTTGAATGTTTCAACACCTCCGGTTGTTTGAAATTCCGTTGCATATTGGTCACATACCAGAACACACACCACACATATTTATTATTTTTTATAGCGTAGGAGTTGTAATGTCCCGAACTATAATTTTCACCCCAATTTCATTAAACTCTACCCTTAGATCCTTCATTTGTTTTTATATATTCTTTGCTTTATTTTATTTGTTTTTAATTTATTTTGTTTTGTTTTGTTTCTTTTTCAGTTTTTTTTAAAGACATTTCCTAAGTTTGATTTTACATAGTTCATTAGTCGGTCTTCGAGAGAAAAATACTTGCAGGACGACTAAACGGCTATAAAGCCGGTCAATTATGGACTATTTTCGGAGGTAAGTTTTTTGTTTTATTTAACTTTGTCCTTTACACTTTTATTTATTCCCATGAGTGGACATCAGTCGAATCCTTGCTGTTATTTTCGTTTTCATTTTTTTCCAAGATTCTAATCAAATTTAACTGTCCTAACGTTCTGGGTGAGTTGTGTTCTTCTTGGTCTGATGCAATTTAGAGATAATCCTTGTTTGCCTGCGATGACATTTGCTGTGTTTGTGTGTGTGCTCCAAAAGAGGAGCGCGCGTCATCAACAGGAAGTCAAAAAGTCACAGATGGCAGCGTATAGTGTTGGTTTTGCGGTCACCAATTGTCTTGGAATGGGAACGTCCTTTTTGTTGTTCTAATTCGATAGTCATGTCCTAGTTTAATTTCGTGACCATTCAGTTGCAGTTTTCCGCTGGGTTTGTCGAGTGGAACGAGTGTCATTAAGTTGCGAGTTTAATTAAATTGCCCATGTAATGAAGGGGGAAGGGGACATTTTGCCGATTTCAAGCATGGAAGGATGAGAAGTAGTATTGGTAGGGTTTCTCTTTTCTCTGTTTTTACTATCCCTTGTAACATAATTGCGCCTTGCTAATTAAGGAGTTTAAATTCTCTAGTCTCGACTGAATTTGAGAAAGCTTCGAAAAATTGCAAAATTGTTGTGAAAGCATTAGTTTGAGGAGTTCGCGAATTTTTTCAAACAGCATTATCCATTTTGACCTACAATCAATTCAAAGTATAGTTTTAAATGATTATTAGTATAAAGTTCGTTTTCTGCTACATAATTGTAGATAGTTAATCATGATCCGATGTTTGCTTGAGTTGATATCGATTCACAATGGAGTTCGAAACAGTGTGAAATGTATCATTTATGTTTTGAAACTTTAGTCGCTGCAGTAGTGTGTACTAAAATTCAGTCTCTATTTGAAGAAAACCAAACGATTAGGACAAAATACAAAATGGACTATCACGACTACAATTTAGGTAACGAACAGTAAGAGGATCACACGTTGGTGTCTCTAAATTACTTGCCTCCGATTTAATCGAATTTATATTTATATACCCCTACTTCCCTCCATCGTTTCCCATCGCAATTTGTTTCTTGAGAAACTGCATCCCCCCGCTTTCCCATTCCGGTTTATCGCATTTTTTACTTCTGCTCTTCTGCATTCATCAAAGTGAAGTGCATTTCGATGTGTTTCTATTAGCATACACACTTCGCATTCAATAAAAAGAAAGAAAAGAAAAACCGTCTCCGTCTAATATTACGCATTTTGCAAATTAGGTTATTTGATACTTCCTCCGTATTCGCACTACCCTTGTCTAAACAATTTTTTTTTTTTTTTGTTACAATTTCAGTAAATCACAAATCAAAAATGACAACAGTAGCAATGATTCAACCAACAATAACAACAAGAGCAATAGGAAGAGAACCGTGGATTATAATGAACCATCAACTTCAACATCCGGTAAAAGGCCGAAGACAAAAATCAACGTAGGCCTCAATGCGAATAGTGATGATGATGTGGCAATACAGTGGTTCTCGTCGTCATCCTGTTCGTCGGTATCTAGTCATCAGTCGTCGAAAAGGAAGCGACGTTCATCCACAGGCTCTGATGAGAAGGTAAGTTGAATTTGTTGTATACTTATGGCGCCGTACTAATAATACCGTATTCACACCCAGCCGAAAACTGGGTTGTCGCGAAAACACTCGAAAACTTCATCGACAACGAGTTGTTTGAAGTCGTTTTCCACGAAAACAAAACGAAAATCGTTGGGTTGCTCAAACAAACACACCTTTTGCAATTTTCAGCAAATTCTGCTCGGTGTGAATAGGTTATACAAAATTTTAGTCTCGACTTCAAATTGACGGAAGCTCACAATTACGTAATTTGTAGGGAAAATACACCCACTGTGAACTACTAAAATTTGTTCTAAAACTTAAAATGTTTATTGGAAAGGCCAAAATTGGAAAAGGGAACATTTTGTGGGTTTGTTTGACGTGGGCCCTAGTGCGCACTGGTTTAACCCGTATAAGTTCGATATAGCACTGAACTCGCCCTAGTACTGAAAACCTGTGTTTGACATGACTAGGGCGCCCTAGTTGTGCCCTGAACTGACCCCAGTTAATTTGTCGGGGCGAGAATTAAGTGCTGAGTTGCGCTGTCATTTCGCTTGCTGTCATTCACTTGTTTATCATGATAAAGGTAAATACAAATAAATTTGGTATTAAAAAGAATTGAGTTCACTAATTTTTAACAATAAACAAAAAATAGTTTTGTACTTCGTTCACTAAAAAAGAAATATTTTTCAATGTCAAAAACGGACAGACTTCAGGGCAACATATTTTGCGTTCGATATAGTAGCCGAGTTTTCAGGGTTCTGCATCGTTTTTAACAGGTGTGAAAATCAGCTGACACTTCTCAGTGCGCACTAGTGGGCACAAGTGCTAGACACGTCATACAAAACGAAATTTTAAGGTTACTGAAACACAGCCAGTTATTAAAACTTGCTCGTATTCTAATATCTATTGTAAGTTGGTCTTTCTCGTTCACAAAGCTTTTAAATTCACGTCGAACATTGCTCCATGATAAAGTGTTGATATTTTAAATCGTTTTCTAATTGTTTTGTTGGATTGAGAAGATGTTACCGAGTTGTAATGCAGCGTTTGGTCGCAAAAACGTTAAAAGGAGTAAAACTGAATTTTTCCGACACTTTTCTAGCTATCTATCCGGAGGGTTTCCCTCTCCTGTGCTGAAACTTTTTTCTAGCGTTAAAAATGGACCGCTAACAATACCTTACAAAAAATGTAGTAACTGCTCAATCTTCGAAACTGACCTGAGTTGGAAAACAAATTTGGTTTAGAAATGGTGATATATTAAGCACGTGAAAGCGCAGAGTTATTGAGTTCCGTTTTCGCCGTACGACCATCAAAATTCCTTAGTGATGGCTTGAGAATGCTACATGAAAGACCCCACATCAACTTAATCGGGAAACTTAAACTGTTCAAAACGCACTTTGTTTCTGTCGAAGCTTTGAAAATCTTACGAAGGTGCAAACGAAGTGATCTTCACGGTCACCAAATTAGCGATCGGTAATGTGGATAATGTTATTGTAGGCGCAGTGGCTTAGTGGTTAGTGTGTTGAACTACTAAGCTAGGGGTCCCAGGTTCGAATCCCGCAAAAAAACCCAAATTCCAACTTAGGGTTTTTTCCACTGCGCCACCTCTCGCGATCGTCTGACAAACATCCGAGAGTATAACTGTCCTTAGAGCTTCTAAATTAGCCGTTTGGAATCGGCATAAAATTGTAGATCCCTTCCATTCGTTCCAAAAATGAAACTCACACAAAACGAAGGGTTGTGAGAAGGTAGGCTTTGGGTCTTGCTTCAACTTTGTCTTTGACTTCAACTTAGAAGAGCAAAAACTTAACACGGCCATAAATTTCGAGGTGATCACTGATCGCTGAACTACTTAGCCAAGTCTTTAACCTTTTCTAACCTAACGATCGTCAGTAGATCCATAACACGCTCTTAATAAAGTCTACCAATGATCAATGCCCTCTAAGATACCCGCTTTGTTCCATACTACGACACGACGCCTTAAAAAGCGTTACAAAATAATGTAAACACATGTCCTGATCCACATTCAACGGTTTCCTAGTTCCGTCTTGCTTTCAAACAAAAAAAAATTATATAAAACGGTACCAACTCATCTGAACATGATTTCCATATCCATCCTTGCGAACACCTCCTCGGGCCAAATGTTGTTTCGATGAATATGTAATGAGGTAGAAACAGGATATCAACGAACCAAATGGGATGCACATCGCAAATGTTCTCCTGAATCTGTAATTTATCATTCGAAGGATATTCTTCTCCTGTATACCTATTCTAATTAGTGTCCCACCAACAAAAGAAACTTTAACGACAATTCTTTTGTGTTATCATGATGGAGTATCAGTGTATCTGGGTAGAAAAAGTTCGACAGCAACAGAAAATTCACTAAGCAATCCCCTTTGTGGAAAACCCTGCCGCTGTCCCGTTAAGGAGAAAACGGCCAAACCGTAAACCAACCCTTAAGGTGTTCAGGCATGCGCAACAGCCATCGCGATGCACATTCCTTTACCATCGGTCTCTTTAATTTTTCACCTTTAAGGACATAGAGTAAAAGTACCACGTAACGTACTCGTACCTATGCCTACAGATGAAGAAGAAGAAGAAGAAGAAGAAGAAGCACATACAAACCCCCTTCAATTCGGAAAAGACATCTGCGTTGCCACCACCACGATGAAAAAAGAAAAAGGTTCCGACTTGCTGTTGGGGTTGCCTTATTTGTCGTTTGGATATGTACATTTTTTTTTTCCTCTTTTGGACACATGCCTCTTTAGCACTGCCCTTCGCCTGGGCTTATTGCAACGACATCTATTTTTTTTTTTAACAATAATCAATGGTTGTTGGTTGAATAAATTCAAACACGTCTTGGGTGGACTTTTATTTTTCTTTTCCCGAAGAAATTAGGGGAAGAATTTACTTAGGGGTGCGTGCCACCACTGAGCGTCGCGTCGTCGGCAGATGATACTTTTTCTTATGCAATTGTGCGAGGGGCGATTTTCAATGTGTACGTGTATGCGATTGTATAGTTTTCCAGGTGATGTTATTTAATTTTGAATTACTTCACGATTACGACTACCTGATCCTTTTCTACGATGATGTCTTACCAATCACGACGATCATCGCGTACCTTATCTGTGATCGACGAGACGATCTATATTTGCGAATATATCTTGCGATCCTTTCGTGTTATTGCAATTTAATCAGGCGTCGGAATTTATTGCACAAAACATATAAAAAAAAAGACGAAGGGGATCGATGTAGTTCACGCACAAAAGGGTTAATCATATATTATTGTGTTGCCTTGGTATTTTTCTTTTCTGTGTGTAAGATTTATGAGAACACGGATTTACGAGTATGGTATTTGTGTGGGAACTTTTTTTAAGGATCATCTTTAACTAACTTTTCTGGTTTTTTGAAAAGTTTTTCTTTGTCATGGGAGGCAATTAAAATTTGGCCGCAATTGCAGTTTTGTGTTGGCAATTATCAGGCAGTAAAAATTAACAAATTGAGTTGTTAAATGTTGGCTGTCAATGAGGATGTTTCTAGGGAATTGAAATGATCAAGTAACTACTGGTATAGCGTGTTTGTTGGAGGTAATGCGTAATAAAGTGATTGGGGAAATTGTGTTTGAACGGTTTTTAAGTCACCGGCATTGTGTTGCGTTATTTTTATGAAGCGATCGGTGGGTTTATTCTGTAAACTCGTTAAATGAAATCAATGATCAATGGAGGTATTATGAAGACGCGTGGCTTTGTTGCTTTAAAAGTGCCTATCACTTGTGGCTATATGTTTTACAACCACTTTACAGAACAACCGGGAACCGATCCGAGCACCGAGTGACATTGAGCTAATGAACTGACTTGATCATTGATCGCTTTTTTTCAATCAGTATGGCAGGGCTCCACTCAAATAAGGAACATTTAGAAAATGCAACATAAATCTCTACCTTTTACATATTGTCGATATTGTGAAAAGTTTAGGAAAAGAGGTGAGTGATCAATTTAAAAAGTGCCCTAATGGGTGATCTTGTTTATGAATGCAAAGAATCTAATAAAATATCGTGCGAATTGTTCAAAATAAAATAAATCTCTCAATCGTAGTTTTTATCGACAATCAGTGGAGAGTAATGATCGTCTGTATTACTCCATTTTGATCAATATGTTACCTAAACATTTGTTTGAGGTCATTTTATGCTGATCAGTGATTGGGATTGGGAGATCTTTTGATAGCTAAACGACGATAACAAAAAAAGCTGGTTGATCAATTGTTTTCTTGTGTTCAATTATCAAAACATCTTCCAGCTTCATTTACCACTAAAATGATATTTTTTGTTATCAATCAATTAGTGTTCGGTCCGAATCTTCATGTTTTTTATTGATCAATCTGTGATCTTTTCGAATGTTGATCATGTGCTTGTTGAAAGCGAGATGCGTTTTTTTAATTTGACAAGGTGGAGGGACCGTTTCAAAGAACTAAGTTTAGTTTTAAGATTAATCGCGATCGCTGACATGTTTTGAATTCATGTTGTCAAAAAGTGACGATCGTTTTGATCAATTGAGTATTGTCTCGTAAAAGTGATCAATCAGAGATTTTCGGTTTTGAACGATGGATATTTGAAAAGTCACCATATTTGTACGTGTCCTTTGATCGTATAAATTGGGAGATGTTTAAATCGTTTTATCCACAACATTGAGGATATATTTCAAGAAAAGAAATAGCTTTGATTTTTGTATTGCAACTGTAACATTATCAGTCGACCTCTTCTAACCCGCGTGGCTGGCAACACAATTTTTGTTTGAATTTCCTGCCAATTGTTTTATTTTCTAAGAACGACTTTAACTTCCTAGCTACGAGTCCTTCTTAATTCACCAAGAAATTGCAATTACCTGGACATAAATCCATACAGACTCCGAAAACTGTCATCTGCCACCCCTCAAGTCACAGGAGGAGTTCCCTTTTCATAGCATTTGCTCTGATTTAGAGACGTAACAAATAAAAGAGTCATATGCGCATTTAAGATTTATTTATCATGACGACATCCTTCAATACAAGAAAAGATCTCAAGCAACAATAACCGTGGACATAACGCAATGGCCATCGATAGTCCAGTCATACACACAGCATCCTTGATTACGATTATTATTATTGATGCCGATAAAAATTGGGCAAAAACAGTTTCCAGACCTAACAATACTCCTCAGGGGTTATAAAACAAAAATCCTATATATGTATTAACTTGCAAACTTCTTCAACTGCACGTAGGACTTATAGACCCTTGGGTCGATCTTTTCACTAGGTAATTTTGTGATTTATTGCAGATTTGCCGTTTTAACTACCTGAGAAGCAAAAGGTTTCTCTTGTTCTTCATCTCTCTCTTACGCACTCTGGAACTGAAATCTAGGTAAACGAGAAATAAGGATAACTATCGTCTGGAGGGGTAGTAAGCTGCGCGAAGAAAAGGAAAACACAAATCCAAGAAAAGAATCCCTGCTGATCCAGATTTTCACAGATCTTGTGCTAGTGTCAGACAAGTCAGACGTTATTTCAGTTATTTAAACTGGGGAATATTTTATTTTTTTTTCAAAAAGGATACCGCTGATTCCTTGACGGTTATAAGTGCGAACTAAAGTTTCTATCGTGTGTGTTTGTTAGTCGGCGAGAAGGAAAGTACTCGAAATCAAGTGAAATAAACTAAATTCAGACCGATAAAACGGATATCGTCGCAATACGGTTATTTTTTGAAAAACTGGTTTCCCACAGTGTGTGTTTGTGGCTGACATGAAATACATTCTTAAAAGGAAATTCACCGAAATGGTACGGAACTATATTGAGTAGATTGTGAGCATTTTGGGAATAAGTGAAATGACTTGAACAATTTTCGCGAGGATGTTTAAACATTTTCTCCTAAAAGCAGCCTTCAGTTTTATTTTCGGTGGTCGTTCAATATGGAAAACGTAAGAGCACACCGGCATTCGAAAACCACTGGTGAATAACGTGCTTAAAATAGTTTGTCGGTTAAGTTTGTGTAAGTTACCGGCATTGGGGTTGTATCCAAGAGCATGCGGAATATTAACCTCGCTCTAAGAGTAGGTACCTGATATATGCAGTACCTACCTGCCTTTCGATAAAATTCGTGATCACGCCAAACGTATTTTTCTTCGGATTAACATAAAATATTGCGACCTAGAATAGAACCTTCTGGAACCCCTTTTGAAAGTTTCTGAAAACATTAAATTCGGTCCAAAACAAGTCTTTCAAATCGAGTTTGGCTGAAGAGTACATTTAAAAAGCACTGGTGGGAAATTTGCAAAAATTATGTGCCTAATTCCATAATTCATATAGAGATTGTCTTCGAGGAAAACCATATTACGCTCCATGTGTTTTTACTGGAAGGAACCATACCAGCGGGTATAAAATAGAACCTTATGGTAACCCCTCTCTAGTTAACACTTTTGGCCTCATTATGTGCAAAGAACCCGACTGTAGGTTTGTTCTTTATTTTTGTATACCTAGTTTTGTCCGCGGATTGGTTTTCACTTTCTACCTGAATGGCCCTGCAATTCCCTGTTTCACAATCGATTTCTTACTTCAGAAACATGAAGAATAAACCACAGGTACAGAAAACCGTTGCAATTTTGACGGAAAAACATGTGAAAGCGATCGCTTAGGTCAATTCCATCTGTGAAGCAAACATTTCAACGACTTCTTTATCAATACCTGTTGTCTTTGAGTTTTCTCTAAACCAACCAATAGACAATAAAACAAATAAGTATACCTTGATGCGCAACTTAAACTATGTTCGAGCAACATTGAGTACGCCAAAAACTAGTACAAACAAATATGTAGCTCAGTGTCCCATATTCAAATTTGATCAGAAGTATAAAAATATTTTTAACAAATACTTTCTCATCAATCCAGCTGGATAGATCGATCCAAGCTGAATACAATCAGTAATGAGTAGAATTGAAAAAAACCTCATCCCTAGTTTTAAACAACAAAAATGCCCGACTTACTTTACTAATTTCCGAGTTCCAAACCGCTTCACTTTAAAATTGTTCAAACAAAATCTCTCTTGACCGAATTTATGTATAAAAAAAAATGTAACTGTAGATTTATCATTTTGCTTTTCTCTATTTTTAGGACCCCGAACTGGGTCTTGAGGGCCCGTCCGCCAAACGCCAGTTTATATCCTCCTGCTATCCACAAAACAGTGACCCTTCAAGCTCCATCGCGTCGTCAGTGTACCCGTCTCCAGTCGATGAGCTCGTCAATGAAATCGATACCCGCAGTTCGGACTGTGCGCCGCCAAGCTACAATCTACCCATCCCCGACAGTCCAAACAGCATCGATGATGTCATTGTTCCAGAATCCGCATCGTTCACATCATTCGAATCGGTTTCCGAATCATCGTCAATTCATTCGGACAGTGAATGCAATCAAACGGTTACGGAGAAGTCGCAGCCCAAAATCAAATCCTTCGACGATTACGTGACGATGTACGACTGCATGACACCCGTGGAACCACCCGAGCCGCGAATGTGCCCACTGCCCGCTCTGTCATGGGCCAATGCAATCGATGTGTGGAATCTCATGTGTAAAAAAGACGAACAGGCGTCATTCCTCCGTGATTCAACAATGCTAGACAATCATCCGGGTTTGCAACCGCGCATGCGGGCGATCCTTCTCGATTGGCTGATCGAAGTGTGCGAAGTGTATAAATTACACCGTGAAACGTATTACCTAGCTGTCGACTATTTGGATCGGTATTTGAGCACACAGAAGAGAGTACAAAAGACTCACCTCCAGCTGATCGGGATAACATGCCTGTTTATTGCGGCAAAAGTCGAGGAAATTTATCCGCCAAAAATTGCTGAATTCGCCTACGTGACCGATGGCGCATGCCAAGAAGAGGACATTCTTCAGCATGAGATTATATTGCTGCAGGCTTTAGACTGGAGCATTAGTCCTGTGACTGCGATGGGATGGCTGGGTGTCTATATGCAATTGAATACTAGCAATCGAACGCCAGCGTCACTAGCGGCTAGGGGAACCGACACCAACAAGAAGGAAGACGTTGATGATGCGTTTATCTACCCGCAATTCTCTGGACTGCAATTCGTTCAGACGGCACAGCTTTTGGATTTGTGTTCGCTGGATGTGTGCATTGGAAATTATCCTTATTCGGTAATAGCAGCTGCTGCAATAAGTCACACATTTAACAGGTTGGTTGAGAGTTTAGGATGGCTGTCGAGTTGAAAGTCTTATATACGATTTTGTTTGTTGTTTATTGTAGAGAAACAGCTCTGAGAGTATCCGGTCTGGATTGGGGAACGATACAGCCCTGCGCCCGTTGGATGGAGTCATTTTTCCAGGTTATCAGCGAAGAGTCGGAGCATTTGTATTTATTGGAGCAACGGGAGCAAGTGTCGTCGAAATGCGGAATGTTCCATTGGTGTCCGAATATTGTCACAGACGACTCGCACATCATTCAAACGCACACCACTTCGATGGCCATGTTTGTAAGTATTTTTAAATTAAATTCCAGTGCAGCGCACATAGGCAAATGTAAAAATAATTGGTTGCGCACACTTCGTTAACATCGAAGCCATAAGCGCACAAAACGCAATGCGATTCGACATTTTATAAAATGACAAGCGCATGCCGTTACAGCAAAGTCCATCTTCCTGGATTAAAACTTCTCGATATTTAACCCTCTCTAACGCATTTATTTATCTATTTCTCCCAACTAGGATCGTGCCTACCTCATTAGTGAACAACAATCAGTGATTGAAAAGACAATTAAAACTGAAGCCTCGCCTGCCACGGGCCTTAAGTGTCCCGACGGTCTCCTAACTCCACCAGCGTCAAGTCGAAAACCCCTCGACGATGAAGATGACCGGCATCGAGTCCAGATGACATCGTTAACATCGGCGCAAAAAGAGAATATAGAAAATGTGCCCAACATAAACCTACAAAAGACTTAATACTTCATAAACAAGCAACAAACTGTTAAGTATATAAATATTTATTCTTAGTCACTAAATTACTTTTAGCTAAATAATATTGTTTTTACAAAATCTAAAAAAAAAAAAAAAAATCTTCAATAATCTGTAAATTTAATTAATCTAATTTTAACAGAAAAACACAACAATTTTCCAAGAAATAATATTTATGTTGTTTTTTTTTTTTACATACGCATAGATGTTCTATACATACTACTGAAAGAAATTCCACTTCGTTTATTTCTAAAACACTAATACTTAGTTTTGATTTTCGTTATTAAGTTTTTCGCAATATATATTGACTTAGTATTTAAATTATTTATATAAATATACAAAGAAAAAAAAAAAAAAAACAACAAGAAACATTATGAACAAACGTATTACAAAGAACATCTATCAATAGTCTGTATAATATGAAGTGATATTGCTAATTGTAGAGGATAGTCGTGCTGGGTAATAAAGTGAATTTAGAGTCTATCTAAGTCTGGGTTTTTTTTTCTTCTCCAGATCGCAAAATTCAGCCAAGTTGTTTGTCGCATGTAATCCCTTGTTGACAACGAGTATTTAGATTCTTGAAAGGATTTGTCACCAGTTGCCAGAATAATTTTATTAGCAATATCGCTTCATAGAAATTATGGTCTAAACAAGTTAAATATGTATTAAACAACATTTAAGAACTGTACAGAGAAGCCTAGCAAACATTAGAAAAATTGACTCAATACATTTAAACAAATATTCCTAAGCTTAGTTTATTTTTTATGGGTTCGAAATGATATTCAAGGTGCAGACTGCAAACAATGCTGTTCTTTTCTTTTAATGAAACTTCCTAAGTTTTCAAAAGTGGTTGCTAATATGCATGTGAATTTTAAGTTTACAGCCGCACGCTTTCTGTAAATCGTATACCCGCCCAAGTCTGGGGTCGAATCGTCTTGAAAGTGGACTTCTTCGAGCATTGATGATTGGGGACGTTGCTATACCTGCTGCTTCAAAAACCAACTGGATGTGCTGCCATTTATTTAACAATGGACTGCATTTCGGCGCATGCGAATATGTACGTTCTCGTTCTTTATTAATCTGCTTTGCATGGTTTTCTAAGCTTTTTTCACTAACAGTTTTAGTATTAAGATCACGGTTAATTAATATGATCAACTGTCTATGAATTACAACATTACGAACAAAATGAAGTATTTGGCTAATCGAACTCAACTTTTTCCTTAAAAACCTACCTCTAACGATTAAATGGATGGCATGTCGGTGGCATGTCCTTGATCGAATTAAACTGTAGTTCAGGTGTCTCACAAATGAGATATTTGGATACAAAATGGCCAAATGTCTCCACACATTGACATTCAGTGAATCGGTTTCCGTTGGTTTTCGCTTTTGGGGCAAATCATGTATGACTCTAAATTTAAATAAACTCGCTTAACTAAGTTGATCTTTGGGCAGTCTATCTAATTTGGTCGTCAAAAGATTACACTATTTGAGTTTTACGTTTGTGCTTCTTAAAGAAGTGAACAATTTTGACCAAATTGCATAGGCCCATTTTGTTTGACAAGCAAACGGCTAATAAACCGTGATATTTTATTCAATATAATGATCTATTAGAACAACAAGTTCTCGACAATGAAATCCATCAATCTCGCCAATATTGACACCATATTCCATTTTAAAGACCGACTTTGGATTCTTTTTGTCATCGTGACACTCATTGCACAATCTGTCATTAAGAAAGCGCATCAAACTTGGGAAATTCAGTCACTAAAGATGTTTTTTTTAAGTCAGTCAACCGAACTCTACAAATTCATAGGTATATCTTAGATCCCCTTTCCCACTAACCGAAACTAAACTCTACAGTGATTAGGGACAACTAACGTATTAATATCAAAGTACATATGAAATTTGTAAAGAAGGAACCAAGTAGAAAGCGCATCAAACTTGGGAAATTCAGTCTCTCAAGTCAGTCAACCGAACTCTACAAATTCATAGGTATATCTTAGATCCCCTATTCCACTAACCGAAACTAAACTCTACAGTGATCAGGGACAACTAACGTATTAATATCAAAGTACATATGAAATTTGTAAAGAAGGAACCAAGTAGAAAGCACATCAAGCTTGTGAAATTCAGTCTCTAAAGATGTTTTTTTTAAGTCAGTCAACCGAACTCTACAAATTCATAGGTATATCTTAGATCCCCTATTCCACTAACCGAAACTAAACTCTACAGTGATCAGGGACAACTAACGTATTAATATCAAAGTACATATGAAATTTGTAAAGAAGGAACCAAGTAGAAAGCACATCAAGCTTGTGAAATTCAGTCTCTAAAGATGTTTTTTTTAAGTCAGTCAACCGAACTCTACAAATTCATAGGTATATCTTAGATCCCCTATCCCACTAACCGAAACTAAACTCTACAGTGATTAGGGACAACTAACGTATTAATATCAAAGTACATATGAAATTTGTAAAGAAGGAACCAAACAAACAAAACTCCTTGAACTAGGACATCAATTGATTGTGAGTCTAAGCATCTTTGCCTTTTTTTGACTATAGGAAGTTGAGCATTTAGGCATCTGAAATCTGAACGGCAAGGGCCCATGACACGAAACTGTAGATAAGCTCACCTTCGGCCTTGGAAATGTAATGCATTCGTATGCTTGCAGTGTTGTGTTCTAGGACCCCGGCTAGCTTATCCATGGACATTTCATCCACCTTAGAATTGTGCCTAGGTGCAAGCATTAAAGGACAAAGTTGGAGCGATGGATTTATTTTCTCCTAATATTTATTTGATGCGCAGTAACATTCGTAAAGCACCACCAGCAT
Organism: Cheilosia grossa; assembly: GCA_963082955.1. Lineage (NCBI taxonomy): Eukaryota > Metazoa > Arthropoda > Insecta > Diptera > Syrphidae > Cheilosia > Cheilosia grossa. The sequence goes on along the minus strand of OY720148.1, from coordinate 6,063,596 downwards.
CAACAGATACAAACACTGGTTTTCCAAAGTTTCTAGTTTGAAGCCAATAACTCTTTAGTTTCTTTGCACGTTTCTTAATTCGATATCGATACCTTTTACATCTCCCACTAACAACTCTAACTCCGATTTGAACTATCTAAGCGTACTAATGTTTAACTAATGCACTGGTATGCATGGCATCCGTTTATTTATCGTTGAAAGCATTTGCAGCTCCATTACATGAACAAAAATATATTAGGTAGTCGCATTTGCAATTAACAATCACAGCAGTACTGCATGGCCTAAAAAATTCAGTAAAACTCATAAACACAAAATTGAGCACGTTAGTAAAAATTTCAGGACTTAGTCACAAATCGACAAATTTGTTCTTTAATTTCTATATAAGTTGTATATTGTTTTATGTTACAGGAAAAAAAAACTGCCATTATTTTCGTCGAGTAAAAGTTATGCTACACAATTTATTCAGACTTGTATAATATTTATTAACATGTAGCGACCATTTGTAAAAAATAAAAATCCTAACTAAAAATTATTTGCATACGTTTGCAAAACGTATACAATCCAAATGTATTATATGAAAATGTAAGCCCAGTTTGACAGTAAACACAGACATTATTTTAGGTAATATCGCAACCGATTATCCGATTTGTAATATTTCTGTTTAAAATCTTGGAAAAAATCTTTAAAATAAAATTTCCAAAATTACGCTTAGCACTAATATAGAAATATATATAAAAATGCATATATTTATTAATAAGGGCACACATTTATATATAGATCCCCTTAAATTGGAATGGGAAAACAATAATTTTAATCTAAGATCATCGTAGTTATAGCTAGATTGGTAAGTTTTTCGTTACAATAAATTGTTAAAAAAGTCTGTTCTAAGGCTGCTACCAACAAACGCATTTATAATGAAATTTTGAGTTTGTCGGTAAAACCAACACACACATCGATGGGTGTTGATGCATATATACATATTTGAAAGAGATACTGAGATTAAAATAACAGGCTTGGGGTGTTTATATATATTTTTAAATGTTTGGGTTTTACAATATTTGGAATTTTTGTTTCATTTCTCTTTTGTTTAAACTAATTAAAATAGTATGTACTATAGAAAATCTAAATATAATTAAATTGAATAATATTCTTTATGTTTTAAATGTATGGTAGATCCTCTAACCCATATTAATAGTAAATTAGATAATTACCTTGTTTGTAATAAAAATTACAGTATATTAAAAATCGGACATTTGTCGTTTTTTCTTACATCAGTTTAAGTCTACGGTTTAAATCAGGGGGAAGTTTACATATATGTAGTGAACAGAGCACGATCTCAAAGTCACAGCTGAAGTTCTTCAACTCTTACATGTGAGATCGATTGGGTAAAGCAAAACTCGGACTCAGTTTCAAAATGCGATCTTGAGTAGATGCATTAATAGGAGACATGCAGTCACTTAACTGTCAGATAAGGGCAGAAGTTTTTGTTGTTTTTCTTAGCTCGATGACCGCGGGTGGCTGGTAAGAAGAAAGTGTCGCCATTGCAGATTATACAAAGCATAATAAATGTGCAGTACAAAGTTATGATAAGGATAGAAAATATATTCTTGAACGACGTAGCTGGTGTATTCATCTGCATAAAAATATAATTATGATATTGCAAGAAATCGTATTGCCGAAAGCACGTACAATCAGCCGCCACATGCCGATTCCCTATCAGCACTCAAAAGCAACCTTCAACTTTAAGAATACATCTTATAAACAACAAATTGCTTTTCCCTAACCAAGCATTGACTCATTTTTAAGATGTGGTTCGGCGTAGTGATGTGCCTGTAGAGATTTCTGTATATTTCGAGAAGAATGTTGTTAAAATGAGGTACGAAGTGCGCACTGATTTGCTTGTGGTTTAAATCAAGTCATTTAAGCGGCTCAATTTAAGCTCGACCAACCAACTAGGCACACGATTTTGAATCGGAAAAGGAATTTCCACTAATCACTTTCACAGTCTCATCTTTTAGTGTACCTGGGAATTGGAAATGTTCATAGCTCATGCTCGAACCAGCATTGAGGACGCATCACCTTTCGCCTTCCAGCTATCCAACTGGGCAGCATGCCTTCCAGTTGAAGAGCTCTTGAGCTCATTGTCCATAAACACCGCTCCAGTTCTCACTTCTCAGCCCAACTCAACTCAGTCACCGCGCACCGCATTGTACAAAACGCCAAGAGAGCCAACATTAATTTCCTTATTTCAAGGCCTTCTCTACAACTGGTGACCCACCGCCACTCACCGCGCCAAAATAGGAGGTTTCCACCCCACAAACATGTATGGACTTTAAAACGCCAACAAAAGCTTCTTTACACATAGCAAATTTTTGCTTGCATCGAACGCCTCAGTTCGGTGTGTAACCCTCTCGCGATTAGACGTTTTTTTCCGAGTGCTTCCCGTTAACAGTGAAAAATTCTTATACTGCTTTATAGAAACGCGTTTTGCAAATTTGCTCAATAAACACAGTTCATGGATTTAGTCGAAGAAATTCCAACAGATAAAAAATAAAACACCAACTGAAGGATAATAATAAGGAAAAAGTGATATTGAGAAGAAAAAAAAAAATCTCTATACACTACACCACCAGTACCACCCTTAATTTGCTCTCTTCGATTTGGTTGAAGGACGACGAGAAAGGGTGTCCCTGTCCGTGTCTGTTTCTCTCGCTCGCGTTTTGTGCAGAAAATAATAAGTCTCCAAGAATTTTTGGGGTAAGTGCAATAATTCCGCATGTGTGCGTTTTGAGTGTGTGTGAGTGGAACTGTGAGAGAGAAAGCTTTGCCACCTTCTGGTGCGAGAGCGCGCGTGAGCGGAAAAATTTTCATTTTCGGATTACGTGGTGCATACTTTTTGCTGCTGGCAAATTGTTTTTTTTTTTTTCTTGATCGGTCCTCGTCCAGATGAGAATTAAAAAGGAGTAAGAAAATAAAGGATTTGTAAAAAATCGCCGCCTTGAGTTAGTAGGTTCGAACACTATTTGCTTTTTTTTTTTTTTAATGAAAGGAAGCAGAGATTTGGCATGCAGGAGAGCAGCAAGATTTTGTATTGTCTTTTGGCGAATTGCCAAGTTTTGAAAGGATTTTCAACCCTTAAAACATAAGTAAAGATGAGAAAATAGTGAATACACTCATACAAGGACATTAGCCGGCCGTCTTATCCTTCGGCTCCCCCCGGGCGCCCATCTGAATCCTGCCGCAAAATGCATGTAACATACTTTAGAGTACAACGAATGCCAATTGAATCGGTTTTTTCTTCTTGTTTTAATGAGCGTCCTGAGCATGTGTGTGTGCGATTGTTTGTGTGTGTTAGTGTGTGTATGCGGGAAAGGTTAAGAACATTTTGATTCATTACGAATGATGATGAAACTCGTTCGTCCTTTGAAGGATGTTAATCCTCTTGCTGGAAGAAGACTACGACTACGAAGAAGCAGAAGGGTGTTTCAACTTGTAATGTTTTTTCTACTCATTTCGGAGAGTGAAGAAAAATACGAATTAAGGAGGATGTTGGAATTTTCTTACGTTTTTTTTTTAATCCCTCCGGGGAGCGCTGTAGTATTGCAGTTCCAATTGAGGGGATTTTAGCAAAGATTCGAGTGTGTTTTAATCTGTCAAAAGTCGTGTACATGTGGGGATTGCTGAGATTTTACACAATACTGAATGGGATTTCTTAGAAGACAAATGAAGAGATGGAATCGTGTTCGCTTGAGATGATAATAAGTTTAATTATTGAAGGATGTCATCGAGTCGGGGGGGTTTAGAGAAAATGCGTGTTGGAGTGAATTTGCCCCGTTGACTGTTTAAATGAAGTTGGTCCTTCGAACTTAATATTTATACAAAATTAGGGCAGAAAATGCTGCACCAGCATGGGCTGTATCGACAAATTTTGGATATCAATGATGTGATTGATTTAGCCTGGGACAAGAGCATCTTGAGAGCTTTGGTTTTTCAAAATAATTGCACCTTTGAGGCATGAAAAGTATGTCTCTTGAACCCGTAAATTGTAACCACATTTAGTGGATTTACAGAGGCGAGTGGTTTAATGAAACGGAATATTGGTCCTTCGAGTCGAGGTGCAACAAAAATCAGTTAATGCGACCTCCTTTCTGACGAATGCCTGCGTCGTTGGTGGTGGAAGCGGCTATGCGTATAATTCCAGGAAGTTTAAGAAAGACTGGAAAACCAAACCAGCTTTAAGTAACATTCCTCAAATCTTGCGTGCAAAATTACTTACCACTTTTTGTAAGCCACAGGTTAGGATAGGTTAGGTTTGAGGGGCAGTTTGCATTACATGGAATTACACCCAGAAGCCATTGAGGCCCATATTGATTATTCTTGTAAGCCATACCGAATTCGATTTCGCTTTAAATACTCAATATCTGTATAAATAGCCAGTTATTTGCTTTGGCTTTTGAAAAATCCCGAATCTTCTATTCCGGTCTCAACATTTTTCCACTGGTCAGCTGCCAAAACACCAACCACTGCAAAATGGACACAGATATGGTAGCAGATAATTGACTAAAAAAACTCAAATTTGACGAATCTTAAGTTACAACCCATTCCAAAAAGAAACCAGAAATATTGATGCAGTACCTACTTAAAAAAAAAATAATGTCCATCTAACAGACTAGTTTAGTTAATTAAATATGTATACTGAGTGTCATCATTGACACCTCGACGAAACAAAGACACCTAGCTAAAGGATTGGGGACGTTCAAGCATGTAGTTTGGTAAGTCTGACAGCTGTCCAACTTGAAGCAGATCAATTTTGATTGCCTTGGATCAGTCATATGAACAGCTGCTTCAGTTGACGTTTATGGAGAGTAGATAATATACACACCCAGAAACTAGTCGATGCATTCGCACCGAACACCAACTAATTTTCGTTTGACGTTTCTATCAGCTGTGAGACTCTAGTACAGATACTTCTGCGTAAGCGCTGCTTTGGTTACAAATTTCGGTTTCATTAATTAACAGGTAAAATTAATTCAGAGCATTTAAAAATAATTAAGTGTGGAAAATGATTTTAAGATGTGAGTTGTGACATTTGTTCGGTCAGCTGATCTGCTGAATTTGCTGAATATTCCAAAAGGTGTGTTTGTTTCAACAACCCAAAGATCGGAAGCCGTTTCCGTGGAAAACGACTTTAAACGACTCGTTTTGACAACTGAAATATGTATGGGAAAACTTCTGTTTTCGATGAAGTTTTCGATTGCTTTCGTTCGATGTGAATATGGTATAAGCCGAGAAATCTATGCAAGAAATTCGTGACTAAGAACTAAGTTGACATTTCGCATATGTCTTGTACCCTACAAAATATTTAGTGTGAAAGTTAAAAGTGACTTATAAGTAGGGCCAATTGGACACAATTCTCAAATTTGTATTCATAAAATTGTAATACCTTTTTCGGAAAGCATATCCGACCAGTCTTGGGGAGCTTTACAACACAACAGATGGCCATTTATTCAAATCTGACTCAATCATCTGAGTTTCAGTGTTTTGCTTTAAAAATTGATTTCTTCGAAATCGAAAAACTTTCGAAATCAACATTAAAGGCAGGAAATCAAGTCCAGCGCAATTAATTGTATATACCAATGAATAAAATGACACCAAAAAACTTTGTAGTTCCCAAATACTTTGTGGACAAAATTGTGCTCGACTGAGTCGCACTAAACGTTCTCATTCATTGCAAGTTTGATTTAACAGCAGTCCTTCCACTGAGTTGGTAATAAAAACCTTTTGATGCTCGGAGAGTAACATATAAAATGGCACAAGATTGAAGTTTTAGAGAAAACTTATTTCCCAAACCTTTGTAAAATTATGAAAACACTTATCGCAAGATCCATTTTCTGTCAACCTCTGGTATAGATTTTTGGTTTGAAGGAGCCTAATTCCATTTAGAAGCCAAATTCAACCAAAGCACAACCTAAATCATTTTTATTCCCCATCATTTTTATTTCACATCAACTTAGATTAAGTTTCCTGTGAGTTTAAAATTTAAGAAAAGACTTTAGGTGGTAAAAGTGTTCCTGGGAAATACAGAGATACACATTTTGTCATTAGTACATATTGCAGAGTGCTGCAACTTAGTTTCTAGTAAATCTGACTAAAAAGTATTTATTTATATCGGAAAGGGTAAAAGGCTCCCTCTAATTGTTGCACCCCTTAAACAAGCTATTTGGTTATAATGAAAACCCCCCTTAGACCTGCATTTCGCTTTCGTAAAGTGCGGTGCTCTAATGTGATATTTTCTTCTTTTCACAAATGGTTTGGAACTTAGTTCATGGTTTTATCGATTGGTGTCCGAACTCTTCAATGTAAAATTGTTGTTTAACAAAAACAACTACTTGATCCTCGATTAAAGTGAAACTACCACACAGAAAGACACTGCAATAATTCGGATATAAGCAAAATTGAACTGCAAGCCAAAATCCAGGACGAAATGCACCCACTTTCGAATCAATTATATTTCCCTCGAGTCTATTTGACATCAAAGGCCAGAGAGCAGCAACCTTCTAACAAAATCAATCTATGTCTTAACCCATTTGCAAAATAATTTCCACAAACCGCATCCAACTTCACCTTCGAGCGGCAATTGGTTTGGCAAAATTTCATTATCCTGGTGATCAGAATACATCAATTCCCAGTTAGTCGAAACTTTCAAAAACATTCTCATCATATACATCCCCCCTTTGCCCCAAAGCCAATCGACACAATTATTATTTTTATTCTCTCTATACTCTATAGAATTGTAATGCTTATTTTACTAGGCAGACACCATCAAATAAATGTCCTTGTGTCGGTGTATAAGTTCCACTGAGAGAACAGCATATTTTTGGAGAGTTTGTCTGAAGAAACGACGACGACGACGATGTGCGCGCGCCTCGATGGTATCCTGCAAAAAAGGCAAGCGTATTGTATATACGACGAGAGATTGGGTGATTTACGATTGAGGATATACTCTTCCCTCTTAACATTAGCTTCAATTTATCCTTGATAGTCTTGCATTATTTCTGGTAGTCTTCCCATTGATGAGCTATTAGGGATAAAAATCTGAAGAATTTTGGAAAATTTTCCTGTTTCGCCTGTTTCAACCATATTATATAGAAAGGATGTCCTAAAATATTTTTCATTGACCTAGAAAGAGGATACATAGGCCACCACTCGTATACAGGATATTGTAGTCGCAAAACTTTATGTGTACACATCTACAAATGCACAAAATGCAATTTTATGCCTTTCTACAATTGCACGAGGGGAGATGTATATTTTATATGTGCGCCTTGACGGAACAGTATACGGGAAATGTTATTATGTGTGTACAGCACTATTGTATAATAGCAGTCCATCACTCACAGGAAATCATCCTTGCATGGTGTGTTTTTAGTTTTTTTGTTTTCCTTATTTTTGTTGCCTTTTGTTTGTGCCTGTTTTTGGTCAGGTTTGTGGGTGCGGGCTGCCTGGGAAAAGGGTTCATTTGGAGTTGAAAAGACGTGTAAGTGGGTTCGACTGTTCACGCATTGGTGGGGGTGTCGTTGTTCGTACAGCAGAAGAGCCCTCTGAAGGCCTTATAACTGCTAAACAGACTTGAATTTGAATTTAAACAATGAAAAGTTGGGATAATATACCAAATATAGTGGGAGGATTTAAAATTTTTAAGTGGTAGGTATAAGTAAGTGGCAAATAAAATAAGTAAAAAGTCCTACGACCGACTAATAAAAAAAAAAAAAATTATAACCGACAAATTCAAATTCAATGACAGTTCTTCCCATGAAAACAAATATCCAATGCATTCCTATGCAGTATTCTTTCTTTACTTTCCTTTAATGCCTTCAGGCTTAGTTAGCAGCTTGAGCTAAGGTCTATAATAGTTGCTCCCCAATTGTTTCTCCTAACATTTGCTAAAATCCTACCTTAATTTTGACAAAGCGCCGAACTAGTAACAAATATAAGTCTTCATCTTAAATTTACGAAAGCTTCCGATAGCGGAATTTGTATGGAAAATTTAGCCACTGTGAACTACTAAAATTTAGAGCCGGAACTAAAAATGTTTATCGCTATGACGCTTACGAAGACGAAGTACGCTTTGTAAATATAAGTGGCACGATTCACAGAAAACTGCTGTTCTTTGAAAGAACCTCCTTAAAAAATTTAATTCTTTCTTTATACAACTATTTCCGATTCTAGGTACTTCTCGTTTAGGTAATAATTAAAAAAAAGTTCATCCCTGATTTGATAAGAAATAGCCTGATAAAAGGTGCCGACATTATAAATGGGCACGCTAAATTTTGACAGATGAAAAATACATAAAGTACATTCTGAAATAAAATTTTGAGCTGCGCGTGCCACTCGGCTATATGCTGCACGGTCACACATTCCTAACACGGAACATTAAATGGATGCTAAATACCAAAAAGCCGTTTGACTGAAAGGGACAGCGGTACCTAAGACGCAAAAAAACCTGACACGTATTTAGGTCGGCCATCTTGTTAACGTGGTAGGAATTATTGGAAAGCTCCGCATGTTGATATTTTTACAGCGATGGCTGGCGAAATTCCGCGTTCCTATAAAGCAATATGGCTTCCGGATGCGATGTACCGACAGTTATTTATTTATTTCGAATAACTGATTGATGAATTGTTGGTTTAATTTACTGAAACTAATTACCACTTTCATTTCAGAAAGAAATAAGAAATGTTTTCAAATAATTGCAGAAATGTTGGTGGCCGGAACATGTGTTTATTACCGTTTTACGTATCTATAATTATGGTTAGAACATCCATGACACTTTAGGCGTCTGATTTGTTATCTCATTCTTGCGCCTTTAATAGAATTGACTGCGGGTAAACGGATCTCTCTGTCCCGTCTCGTGCATAAATGCGCGTTAATGGTTCAAATGGAGTTAAATTTTGGATCGAACTTTTTATGGGAGCTAAAATTTAGCTCGACTAACGTACTAAGGTTGATCCAAAAACAGGCATAGTTGCGGAAAATTTAAGCCCACCATTAGGCGCAAACTTGTAGTGCTTGGTGCAACACTATGTAAAGGATCTTTCATTAAGGACTTGACAATTTCTTTTTTAAATAAAATGCAAATTACTTGAGATATTTCAAAAAACATTTGTGAATGGGATTCGACTTCGTTCATGTGTCCACCATTGAAACGTATAAAGCGGTACGTTGAACACCATTCTCAATGATTCGGCCGCTATTTCTCTTTCAATTTTGGCTCTGAGCTCCTCTAACTTCTTTGGCTTGATGGCATAGACCAACGATTTGATGTAGCCCAATAAAAAAAAAGTCAGAAGGCGTTAGGTCACACGATCTCGACGAACAGTAGACGGGTCCATTTCTCGAGAAAGCACGTTCACCAAACTGAGACTACAATAACTTGATTGCTGCACCCGTTGTGCAGTGGCTTGTGGCACAGTCTTGTTGCACCAAACAGTGAGTTTTTGCGGAAGAAGTACTGTTTCATGAAGCACATGAGGGTTGTCACCTGTCCAGTAACGTATATTTTGCTTATGGACGAAGCCGTTTAACCAAATTTGCGCTCCATCGCTGAAGTTTGAAAGTTGGCGTTAGGCCCGTTTGCTGATACTACTCATAGCGATTTAAGTTCCACTTAAAATCCTATGTGACAGTTTATGACAAAGAAAAAGTAGCCCATAAGGTATTTAAGAAGAACTTAAATCGCTATGAGTAGTATCAGCAAACGGGCCTTAAAGTTGCGACCACCGACTCGGAATTTCGGTAGTAAATTTTAATTCTTTGTAAATGTTTGGCCATCGTGTACTTCACCATGGTGAAAATGTTGATTTAACTGAATATTTTGACATTGGGGACGTTCAAGCAGTCTGACTAGATGTATCTCGGTTTTGATTGGCTGAAATCATTCATATGAGCAGCTGTTTCAGTTGACGTTTATGGAGGGGTAGCCGACGAATCTGGTCAAGAAATTCGTGACTAAGTATTAAGTTGACAGTTCGCATATATGTGGCTGACGTAGGAAAAGTGACGTTCCCGACCAATCTTGTTTTTGCGTTCGGGTTACATCTTATCCAGGCCAATCTAGTCGACTTAAGAAAACAAGATTCTTGAATGTGCCCATTGACAGTTCGGTAATTGGTTTAAGGGTGCGTTCACACTGAAAATTGGAAGTTGTCAAGTCGCTAATGAAAGACCCTTTATAAGAATACTCTCAAAACATGAGGGCGCGTAGGTATAAAACAGAATAATAGTATAAACAGTTCATCATCAGGGGTAAGCTTCAAGAGAACGTTGGATCAAACGTGTCTGTCGAGTCGTTGTCTACATATCTGTTTTTCACGACCCGCTTATTGAGTCAAAGATCCTCAAAAATCTCTATGACTTTCTGACACCCTTTTCAAACGAAACACCAACAATCTTATCGTCGCTTCCAAAAAAGATCCTGCGTCCACAAATGGAAGAACTTCGCCAGCCTCCTGTAGGTTTATAGCTGCCCTAAGATACATGCGTAAATAAATTAAATTCCTGATTGGAAAAGTAACACCCCCTCCTGCCGGTTAATAAACCCTATTTCCAGAATACAGTTCCATTAAATTAAAATTAAGCCCCGCAATGTGTTTGTCAGCACACAACGCTTCCCCTATCGGATCGGTTAAATGGCCGCGCTATCAATTTCAGATGCACTCGTTCATACATCTACTGCGCCATGTTACATCGGTTGTATTACGCTGGCCAGCCAAAAACATAAACGCCAGGCAACACAACAACGCCCCCCGAGTACAAATCAAATAATTAATGCGAACCGAGCGTATCTCGGTGCGAATTTTAAATTTTAAATCATAGTTGTTAAAAAAATATTGTCATTACGATTGGGTTTACATTTTTTTTCGGCTTTTTTTATAAATTTGACTTCAAATGATGATGGCAATGTTGACATACACGAGAATATCATCCGTTTTGGGTGGCACACACGCACAACGGGCGTACAAAAAAATACCCAATATAAATTCACAGTCAGTTGGTTGGTTTTCAGTTCACTGGCGATGGCAATTTGCATACTCGATTTATGGGATTTGCACATCTCCTCACGGGTGTTATCAACGATACTTTACTTTAAATTAAGAGATTACACCTACAATGGTGAGTTGTGTATTTACAATTCACCTCTAGCGTTGCTGAACAGTTTTGCTGGGTAAACTGATTACAAATGGAGGGTTTTTGTTTTTTAAATTGGTTTAAATTGCTAAATAAACATAACAGGTACTTTAATTAATGCTGTTAAATTCAAATAAATGCAGTTAGTGGGAATGGGTGAGGTGGGTTACCAAGTTTGAACTCTCCACAAAGTGCCTCTGTAGAAGAGCAATTATTTTTCTATTAGATTGGCAAACTAGTCAAAGCGGTCAACACTCAACAGACGGTCTTAATGAAATCGCGTTTAAATTGCCGGCTGTTGAATGTGTATGCGTGTTGACATTTTAAGAATAAACAACAAATCGCACGAACATTGGCAATCAAGCAAGACAATTTGCTGTGCGATCACGATGGAAAATGTTTTCATTAAATCACGGAGTATAGCTATGAATAGCAAAATGTCAGTTATTATGTCAACCTTATGGCAATTGATGACATCATTTATTTAATGACCTATAAGTGGCATATAAAGCCTTAACGGTGGTAATGATTGGGATTGGCCTAGAGCTGTGATATACGAATTAATCTTCGGCAGGGAAGCTGATAAAATGCCAGGATTGCAGGTTGTTTCTGACGATAAGTCATGAGAACAAATTTGGCAATATTAATATTAATATTTGGAGGTACAGATCTTTAAAATGCAAGACGACACACACACAAGTTATGGTAATTGCCATGACACTGACTTATGGATAGATTGTGACATTAGGCCTGTTTTTTTTGAGCTTATATCAGCACGCAATTCCAGCAAATATTGCGAGTCTCGAAGTGCCAAGTTGTTGCGTGCGGAAAATCCTTCTCTACTTTGCTTTGCTGAGATCGAAGCTCAAAAAACACGCCTATTATTATGACATCCATCAGGAGACATGACTTCATGCTCATAGGCGCCGCATCTACGAGTAGGTCGAATAAAGCGCGATTCAGAAGGCTGGCTTTGGACTAGTTTTTCGAGCAGCTGGATATACCTACCTTGGCTAACCAAAATAAGCGCAAATAAGTATGCTGTCAAACTGGCTGTCACTGTAAAAAAGTATTGCCAATTTAAAAAAGAGCCCCCAAACCAAAGTTTTTATACATAGGGATTCCTGCGGACCTGTACTTTTTCAAATCGGACCTCATTCGGTATGTTGAGGGCATGAAAATCGATTTCCGTGAACTGTTAATGATTGAACCCTACATTTTAAAGATACATACACACAGAAATAATTATCACTTACTCATATTTTTAACTACTGTATTGAAAAAGTGGGCCACCAGAGAGACCAGATTATAAAATTTTAACAAAGCGGACCCATAATCTAGTACTGTATTTGAAATATTTAACAAAAAACAAATGTTTAAAATAATGAAGACGAACGAAAGAGATTGAAGCCACATTATTGCCCAAATTAGGACTTGAATCACATGATCTAGATCTGATAGGGAGAGTCTTTTTGCACACCAGGTATACGCATCCACTATCATGATGACTTACTCGTAGCTCTAAGAAGAACTGTTAAATGAAAGATTACGTTCGCCAAGTTTCTTCATGTGACAAATGGTTTTGTTTACCTTTCCATAAGGGGAATCCCTTTCTTACAGCAAAGCAAAGCACCGGGGTATTTATCGGCTTATTTTATAATACACATCCCTGTTACATTCAGCGTCGAAGTACTCACAGTCCCTTATTCAATGCCACTCCTGATATTAGTCTGGTCAAGACTGCAGTCTTGAAATGAACTCCAAGCTAGGAAGCTTTAGCTCGATATAAGTTTGGTCCTGCCTTGAAATGAGCTCCAATCTTGAAGGCTCAAGTAGGTTCTGTTAATCTCTGTCGATTTAGCTCCATATAAGTCTGGTCCAGACTGCAGTCTTGAAATGAGCTCCAATCTTGAAGGCTCAAGTAGGTTCTGTTAATCTCTGTCGATTTAGCTCGATTTTGCGCTGCTTTGCTTTATTTTTTTCATTTTATTGACTCACAGTCCGGGGTGGACCTAGGTTTCAACCAATACGTCCTTCCAGTTAGCGCGATCTTTGGCTAACTGCCTTCGTTTACGCACACCAAGTTGGTTGAGGACCGCATCCACTTGCGCAAGCCGCCGAAGGCGATTTCTTCCTCTACTGCGTTGTCCCTACGGGTAAGATGTGAAGACTCTTTGGGGCCTTAATGGGTTCCTTGACATTACGTTTATATTATTCCTCTAACCGCCTCCATTTATCCAAGAAAGGCTCGCATTTAAGGGCAGACATCTATTTGGGAAGAAGTATGATGATCGCTTCAAATTACTTCACCACTATAGGCAGTCTTTTCCACATTACAGACATTCCTTTCTAAATTCCTACTTTGCTAAAGATGGAGCTTACTGTCTGGCTTACAGTCTGGCTTACAGTCTGGCTTACAGTCGATCGCATCAGTATACCGCAGTTCAGCTGTCATGGAGTTCTTTCCCGCAATGCCTTATCTGTGTTTTAGATTGTGTTCCTTAAGTTGACTCTCTGGGGGTGTTGGTCGTGTTACCCAGGTTGAGCTCCTCTGATTGTAAGTTATTTTGCACTGATTACTTTCCGGGTCCAAATATTGAAAACTACGGTCCTGGAGGTTCTTGAACGTTTGGTAAACATCAGCTTGGTCGATATGCGTTAAATATTTTTTTAAAATAAAAGCCCAGTATTGAACTATGACGAAGATCTTGCATTAGTTAACCACGAACTTTGTAATAATAATTTTTGTTTGTAACTGCACTCAACTGATTTGCTTAAAAATTTCGAGTCACTGCTCTTTTTGAACTGCATTTGACCAGTTTTTTTGGATTACATTTTTTAAAACACAAACTAATTTACTTTTTCAGACACTTTTCAGTTTCTCTTTTTTCAACTGAACTTGAAGAGTTATGAACTTGTTTGGATTCACCGTTCTACTGTTTCTTTAACGGCCTAGCTTTCAAGTCTGTTAGTCACTTTTCTAACTTCTTTTTTCTTTCTTTTTTTAATTTATTAATGCTTAATATGTACAATGTTAGATAAATTACATTCAAATACAACAAGAAGACTAAGCATTGGCTGCCAGGGCTTTCGGCTAGGGGAAAGAATATAGTTATTGTATTATCAAGGCCGTGCAGGTTCCCCCTGCCTCGCCAACCCGCTAACCTAACCTATTATCAAGGCCGCACTTAAGCTAGGTCATCGGTTAGTGCGATTGTCAAATGGCTACACATAGTCCAAAATTAAAACCAAGCAGATCTAGTTTAATGTAATGCTGGACTTATACTTTACTTACAAAAGTTACTTAGTAATGGACGCTGAATCATCTCTCGATAGCGCAATCCATTCACCGTAACTGTTGATCCAACCTCTTTTTCGAAAAAGTAAGGTCCAATGACCCCGCCGGACCATAAACCGCACCAAACAGTCACACGTTGAGGATGGAGAGGCTTCTCAACAATAACTCTAGGGTTTTCCGAGCCCCAGATGCGACAATTTTGCTTGTTGACATAGCCACCGAGGTGGAAATGGGCCTCATCAGTCAAGATGATTTTTCGATGGAATTCCGGATCATTTTCATGCATTTCAAGGACCCAATCAGCAAAGACACGACGTTGTTGAAGCCTGTATCGTTCCATTTTTAGTAATGGCGTAGTTTCTACTTGTCAAATGTCAAAGAATAAAAGCTTCAAAAGTGACACCTACCGAAACAGCGGGTCATTCACAATAACACCTCTCATTGGAAAACCCTTTATATTGAAAAATTGAACCAAATTGAGGGAAGTTAATGGAGGTACCTGCTTTAATAAATAAGATGGCGCTGTTTGCTAAATATTAGGATAACAACTCTTACAAGGAGCAACCACTTTTTTCATTGACTTTTACCTCGAACATTTCTCAAGTCACAATTTTTTTTTGGAAAATTAAATTAAATGATTCAAATTAAAAATGGTTATTAGTGTGTCCGGCCCAAATAAGAAATGCATTTGCATTTTTCCATTAGAAAATATAAACATACAATATCGCCCACACCTCTTAAACTATTTCTTAAAATAAATCGCAGTCTAGAAACATAACCAACCACATCCTCTATTCCATTTCTAATTCCGGAAACAGAATAGGTATACGTAGTATAAATGACTTTTCAAGGATACACGTTTCCAGTTTCTCTATCTCACTCATCCTCTTGAGATTCAATTTCAATGTTGTATGCACTCCTTGCGCGCGCCGCGCCTCACCTCAAAAACTAATGAATTGTGGCCACGAAAACCGCACACAGTACAATTTGGAGTCGTCCCCATAGCACTATTATACAGAGTACCAGTAGTTGAGGCACAATACTCATACTCATAATAACTCTACACACATAATATTCGTGTGTACCTTTTGTTTTTGATGAAAATTTATATCTAGCGAATGTGAACTTTCCGCCAAATGGGGTTTCACACCATTTTCTGGTCCCCCACCCCGGAGTATTTTTTTTTTTTTGAATGCAAATCAAACCAGAACCGGGACACAGTACAGTGCGAGATGGTTATGAAGATAATGATATTCTACAGGTTCTCCATTCCCTGGTGCGGTACATTTATATTTTATTTCACTTCCTTTTGGGGTAGGATACGAAGTGTGTGAGTGTGTTTGTGTGAGGTGCCTAGTTTTATTTTAGCATGTGGAAATTTTTTTTCATTTAACTAGTGCAATTTAACTCTCTGGCTTTTTAACTCTCGCACACAGGAAGGACGAACGGAAAAATAAACGAGCAGAAGGAAAACCAAAAAAAAAAAAATACTAAAAGCAGATAGAAAAATAAAAACGAAGACTTCACACTCAAAACTGGTTCAAGGAGAGGATGTGCCAGTGCCATATATCAGTAGCACCACTACGAAACCACCACAACCACATATCCAACAGCATGAGGAAATGAATTCCAAAAATCCCACGAATATATCCTCGAGTATCTATAACAAAATAAGCAGCAACAAATTGCACCAACAAAATAACAATAATAATTGCATGCGTATATGTACGCGCATATCACTGTATCCTTCGAGTAGATAAATTAAAAACAACAAAAACTGCATAATATCCCCCCAAAGACTCCATTCTAGATCCTTTCGTGTGTTCGGTTGGTCGGCTCCAGAAAATGACTGCAATTTTAGCGGAATCTATTAAAGGCGAATTTATAAACTCACAACAGTACAGTCGGGCGGATTATCCCTTTTCTCGGCGTGTATAAGCGGGCAATACACATAGGCATCCATCCACCCATCCCGCCCTCATATATACACAAAGTCATCGCGCATCTGAGTGGATTTAAAAGAGGAATCTTGCGGCGCTTTCCCATTGCAAGTCAATAAAAAAAAAAAGGGAAAATTAAAAAAATTGTGCGACCTACAAGTGTTTTATATTCCTAGCGCTCCTTCCATCTGGTTCGCTGCCTCTGTCTCTATCCGAGTGCTTAGTGTTGAAATCCGGGTTTAAATTAAATTTGAAAATTTAAATAAAATTTGAAAATCTGTGTTAATCGCGGTGTGCCATGCGTGTGCAAATGCACATTCGTTTGGCCTGTTAAAAATCTACTCACGAGTGCGTAATTCAAAGTTTTGAGTGAAAATTTATATATTTAAAATTAAAATCAGATAAATAATATTTTCTGTGTTTGGTGTGTCCTTTTGCATTGCAATTTCCATCCATCAGCGAGCATCAGAACCACCTCGAACATCACATCGGCAGCAGCAGCAGCAGCAGCATTGGAGAGCAGCAACAATGGAGCAACACAAATTGCTTGGTGTTTTGACATTGTGCGTGGTGTTGTTTGCAATTAAAATGAATATGTTATTAGTCCTTGGCGAACAGGATGAGGATATTCCACATAATGAGTAAGTGCGGCATGTGTATCATATTTTCTTTTGAAATGTTCTTCCTTTTTCGATTGTGTAGTTGCAGAGTTTTTTTTTTTCGATTTATAAAAAAATGTCGGGGTTACGAAAAAAGGATAATCGAGTTTGGTTTTGTGTCAGCTCAAAGAAAAATATAATGAGTGTGGATTTAGCCGCAGACAAGTGCGAGTTAAATGGAAAAATAAACACTGATTCTTTTAGAAAAAGGTATGCGTCTTGGATGGGTCCCCTGCGGTTCACCAAGTAGTTACTTGAATGGGCGCAACCGATTTTTAAGATGGTTTAACAATGTATTATCTTCGAATTCACAAAATTTTTAAGCAACACGGGCTATCCCTTGTACTTGCTTCGAGCATAATCCCGGAGGTTGAGAATCGCGTGCTTTTACCAAATATTGCCTCGGAGTCGTACACTTATTTTGGTCAACAAGTCGATTCAATTTGTTTATTGCATACATCGCTTCACTTCGGAATATCATGTCGGATGTAACACCGGAAAAAAAAACAAGGATCTAATGCAGGGATAACTTTACTCAATATGCGACTAAGTCTGCTTATTTTATCAAACAGTCTTTTCTACTCTATCGAATTTAATGTCGCCCCGACAAGCGCAGGCAATCACCCTCTCATTTAATGAACAAATACATCTAAGGCAGTTCTCCTCAAAAACCTACAGCAACATAAAGGCCCCATAAAACTATTTCGTTTAAACAAACTTAATTGGCACACTAAAACTAAAACCGTAAATAATAACGCAATGACCCAACATCGTTCCAATGATTTTTCATTAGCGTAAGCCTATAAAATGAGAGTGCCAACAAAGGGGAGTCATTTTACAGTCCCCACCAGCCGTGCAATCCACAAAACACTTCCTCTGCAACGATTACAACAATAAACTTTCAAACGAAGAAAAACACACAAAAAAAAGAAGAACCATCAAAAGAAATGACTCATCAAAATCATTTACGT
Organism: Cheilosia grossa; assembly: GCA_963082955.1. Classification (NCBI taxonomy): domain Eukaryota; kingdom Metazoa; phylum Arthropoda; class Insecta; order Diptera; family Syrphidae; genus Cheilosia; species Cheilosia grossa. Next base: position 6,045,541 of record OY720148.1, on the reverse strand, counting down.
GTTTTTTTCTTTCTTTTCATTTCGTCATTGTCTCCATGGTCATAGTCGCAATTTTCAACAAAAGCGAACCACCATTAGAACAGTTAATCTATTTTTTTTTTTTTTTATACATTTCCCTCTTTTCGTACATCTACCTTTTGAGGAGTTTTGTCGTCGGTCGTCTTCTTCTTCTTCTACTACAATCATCTATTCTTAATGTGCAAAAGAAAAAAAACGCGCGTCATCGTAATCTTGATGAGTGTTGGCCAATTTTGAGAACTGATAGACGTCAAAAGTGATATGACAGTAAAGCGAAATGGTGTCAGAAATGGTTTTGTTGTATCAGGTGGAATTCGTCATAGCTGTGACATTAGGCATTGTTTAAATCGGACTCCCTACATACTGTACTAACTCACTTGTTCTTCTTGTATAGTGCGCATTTTGCACTAATTTTTACGCTCTACATTATTTAATTTCACAGAAACTTAATAAACTAATAGTTTCACAAGTGACACATTCGCAAATGTCAAAGTGACATATTTGCATCTTGCCACAGAATGAGTTCGCATGAACGCTGAGGATTTTGTCTTTAATACAACTTTCATCGGCATAATTTCAGAAAGAAATATGTGATTGACAAATTTGTAAGTGACACACATTTGTAAGTGACACACCATTAGAAATGTCAAAGTCGCATTTTATTGTGATCCCACTTCTATGCATTAAGAACAATGTGGACAAAAATGCGCAGCAAAATAAAATGCATAGCACTTCTTCTAGGGCAAGTTATTTCAAAAAATGCAGTCAATTGTCAAATTGACAAGTGAAACACTCAGAAACGTCAGTAAGATATTGTGTACCACTACTTTATCGCTTAGAACGTCTGCTTTTTCATTTATTTAAAGAAAAAAAAAAAAAATCAATTGACAAATTCACACTGAAACGTCAAAATGGGTTCTGCAGTTTTTAGCAAATCGAAAAACGGATTGTCATATTTACCGACACTGTTATTGCCACTAGATATGTATTATAACTAATAGCAGCCAACTTCACGAGGGGTAAATGTCAAAATTGTCTTTTGGTTCAATAAGAACCACTCAAATGTCATCTACCGCTTCGTAAGTCAACACTCAAAATAAGAATATTTTTGTTTTAGAAACACTTAAAGGCCAGTATGAAAATGAGGTTATGTAAATACTTTAATTTATCTGCAGCTTCGGGGATTCGGCATGAGATTGAGATCTCATTGTGTTCTTTGTAAGAATAGTGCCTGATGTGGTTGTATCCGCAAATTGATACCAAAGAGCTATTGCTTAAAGTGAAAAAGGCTTTTATTGCTAAAACAGTAGATATAAATTTACTAAGAACGCAGTTCCGCAAGGCAACTCCTCAAAGTGCAACCACCACGCCATCCCAAATATCTCTACTTCATCTGTCGCTCAGATCCAATTACTTTCCATATCTGTCATCTGTCTACAAAGTGTTACCGACTCCCTATCCGTCCCACAAGAAGCCCATTATTTTCCCGCGTTACCTTGGCAGCTTTGTTTTTTAGCACAGCACCACTGTTTCACTTCCGTTTTATTTCGCTCTCTCTGTCGCTCTCTGGGCCTGCTGCCTGCGCTTGGTTTTTATTTTTTCGTGTTAATGCATTTAATGAAAATGAAAGTAATTCCCACAATGGGGACACACAGTAATGAATCCTTTCTTCTATCCCAGCAGCGATATTATTCCATTTTCCCTGCGGGCCGAAATCTCATTTTCATTTCACCATTTTTCATTGTTAAATGCAAGAAGAAACAGCAAAAATAATGAAAACCAAGCGAAATGACAAAATGAGAGCAGTACAGTGACACGTTTCACGAATATTCATCAATACAGGACGACGAAGACCACTCCTGCTCCTACTCCTTGTGCAATACGGAACATGCACAGAAAAAAAAATATGTCTGACTCCCTCTACACCATTAGCAGGGCAACGAAATATACTCGTAATACAACGGGAATTCAAGTCGCTCTGCGATATTAAAAATAAAAAAATCGTTACTTTCCCGTATTTTACACAACTTTAAGCATTCGCTTTTGTCACGTTGTCCCCCCCCAAGATGCGCTCCACATTTCCAACCAACACGAAAATCATTTACAACGAGTAGAGGAGAAGAAAAACAAAAAAAAAAAACAACCTTCAACAACAAGAAAGAAAAATATCGAACTTCCAAGGAGAAAATAAGAGTTTCCTTATTTTTTACAATTCCAGCCACCTGCACCTGCAGAGAACGATCGACATTTCCACGTCACAGCCTCCCCACAAAGGCCCATCGCCGTCACCATCCCCAACCCTGGGCCGGTATACTTTGTTGCGCTGTTGTTCGACATTCTAAAAATTTTTATTTTTTTGTGTTCGCTTTCCGCTTGAATGATTTCTCGGGAGGGTTTTCATTTGCATTACGTGATGTTTGGTGAAATGAAAAATGCCAAACTTCTTTGTGACCTACTCCCGTTAGGCGATGGAAAGAGGTGCTGACAAAAATACGGCTGAATAAAAACACGAAAATTGCATACAAAAATATTGTAGCGGCAGTTGGGGAGACTGCACTGGGGGATGATGTAATAATGGGAACAAAGTTTGCTGTCTAAAAAAAAAATCATACAAATCTCTTAAAAAAAACTGTAGCGGAAAGTGCGTTGAGCTATTAGTTATTAGCTGTGTAATGGAAGTGGTGGGAGGGTTTCAGAATTTGGTTAAGCAATGGACTGCAAGTTTAGGGGTGGTACAAGAAGCAAATCAGGGGGATCAGTTGGAATCACTAACCTTAAATTCTTGGGCCTTAGGTTAGGTGGCAAATATCCGATACATTCGGAATAATTCACTTAGACCCAGATAAGTGATACCACAAACAGAGTCGGTTAAGTCCGCTACTCTTGGAATGATTTTGAATTCTTGATAAATTTTCGAATTTTACTGATATACGTTTCGGCAATATCTGCAAGTTTCTCGAAAAAGTACTCCCCTAGAGTTTGCTTTCTAATCGAGGTTAGCACCGGGAAGCTTTCTGCAAAAAATTGGACAGGCCTTAAGTTTTATTACTCCGCGTGCTATGTATCTAAATTTTAGCGGTATCTTTGCGTTTGTTGCCGGTTGACGTTATAACCGCTGAACGGATTTTGTATGAAACTTTTCTGAAATGTTCCGTGAGATTCCGAAAAGGTTTCAGGCTATGTCGTTTTTTTTCACACCTACTTTTTGGGAGCGTTTTCGACGAAAACTTACATATTTTTTCTGACTTTTCCTCCTTAAATCTGTCGCTCTAGTCTTTAATTCAAGGGTGATTAATTAAGTCGAAAGGGAGCAAAAAATATACAGAAAACTATGCCGTATATAATGGCCCCCCAGAAAAATCGTCTTACAAAATTACCCAAATCGCTCCAATCACCATTCAGATGACTTCCCATCTACCGCCCGCAATTTGTCTTCCGCCCATCCATGTTTATAGGATAATCCAATCGCCCAATCAACACCCACAGAATCCAATCACCTAGAATGGTATACACTCAAATTTAACCCCAATTTGGAATGCATCATTAAGCGCTCGTCGCAAACATGGCCTCCAGATGAGCATCAATTTGTTGGCTGTTCATTTTCTGGACACACAGAGCAAAAGGCAATTCCCATAAATATATCCTCCTCAAAACTCTCTGATATCCTTAAGACATTAAAATGATAGGCCCGCTATTATAACATACAGAATACAAGACAGCCATACAATAATCGCCGGCTGCTGTGCCTGATGTCTGTCTGTCTGTCTTTCGGCCAGCTTGTCAGTGTTAATTTCCATTTTTAATAAAAACAATTCACCCCTAATGCGTGTTGTATTTCGCGAGTCCAACTAAAAAAGACGGAAATGAGAAGAACAAAAAAAAAAAAAAAAAAACAGCTATGCGAAACAGGAACTTGCAAACGTAGAAATAATAAAACTTAATGCATTTTTATTGTCTACTTATGTTTGCTACCCCTCAGAGAGAAACAGACTCAGACTCCAACAGATTCGTTTCGGTTGATGGTCGGATTAAATAGAAACGCAGCCGGATGAGACGGACTAGAGACCAAGATGGGAAACTGCTGCTTCTCAATTTGTTGGCGAAATCCAAATGCAAAGTGACAAAATTCGTGGGATCCGCTCGCAAAGCGGTTAACAGGAAATCTCTGCGTCGTTGTCGTTGGCCTTGAGGAGGAAAAATCATGGTTGCTCTTGCACTCATGTGGAAAATTGTTTATACCCGAAGGGCTACCTCCTCAGAAATAGGATATACATAACAGATGAGGACTATTTGGATGGAATAGAGATTGCAGTCTGAACTAAGGAAGCGGAATCAAGACATCGAACTTGAGGTAGACTCGCGATGCGTGCGTCATTTTAACACAGTGATCTAGTTATTTTTTACTCAAAGGATGCAGCAAGTGAATTTTTGTCGAGGAGCGGGCTTTTTGTATTTGATTATTTGATTGATCCTCCGGCAAAAAGCAGAAAGTGAACTTCATCGTTAATCGATCATAGACACTCGAGTGATGAGGACTGGACCACCAACTATTGAATGCTTCAGAGGAGTTGACAACCGCAAGTCATTCACTGTTTGTTTTCTTAGAAAGTCTTACCATGCAACATTGGGTTCTTCTTCCCTACGAACATTTGGTTAACATCGTACCATGCGGTTGCTGTCCCATACTTGTTAAGTAGTAAAAAAAGAGACTTCACGTTCGAATTAAACTATTGAAATGTAATAGTAATGGGAAAGTATGCAGCCTTGTGGTATCCCACCTTCAAAATTTTCCGATTGTCTTCCTTTCCGGTCGAAGAAGTGACCTCCTTCAAATTGAATGGAACAACCATTCAGGTTGAGTTTAAGACCACTCGAAGCTGTTAGAAATATGAAAGGTGAGAAAGTGCCATCCTGTGGTATCCCACTTGTCTTCAGAATCTTCTCACTGTCTTCCTTTCTTGTCAAGGCATTGACCTTCTTTGAACTGCTTAATGAAACCACCATTCAGATCGAGTTTTAGACCACTCGAAGCTGTTAGAAATATGAAAGGTGAGAAAGTGCCATCCTGTGGTATCCCACTTGTCTTCAGAATCTTCTCACTGTCTTCCTTTCTTGTCAAGGCATTGACCTTCTTTGAACTGCTTAATGAAACCACCATTCAGATCGAGTTTTAGACCACTCGAAGCTGTTAGAAATATGAAAGGTGAGAAAGTGCCATCCTGTGGTATCCCACTTGTCTTCAGAATCTTCTCACTGTCTTCCTTTCTTGTCAAGGCATTGACCTTCTTTGAACTGCTTAATGAAACCACCATTCAGATCGAGTTTTAGACCACTCGAAGCTGTTAGAAATATGAAAGGTGAGAAAGTGCCATCCTGTGGTATCCCACTTGTCTTCAGAGATCTTCTCACTTCTTTTTTAGCTGAAGTAGTGACCTTCTGATGTTTTAATTGATGTGGTTTCTATCTTCTATCTTGGTTGGGAGATCTGTTACCATGTTCGTGTCGACCACGAAGAGGTTAAACATTTTAGCTCTGGCACCTATTCCAATTTTTCGATGCCCCTACAATATGCACAGAATTTGTTAGTCACCCTGTATTTGCACCAATTTATTTTTATTCTTTTTTTATAGTATAGTACAGCCAGGTAGAGTTTGGCGCCACCAGGCCATTGTTTTCAAAATAAAGTACAGAGAAAAATCCATTTTTTTTCCTGCGTCACCCTGTATTTAAAATGTTCAACCTTGTACACATCTAACAAGTAATTATAAGCAGTACTAGTGCATAAAGTAAATCAAATTTGTTCGACCAAATTCGAGATCAGTTGAATGATTTTAGTTTTGCTACACCCTGTAATCAAAGTTAAGAGTCATCTATAAGAAGACATTTGCTTAGGTTCAGCTAAGTCTAATAATGCCTGGCGTTCAGCCAGTTTGTAAAAACAAAAGAGACAAGCAAATAAGTTGCTTAATTTCAGATGAGGAAATTGCTTAGCAAATTGTTTTAATTACAGCAAAGCGGTTAAGAATTTAATAATTTTTTTAAATAAATTCGAGTGCAGCAAAAAGTATTTCAAGGTCTGCGGGTCACAACACAAAACTGATGATTTGTGTTTCCAACCCACGAATCTGTACAAGTGGAACAAATTTTTGTAACTAAGAGCTCATTTTTTACAACCACATCTCTGTAGGGCTCACCCTGTACAACCGATGTTAAGTGTTAAAATCTGCAAGTGGCAAGTGTCGACTAACAGCTGCATTTCCGGCAAAACCACCTGTGTGTCCCAATTCGTTTCCGGACTCCTCCGTATGAAATCCAGCAAATAGTTCCTATTTAATGAAAGTTGAGTGTAAAAAAAACTACCAACTCGAGCATGTAACTCTTTCGGAGATGTTTTCAAACTAAAAGCACTGAAGACACAAATTAAATCCCACGTGGGCTAACCCCTTTTGCTGAGTAAAAAGGAAGACACGTTTCGACAGAGTAAAGTAATTGAAACGAAAATACAATGCACCTCAAAAGGATTCATTAATTAATTTAATTACAAATTCCAGAGCATCCTGTTTTTCTCGAGTTTCCCCCACAGGATACACCAGTAAACCCCACACAAAGCACTAAAGTCCCTCAATTGAACAAATGCATTACGGCTGATTGCAGCCACAGGATATGTTTGTTGTCCTAAGTGTATCTGAGTGTATCTGCTTCATGTTTTTGTGTTGGCTTAGGTCTCTTAGCGCAAAATTCATTAAATATTTATGAAAATGTCATTTGAAATAGTCTTCCCACACAGAGCCATACAGAGTGGCAGTGATTACGCCCTCCATCGCAGGTTGTATAAAAGCAAAACGTTACACAACACGCAATTCCGTAACGATATCCTTTTGTGTGTGCGACTGACTTTAAAAGACGAATTCCAGCCGCATGTATAAAGTGCTGACTGCGAAAGGCTGTCACATAATAATTTGTATTTTCGCTTAATGGCATTTTGCTTTTACCATTAATCACATTCCGTGTGTCCTAAAAATATACACAAAAGCCCACCCGTTTCAATAGTTATGCTTATGATGATGATGGCGGCAACAGCAGCAGCAGCAACAGTACCCAGTAGCAGTGGCGGATGGTGGTGGCGACAAAAATATGTGGACGCTTGTTCCGTGTGAATGGAAATGTTTGTAATTTTCATTTTTGTCGAATAGAAAGGATTTTCTGTTCTTTATTTTGTTGCCTCTCCTGGGGTTGGTTCTATTCTTCTATATTTCGCCCGTTTCGTGTCATTGCACGGAGTTGACTTGCATTTGTGTAGAGACACAGAGTCCGCAAAGTGTGAACAGGTGTAACAAGAATTAGTCGCTGATGAGGCGGGGAGTTTTCGTTGAGCTTGGGGGCAGTTTCTATCCCGGCAAGTCGGCATGCAACCTAGGGAACAACTAAATAGGCACTACAATGGGATCGGGCTAGTAACCTCGAGAGAAAGGTATGCCACAAAAGCCAGTACAATGGGAAATTGATGCAAAGTGCGTAGGCACATGGAACAGGTATTGGATTAAGGCATTAAGTATACACTGAGTGCGGTCTTGGTCCGGTTAGATTTATCATCTGAGTAGGCATCGTTTACATTCCCGAACAGAATTATTAATAGAAAAAGATCAGAGGAAGAAAAGTGTTTGAACCCCCCTAGATACATCGGCAGTAGGGACTGACAGCTAATGACGCTTAACACTCGAAAAAATAAACCCCCATGTGTCCATCTATATAATTGTTTTCTCTGTTGTCCCAAATGCTTTTTATTTCTTTAAATAAAAACTACTGGAAAAGTTGTGATGCATTCTGGCATTTAATTCAGAAAAGTTCAGATATGCCAACCGATAAAGAAAGTAATCTCTGTTCCATGGGTGTAGGAAGCTTATAAAAGATCGATCTATTTAGAAAATAGGTGCAGAAAGATGCATATTTTGGGATCCAAATATATATTTCAAGGGTGCCTTTCTAGGGTCTTAAGTTCCTCTCTACTCACAAAAAATACTGCTTGAGATTGCAGCTAAAAATGTCAAAACGCTCTTAAAACAAAAAATCCTAAAACAAAAACTCTTGAAACGGTCCAACATAATTCAAGCTATGTGTCCTACTTTTTAAATAGTGTAACATACTTCAATTAATTTTCCAAAATATTTAGACAATTCTGTATATTATTTTAAACACCTTTAAATTCTTAAATATGCAAGTTTTTGACATTTAAACACGCTTCAAACATTTATAAACAAGATTTTAAACATCACTTCGAAACCCCTTTTAAATGATGAAAACTTGTAAACATTTGGGTCACAGTTTTATACGTTCAATCGTATGGAGCACTCTTAAACATTACTAAACAATTTTAAACTTAAAAAAGTATTATTAAAAACATCATTCAAACATCTCTTTGTGAACACTTTCAAACACCTGTGGTTCGGCGCAAGATATTCTTTAATGTGTATTCACTTAAAAAAAGTACGTTATAAAAACCATTTCGTAAACAAGTCCGAAGCAGTTTTGTGGACAAGCAAATATTTTGAAGCACTTCCATTTTATACATTAAACGTTTTTAAGCCCGAAATACACTTACAAACATATTTTATCTAAATATTTATAGAAGCGAGCTGTGATTTTCCATTAAAGCCTTCGTGTGTAGACGATTATAAAACGCGATTCAGAATTATTTACCTCCTAACAGTTGTATAAACTTTAATGTTCATACAGAGTTCACGTTATTTGATAAAATACCCTTTTCGTAAGCTTTGACAAACCCTTTCATATTTGAGTAAACTCCCACAGGCTTTTACAAATTTTGACAGACGATTCTTCACCACAATTGCATGAACCCATGTCACACTTTTGTATGCCTTGTAACCATTTCGGTAAAATCTTGACACTTCAGTTTTCGACTTTCGCAAATCCATTAAACCTGCAGACACTTAATAGGCATTTGTAACCACTTTGCAGTGACTTAGCACACCTTCGGCAATAATTTTGAAACACTCGAAAACAAAATAAATTGACTATCTGACGTTTGGTGAAATGGGTCTGGACCTTGAGCTTGTTACGAAATGGGAGTATTCAATTATTCATTTTCGAAAAGCAAAACTCTGCAGCGCATCACAAAACAGGCCATCGCCCTCAACCTCAATCTGCTTGTTATTCTAATTGAAAACGTCAAGGGATGTGTTCACACATAGTATGCTCTTTTGATTTTTGGAGCAAATCAAAATCACAAAAGCCCATGACAGGTGAGTTGTTGCCCGTCAAAAGTCTAAGCACAACATTACTTTGCTAGTGATGTTGGTACACTGTATACGTACTTGTGTGTACACGTAAAGGTACGCAGAGTGATATTAAAAGGAATTTCGTATAATTTGTCACATAATCCGATTAGGAACTCTGCCGCTGTTCACTTTCACTTAAAATTAGATAGAGAGAGAAAAAAAAGAAGAAGAAAGAAATCCCACTCGACTGTACCTACACAAGCATAAAGACAATGGAAAACGGGGGGGAGATAAGCGTGACAAGAAAAAGGGGATAATTAGGTAAAATACAATTCGTTTGCTTGCTTATACCACGTCATTCTTTCATTGAAAAGGGAAAAGAAGAAGCGGAAAAAAAAGTACCGTCGTAAATTGATGAGCTGGGATTTTTAATTTGCGTGGTTAAATTGTGTTGCTGTACACTTGAAGATAATCCTGCTCCTTCGTGCGGAAAAGTAGGGTTTCGCGGCTGGGAACCGCGTTCAAGGTTTTACCTGCGGTGGGGGAAATGCACGCCCACAGTATGTCAAATAAAGAAAAGCAGGATCCTATGCGCAGAACAAATGCTTGTAAGAAAATATCCCAAATACGCCCGAGTGAAGTTGTTTGTTGGACACGAATTGTAATATTCGACGGAATAATTAAGAATCGGTGAGCGAATAAGTTGAGCGAATTGTTGGCGCCAATTTTGGCCACTTAAGCGAACACGATCATGTTGATTTTACGTACCTACAAAATAAAAATGTTCATACTACGCAATAACCAACCTAATTCGCACTGAGATGTGCTTATTATAATTTATCGTCATTTCGCTCCTCTATCTCTCTCTAATGGTCGCACAAGAAAGTGCGTCTTTCCAGGCAATCAAAAATAAAACAAAAAAACCTTCTGTCAACTTCTGAAAACACAAAATTAAAAAATTTTAAGTTGACAATCAAAATCAATCGAAAATCAAAATGGCCGCAAAATATAATAAATATCTAAAATGGCGGACATTAACGCAATGTAAACTCCGTTTCCATTTCGGTTCTGCTGTTCATTTCATTTCATTTTCATTTATTTCAATTAATTTGTTTGTGCATTAAGATATAATCTTTTGTAGTACTTAGTCTGTTTAACTTCAGGAAAATTGATAATTCTTAAATCTAATTAACCATTGATACATCTTAAGGTTGAGTTTAGGAAGGGGAAAGGAGGTTAAATACTTTACCTCGACTTCATCGGTTTGGTACTATTTTTTGTTGAACCCGCAACAACCGCGGGTTGTGTACTTTGCGCTCAGTCACATTTTTCGCATTTGTGCAAATTTAACCAAAATGAAACAAAATCAACGTCTTTCGTGTATTTAATTTTTAAAGTGCTAAAGTGACTATTCGAATAGCCGTCGAAAACACTCATTTGGAAATACATTTTATGAACAATGCACATCATTTTGACTTAAACCATACTGTTCAAAATCTATTACATTTGCTGCTCATTTTTTGTACTCATATCTTTTCAAATTACTTCGACTTGGCACCACTTTGCCCAGGGCACCTCATCAAATGTTCCTTTGCTTTTTTTGACCACTTAAGGACCATTCACATGAATGCGAATTGCGAACTGCGAACTGGCGAATATTCGTAGATTCTGACATTTCATTCAAATGAAAACTTTTTTTTTGTGACAGGTACCCGCTAACTATTTGCATTGCTGAAGGTTAAGTTCGAACGACGTTTTCATTCGCGGGTTTGTGGATCGCGACTGTTTTATGTGGATTGTGAATAAAGTGTGACAGTTCGCGGCAAGAATTTTCAATTTGCGGGAAAATTGCTGTAATTGTAAATTTCGCTATTGTAATCAGTTTTTTATGGACTAGATGTCAGATAAATTGAATATAATGCTTTTGTAGTAAAATAAATTGCAATTTTCAATTCATAAATACGCTTAAATTGATTTGTTCGCAATTCGCCTATTCGCAGTTCGCGCTCATGTGAACGGTCCTTTAAACCTAATGATTGAACTCAATCTTGGTCTTTGAATGTTGCTTATGAATTATGAAGTTAGGTTATCACAAAAGAAATCAGCAACAACTTTTTCCGATTTACTTCTCAGTCAATTCCACAAAAAAAAAAAATAAAAAAATCATTCCACTGAAATATCTCATTTCTTTACTGTTTCATCTGTCAGGATTTATTTTTCTGATGGAATCCAAAAGTAGTAATAGTGCTTGATTTGTTGTAATTGTTTTCTTAGGGAAACATTTTTCTGACAACAAATTTTAGCTAAGTAAAAAATCATTTTGACACTGTTCCAAATTATTCGGTTGCATTTTACGTGTGGCTATAACTTAGGCCTTATAATGTTCCACATTTTTCAGTGTTTCAGTTTCAATCAGTTTTCCTACCCCTTAAGATCCACCTTCACACCTTTTTCGGTAGTTTGCTTTTTTTTCGTAATAAATTCATGTATTCCAATCGAGAGGTGATATTTTTCCAAGTTATTCGTCGATATTCATGAGTTTTTCACGCAAAATTGGTTCAGTGAAAATTCTCTGCAGTGTTTCTCGCTGTTGTCGTCTCTGTTTCTCATCTGTGAACAATTTGCGATGTACATAAAAATGTTTCTGTCAAATGTGAAGCTGATATTTATAAAATCCGCTCCCTTTTAAAATCCTATATTTTTAATTCCATCCACTCCTGAAACCGTTCTATCGCGCACCTTCTCAATTCTTCGGTCATTAGCAAGGGAAATTTGACATCCGAGGCCGTGTGTCAAGCGACACAGTTTAACGTCAAAGAAACACATCTAATTCCCTCGTAAGACGTAAGCAAATCCAATAAAACAATTCGACGGCCATGGACGCATGCAAAATAAAAACATCTAATGAAACCACCAAACTGCATCTCACCCAATGGCATACATATTCCGTGGAATTGACATGAAACAGTGTCAATCATAAGCGCGGTGAGCAAATCCATACAAATACCCGCTTCCTTCTTCAGACTAGAGGGTGATTCTGATTATGCCCGGGTGACTGTCAAGCATTATGCATACACACGGTCAACATCTTGACCTCGTTCCGCTGTCATTTCGGCCAACCCTCTGTCAATTGAAGAGAGCGACAGAGATAGAGAGTGAGTGAAGAGAGAGAAGGAAAACAAAAATTCCTGAAGAACGTCTCAAGACTGGATGATTCGTATTTGCCTTCATTTGTCCTTTCCGTAAGGACCTGCAACATCTATGGAACAAATTAAGTGCACACCCATGGCGCGCTCAAGTGGACTACAACCCATACAACCCACAACCCATGTGCTGTGTGTTGTTTGCAATGTACAGCACACTCGGCCTGTCTATTTCCTAGGTCCCACTTGAGGGCAAAAGACTTCCACAGAGACAGACTGATTACCTTGGCGAATCCCAAGACGGTTATACAAGAGGATTTGTTATTTTGTCTCTATCAAAAAAAGAGGGCCACATAAAGGTTGCCATACTAATTGTGGACCCCTAGACCTAAGTAGGTCGCCTTGTTCTCTGCGCTCAGTAGTACCTTGCAAGTGGGATTGAGTATAGTAAAAGGGCTATTCTATCGAGCATCCTTCTGTTTGTTGCAAGGAGAACTTGCCCCCCTATTGTCCATCTAAGGTTAAGTGGCACTGTGAGCGCGGCGTGTTAGTTTGTGTGTGTTTGCTGTAAAAAGTGATTTGCCATGGGAAGGATATTGTAAATTTTCTTTTATTTTATTTCAAACGGGTGTAGGTGCCGTTATTGAAGAAGATCCTTGTGCTGGTTGTCAGGGCGTATTTAATAACAGCGAAGGAGTTCCCATCTCGGCTCGGCCAAGTGAAGGATGCTCTCTTAATGAGCTTGTAATCTCAAACAACGTCAAGATATCGAGTATAGAGCCCTATTGTGGGTAAGGGGTACTCTTTGCTGTTGTATACCCCTTCAACGAGGTCGGCTATTGCGATGAAACAATTTCCCATTTAACTTCAATCCCTCGTTATTCTTCGACAGTTATTTGAATTCCATTAAACAATTTTCGACAACAATTGCCGAAGGTGATTATGCAATGTGCGGGAAAAAAACTTTTACAATTTGCATTATGTTCGCTGAGTAATAGACGGGCAGAAGGAGCAGGATAATTAAAGTGTACTGGGGGATGATTAAAAATAAAAAAAAAGTATAGTGCAAAAGTTTTTAGGGAGCTAAAACTTTTGACAGCAGCCTTTGAGAACTGCAGATGGTCTGCGGAAAGGAAGTTACTACCGCAAGACAATGTGGTACGTTCGGGGTAGCTTGACAGGCTATTTGACATCGCCCAGGACCTCGGGACGGCAATATTGTACTTTGCAACAACAGTATAGGTAGGTACTCATTTTGGATACCTGAACTAGGATTTGAACAAAAACCTGCTTAAGGTCGTTGTTTCTCTTATAAACCCTCGCAGACCTATTAATACGAATCCTATAGGAGTCTTTCTGTTAAAGCAACTAGTTCTACGGGAAAAACTCTCCACTCCACAACAGCAATAGCGGTTTCAACAAAGTTTATCGAATTTCGCAACGAACATATTTGCCCAACACTCTGGCGTATACGTAACAAAAAAAAGGGGAAAAAAATACTTTTCGCCAAAATACCTCGAAGCCTTTCCATTACTATCACAAATGTCATTTGGTTCCGTACCAACATATTTCACGAACTCAATACTGGCCTCCCAGTCCACTTCTTCGTGCTGAGTGCTTCTGCTGAGAACTGCCATTTTAAATAACACAAAATTGAAGTAACTGTTCCTGTTTTACCAAAAAAAGGAAAAACAAAATCACAAGTAGATACACATGTTCCAACAACACTTGTGTTGCACAAAAACCAAATCCAACAAAAAGAGTATCAGCTTTTCACATAGCCGATCATCGTGTCTTTCCTCGTTGCTACGAGTATATATGTTTCCTTCGTCCTTTTTTTGTGTTTTTTTTTTTTTTTCATTAATAGGGTAACCCAATGCCGGAGGCAGTTTTTCTGTTTGTGCACTTCTCTCCCTTTACTTCGAGATTTCTATCAACCATGAGGAAAAAAAAAAACAAACCTACAACCAAAACGTTCTCTTTTACTTTGCACTCATATCCTGTATAGCTGTGCAGTGTAGATGCTCCAAATATTGTTCTTGTTCGTTGGGTGCAAGAGTGAACAAAAATAAACAAATACATAATCGAGTGGATGAAAATTTTCGGGGCCGATGAGAAAGTGCCAACAAACGAAGATTGTTTTTTCCCGATAATGACCAAAGTGCATTCTCATTCATTATTTAACTGGTGGAATGTGCAATGGTATATGTATTTTTCACGAGGTCAAACTAACGGCTCATGGTCGTTAACTCGACCGATGGAGTGCTAACGACGGACTTTAAGAGAAGTCAAAAAGGGCTGGAGTGTATCAAACAGACGTTTCTTTAACATTTTGCGAAAATTTACGTATTCGTAATATCTAAATGACTAGTCGTGAGCGGTCATGAAGGTTTTATAAGACGCATTAATTTGGATTGGGTACCTTGAAAGTTGTGCGAAGACATCCGCAATAGTCTTTTGGTCAAAAAGTAGGCAAAAGTTGTAGTCGAGTAGCAAATCGTCAGCATTCTAGTCGTGGTCGTGAAAAGCTGTATAACCTAATTGCTCCACCAAAATGTGTAAATATATATTTCTTTGCTTTGTTGTTGGTAATTGACTTAGTAAATTCTGCGAAAAAAAAACAAGCGTAGCACATATGTAAATCCAAGTCAATTAAGAGGTCATCAATGGCCAAGTAGCGACCCGTCAAAAGTCGTGTAGTGGTCGTTAAAATGCAATAAAAATGCAGTCATTGTTATTGACTAGAGCCGAAAGCTTCTGCTGCTAGCACTCGTTAAACGTGATATTAGCAGTTCATTTCAAATGCATAATAATAATAATAATAATAATAATAATGTTATTGACTAAGCAGTTTAAGCATTGTCAAGTCGTGATAGGTTGAAAAGTGAATTATAGGTAGATATGCAATAGAAAACAAACAATAAGCTATTTACAGTCGACCTTAAAAGACCGTATCCATTTCGGTTGCAGATAAAGGCGAGTAGTCTGCGGTTTACTGAGAGTTTGTTTGCTTTCTATACTGATCCAACCATATTTTCACAAAGCGACCCGCAATACTGCTCGAATGAAGTTTTCATTATAAAATTCACTAGTGCTTACAAGGGTTTTGTTTCCTTATTAATTTATAATACCGTATCCATTTCGGTTGCAGATAAAGGCGAGTAGTCTGCGGTTTACTGAGAGTTTGCTTGCTTTCTATACTGATCCAACCATATTTTCACAAAGCGACCCGCAATACTGCTCGAATGAAGTTTTCATTATAAAATTCACTAGTGCTTACAAGGGTTTTGTTTCCTTATTAATTTATAATACCGTATCCATTTCGGTTGCAGATAAAGGCGAGTAGTCTGCGGTTTACTGAGAGTTTGCTTGCTTTCTATACTGATCCAACCATATTTTCACAAAGCGACCCGCAATACTGCTCGAATGAAGTTTTCATTATAAAATTCACTAGTGCTTACAAGGGTTTTGTTTCCTTATTAATTTATAAGACCGTATCCATTTCGGTTGCAGATAAAGGCGAGTAGTCTGCGGTTTACTGAGAGTTTGTTTGCTTTCTATACTGATCCAACCATATTTTCACAAAGCGACCCGCAATACTGCTCGAATGAAGTTTTCATTATAAAATTCACTAGTGCTTACAAGGGTTTTGTTTCCTTATTAATTTATAATACCGTATCCATTTCGGTTGCAGATAAAGGCGAGTAGTCTGCGGTTTACTGAGAGTTTGCTTGCTTTCTATACTGATCCAACCATATTTTCACAAAGCGACCCGCAATACTGCTCGAATGAAGTTTTCATTATAAAATTCACTAGTGCTTACAAGGGTTTTGTTTCCTTATTAATTTATAATACCGTATCCATTTCGGTTGCAGATAAAGGCGAGTAGTCTGCGGTTTACTGAGAGTTTGCTTGCTTTCTATACTGATCCAACCATATTTTCACAAAGCGACCCGCAATACTGCTCGAATGAAGTTTTCATTATAAAATTCACTAGTGCTTACAAGGGTTTTGTTTCCTTATTAATTTATAAGACCGTATCCATTTCGGTTGCAGATAAAGGCGAGTAGTCTGCGGTTTACTGAGAGTTTGTTTGCTTTCTATACAGATCCAACCATATTTTCACAAAGCGACCCGCAATACTGCTCGAATGAAGTTTTCATTATAAAATTCACTAGTGCTTACAAGGGTTTTGTTTCCTTATTAATTTATAATACCGTATCCATTTCGGTTGCAGATAAAGGCGAGTAGTCTGCGGTTTACTGAGAGTTTGCTTGCTTTCTATACTGATCCAACCATATTTTCACAAAGCGACCCGCAATACTGCTCGAATGAAGTTTTCATTATAAAATTCACTAGTGCTTACAAGGGTTTTGTTTCCTTATTAATTTATAATACCGTATCCATTTCGGTTGCAGATAAAGGCGAGTAGTCTGCGGTTTACTGAGAGTTTGTTTGCTTTCTATACTGATCCAACCATATTTTCACAAAGCGACCCACAATACTGCTCGAATGAAGTTTTCATTATAAAATTCACTAGTGCTTACAAGGGTTTTGTTTCCTTATTAATTTATAATACCGTATCCATTTCGGTTGCAGATAAAGGCGAGTAGTCTGCGGTTTACTGAGAGTTTGCTTGCTTTCTATACTGATCCAACCATATTTTCACAAAGCGACCCGCAATACTGCTCGAATGAAGTTTTCATTATAAAATTCACTAGTGCTTACAAGGGTTTTGTTTCCTTATTAATTTATAATACCGTATCCATTTCGGTTGCAGATAAAGGCGAGTAGTCTGCGGTTTACTGAGAGTTTGCTTGCTTTCTATACTGATCCAACCATATTTTCACAAAGCGACCCGCAATACTGCTCGAATGAAGTTTTCATTATAAAATTCACTAGTGCTTACAAGGGTTTTGTTTCCTTATTAATTTATAATACCGTATCCATTTCGGTTGCAGATAAAGGCGAGTAGTCTGCGGTTTACTGAGAGTTTGTTTGCTTTCTATACTGATCCAACCATATTTTCACAAAGCGACCCACAATACTGCTCGAATGAAGTTTTCATTATAAAATTTACTAGTGCTTACAAGGGTTTTGTTTCCTTATTAATTTATAATACCGTATCCATTTCGGTTGCAGATAAAGGCGAGTAGTCTGCGGTTTACTGTGAGTTTGTTTGCTTTTTATACTGATCCAACCATATTTTCACAAAGCGATACTGCTCGAATGAAGTTTTCATTATAAAATTCAGTAGTGCTTACAAGGGTTTTTAATTGAAAAGAAGCCCGCGTATGCAGCGCCCCCTCGTGAGTAGTTTAGATATATTTCACAGCAATCGACTTCAGAATCGAATGTGAACATTTTAATCACTCCAGCACCAGCAGACTTCTGTTTGACTTGAATATGAGTCGGATAAAAGCTGTTACGCCCACAAAGGAGGCGTGGCTCCTGAAGCCAAAATAAAAATATAGCTTAAACTAGGTCGAGTGGGGTATCAAATGAAAGGCAATTCTGTGCTGATTATGAAAATCTTCGCAATACTTCCAGAGACGAGGTGCACTGCTTTCTGACATAAACCGAAGATACAACATCTTGTCGTTGATGAAATAGCATCTGTAACGAATTGTGCCCGCCCCCAAACAGAGTACAATAAACATGTGCTAGTTTCTTCGTTAAAACTCACACCTTAAAGAAACGATGGTTGTATCGCCAACAGATTATCACTAGTATTAACCTACTTCTTCGTAAAACTTGAAACACAGCCTTTCAATGACAGTTGGACTGCTACAGCATGGGGGCTAGCATCGCTTTTATACTCGCATTTGTTTGATTGATTTGTTTGCCTATTAACCCTTCTGTAGTAGATCATTGCCATGATGAAAGGCCCGAATTGTGGGAAAACAAATAAAAGAGAAGCACAATCAAATTCTAAGGAGAATCCAATCAACTCGTACAAATCCAAGAAACATGTTGGTACTGTTCGGAAATCCACCGCTTTCACCCCAGCCCCAGTCGGTTGTGTTAATCAAAAGCAACTAAAGAGTCTGATAGTCGGGGCTAATTGTACAAACGTATACCTACCTAGTCACATGTTCAAAGCACACGCTGATGCACATACGTTCGTAAACTTAACTACAACCGGTGTGGGGTTTGCATTCATAGCATTCACCGGTTGAAGTGGAAAAAAAGGAAAAATAGGTATGGCTCAAAAATAAATAGTAATCCCAGCACACAGGAGGCTTCGCTTTTTCATCACTTCACGTTGGCAGTTGGTTGTAGATTGGTGGTGGACTGCATGGCGCGGCGGGTGTAAAATAACAGCAGGAAGACGAGTATCGGACGTTGAATAGTAGTAGTTGGAGTATGAAATGCTGTTATTCACCTAAATTTCGCCTCGCCTGGACATTACGTACTCAAGGACTTTTGTGTTTTCTCGATTGTGTAATCGAAAAATGCCGAGCGGCGAAGAGAGGGCACCAGGCACTTGCGGGTGTATGAGTGCCGAATAGTATGAGTTGGTGCCTGGTGGCGGTGGGGTTGTTTTTGGACGCTAGTGTTGCCGTTGGAGGTTGCAAAATGTCGTGTCGTTTGATTTGACAGAAGCTTTGCGGTAACATTCGGCGGAATATTTGCTTGGATGACAGGTATATGCCGTTTTATATTTTCCAGAAGCTTCAACAGAAGTGAAACTCACTTCAATTTAAATTGTAATGCGAACCTCGTTGACTCTATTCAGTTGGTTCCTCGAGGGAGGGATACGATTTCATTAAAGACACCTTTTTTTGAGTTCAAATTTAAAACCTAGCTGCCTATTGGTTCTCAGGAAAGTGCAAAAATCATACGTCCTATTTCGAACTAGTAGGCAATTTAAAAACTCTCCTAACTGAACTAAGCCTGATGCGCGAAACCCCGTGAACGGAGTTTGGTTAACACGGTTGAAGAAAAACCTTTAGAGGGCACAACTTTCTGTAAGCCATACGTGTACGGAAATTTGCTTCACTTTATTGTCATTCCGTTTGCTCCATTCGATTCGATTAATTTCTTTTCGCGCTGTCTTGGAGCTTGCTTACAAATTTCTTGTGGAACTTAAATACCACTGGAAACTGAATTTTGTCCAAACCAATCACAGAGTTTGATGGCTTAAAAGCATGTCCTCTGTATGGCTATATAGAGGTCAACTTACGAAGGTATTTTAAAAATATTTCCCAGCCAAACCTTGAATGTCCAACAATGTCAATTAGGACAACAATAGACTGCTGAAATATTTGAAACATTTAGTCATTTTTGTACGCAATTTTTTTTACTTCAGGTGACCCTAAAGTCCGGTCAGGCATGGTCCCCAATATATACGCACTAAAATTGTTTCTCTTAGTTCATCAGTGGCGTATTTTGCCACTCACTTTAGAAAGGCGCACCCGATTTTCGTTTGCCACGGCAACACTCTCCACTACGCTCTACAATAATCGAAAGCTCAGAAAAGTATAAACAAAGAAAAAAAAAACCTCTGCGCGCCATTTTCCAATTTGCTCAAGTATTCGTAAATGCGGATGTTTTGTTCCTTTCCAAGTGTTAGTACTTTATATCCCTGCACTCGTGCCAAAAAATCAAGCCGCTTTGTGTCCCCCTTCACCCACCCCTTAGCAGCATCAGTCCGGCGCCCCATCCCACCAATTCGGCATACGTACCCAGACCCGGACCGTACACCCAGAATTGTTAGTATGCCGATTGTTGTGTGTACATATTACATAACAATCCTCCTCAGTATCTGCTGGTGCTGGTGCTGGCTTTCTGCTTCTCTTCTCTCATCCCTCTCTCATGCTCAGTGTTTTAGTATAGCGGCAATCTCTCTTGACAGAACGTGTGGTGGTGTATGGACCGTATAAGGTATAATGTACACATTTGGCATAGCATCACACCCAACAACAATGCCAGATCAACTGCTGATGTCCTTCTGCCATTTAGACTGGGGCACAAAAACAACAGCAAAAAAATACACTTTTCGGACTCCTTTATAGTGGTCCACTACGATGTGTGTACACTTTAGTGTTGAGCTCAAGGATAACGTCCCATGCACACACCCAAACCCACATTTGATTATTCAGTCAGAATACGAAACCATAAATGCGCGTACTCCATCTGCATCCTCTTATATAAACGCCAGTGGAAATGAGAAAAAGGACACCATCCCCCAGGGAGAGAGCGAGCGAGCGAGGGCGACTGTACATCCACAGAGAGAACAAACGAAAATGGACGATTAAAGCAACGACACTCGTGTCGGGGTTGGAAATTCCAAATAGTCAAAACAAAAAATAAACTTCAGCGAATGCCTTCACAAATAGGGCGATAGAAACATTTTTAAGGACATGGCGTTTTGGTGAAAAGTTTTCCAACTTCTTGCGACTCTACACTGCTGCTGTTGCATTCATTTTCATTCTTCCCAGAGAGCCCTCGGTCTCATTTCTCTCTCACTTTAACTGGTTTGGATTCGAGTCCTTTTACGAAGTTTGAGGGGTGAGATGGAATTTCTATATTCACATTGATTACCAAGGAAATCGTTCGCGGGGAGTGGGGGACCGACACCAGGAAAAAATACTGTGGAATTGTTGTTTGGTAAAATTTCTGTTGATTTACCTATTTCTACTATTTGTGAGTGTTTTGTCCTTTGGGTTATCCTTTTTGCTTCTTTTTGACTGAGGTGAAAATATTTCCTTTTGTCAAGGGAGACGTGTATAGGTCTTGTGGTGCGTGTATAGGTGGATGATGTTTTCAAACGAGTGGCGAATGCTTTTAAAACAACTGTCAATGGGCTTTGCTGACATTTCCATACTGGAGTTGCAAAAAGGGGGTCACTTCATGTGGATGACAAAACCGAAGAGCTGCACTGAACGCAGTTGCCTTTTGGTAGATTAATATTGAAGACGGCGTGTTGTAAATTTTTTAACTAAACAGTTCAACTCCAATCGTGTGATGGGTAGTTCTTCACCTCCTAAAAAAGGCTGTATTTAGCGGGATACCTCTTCGACAATCTTGCCCGCTCAAGCACTTTTTGTGTAACCTCCTGTTGGTTGAAAGCACCAATTTAAGAGTTTTGTGATACATATCCTTGTCCAAAGTCAATCAATTCAAAAGAAACACTTCTCTGCTTTGTCCGCCTGTTTGTAATTTTCCACAGGTCCGTCTTAGTCCTTCCTCCTTGATTAAATAGAAAAGAAAACCAAGTGCGGACTTTCGGCTCGATCGCCTTAGAAGCCACCAAACCAACAGATCCAACGATCCTGACTTTCCAATCGAACACAATAGCGAGAGAAGCGATGCACTAAAAATAATGTGCTCGCGTTCAGGTGATACGAGCGTCGAAATGTGATCGCGTTGAGATGGTTTAAGCTGAGAGCACACTCCGATAGAGCACACTCTTTCCAGTTGAGTAATACCTTCGGAGGATGGAAGTTAACCGTCCTATTTGCGCAGTTTAAGCTTTCGACACAATGTTACTAACCTTCGCAAAATGACAGCCTCTTCAAAGCTGAACGGGGTTCAGCCACATGACATTTAACACTTTTTGGTGGCCATTAATGACTTCACCAGTCATACCGACAGAATGTAAGCATAAAGCACTGCAGCCTTCAAGCACCATACTGGCTTCCCACTCAAGGATAAGAGCTTGCGGAGCGACGCGCAGGAAATGTGCCCTCGTTTAGATAACTTCAGCGAAGTTTCTAGCATCTGAAGACCGTATTGGAAGACTTACTTATATTTGAGCAAAGCTTAAGTTGGGGAAGATCTTTTCACCTTACAGCGGACAACACCACCTACGTCATACCTCCACTACCACTACCCCAGTGGCGGTAAATTGTATGCTTTTGGTGGCCAATTGGCTGGTAACGTTTCTTTTGGGTAATGGTTTCCCCGCAGAACCGTATATAAAACACTGCGTCGATTTTTGCCGATGCTTATTCACTTCCTCAACCGTTTGCAGTTCATCCTTACTTCCTTACACACCCATTTGACCAGAACTACACCCATCATCGTTATATAACAATTGACAACCAAGCTCCCACAAACGTTGCACTTACACATTGGTACTATTGCCGCCTTCCCCCATTTCTGACAGTTGCTTTGTTAATTCCTTTTCGGTCCTGCATTTAATGGCGGAAAGCATAAATAATTTTAGCAGTTTTTCATTCAAACAAAAGTTTTCATTAAAAGCAACAAAACAAGGAAAAAAAAAATAATAATAAAACAAACACTCCGAACCTGAACCGCCTGAACTTCAAGATCAAGCGTCGAAACGATAAATCTCTTTTATTTTTTTGTCGTTCAACCCTCGCGCCATTGGAGTTAAAAAAATAAAATAAAAAATATCAACTCTGTTACCTAATTTATAATTT
This sequence comes from Cheilosia grossa, assembly GCA_963082955.1. NCBI lineage: Eukaryota > Metazoa > Arthropoda > Insecta > Diptera > Syrphidae > Cheilosia > Cheilosia grossa. The sequence goes on along the minus strand of OY720148.1, from coordinate 6,022,753 downwards.
TGTTTTCCAACAGCAACATTTGTCCTGGTTGGTCGTCCTTATTCAGTGCAGGGCAAACAAAAAAAAATAACTCATAATATTTCACAGAAAAAAAAAGTAGAGGGCTTCACTGCTGCTGCTGCTGTTTCATGTAATATTTTATGAAAGCGGTAGCAAGGACACCCCTGCATTGCTTAAAATCACAAGAGAAGTTAATTTTTTTTTATGTAGATAGATGGAAGGACTATCCAAGCGCTTTTTCGTTCGGACCAATTCCACACCTTAAAGGGGAATTCAATGCCTGTGTTGAAGATTTTGAGGCTTCCTACAGATAAGACTTGAGATGGAGCAATATTTGGTTTCTATATTGCATCGCAATCGGCGGAGTCATTCTTATTGAGGCACACTTTGCAGTTTCAGATGTCAGCTGACAGGTGGCTCTGATTGGGAAATGTCTGCACTCGCAGTGGAGGTAATCGCAGCAACAGAAAAGTCCGGCTTACTAAAACTGATTATTCAGCAGTGTTTTGCCAAAGCCGAATCAACGATAACAGAGATCCAAAACCACTGGGCCGACGGGACTCCTTGTCAAAAGCAATGATGCAATTTTTCCGCGTCCTTAAATTTTCTGAAACCCCCTGCAAAAGAAGCTCTATCTGCAAGGTGGAGACTGTCTGTCCATTCGTACAGGGTCAAAAGTGACGCCATTATCTTTCACAGATAAAGAGGAATAACTACCTTCTCCAAATGGAAGAACTCCTCTGAAGGACTGCATTTACAATGGAAAACTATTTCGCCTTAGATAGTTGGTAGCTCCCTTTCATTCATATTTCTAATCAAGGGATTAGCAAAAGGCTCTCGAAATCAAATCAAAAAGAAAGTCTTTTGTGACTCCAGGATATGAACGTACCTAGCTCCTTTCACTGCATTTTAAATACACTGTCCAAAAGTCGAATGAAATATATTGGTATAGCAAAGGACACAAGGACCATCACAGACATAAATATACTCTCATTCGAGTAAAGCACCAGTTTACATTATAACAGCGAAGGAGTTCACAAACATAAATTACACATTTTCTGTTCGCTCCGTATCACACAGAGAAAATCGCATATCCTTTTTGATTTTTCATATAATATCGCCGACCCCCGCCGCCACACGAAAAGGCACTTTCTTCTCTATCTGAACTGTAATATTTCAACAAATATCCTTTGGTTTTGGTTCGTCCTTTGGACTGCCATGCGAATGTGTAACCAAGCGAGGCGATTCATCCGCAGAATGAAGGCAAACAAAAAAATACTTTTCCTTGGGATTCTAAGGACTACGGCACACACACAGAAATGCAAGTCCGCCGTCATCTTATAGCAAAATAGAAAAAAAAATAGAAGCAGAAGGAATTCCTTGAGACTACTCTTTAGACGCGGGTTCAGCGAATGTGGAGACTAAGGATTGGCTTGACAAAAAGGATATTTTATTGGCATCAACACATGAGAAGCCCGCATCGATCGAATTGCAAAAAGTGTGATGTGCTATGCACAGTGACGCCCAACACGTTCCCCCAACCACCGCGCACTTGCTCTGCGTAAAATGTGTATATATGATAAAGGATATTTTGTTGACATACATGTACGTACATAGCCCAAGTGCACACATCGTTGGAAACACCAACATGGATTTCAAATTGGCAATTTTAATGCATTCCCATATAAAGTTTGGATTTTGTGTTGCCTGCAGTGGGGACTGGGGAGACTGGAAATCGAACGGGATGTGAGAAAGGAAATGAAAATCGCTCTTTTCAGCTTTTAGTTTTTCTGTTTTTGAGGATTTTACTAGCAGGACTCGTATGTGTGTGAGATATGTATGCATTTGTGTCGGGAATTTTGCCAGTTGTTGGCGAGGCTTATAGTGAACGAAAATAATGCGATTTATGGTGCAGTTACGCGACAAGGATTAACTGAGGAGGCTAGTGATTCAACTGGCAAAAGTCGATCGAAAAGGCGGTTGAGTTTCCCCTTTTATTATGTTGGTAATACGCTCGCAAATATCTGTCCATATCTTTGTGGTCACTGACTATGCACGGTAGATGTCACAGAGGTTGTGATCGAACAGGAAAGCGGTCCTTGGCGGCAAGGCAGAGCGATTTGAATGATTTGTGAGGCACATTCAGATTCACTAGGTATGTCTGACACATCTTTTGTCGTACCGATTGTAGCGGAATTTGAAAACCGAAGTACATGAAATAGGGACCAAATGAAAGGTGAATTTTCTAAGACGGAAAGAATGTAGTTTTTTTTTTTTATAAACTTTGTCACATAACGACTGAGCAACTCTTTCAAATTGTTGAAAATATGACCAAAAATTATTGCACGGTTAAGTGTTGTCACAGCGTTTCTGCGTGTAGGTATTTTCGGCTAAATAATTACTCCGCACGGGAAAAAGGACAGATTTTTAATATTTAAAACCGTTTGCTTTTAACGCGTGTATTTTTTTTTTATATTTTATAAAAAAAACCTGATAAATGAGAACTTGTAGGTTTTTCTTTAGAATTTCCGAAAGTTTTCTTATCAATTTAGTGGAACTAGATTTGAGATCTTGCTATACATGCCTCTCACCCTGAATTCACAATTCTATTTCTACTTTAACTTTTTTCGCCCAAAAATTCAATAAAACAAAGTTTTCTAAATTAAAAATAATAATTAAAAAAAAAAAAAATACAGAAATATTATCATTTATTTTATTTTTTTAGAAGATTATGTAGGCAGGCAGATTTGTAGGGGAAATCTTACGTCGGTAGGGAATTTTCGGAGCCGTGTTAGGTATTTCCAATTTTTTTAATGTACTTTCACTGATGACAAATAATATTTCATGACAGCGCGTGCTTCGGCGAAGATCTTTTGAAATGCTAAGATCGTTCAGTCCAAACCTGCATTTATTATTTCCCGTCAATGGAATAAGATGCCTGTTGGAGGTGTATTGTAATTTGTAAGTAAGACATTCATTGATGAGTTAACCAGTTGCCTAACTCGCAGTAGATGCCTCTTGTGACGTTTTCTGTCGCTCGTTTTTCAAATATTAGCTTGGGCCCATAAAGTTACTATCATTCAAGATATACGTAACTTCGTTACATACCAAAGATACACCTCTTCCCCTAGGAAATATTTAAGAAATTTGCAAAAAAATAAAAAAATACCGTTGGCGGGTTCTATTTTTGATCAACTGTGATGTCGTTTTCAAGAAAAAGACGACAACCTAAGTGTTGCTCCTTGAGATGTATAAAAAAACTCCACAGGGTCTCCGAATTCTCCTTCAAACTTGGATAAAAATATTCATTCCATGGTATCCTTTGATCACATCACGCTCCCACCTGAATGGTTTTACCTCATTTTGAAATTAATATTAGCATTTGCATGCCAGGATAATTGTGCTAACAACAATATCCACCACAAATCCATTAAGCAAATATCTAGCGAGTATCGAATCGATTTTGCTCCGGCAAAATGCAGTTAATATGTAATTTCGCTGCGCCCCAAGAGATTCATGACATGGAAACCAAAGGATGTAGGCACACGTAGCAGGATTTGAACACTGAAAGGGAACGAGTAGAATGTAAAGTTTACTGCACACAGGAAATGCATATCTTGTGCGGTGGGAATGTGATGTGCAAGTGAAATCATGGCACAGTAGTATTTGATTTGGTTAATCCTGACCATGGAGGGAGATTGATTCTAAAAGGGAAGGGATCGCCGTTCTTCGTTCCCATTTTGTTGAAAGAAAACAAATAAAAATTGAATTGATGTGCACGAGGAATATGGCGTAGGGGTTTTTGTGGGAAAGGTTTCCCGGCTCGAAGGACCAATGGTTTAACATAGAAAAACGGTCATCAGAGCTGCGAAAGGATTACTCATAGGAATTCCAAATGTCTGACAAGCAATAAGCTCTGGAAGCGAGTGTTTATCCGGCTCGAAGGGCCAATTATTTGTTAAACTGTGAATGCTCACATCACTCCCCTTTAAAGATCTCTTCCAATGCAGTAGCAACTTTTTCGTTTACACATAATAAGCTTGCTAAAATAAAGAAGCACATTTTGCTGTCTGAAATTATTCTTAAAGTAGCATATTTAAGGTTAATACACAAGTTTTGCTGTTGAATTGAATTGAATTGAAGTCTGCTGCCTGAAATTATTCTCATTTTTTAGAGCCTCCGGAAAGTAAAGCCTGATGATAAGAATTTTCTCAAACAAGACTCAATTTTCAGGTGAAGGGACCGCCTTTTAGTGCAATCATATAGAAAAATATTATTTGCCTTATAAAACGGATCAGCTGTTGCTACGCAACTGATTTATTACTTATGAAATAAAATTAAACAAAAATAAATAAATAAATAGTTGCGCAACAGGTCCGTTGGGACCGAAAGCCTACATTTTCTCACAGCAATTCGTTTGATGTGAGTTTTTCACTTTTGGGACAAATGGAAGGGTTTCAAAAATTTATGCCGAGTCCAGGCGGCTAATTGAGAAGCTCTCTCAAGGCAGTTATACTCTCACATCTTTGAGACGTTCGCGGGAGTAGGAAATCAGTCTTTGCTTTGGAAAAAATTCAAGTTCGTATATCTTCTGAATCAGTTGACCGATTTCGCTACAACAGAAAGTTGATGTTGCTCCATTAAGTCCTTTGTCATGTCTGAGAAATCTATACGAATAGGATGGATCAGTATAAACATTATCCCGTAACGAAAACAGAAACAATTTGATCGAGTATTGCTCGAATTGTCTGGACATTAGAGCTGAGAAAATAGCTCTGAGCAATCGAGCAATTTGGCTGACAGGATGGCCTACTTTCAGTCAGTTTAGTAAATTTTGATTCCCTCTCCAAGCATGCGATTTATTTATTGAGCAAACTTAAAGTAAACTAAAATATTTTCCTATTTCAGCAATTTTGAAAAGAAACCATTTGTCACTTGACAGTTCGCTTGAGCAAAGTGTCGCATTAGTCTTAACCTCCGCCCCTGGGCAACTGTTGGCTCATTTGCCACGAAAAGCCGATATAAAAGAAAGCAACGCATCAGCAATGTATCATGTCGCTTTTAAAATGAGAGATGAGCAGGAATAAAACCGAATCCGGCAAGTGAATGCGTATGTCCTCCAACGTACTAGTTGCTGCTTGAATAGGAGAAAAAAAAAAAAAAAAAACAATTCGATTCCCCCAAGAATCCCTCTACGTATAAACTCGTTACTCCTATATATGCATTCCATAGGCATGCATCTCAGTTGAGTGTGTGGAGAAACTTGCAAATTGATACCTCCTCCTGCCGACCGACGACGACGACGGGACGACGACGTGGCTCCTGGTTTTGGTGTTATTGCTGGCTGCTCCCATACTCGTACTAAACCACGAACGCAACGGAGATTTATGGTGAAATATTTTGCATAGTACAATTTTGATCCTGTTTAGTGTGTTGTGTGTGATGTTTCGGGCTTTGGATTTGCCACTGCCACACTCTCCCAATAAAGCAGCCTGCCTGACTGTGCACTATGCACAACATATAGGTACCTGCATAATATTATATTATTCTCTCAAGGAAGCGCCGCGATATGCATAAAATATCTGCACAAAACAAAGCACACATCCTTGCACACGCACAAAACCATTCCACGATGCATTATATTGGACAGAACGACAGAGAGAGAGAGAGAGAGAGATGGAGAGGGGGAGACCGAAAGGAAACGGTTCAAGCACGATGGCGAATTGTGTGTAAAACGCATGAACAGCTTCGGGGTGCTACTCGGAATCGGAAATATTTTCTGTGCATCCTGTGTGTGTGCCAGCACGAGCACAGCACCCTTTCTTCTCCGTCTTCTCGTGTGGGTAACTATATATTTTTTAACCAAAAAAAAAAAAAAAAAAAACTTTTATCCTGTGTGCTGTCGAGTTTGGGGATATTTATTTTGTGTTCTTAAATTTCCCATCCCATTTTCGGTGGTATTCTAAGGGTGCATCCTTGAAGGATCTGCTAGATGACCAGCTATCTGGACTTTCTAAATATGCTTGGTGGTGAATTCTTTTGTGGCAAGATAGAATTTGAATTTCAGAAACTCTTCACAAACGGGTGTAGGTGTGTGTTGACAACAGCTTCTTATTTGGTATTCATACAAGGATGTGTTTTTTTTTCCCTTTTTTTGTTTGTTCTTTTACCAACTATAGAAACTTATGCGAACAATTTTCCTTCTTTCTTTCAGAGTTCGAAACTGGGCGCTGAAATTCGGTGTGGACCTGTGGGAGTTTGGCAGGCAATTCACCAAAATGAATGACATTAAAAACGTAAGTCAAGTCGAATTATTTAGATAATATCCTTGAATAGTTTGGACAAATATTAAAATATGTCTTAGTTAGGAAACTTTTTTGCATTTTTTATCACCTGATTTATCCCAACCACTGCGATAATATAAGTGCTGTGTATATTGACCTCATTTCCATGCATACGGTGACTTTGACAGATAATTTGACAGATAGTGGGCACATTGAAGAATCTAGTTGTCTTAAGTCGACTTGTGTCTGGATAAGATGTAACCTGAACGGAAAAACAAGATTGGTCGGAAACGTCACTTTTCCAACGTCAGCCACACATGCGAACTGTCAACTATGTACTCAGTCGAGAATTTCTTGACTATATTCGTCGGCTACCCTTCTATAAATGACAACTGAAATGTCTGCTCATATGAACGAGAGACATCTAGTCAGACAGTTGTCAGACAGTTGTCAGATAGTTGTCAGATAGTTGTCAGACAGTTGTCAGACAGTTGTCAGACTAACTAAACTAGAAACTTGAACGTGCCCAGTCTCAATGGTTTCAAGCATTTTTTGGCACCCGACTTAATGGTCTGTTCAAAGACTTATGTGGACTGCTAGTAGCCAACTTCGCGTTGGTTCCAACATTAGCCCTAGCGCTCTTGGTTAACAGTGGAATAAATTGGAAACAAATTACAAGAAGGTTTTATGGAAGGAATGAGGAATTTAAAAATAACTTTTTTCTAAATAAATATATTGAAGACAAAAAAGCTTAGAATAAATTTCGTCTTTTAAGTTGAACAAGGAAGTAAGTTTATTCAATAGCTTGCCCATATTTGAAAAATTCAGAGGGAATTGCATCCGATCCTGCAGCCTTTACATCGTTCAGATGATTTGGCGCCTCTAGTACATCTTCCAGAGCTATGAATCTATCCAAGAAATCTTTTGAAAAATTGAAAACCTGTCTAGAAAACTTTGTTGATTGAAATATTTATGCAAAAGTGGTATTGCATATTGAAAACAAAAAAGAAACATTTTATAAAACAACAGGAAAAAAACTCATCAATATACGAAAATTGTGAAGGACCACATTTTCAATGCAACATCTATTGTCAAACATTCCGCAACAATTTAAGTTTCAACCGTTTTACTCAGCAAATCTACCAACACCAAAAGGTGTCTCTAGTATTATTTAAAGTCCAGACTAAAATTTGTTATTAGTACGCCGCTTTGTCAATGAGTCTATTTATGGTCGATAGGGTTTTATGTTTGTTGCCAGATGGCGTGAAAACAAATAAACAGATTTTGATGAAACTTTTTTTGAATCTTTCAATTGACTCAAAGAAGGATATAAGTTATGCCAGTCATTGCCCCGCCTACTTTTGCGAAGCGAATTTGACCAAAATGTGTTTTTTTTTCGCCGACTTCACTCCCTTAACTTGCGCTAACTTTAATAATTATATTTCAGTCAAAAAAATAAGGAATTAATGAGGAGGCAACAAACAATTTAAATTTGTAAGCAAACAACAAAATTTAACAAGTTCAAAAAGTACCAGCAACGTTTGTTCTTGATCGTGAGTACCCTTGGTAGTGATTTCACTTCGTAAACGAGGTTGCGGGTACAGATGGTTGTGAATATGAAGCGAATGCGTTGCACAATTGAAAATTCTACAGGAAATATAAAGCTTTAGTCCTCAATCCTCAATTCCTCTTATCGAATCTGATCACGTTCTTAAATATACTTCCGAGGATCCACCGAGATCCGTATAAGCTCCACGATCTTGTCACTCTAACACGAAGGGGATTTTCTTTCTACTTATTCAGCTTCTTGGGGAGGATTTTTCAAATGAGTGAGAGAGCGCACCCGTTCTAGATTTGACTCTTCCGTCAATAGCCTTTTTCCATGATAAGATCGTTTACGGGGCAAAGTCTACCTGAACCTTTGTATACCTATCTTTATTCAAATCCTTTCAGGAGTTTGACAGCGATGTCTTTATAATCAAATTGTTGTCATTCTTACAAATGGTCGTAGCTGTCATTCGTCCACAACTACCCAACACAAACTGTCACTGACAGATCCACAATCAGCGAGAAAGGGTTTAAAATTAGACTGCACAATCTTACAGTAAACTGATAGCAAAGGCAGAAAATAAAACCGTCCAACTATACACGTGCAGATTGAAATCAATTCCTTCAAATGGACATTGGAAACAAGAAACCACCCCCCACCACATTCATTCCTTTGTTGGTCAATTAACAATCACAATCTATCATCTAAAAGGCCATAAAAGACTTACCTGCCTCAAGAAGACCAACTTACGACGACTATTACACAATAATCGATTTGAAATATCACATAATAGATATGCCACCCCAACCATGGCTGTCATTGAATTGGAATTCGTATTCTCTTACCTCTTTCTCAAGACAATGCCAACAGAACGTTGAGTACCGAACAATGCCCACCTTGGCATCCTTTCACTGAGCTCCTTCTGTCTCCGCCGCCATCCGGCCGGCCCTGAAAATTCTCCATCCCTGCACCACATCCACTTTCAATATTCGAAAATAATGTATTTAAGAATTATACTTAAGACTGAGAAAGAGAGAGGGAAGGAGAGAGTTGGGTATGGGATGCCCCTCTGTAGTAAGTTTTCCAATTGAATTGCACAATTCACAGTCACACAGATGTGCCCCGCGTCGTAGTCGCCAACAACTTCAACTGTCATCCATACGAACGAACGGTGTGGTGCGCTTTTGCTTCCTGTCTCCTCCCTGCCAGAGATAGTCGAATCGAAATGATGACAATGTACGACCTGAATGCTTCACACAGAAGGCACCTATAATTGTTGATAGCTGCGCTCAAGGAATTTTCCAAATGCGAAACAAGGAGAACGGCAAAAGGAAACGTGTCGGTTGGAAAAATCCTTGAAACTCGCTTCATAATTAAGCCTTTATAATGTTTTGCCGAGAGCTCAGCAGAGTCTCAAGGATACCTTAAAAAAAAGAAAAAAAACAAAACGGGAGCAACAGCTACCAGGAAATCAAGGAGGTATAGTAGGAATTTCTTCCCCCCCCCCCCACATACACACATTTACTCACGCGCACACTTTTCGGGGATAGCCCTCCATTGGTGTGTGTGGATTGGGGCACGAATATCCGGAAATCGTCGCTTCATAAAATATAATTGAATCATAAAAGCAGTCTTCGCCTCAGTGTGTGTTGAATGCAATACAACAGTCGCATATATCCTTGATCGACTCACACTGTGACGATTTTTATTAAAGAACACGCGTTCGGTTTTGAATGTAGGTTAAATTTGAATTTCTCTCTCGCTCTCCGGCTCCCTGGGTATAGCCTATAGTTCTCTTGCTGTTCTCATTAATAAATTAACACAAGTCCACCCCGGCTGACACAAGCCAAAGGATAATGCCTGCACAAATGTCCTGCTTTGAGAAGAGTTTTCGACTGTAAAATCAATGCGCTGCGTGTGGGTGGCTGTAGTTTTGAGTTTATTTTGCTCCTTCGATGATGAATATCCTTAAAAAATAAACACACACCGTCACGCACAGAATGTTGAAAGGACATATATACGTCCAGGAAGAGGTTTATACAGACTCACCGACACATGCTCCGTTCGAGTTGTGTCTGTACAGTACTGCTCCGTACATACGGTAGAGAAAGCTTTCATTTTC